>JAVLUX010000151.1:3107500-3707500 GCA_032164185.1 Moxostoma hubbsi | reverse complement strand
ATAAAATATCTATACAAACTATAATAGGGCTCTAGGAATAATAAATAAGCTTATCACAACAGATAAGAAAAAACATGACAGATTGATAAAGATTGAGTTGAAAATATCATAACCTGATATGTTATGTAATAGGCTAATAAAGGGATAGTTCAACCAAAAATGAAAACTCTCATTTACTTGCACTCGAGTCGTGTCGTTCCAAACCCGTATGACTTTTTTCTTCTGTGGAACAAAAAGGAGATGTTAGGCCATATGACAGTCTCAGTAACCATTTACTTTTATTGCGTCATCTTACCATACAATGAAAGTGAATGTTGACTGTGTCTTACATACTGCCTGACATCTTTTATATTCCACAGAAGAAAGTAAAAGTCATACAGGTTTGGAATGACATGAGGGTGTGTAAAAGGTAGTAACAGGTTTACTTAAAAATTAGAAATTATTCCTTTAAAGGGATAGTTCACCCAAAAATAAAAATGTTCTCATCATTTACTCACACTTATGCCATATCAGATGTGTATGACTTTCTTTCTTCAGCAGAACACAAATGATGATATTTAGAAGAATATTTCAGCTCTGTAGATCCTTACAATCCAAGTGAAATGGTGTCAAAATGCTGACGGTTCAAAAAACACATAAAGGCATCATAAAAGTAATCTATACAAGTCCAGTGTTTTAATCCATATATTCAGAAGTGATATGATAGGTGTGGGTGAGAAACAGATTAATATTTATGTCCTTTTTTTTGCTAGAAATTCTTCTTCCTTTCCAGTAGGGGGCAATATGCATGAAGAATGTGAAGCACCAAAAACATAAGGAGAAGAATGTGAAAGTGATCTGTTTCTCACCCACCGTTATCATATTGCTTCTGAAGACATTGATTAAACCACTGGAGACTTATGGATAACTTTTATTATGACTTATGTGATTTTTGGAGCTTGAAAATCATTCACTTCCATTGTATGGATTAAAAGAGCTGAGATGTTCTTCTAAAAATCTTCATTTGCGATCAGCAGAAGAAAGAAAGTCACACACATCTGGGATGGCATAAGGGAGAGTAAATGATGAGGTTTTTTTTTCTATTTTTGGGTGAACTATTCATTTAAGTTGCAAAACTGGGTCAACATATAGTAAATGAGAAAATGCCTCATGAATTCTAAACAAAGCTCTGTGTTTGTTAACATGTAGGCAGGGTCACCAGTGAAGCACAAGGAAGCATTGTATGGTGCGTGAGGTCTTTTACGGCAGTACTATGACTAATGATCCACCAGCTGTAGTGGTGAGTGCCAGCAATATTCCCTGGCAACACACTACCAAATGCTTCCTGCCCATAAAAGTGCCAATTTGAAGCTGCATATGATGGCAATGAGGATGCTAGGCTGTTGACTTCATAATTCATTTAAAAGGGTGACTTCCAGCAGACATGTCATGGAGATATTTTACACTATCTTCGCCCCTTGCTGATTCATGCCATTTCGCTTCCCTCCATGAAGAGTCGTGGGCTACAGCAGGCATCTTTTTGCAGACAGCATGTTTCTTATAATACTAAAAGCTGTCTGTTAGTAAAACTCTTGTGTGCATTTGAAACAGAGTGCCCTTATTGTATAGTGCAACTAATATCCTAAAAGTGTTTGGTCAGATGAAGCATTAGAAAACAGATCATTCCAACCCTAACTTTTTTTACATTGTTCTTAGCTGCTGTATAACAAGTATAAATGGACAAATGTGCAAATAGCCTAAAGTTAGGCTAAAGAACTATATTACAAGTAACAAGTGCTTATTCTGAAAATTATTTAAAAATACATGTAAATTGGTCTTCTGTAATAGTGATGTTGCTGCTGTTCTATAAAAGCAATAAACTTGAAATTGTTAACAATGTGTCATAAATACTAGGGAACAATAAAGATCCATCTACTAAAAAGCAAACAATCACTAAAACTATTCAACTACTTCTCTTCATGACTTTAAAGTGAACCACATCATGTGGCGGGTTTATGGGCATCACTGAGAAATAAACCCAAAAAGCTTAAAGGAATAGTTCATGCAAAAATAAAAATTCTGTCATAATTTTACTCACTCTCATATCAGTTCAAACCCATATGACCATTCACCTCCACTGTAAGGAGATAAGATGCAATGAAACTGAATGGTGGCTGAGACTATCACACTGATTAACATCTCCATTGTGATCCACATAAAAAGAAAAAGTATGACAGATTTGTCATTTTAGGGTGAACTAAACCTTTAAACACCAAAGAAAAGAAAGAAAAAAACAACTTACAAGTCGCCGTCTTTCCTCCTCCACAGTGTTCAACAGCTGGGAGAATTCCTTGAATGACTGGGCTGTGATAAGAGAAAAAGCATTCCAATCATGCATCCATCAGCGTTGCATCTGAAATTGTGCATCAGATTGCACCCTTTGAACCTTCAGAATAAAGGAAATTCAGAAAACCTGAACATAATATTAGCCATGCTGAGAAAATAGCATGGCCACCCACAACCGATCAATGCACAAAGGGGTATTCAAGAAACAGCAGACCACATACTCAAGATGTAGAAATATGAGTAACATAAAACATGTTTCCTGTATGAGCCCCTCTTGTGTGCAAGAATGATGATCAGTCAACCATGGAAAAAAATAAATAATTATAGATAAATAATTTCATAATCAATTTTCCTTGTTTAACAGTGGTTCATAAAAACTCAAATTTGCTCTGCGGCAGAATGAATGATTAGAGATCACTGGGTGCATTGGCAATGAATCAAAAGTGAAACATATCAAGGAATCTGCCCACCAAATATAAAAGCTTAAGACAAATGTGACAAAAGTCAGATGAACATAATCAAGACCCATATTTTAAACACTACCAAACAAAGCTAAATATTAGGCAACAGGGAAATAATGAGAAAACATTTGTGATTCTTGTAACTTTTCAGTAAATCAATCATAGCGAACCTCAGATCTCAAGCCTCATGTCTTTATGATTAATTCATTTTCAGCTTTTGGATTTGGTGTGCAGATTCCTTGATACTTTCTACTTAAAGTGTTTAAGTTAGTAATTGAAAAAAAATCTTGTTTTAATATGTTTACACACACACACACACACACACATAGCAGTAGGCTAAAAACTGCATCTGCAAAATTATTAAAAAAAGAAATGTGGGAAATATTATGTCATGGCACTACAAGCACAAGATGGTGTATCATAATGTGCATCAAATAATTTTATGATGATGAGCCTGTTCTGGATTTTTTTCTTTCTTCTAAAGAAATCCGCTTTGGTCACTTCCTGTCCAGGGATGTGCAGCATTTTTCTGCTTGCCGATAAGAAAGGCTCCCACTTCCCAACCCCCTCTCGTAATTCTCCTGGGTGTTAACTCCCCCTAGCATCAAATTTGGAACTACTTTCAACTACTTTCTCTTAGGACGCTTCCAGATAAACAGATCCTCAGCCATTTAAAAATCACTTTACAGCAGGATAAATCTCAGCTGCTTTGATGCATGGCAGGAGAAACAGGAATCCACTTAGATCCACTTACATGGCAATGCAAGGCATGCATGAAACAACAGTCATCCTGTTGAGATCTAAATATATTACAATAGCCACTGTGGTTTCTGGAATTATGATTTTTCACATATAGGAATGGCCATTAGAAATGGCTGTATTGCAGCTGCAGTGAAATGGACCAGACAAAGATTTATCACCTAGGTTCATCCTTAAAAGCTGCCAACAGTCTTCGTTTCCATCCATACCAAAAATGAAGAGTGTTTCAACTGCTTAAAAAAAAAGATGATTTTTTATCAACTAACATTCACTTGCACAAGTACTATTTCAGCAGTCTAAAAAAATATATTTAACATTTAACTTTTTCTCAGACTGCTGTTTGGGTTCATGGCTTTCTAAATGCCAGAAAGAAGTATTCTAAGTCTGATAAAGAACCATTGTTGTTTTGCTTAAAACTATGGAATTGTGGTACTACAGCACGAGAGAACAGCAAACTTTTATTAGATACTGTTGGTTGATGACTAGGAAAGCTACAAATAAACAGCATATAGAGACATGCATGTTGTCTTGGACTTGTGTTAGAAGAAATTCACTATTCACAGTCAGGCATTAACTTAATCCATGAGTTCAAATGTCCAATAGAAGGGTGGTTATTGAGGTGTATATTTTACCCAAAAATTAAAATTCTCCATGCCATTCCAGATGTGTATGACTTTCTTTCTTCTACAGAACACAACGATTTTTAGAAGAATATTTCAGCTCTGTAGGTCCATACAATGCAATTGAATGGTTGCCAAAATGTTGACGTTCCAAATACGACTCCAGTATTTTAATCCATATCTTCAGAAGAGATATGATTGGTGTGGGTATGCAAGAGATCAATATTGAAGTAATTTTTTTGCTAGAAATTCTTCTCCTTGACAGTAGTGGGTGATAGGCATGAAGACTGTGAATCACCAAAAAACACAAGAAGAATGTCAAAGTGAAAGTTAAAGATTAACTGGGTATTGAGGTGAATTTACAGTAAAAAAGGATTTAAAGATCGGTCTGTTTCTCACCCAGACCTATCATATTGCTTCTGAAGACATGAATTCAACCACTGAGTCTTATGGATTACTTTTATGCTGATTTATGCCATTTTTGGAGCTTCAAATGTTTGGCACCCATTCACTTGCATTTTTTGGACCTAAAGAGCTGATAAATTCTTCTATAAATCATCATTTGAGTTCAGCAGATGAAAGAAAGTCACACAGATCTGGGATGGCATAAGGAAGAGTACATGATAAGAAAAATACTTACCAATGTTAATCTCATCATCTGTCTCTGCATCACCAATACACTCGAACTGGAAATCCTGAAGGGACTGGGAAAATTTCTGTACAGCAGCAGAAAGACCTGTCAAAAAGACAACAAAGAGTTATGTGATGGAGCTTCTTTTTGTAGGTCTAGTTTTATAAATTGAGCACATTCTGTTTCCCATAGGAGATAAAAATCATGTTGATGATGTTGTTTAAAATGTTGATTGTTACTTCCAGACACTAATGACATGGAGACATTTGCTTGAGTCTTCTGCTTCACTGTTTTTTTTCTTCAGTGAAAAAGTTATATAATCTCACTTGTGTCTCCTCTAGAGTTTTAGAAGAGACCTCAAACTGCTCAAATTAGCCAAATTACCAAAAATTATCTGAGTTATCCCATCCACATTTATTTTATAGTTCTATCTACAGTATATACTCTTACAGCATGTCAACTATGGTCTCATTTGTGTCTTTTTATTTCTCTTGAGGAATTAAAACATCTGAGTCTCTGTTGACCCTTAAATTAATGAAAAATAACTGAAAACTCAATTAAAGGAATAGTTAATGAAATTAAAATTCTCCCATAACTTTCTCACTCTTAAGCCATCCAAGATTTGTATGACTTGCTGTCTTCTGCAGAAAACAAACAAAGATTTTTAGAAGAATATCTCAGCCCTGTTGGTCCTATGGTGGCCAGAAAAGGAGTCCAAAAAAGGTAGCATAAAAGCAATCCATATTGCTTCAGTGGTTAAATTAAAGTCTTCAGAAGCTTTATAATAGCTGCGGGTGAGAAACCTTTTATTTTCACATTCTCCATGCAAATCACCATCTACTGGGCAGGGAGGAGATTTTATGATAAAAAAGGACTTAAATATTTATCTGTTTCTCACCCATATCCATCATATCACTTCTGAAGACCTGAATTTAACCACTGGAGTCTGGGGTGGCATGAGGATGAGTAAATTATGAGAATTTAAATTTTTTGGGTGAACTATCCCTTTAAGTCCAATGAGCTTTGAAAAAGCAATTTCTTTTCAATTACAATTTCCTATGAGTTGTTTGGAGCAACAGGAAGGAGATGACCTCATAAGTTACCTAAACCATTGTCAATTGAACAATTAATGTAAAGCAAGACATTCTTTTACGGATGACATCCATCCACTGCCTTAGGTTTGGAACAAAAGCCTGTATGAACCTGTTGACGTGCACCGACAACTTTGTGATTGCGAATAAAAGAAAACATTTTGAAAAAGAATGTTGAAAATAGAAAGAAATAGCCTATGCTGATAGGATCCAACCTTCAGTTACATGAAAGTTCAAAGGCTAAGACAAGTGCACAGAGACTAAAGATCTGATAACCAACATGGAGAGAGGCAGGAGGAGCCAAGGTAGTGAAGTGGCAGATAACAGTTTATCTCTATCTTATCTTTAAGAGTCTCATATCCTTTCAAATATTACTGTATATCATATCTCAGTTGAATAAACCAGTTGATGATGGCATACACAAACCCTGTACATCCTCACTTCTTAAACCTGTTGGCTATGTGATTACAATGGTTTGCTGAGAGTACAAGAGTCTGAAAACCCAAAATGCGCATGTGTGTCCGTCTGGGACAGCTGAAATTATCACAATGATCTTCTTTTAATGCAGTGCTTCTGCATTAATCTTTTAACTGAGATTAGTGAGGCCATATCAAGCCTCTCTACAAAAGAGACAAAATGTCTACAAAAGAAATGAAATGTCTAACACACTAGAGGTATTTGACAGGCCAAAATATTAGCCTCAAGTTTAACACTATGTCCTTTCACTACATTGAACACTAAACAAAGTAAACTAAGTTCCACTGTGTCTAATCAACTGCACTTTCTCAAGACATCAGAATAGACCCAATTGTCACCTTATATTATTGGGCAAATAAACTCACAAAACATAACATATAATAATATATTTATATATATATAAATAACCTGTTGATGATGGCATACTCAAACATAAATAAAGTATCTCACAAAAGTAAGTACACCCCTCACATTTTTGTAAATATTTATTATATTTTTTCATGTGACAACACTGAAGAAATGATACTTTGCTACAATGTAAAGTAGTGAGTGTACAGCTTGTATAACAGTGTAAGTTTGCTGTCTCCTCAAAATAACTCAACACACAGC
The DNA here is from genome assembly GCA_032164185.1 of Moxostoma hubbsi. Taxonomy (NCBI): domain Eukaryota; kingdom Metazoa; phylum Chordata; class Actinopteri; order Cypriniformes; family Catostomidae; genus Moxostoma; species Moxostoma hubbsi. The sequence goes on along the minus strand of JAVLUX010000151.1, from coordinate 3,700,527 downwards.
CATTAATGTCTAAACCACTGGCAACAAAAGGGAGTACACCCCTAAGTGAAAATGTCCAAATTGGGCCCAAAGTGTCAATATTCTGTGTGGCCACCATTATTTTCCAGCACTGCTTTAACCCTCTTGGGCATGGAGTTCACCAGAGCTTCACAGGTTGCAACTGGAGTCCTCTTCCACTCCTCCATGATGACATCACGGAGCTGGTGGATGTTAGAGACCTTGTTCTCCTCCACCATCCATTTGAGGATGCCCCACAGATGCTCAATAGGGTTAGGTCTGGAGACATGCTTGGCCAGTCCATCACCTTCACCATCAGCTTCTTTAGCAAGGCAGTGGCCGTCTTGGAGGTGTGTTCGGGGTTGTTATCACGCTGCAATACTGCCCTGCGGCCCAGTCTCCAAAGGGAGGGGATCATGCTCTGCTTCAGTATGTCACAGTACATGTTGGCATTCATGGTTCCCTCAAAAAACTGTAGCTCCCCAGTGCCGGCAGCACTCATGCAGCCCCAGACCATGACACTCCCACCACCATGCTTGACTGTAGGCAAGACACACTTGTCTTTGTACTCCTCACCTGGTTTCCGCCACACACGCTTGACACCATCTGAACCAAATACGTTTATCTTGGTCTCACCAGACCACAGGACATGGTTCCAGTAATCCATGTCCTTAGTCTGTTTGTCTACAGCAAACTTTTTGCGGGCTTTCTTGTGCAAGAGGCTTCCTTCTGGGACGACAGCCAATTTGATGCAGTGTGTGGCGTATGGTCTGAGCACTGACAGGCTGACCCCCCCCCCACCCCTTCAACCTCTGCAGCAATGTTGGCAGCACTCATATGTCCATTTCCCAAAGACAACCTCTGGATATGACGCTGAGCACGTGCACTCAACTTCTTTGGTCGACCATGGCGAGGCCTGTTCTGAGTGGATCCTGTCCTGTTAAACCGCTGTATGGTCTTAGCCACCGTGCTGCAGCTCAGTGTCAGGGTCTTGGCAATCTTCTTATAGCCTAGGCCATCTTTATGTAGCGCAACAATTCTTTTTTTCAGATCCTCAGAGAGTTCTTTGCCATGAGGTGCCATGTTGAACATCCAGTGACCAGTTTGAGGGAGTGTGAGAGCGATGACACCAAATTTAACACACCTGCTCCCCATTCACACCTGAGACCTTTTGTTGCCAGTGGTTTAGACATTAATGGCTGTGTCTTGAGTTATTTTGAGGGGACAGCAAATTTACACTGTTATACAAGCTGTACACTCACTATACATTGTAGCAAAGTGTCTTTTCTTCAGTGTTGTCACATAAAAATATAGAATCAAATATTTACAAAAATGTGAGGAGTGTACTCACTTTTGTGAGATACTGTATATACACATATACACATATACATATATATATGGAAAAAGAGACAACTGCAAAATTAAGTTTCTCTGGATTTACTATTTATACAGTTGAAGTCAGAAGTTTACATACACTTAGGTTGAAGTCATTAAAACTAATTTTTAACCAAAGCAATAGTTTGGCGAGTCATTTAGGATATACACTTTGTGCATGACACAAGTAATTTTTCAAAAAATTGTTTACAGACAGATTGTTTCAATTTTAACTGACTATATCACAATTCCAATGGGTCAGAAGTTTACATAAACTAAGTTAACTGTGCCTTTAAGCAGCTTGGAAAATTCCATAAAATGATGTCAACCCTTTAGGCAATTAGCTTCTGATAGGCTAATTGGTGTCAATAGGAGGAGTACCTGTGGATGTATTTTAAGGCCTACCTTCAAACTCAGTGCATCTTTGCTTGAAATAATGGGAAAATTAAAAAAAATAAAGAAATTGTGGACCTCCACAAGTTTTGTTCATCCTTGGGAGCAATTTCCAAATGCCTGAAGATACCACGTTCATCTGTACAAACAATAGTACGCAAGTATAAACACCATAGGCCACACAGCCATCATACCGCTCAGGAAGGAGGCACATTCTGTCTCCATGAAATTAACGTATTTTGGTGTGAAAAGTGCAAATCAATCCAAGAACAACAGCAAAGGACCTTGTGAAGATGCTGGAGGAAACAGGTAGACAAGTATCTATATCCACAGTAAAACGAGTTCTATATCGACAAAACCTGAAAGGCTGCTCAGCAAGGAAGAAGCCACTGCTCCAAAACTGCCATAAAAAAGCCAGACAACAGTTTGCAAGTGCACATTGGGATGAAGATCTTACTTTTTGGAGAAATGTCTTCTGGTCTGATGAAACAAAAATGTATATGCTTGGCCATAATGGCCATAGTTATGTTTGTGGGAAAAAGGGTGAGGCTTGCAATCCGAAGAACAACATCCCAATCAGCAGCATCATGTTGTGGGGGTGCTTTGCTGCAGGAGGGACTGCTGCACTTCACAAAATAGATGGCATCATGAGGAAGGAAAATTATGTGGATATATTGAAACAACATCTCAAGATATTAGCCAGGAAGTTAAAGCTTGGTCATTAATGGGTCTTCTAAATGGACTATGACCACAAGCATACCTTAAAAGTTGAGGAAAAATGGCTTAAAGACAATAGAGTCAAGGCACTGGAGTGGCCATCAGAAAGCCCTGACCTCAATCAGATAGAAAATATGTGGGCAGAACTAAAAAAGCATGTGCGAGCAAGGAGGCCTATGAACTGGACTCTACACCAGTTCTGTCTGGAGGAATGGGCCAAAATTCCAGCAACTTATTGTGATAAGCCAAGTTAAACAAATTAAAGGCATTGATTTCAAACAATAACAAAGTGTATGTAAACTTCTGACCCACTGGGAATGTGATGGAAGAAATAAAATAAATAATTCTCTACTATTATTCTGACATTTCACATTCTTAAAATAAAGTAGTGATTCTAACTGACCAAAGACAGGGAATGTTTTCTACAATTAAATGTCAGGAATTGTGATAACCAAATACATTTAAACTCAGTTTAAGGTGTAAGTAAACTGTAGGCATGTGTTTGAGTAAATTAACATTTTTGTTTTATTCTATAAAGTACTGACAATATTTCTCCCAAATTTCAAATAAAAAATATTGTCATTTAGAGCATTTTTGTCAGAAAATGACAACTGGTCAAAATAACAAAAAGGATGCAGTGTTTTCAGACCTCGAATAATGCAAAGAAAACAGGTTCGTAATATTTTTAAACAACACAATACTAATGTTGTTAATGGGGCTTTTAATGGGGTTCAGGTCTGGAGATAATCTCCAGACCTGAACCCCATTAAAAACCTCTGGAATGTGATCAAGAGGAAAACTGATGGCCACAAGCCATCAACCAAAGCCGAGCTGCTTGAATTTTTTGCAACAGGAGTGGCATAAAGTCACCCAACAGCAATTTGAAAGACTGGTAGAGAGTATGCCAAACACATGAAAGCTGAGATTGATAATCAGGGTTATTCCACCAAATACTGGTTTCTGAACTCTTCCTAAATTAAAACATTAGCATTGTGTTGTTTAAAAATTAATATGAACTTGTTTTCTTCGCATTATTCGAGGTCTGAAAACAGTACATTTTGACCAGTTGTCAAATAAATGCTCTAAATTACAATATTTGTATTTGGAATTTGGGAGAAAGGTTGTCAGTATTTTATAGAATAAAACAAAAATGTTAATTTTATTCAAACATATACCTATAACTATTAAATACAGAGAAACTGATAATTTTGCAGTGGTCTCTTATTATTTTTTCCAGAGCTCTATATATCAAACCTGAATATTTGGAAATGTCCTTGAAATGTCGTACTTTTTACAGGGATACTTTTCTTTCACAACAAATCTCATTCACGCCTCACAACACATTTTAGGCTTATAACAAATACACAAGTTTTGTCTTACTTTTAAGCGCACTGATAAGCATATTGCCATCTTTGATGAGTTCCTTTATGAATTTATTCGTACGATCCAGCTCAATTTCGTGGTATTTGAGTCGCTCTCTGAAATCAGGGCTGTCTAGAAAGGTGTCGCTGAATTCCAGCGCAGGGAGCCCCATTGTAGAAGAGTAGATGAATGAAACAGTGAAACAAAACCCGACGATCGCCGCCACCCGGTAACGCGTTAATCCTTCGGAAAAGTAGATGACTCTAGTGTCAACTTTCCCGAAAGTCCGTATCCCGAAACCCCACTTCCGGCATTGTGCTCCCTGCTCAATCAGCGGTTTCAGACTGAGTATACAAGAGTAGCGGTGACTCCTACTGGTCTGTTCCCACTTTCCTAACACATCTGCCGTAAAAGAGGGGACATACGTAGGTGTCTGGGCTTTGTATGGTATTCAAGAGTTTTCAACCTTTCAGGAAATGCGCCCCCTCCGTTCTCTAAAATGATTTCGCACTTGGGGCCACTACCCCCACCCCCCGCCTCAACCCAAAATCCAGTGTCAACAAACACCTTTGAAATACTTCTTGACATAGTCTTTGTATGATATAGCTAAGGTTATGCACACTATACGTGTACCAATACAATATATAGATTTTACCGCACGTCAGCCTGACGGTTGAGCCTGTATTTGAAAGCGCATCATGTCTGTCGGTGGTTCAAAACCTGACACATCAGTCAATCATCTTCCACGTTCAAATAAACGTGGCTTCACACTGTGGTTTGGCTGGTCAATGTATTTGTATTGTAAGCCCTGAATCTTTACAGGGAAAAAGACAACCAGATAATCTTTAACCGTTCGGCATTTGGTTTGTTAGTGTCTTACCAGTTACACAGATTTTAAAATGTAATTCGCAAGCACCTCAGAATACTACAGACATGAATGCATGTGAATCCTTATTTTGTGCCTTGAGCAATGTAGTGTTTTTAATGAATCAGTTGAATAATTTATTCAGTGACTCACTCATAACATAAAATACATTAATGTGTCACTACCTACCATATGTATCTGCAAAAAAAAATACAAATAAAATAAAATCTCGGAATCTGAGCGAATCTGTTTGGTGAATGGATACAAAAGACTTGTCACTGGGACGAATCAAAAATCCCCACCACTATAAAACACCATCTCTCTCCCATGGGTTTAAACCCCTGTACTATAATAGGCCAAAATTTTTATTTTGTAGAATTTAATGACGTCCAAATTACACGTGATGATAAGTTACACTTACACAGATTTACCATAGTTTGGTAACCACAGTTTCAGCCAAAATGTTCAGCTAGTCAGGGCTGTTTGTAGCTATAAGCAATATTTAGTAGGGCCCACGAGCCACCAGGGGGCCTCACAAAGCTATATATACAGCACTGTGCAAAAGATTTGTGAAAAATGTTGCATAGTGAGGATGTCTTAAAAAATAATGACATAAATAGTTTATTAATATAATATTGAATATAAATGAAAACTATTCATGAATCACTTAATGTCATACAAAGTCCAGTAAACATAAAAAGCTAAATTAATATTTAGTGTTGCCACATTTGCCTTTTAAACAGGTACACCTGGATACAGTTTTTCTTGGTTGTTGGCAGATAGGATGTTCCAAGCTTCTTGGAGAATTCACCACAGTTCTTCTATCTATTTAGGTTGTCTCAATTGCTTCTGTCTCTTCATGTAATCTCAGACATGATACTCAATGGGGGGCTTTGTGAGGGCCATGTCATCTGTTGCAGGGCTCCTTGTGCTTCTGTTCGAATCATTTCTATTTGCATAAGTAATATTTGGGAGTCTAACATTTATATTTCCTATTGACACACTAAAGCTGAAGATATAAATAACCATCTTAAGACAATGCTTTTGTGAAACATCTTATGTGCCTTAGACTTTTGCACAGTACTGTATATATATATATATATATATATATATATATATATATATATATATATATATATATACACATAGCATCACACTCCCTCCATTGGTTTGTTGTGTTCCCACAGTGCATTCTGGTGCCATCAATTCCCCATGTACACAATGTCCACATGATATAAAAGAAAATGGGACTCATCAGACCAGGCAACCTTCTTCTACTGCTCCAAGAACCAGTTCTGACACTCGTGTGCAATTAGAAATGCAACATTATATGCAAAAGTACTTTTTAGTTGCATACAACAACTGTTGCATTTTGTCTGCATATTCATTGACATAATGCACACAGTACTAGACATAAGATTATGTGTTTCCAGAGGACAAGTAAATCCTGTTGTGAGAAGTGGCTTGTTAGCTCTGGACAATGCTTTAAATGTATGTCTGGAGTTGGGAGACTTAATGTGTGAGCTTGATCAGGGCAGTTAAAGGGATAGTTCACCCAAAAATGAAAACGCTCTCATCATTTACTCACCCTCATGCCATCCCAGATGTGAATGACTTTCTTTCATCTGCTAACAATAACAAAGATTTTTTAGAAGTATATTTCAGCTCTGTAGGTGCTCACAATGAAAGTGAATCAGTACCCAAATCGGTACCAGCTCTAAAAGCAGCATAATAGTAATCCATACAAACAACAGAAATAAGATCAGTGTGGGTGATAAACAGATCAATATGTAAGTCCTTTTTTTACTATCAATCTCTGCTTTCACTTTCACATGGCCATTATGTTTTTGGCGATGTGCCTTTTTCGTGCATATCACCACGTACTGGGCAGGAAGGATTTAAATGGAATTTAAAGGGAAAAAAGGACTTAAATATTGATCCGTTTCTCACCAACACCTATCATATCGCTTCTGAAGACATGGATTTAACCACTGGAGTCATATGGATTACTTTATGCTGCATTTATGTGCTTTTTGAGCATCAACATTTTGGTGCCCATTCACTTGCATTGTGAGGACCCACAGATCTAAAATATTCTTCTAAATATCTTAATTTGTGTTCATCAGAAGAAAGAAAGTCACACACATCTTGGATGACATGAGGGTAAGTATATGATGAGAGAATTTTTCTTTTTTAACTCCAGGTTGTTTCAGGCTGACTGTATATCTGAAATAAAAATGTTCTGTGGGTTCACTTGGATAAGAAAACCTCAGTTGAATCTGAATAATTATAACAGTTTCCATTAACTTCCATGTCATCACTCTTTTCAGACAATCAAAATTTGACAACCTTGCAAATAATATCTACTCACAGTTATGGTAAGACAATTTCATAAGTGTCTAAAACACACCAAACTATCTAACAACCTCATTATCTTGCATTTCATCACAGGGCAGGCAAAGGACTAAATGATCCAAACTTCATCGACACTGTGAGAGTTGCCACAGTCGACGCTGCAAGACCCCAGTGGAGGTTTCTGTCTTGTGTGAGATCATCAGCTGCCGTTTGCTGTGCTTTACCACTGCAAGGAAGAAGAACATTTGTGCCCTTATGAGAGGGTTCTGTGTCTCAGTGTTGAATATGGCTGCCCATTTATCATGTGTCGATCAAATCAGGCTAAGAACTCTGAGGTGTGTCTTGCCAGTGTTGTCTCCTGCTCCATGGAGTGGAACCGATGGCACATTGAAGAGTCTGAGACCCCAGAGTTCTATGAGAACATTTTAAAGGAGAACTACAAACAGGAACATCTGGATCTCTCAATGGCTCTAAGGGACCAGCAGCATCTGTTTCGATCACTCAAAATGAAGAGGGTCTTTCCTGAAGATTTTGAAAAGGTGGCTGAAGAACTTTCAGTTACAGTTCTAGAGGGAGCTGTGGGAGGGGAACCGATGAGGAAGGATCTGTGTGTACAAGCAATGCATCAAACACAGAGTTTCAAGAAAGAGGACTGACTCAGGACAAAAGAGAAGCATTAGCAAGGAATCCCACTGTGGTGGATCTTGAAAGTTATAACATTTAGGAGAGAATGTTTCGCATGGAATTGATTAGCTTCAAACATACCATAATATCTTTAGGGAAAAATGTTGCATTCTCAAGTGGTACTGAAACAAAGCCACGAGCCAACCCAAGCAGGTAAGAAATCTTACAAGAAGAGTCACAAGAACAAAAAGACAGTCACGAAATCTCTTCTGACATGCCGCAATACAATGCATACAAAATGGATTAACACAAATTCCTCATCGCCACATTTAGTCCACATTGCTGGACTTCTTGACAGCTTCCCCTAACCCAGCTGGCTCTGGTTTCCCGACTTATGAGAGAAGTGTGCAGCACCTTACTACATGAAAGAGGGATGGTCTCACTGAAGTGGAAGCAAAAGGTCTACTCTGATGGTGGATGGTGCTGGAGAACCAGCAATTCATGGATACCAGATACATTGTCAAATGTTGCAATTTCCAATTCTTAATGCAGTTTGTGAAGTTTGTCTCCTCTTACCAATTTCAGTTTTAACTAATGAAAAGTGGTATGCATAGAGATTATAGTTTGTGTATGCATGGATATATAATCTTTATATTACATTTATGGCCCTTAAAAACGTCTTCAGGTTTGCCAGATTAGCAACCTGATTTCCACTGTGGATAGCTGATGCTTTGACAAACTGCCTCCAATTTCTGAACATCTCAAGGACTGTCCATACTACAAAAAGGAGAGTAAGACATAACCTGTTCCTTTGGTGTTTGAGTGTCAACTGGGGGAAGAGAAGAAAAATCACAATCTGGTTTCCAGGTTTATCAAAAAGCATTTGAAGTATAATAGACATTTAATTAGTTTGATCTAAATAAGATTTGAATATTGAACACCTTCAGCCTATCAATGGACATATAGTGTATAAAAGGATGTATAACAACATATAACATTAGTCACCAATAATGTTTGTTGTGGTTATTGTATTGTTACGCTGATCCTACATGATTAACATACAATATACAGTATGCATGTGATACAATCATCCATCTAAAGTGGAATACTGTTAGTGCCACTTTGATACACTGTATCTGTATGTTTGTATTTTTTTTATTTGATTATTGTGTTATATTACATTAACATTTTGTTTTGTTTTATTTGTTTTATTGATGTTCTCAATGGAAATGTTTTGTTATTTAATAAGTGCTTTTCTCAGGTTCTAAAAGTAAGGGCCTAGCATGTAGGCTATTAAACCTAGTTTTACTCAGCCTCTTCTACATGTCAATAATGTTAAATATAATATTATGTTATGTAATAAGAAACGTTCACAGAAAAGGTTAAATGAAAAATAAGAGTCAAACAAAAATAAATCTTTAAAATAAATAAATCTTTAAAATAAATAAATATACTTGTTAAATAATATTTATGGTTGGGGTTAGAAGGAAATATTAGGGTTAGGTAATATTTATGAGGAAACCTTCTCCTTTTATATATATATATTAAAAAAAAAGAATTATTACGTAACAAAAATTTTATTTTACTGTTATTATTATTATTATACCATTTTTATTAATCTTTTTCAAAAATAAATGAAAATATAAGCAATTTTAGTAATGCTGCAATTGTTTTTTTTCTTTTACTACTTTCTTTCTCTCGCTCTTGGATTTTTTTTAAATTAGTAAATGTAGTTTATTTTAAAGAATTAAAACACTGCTATTTTGTGTAATAGAGAACATGTTGGTGGTGAATGAGTAAGAAATTTGTTGCATCTGTTGCATTTTGAACAGTTGTTCAGTAGTTCAAATTTTGAGGAAATGAAACAATTACTTTTTTCTCAACAGCAAGCTTTTCCTTTTTTTCTTTAACAATCAGGAAAAGAAGAGTACAATTTACAGAGACACACTGGTAAGACAGAATTGTCTAACTGCAAAAGATTGTATAATCATCATAAAAAAGAAATAGCTGATTTTGTATGTTTACATTTCTGCCATTCTTATTAGATTTTTGTAGGATGCAGTCGTTGGCTCAGTTTGCTTTGGTTTGGGTAGGAGTTCTGCTCCCATTTTTTTCATGTCAGGATTTCTGTCGGGTGCAGGATGGGAAAGATGGGTTGGATGGAATCCTTGGCAGGGACGGCCTGCCTGGACCAAAAGGAGAGAAAGGAAAACCAGGTAAGAAAATAATGTGTCGATGTATGACCTGCACTCCATGTTCATAGTTGTAAACAATTTTACAAGAATTTCTTCACAAATTAAGTTCACAATTTTTTTTGAAGGGACTGAAATGATTTAACACAAAATGTTCTGTCAGCATTGCAGGTTGAGCGAAACAAGATTGCTCTGGATGATTTTAAAGGAGAGATGGGTAGCCAGGGTCCCCATGGAGAACTTGGCCCAAAGGGTTATCTGGGTCTACAGGGCCCGCCTGGTCCCCCTGGTCCTAAGGGTCCTAGGGGATCCAGTGCAGTTTTTGGCAGCGCCAATACCAGCCAGAAGCCAGCCTTTTCTGTGCTTCGAAATAAATCAAGTTATCCTTTACATGGCCAGCCTGTGACCTTTGATAAGCAACTTAGCAATGTCAATGGGAATTTCAACCTTGAAACTGGCTACTTCACCTGCAAGGTTCCTGGAGTGTACTACTTTGTGTTTCACTCCATGTCTGAGGGACGCTTATGTCTTAGGCTTAAGAGTAACATTGCATCAGTCAGCCTTAGTTTTTGTGACTTTAACCTACGATCAGTTTCTCAGGTTGTGTCAGGTGGAGCCGTACTGAAATTAGCTAAAAATGAGAAAGTATGGATTGAACCGTTCAAGGTTGACAGAAATGATGGCAACAAAATGTCTAAAACTTCTGGAGAGGTGTCTACTGTTTTTAATGGATTTTTAATCTATCCCAGTACTGAATAGGCTCATACATATCAAACATATGATTGCAAATGGTTTTTGATGAATGTGTTTTACTGTGGCAGTGGTGTAAGCATTTTCATGCAAAAATAAAAATGATCTAATCTGCACTCTTTGCATGCTGTATTAAACTTTGTAAATGTTGCTCTGAATTCTTTCATAAATATGTCCAATTAACATATTACAAAAGTGATTTTTTTATATACCATGGATGTACACAGTGGCTAAATTTATGTAATTGTATTCAGAAATCCTATTAATCTTTTCATTTTGTCAGAACAATAAAATGTGTATCTGATGGAAATAAACTGTCAATGTCTAATTTATGCAGCTTTTCCAAAATTGTGATATAAAATCTTCATTAAATGTCTTATCTGACAACATCAATCAAAGGGAAACACTCTTTTGAATTTTTAAATAAATCTGGAGGTTAAGATAAATTTATTTAAAATTAGATGACAAACCAAACTACACACAAAACATTTATTTCCAAACTTAGAGTGAACTGCTAAACTATGAATTGGGATTTATCTGAATAAGTTTGTGTGAGTATACACTGTTTCATTGGGCAAATTTGCTTCATGTGACAAGTCAGAAATGTTATTTAAAATCACTGAATCAAACTACAATACATTAGATTACATCAACAAAAGAGATTTCTAAGGGTTAGATCAAGTAGAAATAACTCCTTAAGGTAACAACTGCACACAAACCACTTTAACAGTGTATACTGAAAAAAAAGGGAATCCTAACAAAGATGCGTCATGTGGTAACATCTAAATAAATTTGGTTTTATTCAATACAAAAATATAATTTAACACTGAATCACATGTAACATTATTAGGTTACACCAACAAAATCATTTTTAAGGTTAAAAATCAGGTTGAAATAGTTAATTTAAGCAATAGTTCACAAAAATTCTCTCATCATTTACTCACCCTCATGCCACCCCAGATTTGTATGACTTTCTTTCTTCAGCAGAAGCCAAATTAAGATTTTTAGAAGAATATCTCAGCTCTGTTGGTCCATACAATACAAATTAATGGGGACCAAAACTTTGAAGCTCTAAAAAGCACATAAAAGCAGCATAATAGTAATCCATAAGACTCAACTGGTGGTTTAATGCATGACTTCTGAAGGGATCTAATCGATTTTGGGTGAGAACAGACCAAAATTTAACTCATTTTCACTGACTTCGGTATTCTTCTTGATGATCACAATTCAAGTTTGATTAAATTTCCTAGTGCAATCTTGTGCTCTGCGCATGTATCAAGTACTAAAAAGTGTAATCGATCTTCAAAGATCTGACCAATAGTCACTTGCATTGTATATACCTACAGAGCTGAGATATTCTTTTAAAAATCTTTGTTTGTGTTCTGTAGAAGAAAGAAAGTCATACACATCTGGGATGGCATCAGGGTGAGACAATCATGAGATCATTTTTGGGTGAACTATCCCTTTAAGGTTACCACTTTTCAGAGTAATATAAGACAAAGAGAAGTCAGTGGAAGGGTGCAACACTGTCCTGCAGAGGCATAATAAAAGAGGAACTTAGTGCACTTGTCATTTAATTGGCCTGTTCTTGTGTTTGTGAACAAAAGACATTTAGTTCTCAGTGCTTGAAGTGGAGCTCACTGGCTTTGGTTAGATCCTCATTCTGTAGCAAACATGTTTGGCGGTCATATCATGTTTGGAACACTTTTACTTGTTTCTCTCTGCCTTTCTTTGGTCTCCACGGACACTTGTTCTCCTGCAGGGACCCCAGGTTTGCCGGGTATTCCTGGACTTCCTGGACGTGACGGAAGGGAAGGGGTGAAGGGAGAGAGAGGGGATCCTGGTAAGATGTTTTTTTGAAAATATTAACTTCACCGTGCTTTAGTCAGTTAGAGATATGGTAGATGTATCAACCATTTTATCAGCAATGCTCAGATCAAATAATAACTTTTTCAAATTGTTTAGAAGAAGGGCTTGGAAATGTAAGGTTAGCTCTGAGAAAAGATCTAGCATCATTTGTGTACCAATGCCACTTTTTTTAATTAAACGTCCAAAAGTGTACATTTTGGGGCCACTGTACTGGTCCACATGACAAAAGCTTCAAAAAAGGGACTAAATATTAATTTACAAAAAGCTTATGTAAGTTTTAGGGATAGAGTAGTTTAATTTAGCCTTATTTAAGAGCAGGAAAAAGGTTGATTAAAAGTTTATACCATGATATTAAAACAAACATTCATCTGCATTTGGCTGACTGAACAGGGATTCCTCTCAAGCCTGCTGAACATTTTAAGAAGGGAGAAAAAGGGGATCCTGGAATGAAAGGACGTCCTGGAAAGAGAGGTCGCCCCGGGGAAACTGGCAAAGAAGGGTCACCTGGCCTCCTCGGACCGCAAGGGGACCCAGGCATGTCAGGTGCCTCCAAATCTCACCTGCAATCTGCATTCAGTGTCTCCCGGGCCACAAAAAACTTGCCAGAGGCAAACACTGTAATACGCTTCAGTACTATTATCACCAATATCAATGACCATTTCAGTATGGAAGAGAGCAAATTTGTATGTAAAATTCCTGGCACTTATTATTTTGTGTATCATGCATCATCCACACAGAAAAATCTGTGTGTAATCCTGATGCTCGATGGGAGGAAAATAGCTAGTTTCTGTGATCACATTTACAACAACGTTAGCCAGCAGGTACACTCTGGTGGGCTAGCTGTTTACCTGAAAAAGGGTGAGAAAGTTTGGCTACAGACAAACAGCTATAATGGCATGTTTGCAACCGGGGATAAGGCAGACAGTGTTTTCTCCGGTTTCCTGATTAATGCTCACTGATTGATTGATTGATTGATTGATTGCACTGTTTTACAATTAACTGTAAAGGTGAATCATAAAATACACTTGTACAATGAAGTATTCAAAGGCTACTGAACAAAAAATAAAATAATGCTTCATTAAACTGTTTGTTGTCTCAGATTGTCATTTATTTTAAATATTTGATTTGACACACCATGGAATCCAAGACTTGATACTTGCTATAGCCAGGGGCAGATTATGACTTGCAAAGGCCCTGGGGCCAGTTATCTCCAAGGGGCCTCCTCCAGTTGTTGTTTTCGGGGTTTTGTTTGCCTTTCCAGAAGTTCTTGAAAAAGGGCCAGTGATGTGATGCTATTTATTTTTGTCTGCATTGATTTAGTTATTCAAAAATACATAAAATGCAATTCACACATAAATATTTGAATATGACCCCTCTATTTTTAAATCAATGTCACACACACACACACACACACACACACACACACACACACATATACATATATATATATTCTCTCTCTAATAAATAAAAAAAATAAGCCAGGTCAAATACTGACATCTTGACATTCAAGACTCAAAGATTTGTGATATTTGTTTAAAAAAGAATAACCTTACAAAATGTGTTTGCATTCCAGCTACAAGAAAGTATCATAATTATTTTGACTTGGTAGTTACACCACTTGACATTTTTAGAGTTATTAAATTATTAAAAAAAAGGAAATTAAAAAAATACCCGAAACAAACATATTCAATACAAAAATTACCTTTCTATATAAAAAATATATTTTTAAAAGATATCTACATTTTATTATCTCTGACATCCACAATAACTATTGTTCAGTTACTTTTAGCAAGAAATTCTAAACCTTCTTTGAATGACAAAAATGTGTGATGCCTGTGTTATGTAAGATAGATCTGTGTGAAATATATTTTGAGCTGTAAAAAAAAAGAGAGAAACTGTTTTTCTTCTTTTTAATTTCTCAATTTCCTTGTTCAATTTTTTCAGAAAAGGGATATGGAACTTGCAAACTCTAGCAAAATAAAAAATAAACAATAGCCTAATAAAAAAAATGAAAAGCCAAGGTTTTGATGAATATGCATTTTGTTAATTCCATTATTGCAACACTAATTGTTGTTCTCTGAAACTGAGAAATCAAACCAAAGCTTTCATACAGACAGCTGAAAAACATTCAATGTAACACTCTTCTTCAAAGCCATCATCTGTATTTCCAACAATTTTCTAGAAAGATGGTATAAGATAAAAGCCTACAAATTATAAATCTTGAAAAAAGAAATGCTTGGAACAAAGCTGTTTGTACGCTATGCTACAAAGTAGCGCTACAGTAATCTAATCACATTTGCGGTAACATAGTAATTTAACTCGTTTCTTGGATTACACATTTATTACTAAGACAATAATATTAATTTAGTATAATACATTTTAAAATGTATTACATTCCTATGTTAGTAATTTTATGTGTGATGCTGTGTCAGTTTATGAGCTCTACCAAACCACCATGCCATAGAGGACACGTATCGAGGCAATAGCAAATGGGTGAGCTGTGTATTATGGACGCAGAGGAATGTAGTTGTTTATTCAAATTGAAAACGAAAGTAAAGAGATTCAAGATTTCATGTGCTCATAATTAATCTCAGCAAGCTCTGTGTCAGCGTGCTCCCAGTCCTGGCTGGAGGAGAGAAACACGCTAGGCAGGGCCGCCGACAAATCCTCCTCAAATGTCCGCGCTCTACCCATCCTCGCGCGGCTCCCTCGTGTGTCCCTCTGCAGCTGCCGCGGGACGAGAGGGGATATATCGCTCACAAAGTGGAAACATTTGCGGAACGGAAACTTGAAATAGACGTCGCTAAGGAAATGGCTTTTTATTTTCTTTATGTATTGCACAAAATAAAACACAAACACAGGTAAACAAGCGTAGGACTACTTTACATATACATGCCACACACAGCTTGCTGATGGGTGCAATACTGTAGGTAGCTGTACACACACGTACACACACCTGAAGATACTACTACAGCATATTTGAGATAAGAAAGTTGTTGCATATTTAGAAATGCATTCAGAAATGGATCTCTTTAGCCAAGTTTTTGTCACATTGCTGTAATTTTGTTATTGTTTTCAGTAAATGCTAATGTACTAAAAGAGCTATTTGTGTCACATTTGTTTTTATGCTGGTTTGATTGGTTTTAGAAAGTAACTTAAAATTAAAGTAATTAGTAATTTGATTACTTTCCCAACTAAGTAATCTGTAAAGCTATCCAATTACAATTTTTAGAGAAGTAATCAGTTATCAGTATCAGTGGATTACTTTTTTGAAAGTAACTTTCCCAACACTGACTATGTTTAAACTCCATCTCTTAAAGATCAATTGGCATAATTATTTCATGTTAACAAAAGATATCGCTTTATTATGTAAGTACAGTTTCAGATTGGAATTATCCAACATGTTTCCCTTAATTGGCAATTCTTAATGCTTTTCAATTTTAGAATTGTTCCTCTGTGTATAACAGGCGTTTAACTTAATGCCTGCACCTTCAATACTGAGTACAAGTATTGTGTTTTGGATGGTGGCTCTCTCTGTGTTGGAAACCTGTGATAGCTACGGGGGATTCCCTGGAAGTTATTCCAGGAGCTCATGGTGCTGATGGAAAAGATGGTCCAAAAGGGTAGACAGGAGATCCAGTTAAGGAAATAACTTATTTATATGAGAAATACTGATTTTAGGTCCTTTTCTGCATTATGTTGTTGAAAATTGTTCATCGAGATGAAAATGAATTCTTTTTTCAAAGTGGGGATTGTGAAAACAGTTTGTATTTGAGATCTGAACATTGGTTTTGCAAACAATACTTTTTTTTTGTACACAGCCAATAGTCTCACATTATCACAAAGCCGGGAGCCATGATTTGCTCCTTCACATTACTTGTCAGATGAAGGTGGTATTAGGGGAGGGACATTCAAATTTTAGAGAGCACAAAGATTGGACAAAGATTTTGATACATTCATGAGTGCAAGATGAATCATCAATAACTTTGGTATGTTTTCCTGAAAAGAGAAAGAATGCATATTTTAAATCTGTATATTTACTACAAGTTAATTTGTCTCAACTTTAAGGCCTTTAGTAGCATATAGATGGATTCAAAGCTAATAGATATGGAATACAAGGATACATTTTTCTTTCATGGGGTCTTCAAAATGTTGCATGCCTGGCTAAATTGTTACCTTGAGTTTTAGAAGTGATATAACACATAACAAGTAAAGAAGCCTGCATTGTTCTCACTTTGTCTGGCTGTGTGTGTTTGCAGGTGATGATGGCGTGCCAGTGTTTTGGCCAAAGGTGAGTCTGGAATTGATGATTTCCCTGGCAGGGTCTGAAGGGAGACGAAGGGATGCCAGGGCTACCAGGACCACTGGGTAGGAAAGGAGAGAAGGAAAAAGTGAAGTGCTGTGAATACACTGTGTATATATATATATATATATATATATATATATATATATATATATATATATATATATATATATATACACACACACACATACATACACACACACACACACATACATACTAGTAGTATACTATTCATGAATACATATATACACACATAACACATGAATATTTACATTATACACACATGTCCTGAAAGTGTCATATGCTATAGGCTGGCTCAAACTATTTTTGACACCATTTTGATTTAATTACTTTAGAATTATTAAACTTCTATTTCTTTATATATATATATATATATATATATATATATATATATATATAATCATTTGTCACACAGTAGGACCATTTAAAATGAACTGCACAGGGCAAAAACAAGCAAGCAGGCAAGAAAGAAAGAAAGTAAAATACGTAATCATTGACAATTATACATGTTACGCATAAACAACCCACATGCATACTTTTCATTTAACAATTTCACACCAAAACACACTTATTATCTAATGAGAAATTCAGCAATAGAGCAGTAGTTTCAAGCAGACACCACCATTAACAGGTTTAATTTAGCTTCAGTTGTACTATGCATACAAGACTCATGTTGAGCACAATCACGAAAGTTTACTGCATTTATTACCGAAGACTCGTTGTTCTCACTGTGTCCATCACCCTCCAGGCTTTCTATAGAGTAGCCATGGCAACAGCTACTAACTGAGTTGAACAGCAATTTCCTAACAAGCCACTGTACATTAAAAATGTGACAAAAATCAGGGCCAACTGAAACTGCTCAGAAATCAAATTTATGAGAAGAAACTGTGTCATGCTCAAGGTAAGATGCGCAAGATGACTTTTAACTGTAAGCCGAAAAATTGAAATCACCAAAAGTTTCGAAATAACAGCCAATGGCTACGCTGGATGTGTGTATGCCAACACAACATTATAGACTTCACTAGTAGACATTCTTTTTGAAACTGGGTGTATAGTGCAAAACATATCTGCAGACATATTTACATTAATGTTTAAACAAATATTTAAGTATTTAATAACCCTCAATTTTGTCTCTTCAGATAAGTGTAACTTTAAAAGAGGCAAACTGCCCTTAAGACTTTAAAAATGAATTGTGCTTGTTGATTATATGCAAGAAACTTGTATAACATATATAACACTAGTATAAACTGGTATAACTAAAATACATAATACAAAACTGTACCATTTGTTTCAGTCTAAACAGTGACTCCGCTTACAAGTCGGCAAATAGCAGAGACCATGTCTAAGAATCCCATTTGGTCATCATTATCAAACTGATTTACGGTTTCACAAAAATGCCCAAAGGACTATAAAACACCCACAAGTCTTCTTTGGCAGGTAACCAGAAGGAGATTTCCAGGTTTCATTTACTTTTCATTAAATGCGCCAAAAAAAAATTGGATTTCTCCCAGCCATAAGCAGTAGTAAAGTCTGTACAAGTTAAGGAATGGGTCATTTTTTCCAGATATGACATACTATGACTAAACCATTAAATTTATATCAATTAAAAGTTTTCTAGTAAAAGTTGCTGACACTGATAGACACATCTTCTCTTCAGGTTTGCTGCTCTACACAGTTAAGCAGGAAAACTGCAATTTGACCCAAAATCTGCCCCAAAATAGAGCCAAAGAGGATTCTACAGTGCAGTCTCACTCTAGATGGTATGAAAAGCATCAACATTTAGGAAAATAGTTAAATGTAGCTTAGAATGCCAAGATGTCAGGTCTAGAAAAAAACATATATTAAAAAAGATCTATGAACTTATGGAAACATTTCTACACTCACCAGCCATTTTATTAGGTACACCTATACATCTACTCATTCATGCGATTATCTAATCAGCCAATCATGTGGCAGCAGTGCAGTGCATAAAATCATGCAGATACAGGTCAGGAGCTTCAGTTATTGTTCACATCAACCATCAGAATGGGGAAAAATGGGATCTTAGTGATTTTGACCGTGGCATGATTGTTGGTGCCACACGGGCTGGTTTGAGTATTTCTGTAACTGCTGATCTCCTGGGATTTTCAAGCACAACAGTCTTTAAACTGTATTGAGAATGGTGTGAAAAAAAAACATCCAATGAGTGGCAGTTCAGCACACAGAAACGCCTTGTTGCTGAGAGAGTTCAACAGAGAATGGCCAGACTGGTCTAAGCTGACTTATTGAAAGGCTACGGTAACTCGGATAACCCCTCTGTACAATTGTAGTGAGCAGACATGTCGACCCTTGAAGCAGATAGGCTACAACAGCAGAAAACCACATTGGGTTCCAATTCTGTCAGCCATGAACAGAAAGATTAGGCTGCAATGGGCCTGCCATCTGCATGTCGTAGCAGAAATTGAGATTCGTCAGATCAGGTGATGTTTTTAAATTGTCTACCATCCAGTTTTGGTGAGCCTGTGCCCACCGCAGCATCAGTTTCCTGTTCTAAGCTGACAGTATTGGTACCCAGAGCGGTCTTCTGCAGCTGTAGCTAATCTGCCTCAATGTTTGAAGTGTTGTATGTTTAGGAATGCTTTTCTGGATAGCACTGCTGTAACGTGTGGTTTTTTGGGTTACTGTCACCTTCCTATAAGCTTGTACTAGTCTGGCCATTCTCCTCTGACCTCTGTCATTAATTGGCTGATTAGATAATCGCATGAATAAGGTGCAGAGGGGTTCCTGATAAAGTGGTCAGTGAGTGTATGTGTACCAAATTCCAGGGGACCAGAGCTTCAGTACAACACACAGGGAGGATTACCAGGCTTATACACTAAATGGTATCCTGATTGTGTGGCGAAGCAAAGTCCCTGTGAGGGTGGAGAGGACTGCCCAAATACAGAGATCTTCTCTTTACCAGCAGGACTTCAATCCATGTAAGAAGAAACCAGGTCGCACCTCATCCTGACAACCTGGACATTAACCCTTCACTGAGGCAAGTGTACTACCATTGCTCTTAAAGCGATTGTTACCCCTAAAAGGAAAAGCATAATTTACTCACCATTATGTTTTTCCAACCCCAAATTATATTTTCTCATCTGTGGAACAAAAAGGCAGAATGTTAGGCACTGAAAGCCTTAGCACTTTTTCACTTTTATGTTATTGGGAAAAAAAGCTGCAATGAAAGTGAATGGTGACTGAGGTGCCTACTTTTGTGTTCCACTGAATGAAGTCATTTGGGTTTAAACAATATGAGTGCAAGTAAAAAAAAATTGAATTTTCATTGTGTGGTTGAAATATCTTTCAAGACCTATGCATAATAATTGATACACTTTGTTTGAATTTGTTTGACTTGAAGTCACAGTAAATCTGAAACAAAGTAATTAAGTTATATCTGTTTTCTATAAAGCTGAATACAGAATAGTGCAAAGAGAGACGTACCTAGGCTGGGATGTCTCTGTTCATGCTCATCCAGCCCCTGCCTGACTTAAAAAAGAAAACAGCTGAAAATGAAGATGAAGTCTGTTACTGAGAACTATCAAGGTACATTTTACACTGGATGCAAAAATAATTAAATTGCTTCTTTTAATTATACTGTTGCATTATTCAATCTGTATTATAAACATGTAACATTGTTGTCACATATTTTGGGACTGATGCTTTTCCTCCTGTACCACATGACATTAGAAATCTAGCAGAAATAGCTGCTGAACAAGCTCTTGATCAAGAATAAACAAACTTGTTGAAGAGCAGTAGAGATTTGCTTAGGATATAACAAAAAAGGGGTATGGTTCAAACTGAAAGATTCTTTGTTTAAATGTAATAATTAACAAAATCACAAAAAAGAAAGTGTACAGCATCATGTAGTTTCTGTATTGGTATAATTGTTCTGTTGACTCTACTAAAAATGTTCTGTTTTATATTTGTTTCAAATATGATAAGTCATTCAAAATACATTTTCAGAAAATCAAGACAAAACAGTTGTTAATAAAGTTAAAATAAGCAATTAAAAATAAGTTCAATTAAGAAATGCATGTTGCTTAGAGAAAATTTTACTGATCAATGCAAACAAAACATATCTTTCTATACAATCAAACATCCCAATTCGTGATGACACTTGAAAAAAGAAGTGTCACTTGAAAAGGTGTGCAGGTGTGGTGGAACTATACTGGAGCCAGTTTTTACAGTGTAAATCTATATATACATTTAGATCTCCATGTGATCTACATGTCCTCCACACTCCATTTGTACGCCATCTCTTGCACAGCTTTCTTATCAGCCATTCTGCTGTACCGCTTCTGTTCAAAACCATTGGACCTACAGGATTATGGAAGTCATTAAAACCAACCAACAGCAAAAATACACTAACCTGCTCTCTCACACTTAGGCAAAGGTTAGTGCGCTTTTAAAACTTACTAAATAACAGCGTTTGATGAATGACAGCTATTTAAACCTCTTACCTGTCAACTCCATCCCAGCGATACCCTGGCATAATGTTAAAACGATTTGGAGGAGGGGGTGGACCCCTGTAACAGGGTTTATCTGGAGGAAACAATAACACATAAACGATGACAACATTAGTACTGTGAATGTCACTGACTCGAAATACTAAAAGTATATTGATATAGAAACAGGCATGTGCCAGGTCAAAAGTAATATTCATCATTTGCCTTTGATTCCTTTCAATGTAATATTTTTCTCTTTCTTCTTGCGGAGCATGGCTGCCATAGGGTCCCCATCCCTCTCCTGCTCCCTAAGCATCCGATCCAGGTCCTCATCATCTATGTGTCGCGTTAGTGGCTTCTGAGCCTCTCGCACGGCATCTGCCAAGTTCTGCTGCTGCATTTCACCCTGGGCAAGCCTGCAAGAACAGTGCAATTCAGAGACTATATGCACTCATCTAGTCCTTACAGTTAAAGTCTGATGTTTACATACACCTTAGCCAAATATATTAAACCTTTGTTTTTCATAGTTCCTGACATTTAATCATAGAAAACATTCCCTGTCTTACATCAGTTAGGATCACTTCTTTATTTTAAGAATGTGAAATGTCAGAATAATAGTAAAGAGATTTATTTCAGCTTTAATTTCTTTCATCACATTCCAAGTGGGTCAGAAGTTTACATACACTTTGTTAGTATTTCGAAGCATTGCCTTTAAATTGTTTAACTTTTTTTTGTTTTGGGTTGCCTTCCACAAGCTTTTCACAATAAGGTGCTTTGGCCCATTCCTCCAGATAGAACTGGTGTAACAGAGCCAGGTTTGAAGACCTCCTTGCTCGCACACAGTTTCTCAGTTCTGCTCACAAATTTTCTATCGGATTGAGGTCAGGGCTTTATGATGGCCACTCCAATACCTTGACTTTGATGTCCTTTAGCCATTTTGCCAGAATTTTGGAAGTATACTTGGGGTCATAGTCCATTTGGAAGACCCATTTGCGACCGAGCTTTAACTTCCTGGCTGATGTCTTGAGATGTTGCTTCAATATATCCACGGAATTTTCCTTCCTCATGATGCCATATATTTTGTGATATGTAGCAGTCCCTCCTGTAGCAAAGCACCCCCACAACATGATGCTGCCATCCATATGCTTCACGGTTGGGATGGTGTTCTTCGGCTTGCAAGCCTTGCAAGCCTAACCCTTTTTCAAACATAACGATGGCCATTACGGCCAAACAGTTCAATTTTTGTTTCATTAGACCAGAGGACATTTCTCCAAAATGTTAGATCTTTGTCCCCGTGTGCACTTGCAAACTGTAGTCTGGCTTTTTTATGGTGGTTCTGGAACAGTGGATTCTTCCCTGCTGAGCAGCCTTTCAGGTTATGTCGATATAGGACTCATTTTACTGTGGATATAGATACTTGTCTACCCGTTTCCTCCAGCATCTTCACAAGATCCTTTGCTGTTGTTCTGGGATTGATTTGCACATTTCACATCAAACTACTTTAATCTCAAGGAGACAGAATGCATCTCCTTCCTAAGCGGTATGATGGCTGTATTGTCCCATGGTGTTTATATTTGCATACAATTGTTTGTACAGATGA
Organism: Moxostoma hubbsi; assembly: GCA_032164185.1. Lineage (NCBI taxonomy): Eukaryota > Metazoa > Chordata > Actinopteri > Cypriniformes > Catostomidae > Moxostoma > Moxostoma hubbsi. Next base: position 3,677,639 of record JAVLUX010000151.1, on the reverse strand, counting down.
ATTTGGTACCTTCAGGCATTTGGAAATTGCTCCCAAGGATGAACCAGAATTGTGGAGGTCCACAATTTCTTTTCTGAGGTCTTGGCTGATTTCTTTTTTAATTTAATTTGAATTTTCTAAGCTGCTTAACGGCACAGTTAACTTAGTGTATGTAAACTTCTGACCCACTGGAATTGTGATATAGTCAATTAAAAAATTACTTGTGTCATGCACAAAGTAGATGTCCTAAATGACTTGAAAAAACTATAGTTTGCTAATATTAAATCTGTGGAGTGGTAAAATGTGTTTTAATGACTTCAACCTAAGTGTATGTAAATTTCTGACTTCAACTGTACTTTACACTAAAATTAAATGGAAAATGATTTAATTGCTTGTGCAGTGATATAATGATATGTCTGAAGCCAAACACAATTAATCATTAAATAGACCTCACCCTTTTCCCCATTCTGCATATTTCTCATCTTTTTCTGCTTTCTCCCCAGCTTTCTTGCTGAGCTCAAGTCTCTCTGAGTCCAGGTCAAGTTTCCTTCCGGATTTATCTCGAAACACGGTCTCCGCATTTCTGGATTGCTCTAAAAGCAAAAGATATTAATCACATTCAAGATATGTACTGAATGCTAGAAAGAAAAAAAAAAAACACTTTCTTGCACATAGAATTATACAAATGGCTATTCATGAGACCTTCAAGAGGCTGGTTGTGTTTTTCCCTTCTGTAAATTTCCTCCTGCTCTTTCCTCAGGGTGTCTACAGAGACTAGGCCAGCAGCTCCACCAGACAACATTCGAGGGGCCTGAAAGCAAACATTCATAGCTGTTTAACAGAAGTACAAGAAAAGGGAAAGTCAGATTTTTTTTTAATAAGACAAATAATGTCAAAATGGCCCATAATTAGCCTCTGTCATTTAAAAAAAAAAGAGAAGCCATATTAAAAATATTATGTGCAATCAATCTCCAAAACTACATATTTTCGAGGGTGCACTATCATTAGGATGATTTCGGGTTCACCTGGCCCCAATCGGACACATTTCTATGAGACGTATTTGTCAATTTGTGCTTTCAGAAACAGCTAGATGGAGTGCAAAACAACTAAAATTTGGACTTTTGTAACTCGATGCTTAAAACTAACCTTCAATTGCAACACTAGTGGAGGGACACACACAAAAAACAGCACATTATGCAAAATAAAAGCCAAAGATCACCATCTACATTAGATGTCGACCGAGAGTGGGTTTTGCCGATACTGATAACTAAGGTGGTGGAAAAGGCAGATAACCAATTAAACAGCCTATAGTCTTTAAAATAGATGAATAGAATGTAAAATTAATTCTTAGTCTTTACTTACAATAATGGGACAGGCAGATGCTACAGGAGCCCAAAATTAATAACATCCCAGATAAATCCTAATAATAACCAGAAAAAATAAGATTTGGTGCATAATTCAGGACTTTTAACTACAAACAAGCCCGAAACACACAAGGGACTCTTTGGGAAGTGTTGGAGAGCTCCGTTGCAATGCTATTGATACAGTATATTTCAATGCTTTTTAATATATTTACCAAATTCAGCTTTTCATAGCCTAAATACAGCTTGGGAAAAAATTAAGAGACTACTGAAAAATGATCAGTTAATCTGGATTTACTATTTATAGGTATGTGTATGATTAACATTTTTGTTTTATTCTATAAAGCACTGACAACATTTCTCCCAAATAAAAATATTATCATTTAGAGCATTTATTTGCAGAAAATGCCAACTGGTCAAAAAACTAAAAAGATGCAGTGTTTTCAGACCTAATAGATTACAAGAGTTGCTTTTTGCAACTATTGGTTATCTACAAAAATCTAGTAGAATGTTTTTTCCTTTATGAGCAGTGCTGGAAGAGACTTCAGTTAGAATGGCTTGGTTCTACAGTACAACAGCAGCCTCTAGAGGTGTAATAAAATCAATCTTGTGGGGATATATATATGAGATATATTTATCTCATCATCACCTATATATATATATATATATCATCTCCACCTGGTCATCTAATGTTTAGACGGAGTCCTGGAGAGGCCTTTAAGCCACAATGTGTCGCACCCACTGTGAAATTTGGTGGAGGATCAGTGATGATCTGGGGGTGCTTCAGCAAGGCTAGCATCGGGCAGATTCCTCTTTGTGAAGGACACATGAAATGCTGTCAGTACTTTATAGAATAAAACAAAAATGTACATTTTACTCAAACACATAGCTATAAATAGTAAATCCAGAGAAACTGATAATTTTTCAGTGGTCTCTTAATTTTTTCCAGAGCTGTATTTACCAGATGAAGAGCTTGTGAATCAGATTCGAGGACCGGATGTGTGTGTGTGTGTGTGTGTGTGTGTATATATATATATATACACACACACACAAAACAGTTAGTTCCGGTCCTCGAATCTGATTGGACGAGAGACATTCCATGAGCACTGATGGTCTGACACCATCAGCACTCGGACGCTTCACTGTGTGTCCGCTTGTGTTCATCATCCTAAACTAAGGTGTTAGAGCAGTGCATGTGTTAAGAGCTAATGTAGGCTATGCTTCTCTTTTTACATCTATTTTTTTACATTACATATATTAGCCAGCAGGTGGTGGCAAAAGATAATTTTTGTGTGTAATATAAGCTTTTTATATTATAAGATTCTATAAGATTCTTATCAGTCCTGTAAGAAAGTAGTTCCATGCACAAATGTTTTTGACGTACTCAGTTTTTCATAATTTTTTTAAATGTACTTGTTCATTGAACTGTTGTATATAAGCAATATCACACTCACAATCGTGCTATATGGCCCTAAATCAGCAATGTTGTGATTACCTACATCACTTGGCCTGCGGCCGAATCCCAGCAGTGCTGATGTAGAGCCATATCGCACTCTTGCTTGGGTGATATTGCTTAAATATATATATATACGCTGTGTGGTCTAAATAATATCAGTGTCTAAATAATATCAGATTGAATTTTTTATTTTCTTCTGAAATGAAATTCATAGTATGCTTAATACATCTGCCAAATGTAAAAACTGTATCTGGTTATTTACTGTCTTTGCATGTTGTCTGAAAGAAACTAAACTAAAAGTTGGGCTTCCCATTATAAGATGTGGCCTTCAAGTATTACCTGAGTATACTGTATATGTCTCTTAAACAGCTTTTTACTCAGTCTGAATTTGTCATTCATGAGGTGAGCAACATATTCCTTTCCTACTCTATAAACCTATCATTAAAAGCCATCTATAATTTAAAAAATGATTAAAACAACAAACCTCTAATTCTTCTCACCAGCCTCTTCACTTTTTTAATTGTTAGGATTGTATTTTGGAATCATGTGGGCAGAGGATGACTTGTATCCAGGGGTGCCATGTCTGCCAAGTTATACAGAACCTGTGGATGGTAATGTATACCGAATTTATCACTGGACATCTCTGTATAATGTACAACTGATTACCATCTTTGGCTTTTGGCCATCTGAAGGTGGCATGCTGGGATTTGGTGTCTACCTCAGATGAGATCTGAACAAGGCCAGCAGATACCCTCTTAATCTGTTTGAGCTTGAAAGGGTTGTTTTAAGATTTTGGTTAATGTTGGATAAATAAAGAGAATTGACTTATTAGAAAGGCAGAAGACCTGGAATGACCATGGGTATGACACTGCCTGGTGCCCTCCAAATTGTGGTATGGTGCCAAGTGGCCTTGAAAAAGACTGTGTTTGGGATCCGAGACGAATTCAGATCATTGACAATGTTATCAACCAAGATGCTTCTTTTCTCGTGTTTTGCAAAGAATAAAAGAGACTTCACTATTACTGTTCTTTTAATGTCTAATTTATCTCTGTATTGTTAAATGTGACTCTTGAATATTTTAGCAGTGCAGTATTTCAACCTTGCACATTGCCTATTAGCCAAACAAGAAATATGTTGGTGGGTTATTTTTTTTACATAGTAAAGCTCTTTTAAGCCTACACATTTTAAGACTACGCATAGGGGCACCACACAAATGTGGGGTGCCAAATCAAACCCAAGGGACGTGGTCAGACGGTGAAACATGCAAAGGGGCACCATTCTTGATATTGCATACCCCCTGGGTAAAAGGGTAGTTTCACCCCTGGTGGTATTTGAAGTCCTATTGACCTATTGTCTGCACCAGTGGCATAGCCAGAAACAAGACTTTGGGTGTGCCAAGAGAAAAATGGGTGTGCAAGAACTAAAGCACAATTAATTAAAATATAATAAAATGACCATTAACAACCATTGCATACGTTTCTTTTTAATTATAATATTTTAAGCTCTGTGTAGTTTAAATGACTGAAAAAAATATATAAAAGGATAAAAATACTCCAGGTTTTAGTTTCATTCATTGGTTTAAAATCTTAATTGAGGATAAGAAATAAATCAGTAATGCATTGTGTTGAACAGAAGAATCAGTAATGCATTGTGTTGAACAGAAGAATGCACAACCTTTAAAAAACCTTTTTTGAAATTTTTTTGTATTTATGGAGTACAGTGAGGTTTGGTTCATAACACTGTTGTTATGTTAATTGTTAAGCCAATATAAATAAAGGATAGTACCATGTCTAACATGATGCAAAAAATAAAAGTGCAAAAAAAACAACAACTGCCTTTTCATTTAGTTGTGCAAGCTTACGTACATGCTGGGTGGCAGTTGCACACCAGGCACACCTGTGGCCATCCCACTGGCCTGCACTTTTTGTTATTTTACCTTCCATTGTGTCATATTTCATACACAGGAAGTTTACACTTGCATGTCCACAAAACCGACTACATGACAGCTTCTTCCCACAAGCAATAAGACTTTTGAACACTTGATCCCTCACAATCAACAATCAGCACTGCACTTTATTAATCTTCATTCTGCCAAATATATTCTCGCTCCCAATTCAGTTAGTGTATATATATATATATATATATATATATATATATATATATATATATATATATGTGTATATATATATACACTAACTGAATTGGGAGCGAGAATATATTTGGCAGAATGAAGATTAATAAAGTGCAGTGCTGATTGTTGATATATATATATATATATATATTTATACCCTTATCTAGTGTATGTGTATTCTACATTGTGTGTATTGTGTACATTTGATATGTAAATTGTTGTGTAAGTATGTGTACATTTGTTATGTAAATTGTGTTGTGTAAATATGTTGTTATTGTTAAGTGGTTTATGTCTCGTCACTGTCATTACTGCAATGTTGCTCGGAACTGCACACAAGACTTTCACCTACTGTTGCACTCGTGTACACAGTAGTGTGACAATAAAGTGATTTGATTTGATTTGAAAACTTTGAACACCCTTGACATTTGAAGATTGATTTGATTACATATTGTTGACCTACTTTACCTTCACAGGAATTTCTGTGTGATGGTAGATATATTAAACTTATTTTCTAATGTGATCTGGGTTATACCTTAAATACAATCACATGTTCATTCATACCATCTAATTTGGTTCTTACCGTCTAATTTGGTACTTGGAAAGTTATTGTAAGCGCCTAAATTCCATTGAACAGAATGTTTACATTTAGTAATTTAGCAGACACTTTTATCCAAGGTGAATAACAAATTTGGTACATAACAAACAATTTGTCATACAAAAGGAAATAATATCAACATTAACATTATATGATTAACATTAAATGATCAATTGCTGACAGAGAGAGGTTTGCCTTAAAGGTTTTTTTTTTTTTTTTTCATTTATTTTTACCAAGATCCATCAACACTCACAAAGTGTAAAATTAGATTTCACTAAGCAATCACTGTGCACCATTAATTTGAAAACGGCTTCAAGTGAATTATAATTCTTATTTAGGATTCCTATGGAAATCTGTGTCAGACTGAATAAGCAACATACTGTACTCTGAGCCCTACCCAACTCCACGTAAACATATCAATCATAGGCCGTGTTATTGTTCATTAACCTGACACTTTCACTTTTTTTAACTTGAGACTCCATCAGTCACAGCTGTGTACATATTGCTGGCTAGGTGCAGCATTTACAGGAAAACAGTCCAGTAATGTAGAAACAAAACTTAAAATATATTGACGTTTTTGTTTGAAAGGAAACTGGGAAGTTGGTAGTCCTTCTTGTCATTTCAATTTTAATGGACCATGTAATATAAAAATAATTTATTAAAATACAAACATCAAAATAAAAAGATAGATTGGAATTAATCAGCATTATGCAGATCATCTCACTTAGAAGTCCATGTGTTGTATTTCATTTTGCAAATACACATACTTCCTTAAATGCGAGGTTTTGAAATAAAATAAACTAAAAAGGATATGCATAAAACAGAACATAAAACAGAGATCAGTGCAATCTGCTTGTTTTAATAAAAGCTTGATAAAGGTCATTGTTAAACCTGAAACATAGATGCAATTCAAGTTTTCTTCAGAATTATCAATAAATTGGTCTTGGAGAATTATATAAAGACTGTCTTTGCATTTGGATGCTGGAGAAATTTAAAAAGAAACAAAAGTTAGATCTACAAAATGACTTTACATCATCATGCTTTACAGATTTCATGAAAGTATTCTTGCATAATAGTATCCTGTACAAATATGAGGAGAAACTGAAAGTCAATGGAACATTTTCCATTTTGGACACACCCTGAATGGTATGCCGTTTATAAACTTGCTTTAAGAAGGTCTGCATTTAAAGCTAGGAGCAACGTCAGAGGTAAGTTTCTACCTTGTTTTTGTTAATAATGCCTTGTAACAACCAATAATATGATTATTACTGTAATATTTTGAATATTTTCTACTGTTGACATTTATTTCATTTATAATCTTTAATGTATTTTTATCATTCTCTCTCTCTCTCTCTCTCTCTCTCTCGTGATCTTATAACCTTCTGGAGTTTTCATTAATAATTTTAGGAAATTGAGTTTATTTGTGTTTTGTCCAGGTGCAGACATGTGGGCTGAATATGATTTGGCTCCAACTGCTCCACCATGCCTCAATAGTTGCATAGCACCAACTGAAGATAAAGTCTATAGAATGTACCATGGCACATCCAGGATGGCTGCTGAGAAAATCAAATTATCTGGCTTTAAACCGTCTACTGAAGGGATGCTTGGGCCTGGTGTCTATTTCAGCCGAGATCTAAATAAGGCCTCCAGATACCCCCTGAATCTACATGAGGACCATAAAGTGGTTCTGAGGGTGAAGGTCAATGTAGGGAAAGTGATAAAGATTGACAGACAAAATCATCCACTGCAGAAGACCTGGCATGAAAAGGGGTACAACACTGCCTGGTGCCCTCCAAACTGTGGCATGGTGGAAAGCGGTCTTGAGGAAGACTGCGTGTGGGATCCAAATCGAATAACAGTCATTGGTGAAATTCGTCCAATGCGAGGGTGTGGTGTTAGTACCCTTGGAGAGTTAAAAGTTACACCAGATGTTGAATGATAACTGCACATGTGCTTTGTAATGATGATCATATTCTAATGTATGTACTTCTCTTGAAGGTGAATAAGAACAAATTAAATATACTTTATGCAAATGTCTTTAAATTCTCTATTATTTATGTTCTTTATTAAATAAAATAAAAACTTGGTACTTGGTGAGCTGGATAAGCCAGATATTTAGCTTAAAATAGATAGAAATAGAAATACACTTTGTGATTTCACTAGATTGATTAACTTGACTTGACTGTACGGCATTATTAACTTAACATTCAGACTCCAAATTGTACATGTAAATAGCTTCAGACTGGGTGGGACACTAAACAGAATCCTAAACAGGAAGTGCCTCCTAGGAAAAAATATCCGTGGGTATTTTTTGTTGTTTTTATAGTATATATAAGGTGTAATGTGCTTTCCCATTCTGTCACTAACTCAACGTTGTGTCGATGTAGTGACACTAGGGGTCGCTCTTGAGAGCTCCAAAACGCCTCAAATCTTTGAGAAAAGGCCAATGAGAATTGGGAGAGGAGTTTGCATGCCACTCCCCCGGACATACGGGTATATTTCAGTTGTATATCAGCGAGCTGAATCCCACTGCTGTTCCATTCACCTCTGAAAGAAGCATATGCTGTTGAATTTATGGCACATTCCAGCAGCTTTCTCTCCTTCTGCACAATGAGTGCAGATTACACCACTGGGCACTTCGACAGGGCTACCAAAAGAGTATATATTTCTGCAGAGTACATTTTCGTCTATTAGAGCAGCACAATGACGTGAACGTCTTTTTAACACTAGAACTACCGGAATTCTATAACTACTAGAATGGCCATAGTGGTCATTCTGACCGTTCATACTAGACTGTAACAAATGTAATTTTTTTCATGTCATATTTACATTCGAAACTTCTATTGAGGTTTTAGAATGAAGCTTCTAATGTCTGTCATCATATTTTATGATGTCATCACCCTAAAAAAAAATTAAATCCTCGAACAAAATCCTCAATTTGAATAAAATAGAATAATATGGATTAAATGGAACACGGAGCGCCAAGCGAACACAGATAGGCCTACATAATACGATCTTTTTTGTAATATATTATAGTGCTAGACTATACAAATATATATATATATATATATATATATATATATATATATATATATATATATATATATTAGCTGCTAGACAACCCCGAAAGATGCGCGCCTCGCTTTGTGTCCAGCAAGTTTTTTCACCACAGTGAAAATGTTTTTGAAAGTCTAAACGCCAACATACATGGATTGAGGCAGAATATATTTTGTTAGATAAAAACATGTTGTGAATTTTGGAAATGATTACATCTATCTTTTTTCTAAACATGTTGACTTTTGGACTTTACAATGCTCAGAGTTATTGGAAATGTTTGAACACGAATCAGAAACAATCCTGCAGCCACCACTGGAATCAAAATCCATGAATAAATGAATCTGTTATATTAATAAACACCAGGACATGAAATTTAAATTCTAATGAATGTGAAAATTTATTAGTTCATCGACAACCACAGAACTTGCTATTGTAGCTAATTACAGATAAAAATTTGATTATTTATATTCTATTATTTTCTTTGTAAAATAAAAACAAATCAATACAATAGCTTATAAAAACATCACCAATGTGTATTTCAAGGCATAGTAAAAACCTTAGACATGTATGAAACACATATAGGCCTAACCCAAAATGGCCAAAATGGTTAATAAAGAATACGAACATTCGCTAAACTGTGGGAAAACGAACTGATTTAGAAAGCAATATTTGTTTTACAGTGAGCAAAAATATCATGCTGTAAAACTATAATGAAAATATTATGCTGTAAATTCATTATGAACAAATTTTTGGTTGTTGTGGGGGAAAACACCACACATCATTCACTGACATTTGTGGATCGATTACTCACAGTCAACACAGGTACTCTCTACCTTCCATGTGCAGCTCCCACACACTACCTTTTGACATTTGTCACAAGTGTCCTTAGTTTTGTTTTTCTTGCAGTTTCTCCACACTTGGCACTGCCTTCCCCTCTCCATCTGCAGCTGCTCCTGCCCGGGTCCTTGCACCATCAGCTGTGTGGCTTTTGCACTCATATGGCTGTAGCGAAGTTAATTTGCCAGACGCATTATGAAGTTCCTCCGTGACATTCTCTCATTAGTGCATTCCTTGAACATGATGGAAGCATTTATCGCAGCCAGGTCAAGGATATTATAAAACACAGCCACTAGCCATCTACGTGTGGGTGCTTTCACATAGTATTTCCTCACCATTTGATCTAGCACATCTACTCCGAACTTGGTTCTGTTGTAGTATGTGACTGTCTCTGGTTTAGCCTTTTGGCCACTTGTGATGGCAACATCTGTGTGGACAGTGCTTTCCCCCCAGTGAGCCTACTTGCACAGACCCTGTGCAAGGTCAGGGAGGACAAGGAACATGTCACCCTTGTGGCCCCATACTGGCCCACCCAGACTTGGCTCTCGGACCTCACGCTCCTTGCGAAAGCACCTCCCTGGAAAATTCCCCTGAGGAAGGACCTTTTTTCTCAGGGATGGGGCACCATCCCTCTACGAGGCAGCTCTATGCCCTGAAGTGGCGTTTGTTTGCGTGGTGGTGTTCTTCCCGAGCAGAAGACCCCTCAGAGATGCGCAGTCGGGTCTGTGCTTTCTTTCCTGCAGGAGAGGTTGTAGGGGCAGCTGTCCCCCTCCACCTTGAAGGTATTTGTGGCCGCCATGGTGGCCCACCACAACGTGGTGGACGGTAAGTCCCTAGGGAAGCACGACCTTATCATCAGATTCCTCAGTGGTGCCCGGAGGTTGAATCCTCCTAGGCCACGCATATTCCCCCCATGGGATCTCTCTGTGGTCCTCCTGGGCCGTCGGAGAGCCCTGTTTGTGCCGCTAGAGTCAGTCGAGCTGAAAGCCCTTTCCTTGAAGACAGCCCTCCTGATTCAAGAGGGTTGGGGACCTGCAAGCAATCTCTGTCAGCCACACTTGCCTGGAGTTTGGTCCAGCAGATACTCACATGATCCTCTGACCCTGGCCGGGCTAAGTACCCAAGGATCCCACGAACCCCTTCAGGGATCAGGTGGTGAGCCTGCAAGCGCTGCCCCGGGTGGAGGCAGACCCAGCCCTGTCATTGCTGTGTCTGGTGCTTGCTTTGCTCATCTACTTGGATCGCATGCAGAGCTTTAGATGCTCTGAGCAGCTCTTTGTCTGCTTCGGTAGACAGCAGAAAGGGATCGCTGTCTCCAAACAGTCTTAGACTCAGTCTCAATGACAGCGCGGCTCACGAACGAGCGCGCGCGGTCAGTGCTCAGGTGCCTTGCTCGTTTCAACCCCGCCACAGCGGTTCCTCTAAAATAATTAAAGAGGCTCCTGGGGCATATGGCATCCTCAGCCGCAGTCGCGCCGCTCCGGTTGATGCATATGAGACCGCTACAGCACTGGCTACAGACTCGAGTCCCAAGATGGGCATGTCCCCCCGCAGCAGGTGTCCAGACGTGTCATGGTAACCACAGACGCCTCTCGACAGGGTTGGGGTGCCGTGTGCAATGGGCGCGCTGCCGCTGGCACCTCGAAAGGACCCTGGCAGCTTTGGCACATCAATTGCCTAGAGTTGATGGCTGTAATTTGTGCCCTATGGAGGTTTCTTCTACTAATCCGAGGCAAGCACGTTCTGATCCATTCAGGCAGCACCGCGGCAGTAGCGTACATAAATCGCCAAGGCGGTGTGCGCTCTTGTCATATGTCACAAATTGCCCACCATGTCCTCCCTTGGAGTCAGCCGTGACTCAAGTCGCTGCTCGCCACTCACATCCCTGGCAACCGCAACACAATGGTGGACGTGCTGTCGCAACAGGTTTTCACCCAGCGGAGAGTGGAGGCTCCACCCCCAGGTGGTCCAGCTCATTTGAGACCAATTCGGCAAGGCACAGGTAGACCTCTTTACCTCCCAGCCAAGCCTGTTCCTCTCTTGGGTTCTCTCAGTGGTTCTCTCTGGCCTTCAGAGACCTCCTTCGAGCCACTTGACTCAGTTGAGCTCAAGGCCCTGTCCTTGAAGATGGCCCCACTGATCGCGCTCACCTCCATCAAGAGGGTGGGGGACCTGCAAGCGTTCTCTGTCAGTGACACCTGCCTGGACCTGCGAGCGCTGCCCCGGGAGGAGGCAGACCCAGCCCCTTGGTTGCTGTGTCCGGTACGTGCTTTGAGTATCTATTTGGACTGTACGCAGAGTTTTAGACGTTCTGAGCAGCTCTTTGTCTGCTTTGGTGGACAGTGGAAAGGGAACGCTGTCTCCAAACAGAGGCTTTCCCACTAGGTCATGGACAACATTTCATTGGCCTATCACACCCAGGCCGTGCCCCCCCCTTTGCGGGTCCGAGCTCACTCAACAAGGAGTGTTGCGTCCTCTTGGGCACTGGCCAGGGGCACCTCCCTAGCAGACATATGCAGAGCAGTGGGTTGGGCAACACCCAATACCTTTACGATATTTTACAATCTCAGGGTTGAATCGGTTTCATCCTGTGTTCTCTCAGGTCCGAGCCGGTAGAACTCAGTTTACGTGGTAACAAATGACTGGGTGTACCACTTGCACCTAGCGACCTTTCCCTCCACTGAGGTAATATCGTGCGCTCTTATCCCAGGAGATCCCACTAACTCGGCTCCCTGGATGACTCCTCCCAAGCCCTCTGGTCCGCGAATTCAGCGGAGGAATTCCCCGACCAGACCCACTACAAGTACTCAAACTACTCTGTACTGGAATAGGTGCTCCACAGGTAGGGCCCCCATGTGGAATTGTCCCCCTGTGTGTATTTTCCACGGTACGGTCCCCTTGCGAACGGACCCGCATCTCCCTTGGGCAGACCTTGCTGTCCCCCCCGGTCGCCGTGTTTGTAGCAACTCCTCCCTCCCAATAAGGTAGGATCTACCACTGCGCCATTTTCCACATACGACCTGAAATCCCATGTGATGTATTTCACCACTCTTTACCTTCCCCAGCCTGGGCAGGTGTGGTCTCCGCAGGGTCTTTCCCCCCTGAAAGAATAGTATAGGTGCTACTGTAGTGCTTTTTAATCCTAGTCTGTAATGTTCTTCAACTGGTTCCCAACAGAGTGTACTGTAAGTGAACAGGAGAGCTGAGAATGTGAAAGAGGACTAAATGAAAAGATAACTTGTGGGAGTTTGTCTCCTCCTGTTGAAAGAACTGGAAAATGCCATTTTATCTACTGCAATTAATGCATTTTTTACTAAGTAACTTACAGTGCATCCAGTCATTTTATCAGAAGATGAGTTTGCAGAAGCATGACATCTGTGCATAAATAGGCAGAAATGCAGGGTTACCCACAATCTGAAAAGTTTTAGTTTGACTCTAAAGCAATCACAAGAAAATTTAAAGTTTTGCATGCATACATTTACAAGAAAAGGTAATGTACTACTGTTTGTTAGCCTATTATTTGTTTAATGAAATTCTATTTATTTAGATGACTTATGGCCAGTAATAGATAGCTTTTAGGTAAGATTATTTTTATTTCTAACTATTATCTGATGAGGAAAAATAATACATAAACATCAACAAAATATGGAAAAAAAAGTCCTGCACACATTAACTTGATTCATTCGCACCATTAATGTTCGTCACAATATTTGGAGAGTGCAATAATTTCTTAAATATTAATGGAAATTAAGCTTTTTTAATACTTGTGCATTCAACATTACCACATTAACAATTTAGGCAAACACATCAGATGCTATTTTTCCTGACAGCTGTTAATCATTTTGTCCTCTAGCATTAATCTTTCGTAAATGCTGGTGTTGCTTTTTGCATTCAAATTAAAGGACATATTAGCATGTAAAAAGCCTTTATCATATTTTTCTAAGATGGGTGCACAAGTATATTCAATATGACAAAGATTTCAGTCTATCAGAAGAATATTGATGCACCTCAGACAGACATCTTTTCTAGACAGTTGCTTTTAGTTTCTACAGGGCTGAATTATTATTTTCAAAGAGTGACATCTCCAGTGTTTCCTTAAGTGACAAACATGGTTGAAGGTTTGAGGTGAATTAATTCCACTGCTTTATTTTGAATTGTTAATTTGCCATGTCTGATAACAATGCTGGTGGAGTGTAAGGGAGGTGTTTTACATTTGAAAGGATTTCAAAATAAGCCATGACAACATGTCCTTCACATCAAATGAAAAGATTTATTCAGAAGTACCATATAAATGTTGCCACTAATTTAATACTGGGACTCCCAAAGGATTCAGCTTTTTTTATACAGTAGGCCAATATAATATCCAGAAATCTTAAAAAAATAACAGCAATGTCATCAATGTATTTTCACAATGATCTTGCTACCATTAATTGTGGTCTAACAGACAGTTTCTGACATTCTGACACATAACTATCAGCTTTTCTGCTATAATATGCAGTATGAATAGCCCTACAAGGGATACATTTTCCTATATGTTTTTTTTTTTAAAACTAAATTTAAATCTAACTTAAATTTACTGAATCTAATTTATTTATTTACTTTTTTGGTGTCTTACAATTTCAGCGATTTTTTGTTTTGTTTTTAGTTTTTGTTTTTTTACATTTACAAAAATTACAATTCTGTCATCATTTATTCACTCTCATGCCATTCAAGATGTGTATGACTTTCTTTCATCTGCTGGATACAAACTGAGATTTTTAGAAGAATAATTCAGCTCTGTAGTGCCATAAAATGCAAGTGAATGGGTACCAAAATTGTGAAATCCAAAACCACATAAAGGCAACATAAAAGTACTCCAGACGACTCCAGTGGTTAAATGCATTCCTTCAGAAGTGATATAAGAGGTGTGGGTGTGAAACAGATCAATATTTAAGTCCTTTTTTACTATAAATTCTCCTCTTGCTTAGTCGATCTCCACTTTACTTTCACTTTCTCATTCTTCTTCTGTTTTTGGTGATTCACAGTCTTCATGCACATCGCCACCTACTGAGTAGAGAGGAGAATTTATGATAAAAAGGACTTAAATATTTATCTGTTTCTCACCCACATCAACCATATCATGTCTGAACACATGGACCTAACCACTGGAGTAATATGTAGGCTATTACTTTTATGAAGACTCAAAATGTTGGCACAAATTCACTTGCATTGTGAGGACCTACAGAGCTGAAATATTCTTCTAAATATCTTAATATGTGTTCAGCAGAAGAAAGAAAGTCACACACATCTGTGATGTCCAAAGGGTGAGCAAATGATGAGAGCATTTTCATAATGTGGGTGAACTATCCCTTTAAAGTAAACTATTGGCCAGTTGTGCAGTTATGTAAAAATAGTAACAGTTACAACGACTGACAAATAGGATTGACTTTGAAGAGGATTAAACTCTGTTAATACGGCTCTGAAATCGTATTTACGTTCATAGACCACACGAGGGAGGTCTAGCATTACGTTGCGCCGCGCTTTTAGACGTCGTGTCAAGTTAAAAAAGAATTTCAACAGTTGAAAAGGCTTCTCGAGACATTGGCGCTCGTGGCGCTGTATCTAGCTTTAAGCGCAAGAACGAGTTCCATGTGAACAGCCCGTTAAAGAGACTTACTGTATGTCGAAGACACATGGATGGAGATGACCGCTCCAGGACAACTGCACATCAACTGACCAATCAAAACCCGATAACTGTATAGTCCAGGCAGTAGGCTAACTTGACAGGGACCTCAATTGTAGGCTGATACTAACCATTCTTCTTTAATCTCAGTGGTTCGTGCTCTAAGCTGATTAATGTTCGATCCGCTGCCCACGCGCAGCCGAAAGTAATTTTTGTTTTCAATTGGCCTCGCGCGAAGTTCAAAGTTCGTCTCAATACGCGTAATTGTTTTACTGCTCGGACCAGCGCATGGAACCCATCCTGACTGGCTGACGAGTTAAATGACATAAAACAGTTGTACATCTGATCATCTTTGGTTGTCCTGTCCGCCAGACGCTTAACAATAAATGGAGAACTTGGATAATTGTTCTTTAAGGGAATGAGAGCTCTGTTAATTTAATATCGCACCAGTTACAATTCGTTGCATATCAAACCAGAACATGATGTTTTTGAATTTGGTGCTTCCACTGATGGCTACCCTTTTGACAACAGGTAAAACGGATTATTATTTCATGTACGACTTTCTTTCTTGTTCTTTTATTTCTTTGATTAATGCATTTGTTATGGGGAGAATTTACGGTAGGCTTTAATAATATCTCTCACTAAATAGACAATAGAATAATGAAAAGTCAAATAAGATAATAATTAAAAGCTGCAAGAAGCTCATTACACTGTATACACATGCATATCTGTAAAAGTACAGACCTACTTTTTAGCTTTCTGAAATTTGAAATGTTATATTTTTTTTGTGAATCAAGAGATTGAGAAACATCTGGTCAAGATGATTGCTTTTTTCATCAAAACAATGAAATCGGCTTTGGTATTTGTGTGTGTGTGTGTGTGTGTGTGTGTTTTGGATTTTGTGGCATTAATTTCGACGTGCTGTATGCACTGATCAGCTGTCGATGTGTAGACTTCACCAGCCCTGGACGGGAGATTTAAATGTATTATTTGAATTATGAATTCTTCCTTCAGACAAGGGCGTAGCAGCCACAGGGGTATGTGGGGGACACGTCCCCCGGTCTTTTTAAAAAGATGTTTTTTGTCCCCCACACTTTTCCAAGCTAAACCCATATTGAGTCCAAATTGTGGATTTGTATACAGTATTCTTTGTATTTTGTTACTTTGAGCTGATTGAGCGACCATCCAGCCAATCACAGGTGAGTTTCATGAGCCGAAACAACCCTTACATTATAGATTGTCAGTCAGACAGTCTAATCAATGCTCTGTTCATTTATACAAAGTTGCTCTCAACAATGCTCGTTTATCCATGTTTTTTATCGGCATTTATGTTGAAGTAAATTAATAATCTAGAGATGTGGAACACACAAACGAGAGTTATTTAGCAGCATATCATTCTTGATTGGCAGAATTACGTGAAATGCACTGCTGAAAAAAAAACAAAGGACAATCCGTCTTTTTGCACACATTGTAAGTGGAGTTTATATCAGTGCCTGAGTCTTCATTTAGTTGAGGTTTTTTATTACGTTTGTGAGGTAATAATTTGATTGGTTCTTTTTGCCAATTTAAGCAGATGACTAGATCTGTGTTAAAAATGTAAAGTTATTTTTAATATCAGCTCCTGTTTTTTACCTCTATGATGGGGTGCAGTCGACAAACTGTAGGATATAAGATAGATTTGATGTGTTCATTTTACTGAAGTGAATATATATGTAGACATGCTTTTTTATACATGAAAACATACAGACGTTATTGAAATTATTGGAATTATAATAAGACTATATTTGTTGTCTTTTGATAGTCATGCTCATCAGCTCACAAACTGTAGGGAAATTATGTTGTTCTATAATCCTTAAAATCTCTACTAAATTCTCTTTGTAGGTCTGTTGACATAACCATTTTAAAGGATTAAAATTTTCTTTTAATCGATGATTTATTGACTAACTCATTTTACACAAGACATCAACCGGAAACAGTATAAATGGATCTGAATTAATTTTGGTGAACGTAGTCAAAGCACTCGAGCCACTTGGATGCGTTTAAATACCACAATGCACAAACACAGAGTAAAAATTTAAATTGAGCACATGCACAATTGTTGTAATTGATTAAATAATTTATTCAGGACCAGCTTGTGCTCAGTCTTTTATTGTTATGTGTGAACAGAAGCAAGTGCTCCACAAGATGCCCTTTATATTTGCAGCTAAATATGCAAAATTTGCAATTATATTGCAATAATTGAATCTTTAAAACACAACAAATATTAAAATTAAATAATATGTATATATTAATATAATACTTATATCATACTTATATATTAATATATACTGTAATATATTAATACTGCACTGTAAGTGTTGGGTCTGTTCGAGCCACCATCTGACAGCTGTGTCCTCCTTTTAAAATGACTGCTACATCCATGCCTCTTGTAAACATCAATGATATTGTTCTTTGACGTTTCCATGTTTTTTGTTTGGCTATTATTTTTTAATTTAGATGACTGGGACTGGGAATAAGGCATATATTTATGGCATATTTATTTTTTAGGGAAAAAAGAGAGAGAAAAAAATCAGTGGCCAAGTCAACTGGTTTCTACAGTTTAATTCTAATTAATAAAGTTCTATCATAAAAAATGCTGATGTTTCTTAAAACTTGATATGCTTTCTTTCAAATGGTATCACATATTCTTAAACACATAAAACATATTCTAAAAAAATACAAAATAATTGTTTGAAATGTTTTCATATCGTTCCTACAACCCTGCTCCAGACATTGTCTGTCCACTGTCATAGTTTCTTCTTTAAGCAACACGCGCAAGTAATGTGAATGTGCGCATGCTTTAAAACGCTAGTACAAGTCTAGAAACTATTCGCCAAGAATATAATCAGTTAATATTTTTACTCACAGCTTTTAAATTTGAAATAAAGAAAATTGTCAACACTCCACTATCTAACCACTTGACGAATTGCCAGAGACAAAACATTGCTCACATGCTCCTCTTGATATTTGTGTCAGTTAGTCAATTAGGCATATAATTAGATTAATTTAAAAACAATAGGCAATGTTATATTGTGGTAGGCTATATTCTAAATAATGTAGATGTGAGATGTGTGCGCACGTGTGCGCCTCTCATGCTATATCATGTCATAAATCCCCATTTTAGCTGATCATCAAGATTAATTTTTCGAAAGGAGGATGAGCAGCAAATGTGAATATGTAGTTATCGTACTCACAACATGAATTAAGTCTTTATTCAGACCCTGTGACATTAATATTTTGTCAGTTCTGCCTCAGATGCTATATGTTGAGAGAAGCTGCATGTTATAAATGCATGTGATATTGTATTGTCTATAAGCCAATGGTTAATTGTGCTGGTTTTGTTGAAATATTTTTGAAGTGCATAAAACAGCATAAAATATGTGTGAAGTTGACCCATTTTCAAATGCATGTGTATAATCCAACAAATGATGTATTAAGTTATATTTGTACATTCTATAGGCCTGTTGTAAAACAAAACTGTGCAAAACAATGCAGAGGACTGTTTAAAAACTGGTTATTGATTGTACAAGCACATCTTTGCACTTAGTCTTTTTGTTGTTTTCTCTGCATTAATTTATTCTAATGAAATACCTCTCTTTCCCCTCATATTCTGCTTACATTCCAATCTGTCCTTGAAGTCAAACTAAAGCATATTCACTGTAGTTTCCATTTGGAATAATGAGAAAGACCTAAAAATAGAACCTCTTTCAGGGTTATTTCTGATCTACAGCCAAAACCAACCACAAAATTTCACATGAACCTGACGTACAAATCACTTTTAGATGTCATGTAGCAGGCTCTGAGAAGATTGTTAAAAATTAAAATAGAAGTTACATTTTCAAAAGCATTTCTCCATTTGCAGCTCTAATTAGAAAGTATTATTGAAAACAGTATTCGTTTGTGTTTACATGTGTGGATTTAAACATGTAAGTGTGTGTAAGGCCTGTCTGGTGTTAAGCCTTGTCTGGTCCTGCTGTGGCTGATCCTGACCCACTTTCCCCCCTTACTATCAGCACTCCGCCTTTAACTGCCACTGAGTACATTCCCACCATCTGTTATCCCCTGGCCCATTGCCATGGTGATACTGGGAGTCTTTTCTAAACAGGAGTGATGCAGTAGTTTGTGGGTAATGTAGGAAGGGGCCGGACTTCAGCAACAGGTCATTGTACTAAAACCATGAGGCCATGGACATAAGCCAGCTCAGTACAAGCGACACAACTCTCTGTGCTTGAGTAATGATGAGCTGTGATTAAGTTGAGCGACTAATCACTAAAACACCAATCTTCCAACTTAGTACCATGAGTGGGGCAAAAATCAATCAGCAATGGATATCAAAGAAAATCTGGATTAAGAGGGTTCAGTCACATGGACCATGTCAAAGTTACCCAATGATATTCTCTTGTTTTTAACATTTCTTGTATCCAGTTTTTCAGTTTTGATGATCTTTGTAAGTTTAGTTTGAATCATCATGTTCACTTCTCCTATATATAGGCCTATATTCAAATTCTATGTGTTTTGTAATGTTCACTATAAACCAGGGGCATCACTTTATTTTAAAAAGTGGTGAGGACATGCAAGTTGTGACATCGCAACACTCTAGCTTGTGAACAGAAAATTTCAAATTATCTTACTGTTTTAGATCAACCATTGGTTACATACTGATTGGTCTTGTGGCCATCTGTACATATCTGTTTGCATTTTGCTTTGTGATTTCGCTGGAGAGGAGCATGAGCTACAGAACAGCGGAGTGAAAAGAGCATGCGTGTGGATGCACAAAAGAACATCGCCGCCCGCTTACACTCAACGAGCATGAACACACATAACATTAAAAATAAAAAGCTCCAGCGCTGGATCGCCACTTATTTTAGTACACACAAACAAAATGGAAACACCTGCTCAAGAACTGGAGATGTTTCTTCTGCAATAAACTTTCAAAAAGTGGTGGGGATATGTCCCACCCATCCCACCGTAAATTATGACTATGCTAAAACAGATAATTAGGTGTTTCAATCAATTTTAAATTTATTTTGATTCGGATGTGACTGAAAGTGGTGATGTCCTAGCGGTTATAGTGAGTGGTTAACTCTGTAACTTATCAATCCATTTCCATCAGTTTAATCCATTCATTCAGACAGATAGTGTACTGGTTTGTGTAATCAATCAGTCAAAGTGCTATGGAGACACTGCCTGCAAATACATTTACAGGCTTTTTTAACTTGAGATAAGCAATACGCCCATATAAAACAAGTGTTTTAGAGCAGTCTCATCGCATGTAGTGGTAGATCTACTGGTGAGAGTTGATAACCCTGCCTGATGGTATTACTCAAAGAGAGGCTCTTAGGGTGACTCTCACGCTTTACTGGCACATCATATTAATTATGATAGCTTGCTTAAGGCAGCATACTGCTGTGGTGCTCAGCTCTGGTTAGCATTACCCAGTACTACAATTAAATCTTTAAGATCAAGTAGTTCACCCAAAAATGAAAATCTGTAATTTTTTTCACCCTCATGTTATGCAGCCTGTAACAGTTAAAGGATGGGCAAGGAGGAGGTGGGAACCAGCTGAACAGTCAACATAAAGTTTAATGGTAAATCTCAACTTAAAACAACATAAAACATAAGACAAACACACACAACGCGGTCGCATGTGTCTCTCTCTCTTGAACCGACATCTCCCGGCTCTCCTTTTTCTCGCGCTCCTGCTGATCAGCTGATTCAGCACCGGCCATGCACCCTCATAGCCCGGCCACACCCTCCTCCTTGTCACACAGCCATTAAATGATATTATTGATACTAAATGCTCTTATAATCATTCCATCAGGGAATGATAGTGTTTTCATATTGTCTTGCCCACATCCTTCAAAATATGGGCAAGACTGCATGAATACGCTACCATTGCCTGTTGGAAGATGGTGACATTTGTGATACCTGCAGGCTTATAAATATGACAACATGACTGTTGGCAAATAAACTGATCATGCATCAAACAACCTCTTTGAACACGATAATCAAATTTCTGTTAGAAAATTAAGAAAAATTGAAGGGAGTGTGTGGACTGTGGTTTTTATTGTTATTATAAAGGCTTCCATGTTAACACGATACAGTCATTGCTGCTTCAGCCTGCAGATATCACCAGCTTTGCCTGTCTGCTTTTAGATTAACAGCCTAGTAGTGCTTAGAGATTTGTGATGAGTATAATGATGGACAGCTGTCAGGGAAGAAAAGCAGTGCAGAGAAAATTGAAACGTTGTTGTTGATTTTGAGTTTCTGATAATACTTTTTTAATAATTGTTAATTTTAGAATTTTCCTGGTGTTTTGCATTGTCTTTAGTGAAATCAAACCTCAAAGTTTGGGTCAGCATAACCTCAGCCTCATATGGCATGCCTACGGATCACCCACAGTCCATTCACTAACTGCATATTGCACTCAAAATGGCAAGCAGTGGCTGAAAAGGCCAGTCCCAGTTGTAAATTCCCCTTTGTTTTATGTCTGTGGAATAAATTAAGTTCCAAACACAAGTTCGCAAAGAGCATGACTATGATTCATCCGGCATCCCTCCACTTCCCTTTCTCCACCGTAATATTTTCTTAATGAGTGTTTTCGCTAATATTGCACTCCTAGTCAGTGAGCCTGTCACATTTACTGATTAAAAATGGAAGTAAGGTGTCACACTTAACGACTGCCTTTGACTTTGTTCTGTGCCTTATCACTGTAGCATTAGTATAAATATAAATTAAAACATAATTGTTATTGTATATTTAAATGGTTCCTTACCATGCACATTGAGTTCAGCAGTGATCTCAGAACACATTTTTTCTATTAATGGTCTGTCATGATATGACATATGAAATTTGTCATACAAACATACGTGCTGACTCCAAAGAGCAATAAACTTCTCTTCCAAATGCACCATCCACGAGCACTTATATCTGCATTAAAAATCACGTCCTCCGGCAAAATAAAAACACAAAAAAAAGCCTTGGTGGCGTGATCCCGCCCCACCCACAGCCAGAGATAATTTCAAGCAAGCAGGATGTGTATTTTCATTGTTTCAAAGCATTAACTCAGCTGGGAGTCCAGACAGTAAAATGACCAACACCTTCCCCTGAAACATCAGCTAGTGTAGAGCCAGCTTTGCGTTCTAAATGCATATAGTTTTTTCCTCCCTTTTAAAAGTTGAAAGGCCTATTCATTTATTTATTCTAACTACACATGATTAAAGTTGCATTTTCCTTGCTGTCTGCCTATCAGAAGAGACTTGGAAACCATTTTTAAGAATGTGTTGAGAACCACTGCTCTAAACAATTTCCAAGGAATGCCACATTTCTGGCAGCTGCTGTTGTTGTCATTGAGAAGATTACAGTTGAACAGTATGGCCACAGTAGGTTGGAAACTACTGTAATTTAGCCTACACTAGCAGTTCATAGTTCAAAGATTTCACTGGAAAAAATGTGTCGGGTGACGAAGAGTATGAAAATCCTCTCAACCCTATGACCTTTCATCCTTTATCTCTGCTTGGTTTAAGTCATGTCTGAAAGCTAAATCCTGCCCCATTGCTTTCCATCTGTACTTCATTAGCATCAGATCTATGGGATGGACCATTTCACTTTGAGTCTGCTAAAGGGGAAAATGGAAGAACAGAATTAAATTTACGCTCTGTAAAGACCTACGATAACTGTCTTAATGTAGTGAAATGTAGCAGTGCAAATTATAATCACAAATCTTCTTGAACATTTCTATGAAAATGGAAAGTGCTAAGCTTTGAAGATAAAAGTGGACCTGAGATATCCTCGCTCATGATCTCTGCCTGTATATACCACTGAGCAGTGGAGCAGAACAGAGATAATTCACAGTTTATGGTGTGATGATAGAGAAGAAGAGCAGGGCAAGAGTTATTGACTTGCACATGACCTGGCAATTTTTTGGGATTTACCCAAGTCCATTCTGAGTCACAATTGGGTGGGACTGGAAACAAAATGGGGCATTGATCTCTTGTCACCTGGTAATATAAGTACTAGAAGAGGCTGTGTAATTTATAATGTCTTTATGACATGTTGTGGAAAATTATGATGATGTGGTATACAATTTTTTTGACATTTCCCTGTATTATTCACATACAGCTGTGATGTTTGTGGTAAACTTAAAGTCACACAAAATGCTCTTCACAACAGTGTTCAAATTGAGTTAGAGCTCTTGGTGGGTCCCCTTACACATGATGATGAAAATGCTGGTAGTGCAAAGGCATGGGACTGTTAATCCCATTTGAACTGAATAATTACGTCAAACACACGTATGACTCCCCTAGAATCACTATGGGAATCACTACCAAAAATTCAGAGAATAATTCAATATATTGAATAAAATTTGTAATTTTGATATTTTTATGAATTGCAAAACAGGAATAAGATGTTAAGCTCAATAATAGACTATAATTTTTACTTAAATAGTGGTCACCATGGCTGAGAAGCATAGTATATGGTAGAGCTATAAATAAGATGTAGCTCATATTGGTAAAAGCTTCAGGGAGTTGTTTTCTCTATTATGCTATAATTTTTCCAACATGGCTTATGTATTTAAATATATTGAGGAAGGGTGCTTGTCATGGGCACAGCATAATAAATGGACAAATATATTTTTCACATAGCATCCATGTAATAAAATAGTGATTTAACATGAAGCGTTAGATAAATACCGGCAAAACTATGTGCATAATAACTGTGTGCATATTAAGCTTTAGCAGCGGTTTAGTTCTAATATAGAAGATGATTTAATGTTAGTCATTTAGGTGTACCAACAATCATAAATCAAATAATAGCTTACTGTGAGGTGAAAATGAGGATCCACACTGACATTTAGTGGGTTTTCATCCAACTATTTTTATGCGCATTTTGAAATTGTGCCTAAGAAATCCTGAATGGAAATGCTTGATATGCTAATAAATTTGCTTAAAATTTTTTGCGCTAGGAGGTGGATCTTCTAGAGTTTTGCATTAGTTAAAATGCACATTAAGGTGATGTAAACTGTTTATTCACAAAAGGATGACCATTTTGACCATTCGTACCTGTGTTATGAGTGTGCGATAGCTTGAAGTGACTATCCCACCGAAAGGTCCGACCTTGGCACACAATTCTTTGAACGTAGCGCTGGAAGTGTTTAACCCACAGCTGGTCGATAAAGTGGGTCCTCACAATCCGCCAGAACAGTTTTGAGAACGAGTACTCCCAGGTAGGGTCTATGTGGAGACTGGCGGTGTGTGGGCCACATTGTATCAGATATTACACTTATTCTGTGGTGTCTCATGGATGCATTTAATTAAATGAGATACTTGCTTGAATCTAACAAATAAAACTGTCCCCAAAGCAGGGAGAGGTCATTCAGCTGCTCGATCATGACGGGGCATCTCCCTCATGATAAAGCAAATTACGTAGTGGATGGAAACGAGCAACAATTCATATTTTAAAGTAAAATTTTTAGAAATTAACATTTTTGGATGGAAACCTAGCAAGTGTCACTCAGTCGCTGTCTGTAAATTCCTTCAGAAAACAAGTGTGTTTTGAATTTTCTGACATAAAAAAATTATTTGGATTATTTATGAAATCAGGAACACACACTTGTTGATGTTGTGTTGTGCCACCGAAATAATTGATGAAAAATCTATTTATATGTTTCTAGTATTCTAGTTTTGGAGAAACACCTCACATCTTCACAATAAGACCAGGAACATCCATGAAGGTTTTAATTTCATGTTGGTGGTCATTAGACATTATGTGGGCATTCTGCAGTTTGCAGTTTGAGTTTGTTTTTATAGACAGGATTGCCCAAACAATCAATCTGCTGGTAATTTTATTGGAAATACTCAGCAATTCAGGATGCCTTGTGCACAGCTAGGTGTTGGATATTTAATGATCCTTCTGTAGCTCTCATTCCTCAAAGCTTTTAATCAGCTCACAGACCAGAGATCATCAATCCAGTCAGAGTGGGAGGAAATAAGGCCATATCTAAGTGATATACAAGATGCCATAATGCATTCGATTGACTGGTTTCAATGCATTCGATTGATGAGACATTGCATTGTTTGTATGATCATGCCATCCAGCCATATGCAACAACACTGGCTCAACCAATGCCATGAGTTGGACAATCTTTTTGGCCCATAAGGTTCCATTCATTAAAATTAGTTAATGCATTAGGTATCATGAACAAACAATTAAAAGTATATTTCTTTACAGCATTTATTAATCTTTTATAATGTTAGTTAATAGAAACACAATTGTTCATGTAAGCTCATAGTGCAATAACTAATGTTAAACAAATTTATTAGTTTAAAAAATAAAAACATGATTTTGTAATATATAATAATTTTCCACCCTGTCTCTGGCCCTCTGTCTGAAACACTCGGTTTCAAGCTCTCTGGTCCATTAAAACTTAAATAAAAACGTCCACTGTTCTGATTGCTAATATTGTGCAGCCCCCTCAGATGAAACACAATCAGAAGAAAATAAACAAACTCCACATGACCAAAACATTTATAAAACTACATTTCAGGATTAACATATAACCCACATCCAACACATTTCATCTGAATATATTAAACTGTTCACTCAAGCAGCACCATAAACTATCAAACAGACATGACATATGAAATATTTGTGAATTAAATTGTTTACTTGTGCTTTTTGCTGTCCAAAAGTGTTTTAACTGCCCCATTTTTCAATTACAGTTCCTTTGCAATGGTTGAATAATATCGTGACTGGTTCACAAGCAATAATCTCTGATATGAGCCCAAAAACACACAATCCATGATGAAATGGTCTGAATACACAAACGTAATACAACCCATGTTGATGTTGGGGTGTTTCAACAATCCAAAGCAGAGACGCTGGCCTTCTCATCTCACATCTTCAGTGTTTGTTTACACACAGGACGTCATGTGTTTCTCCCAGTCTGTGGCAGCAGCTGATTTGTGTCACTCTTAAAACGTGCCACACATCACCTGAAATGCATCAGAATGATCAAAGGTGTCCATATAGGTGCATATTTACAAGAGACTAACAACTGAAAATAGCACAGATGGGAGCAAAAGCAGTCCAGGATGCCTTCAAAACAATAACAAACAGAGCAGCTGAATGAAACAATGGATGTCTCCATTTTAGAGTTATAACTTGAGATTGCGTCTTTTAAAAGAGGCACGAGATGAATGACAACAGTCAAAGCCATTCGTCTAGTGTCGAAAAACATTTACAGTAAATCCAGTTAGGCACATATAGGTGTCCTGTGTAAGTCCCCTTTGGTTTAAATTAATCTTCCATCTCTCTATTCTTCACCTGTGTGACTGACTGAGCACCAGTGGGCAGAGTCAGGGGTGCAATGACAAAAAATAGGCATTGATGTCTTGCTGAAGAGGCAGTGATATGCAGATGTATTTGGTCATTGTGATATCACAAGTTCCACAAATTCCAAATAAAACATTTCTGTAGCCTGGTTTAAATAAATGCTCTTTTTTTATTTAGGAGGAAGTTTTAGGTCTGAAACTTACAGTATGTTTTTATCGATCAAGGAAAACTTTATTCCTCATGTCTTGACACCTTTAACTAAGATTTGTAAACGCTTAATAAGTATTGTTCATTGTTAGTTCAAGTTAACTAATGTTGTTAACTAATGTGAACAAATGAAACCTTTTTTAAAGTGTTACCGATATTATTTTGTCATGTTTTGTAGTTTGTCATTACTTTGCAGTGAAAATCCATCTAAATCAGATCCATTTCATCCTTCATTTCTCAAATTTTTAAATTAGCTCACAAATCTTCTTAAAGGGATTGTTTACCCAAAAATGAAAGTTCTGTCATATTGTTCCAAACCTATATGACTTTCTTTCTTCCTTAAAGGAGACCTATTATGCCTCTTTTTACAAGATGTAATATAAGTCTCAGATGTCCCCAGAATGTGTCTGTGAAGTTTCAGTTCAAAATACCCCACAGATCATTTATTATACTATGTTATAAATGCCCCTTTTTGGGAGGCGGCTCATTTTAGCTTATCACGGCCCATTCCCATTTCGTGGCTAACCCACCGGCCCGCTCAGTTCTCCCAATGGCTAGTCCGCCTCTGATCGGCACCAAAGTGCGTCGGCCCACCGGGAAAATGCCCGGTATGCCAGATTACCAGTCCAGCTTGTCCACTACATCTCCTGTGGCTCTGATGCCGGGAGTACATGAAGACTGTTGTTCACTTTTACAGCCAACAACAGAACACTTATGATGCTTACGAAGCTGAGATAATATACTTCTCACTGTATCTGCTCCAGCACTGAAAAAAATGGAGGACTGTTTTTTGATCACTCAGGGGAGGAGGGTGGAATCTGTCACCAGTCGTGGGTGAGGCCTGCTCTAAAGTGATGTCACTTTAGAGCATAAAACGAAAACCGTTCATTTTGACAAAATGTTTTTGATTAATAGAAATGTTTGAAAGAGGAGCGTGTGGACTTTTAACATTGTAGGGTGGTTGTGTACACACGTGAAAGTGAATTTTGCATAATAGGTCCCCTTTAAAACACAAAATTTATTTATTTATTTATTTATTTATTTTTAAAGAATATGACTCTGCTCAGGGGTGGCACGGTGGTGCAGCGGTTAGCACTGTTGCCTCACAGCAAGAAGGTCGTGGGTTCAAACCCCGGTTGCCCCAGCCTTTCTGTGTGGAGTTTGCATGTTCTCCCCGTGTCTGTGTGGGTTCTCTCCGGGTGCTCCGGCTTCCTCCCACCATCCAAAGACATGCAGGCTAGGTTAATTGGTGTCTCCAAAAATTGCCCTAGGTGTGGATGTGAGTGTGAGTGTGTGTCTGTCTGTGTGTGGCCCTGTGATGAACTGGTGACCTGACCAGGGTGTACCCCGCCTTTCGCCCAATGTTAGCTGGGATAGGCTCCAGCCCCCCGTGACCCTGTACACAGGATAAGCGGTTGACGATGGATGGATGACTCTGCTCATTTTTTCATACAATAAAAGTGAATCGGAACTGGGTCTGTCAGTCTCATACATTATGCCTAACATCTCCTTTTGTTTTCCATGAAAGAAAGTCAAATTGGTTTGGATTAGAACAACATGAGGGTGAGTAAATTATTACAGATTTGTTTTGTTTTTTGGGGGGTGAATTATCTAAAAAAAAAAAAAAAGCTTTATTTCTTTTTTTTTGTTATTATTATGCAACAAATGTCTTAACGAATATCTCGGTGGACAATGCTTGCTGTGGGGAAATGCCATTGTCTTTTCTGGTTGACTCACATAAGCAGTGAGGAGACTGGACAACTGGACAGCAGTTTGGTCTGTGTTCTTGGTCCCCTTTGTTGACGGAGGGCTTTCATTTCTCATTAGCCTGTGTCCTCAGTGCCATGACAGCCGACTTATGAAGCACAGTCAGCCCCATCTCCATCAGGTCATCAGGTCCACATGACAAATCCTGTTTTAGTTTCTAGGTTTAAAAATTCCTTGTGAAAAATTTTGTATTTTCATTTTCTATTGAAACTGGATTCTGTATGTCTGGTGTTGAAGAATTATGTGATTCGGCATCAGCAAATCAGCATGTTGTTATGTATTGTGATAAAGAAAGATTCTTGACAATTCCACATTAATGGGCAAAAGTTATTATCATTAAATGTTATCAAAAATTATTTCAGGACACAAAATGTAAACATTTTCTTACCCTCATGTCATTTCAAACCTGTATGACTTTCTTTCCTCCATGGAACAAAAAAATGCACATTTGTAAAGAATATCTTGGCCACTATTTTCAGTAAAGTGAATGACCCAAGCTGACAAAAAAGCACAATAAATGTATCACACTAAAGCTGTATGATAATTGGTGATTTTATGTAATTTATTGTGATTATTTCTTTTGTATTTTTTGTGTTCATGGTCATTTTATTTGTGAATTTTTAATATTTTGGGTCTTGCGAGCCCCAGACCTAATTCACTTTCATTGTTTGGAAAACCAGAATATATACCAGGAACTTCATCTTTTGGGTTTTACAGAATAAAGTCATATGGGTTTGGAAAGACATGAGGATGAGCAAATAATGACAGCGCAAATAAAAAATTGTAATCTTTTTTTTAAATGAAACTATTTGACCTATTCCTTTAACAATAAAGGTTTATAACTTGTGAATTTACTCATTATCATGGAATTGTCAAGACTGACAATTCAATCAAAAGAATAATCTAATTTCTTAAACGGAATGTGCTTGTTCAGTATTTCAGAAATAGCAATAACTCTGGCACTGATTCAAGCTGGAGCACTGTTCGAGAGTTATATTTTTTAATCTTTTGAATAATAGAGAATGGATGTTATATCATAAGCCTGACTAGATTTGATATACACTATGTTGGTTCTCTCCCCTTCGGTTCCAAGAGATAATCAGGCAATGACAGTGTCTATAAAGCCCCAAATATGATCAGTGGGGATCACATGGAGTTGATTTGTTTAGAGTAAACATTAATCTGTTCATGAAAACAGGCTTATAGATGGATGAAAATTAGTTGACATGTCTCTGAATAACTTTTTTAGGTATCCGCAACATTGGTAGATACTTTATTATTGCATCGGGCACTAGGCTGATGCTCTCTCTCATGCGGATGGAAGCTGAACTTCAATATCCTGAGTGCTGTAATCTACTACTGTAGCTAACCTTTTCTAACCTGTCATGCAGCGGCCCCTGATTCAGCAGGGCTTTGCTGTATTTGAGTAGGCTCTCATGAGCAGCTCTAAAGCTTGGGAAAGCTAGCCTGTACCCCTGCTGTCTGCTTTAATCCAGGACAGGCTTACTATTACACTCTTTTCTGCTCTTTTTTTATCATGTATATACATATTTTCGTTCAGTGTTTTGCATTTTACCATGATCGTCATAAATGGACTTCAACGTGGATCTCCAAAACCTCTGTTTGACTGTTGTCTTCTTAAACTAGAAGCACTTTAGGGCTGCACAATTAATCACAGTTATTGGAGTACAATCGCAATAAGAGCCTGTACAATTTCTAAATCGCAGTCAGCTTTTAATTTTTTTCTCAGAATTCTGTTTAATTCACTATTCTGATCGGTGCACATCTTTTGCACATTGACAATCTCACTGATCAGAATGCAGTGTGCAAAAAAGAACCAGTGAGGAGCGGAACAGAAATCAGAAAGGTGAATAAAGAAAAACGAAAAAGCGTAAAGAAAAAAAATAACTGATCCTATTATCTGTCAATTTTGGAAATAATTTTTTCTCCCTCCTGAAATGTGTTTTTAATCACTGAATTTTTAATGCAAAATGTATGCATGAGGGAAAAAATGTGCCAAAATCGCAATTAAATTTGCAATAGCAATATCAAGCAATGTTTCAAGAATGGGAATATTCAGTGTAATAACCCTGGGATGCATTATTCTTTGTATCACTCTGCTAGTCTGTGTTTGATGTATTGTAGACAAAGCAATGGTTGATCCTACTTTTGCTTTGTTTGGAACTGTTTTTATTAGTGGAGAAAAAATAGACAAAATAACTGGAAAAAATAAAAAATAAATTATTTTGTCTAAAATATGAATTACTCTATATTAACTTTTTATTAAAGCTATATCACACTCACAATTGTGCTGTAGTATATTAGCATGGCTGTGATAACCTGCAGATTTTATTGGTTAAATTAGCAATTTTTCATTTTTCATTTTCATTCTTCATTGAGTATGTGTTTCAAATTCCATAGACATTTTTGTCATACCTTGAACAGACAAATACAACACAATACAGTGAGATATTTCAACCTTGCTGCCATACAAAGAGCTAGAATCTTCCAAAAACAGGGAAAAATGTGTTTATGGTTATGTAAGGGACTTTGCCTCAGCATAGTGCAGCCTTTTTTTGTTTTTTTTTAAAGGGATTGTCTCCTGTTTTTAAGTGGTTTAACACTGGGTTTCCTCTGGATGTGTGGAGGCTTGGGGTTGGAGTATCACAAACGCATCTTACAGGCAGAGGTGGGTAGAGTAGCCAAAAACTGTTCTCAAGTAAAAGTACAATTATTTCAAAATCATAATTACTCAAATAGAAGTAAATGTACTAAATAATTAATAAATAAAAACTTTTTATAATAAAAATATAAATAATTACTTGAGTAAGAGTAATAAAGTATCCAATTAAAGGAGTTCTCAAGTAGTGAGTATATATATATATATATATATTGAAAGTGAATGGTGACAGAGACTGTCAGTCCCTAACATTCTGTCTAACATATTTTTTGTTACACATAATTCAAAGCATCACACTGATTTGGAACAACATGAGGGTAGATAAATGATGACAGAATATTAAATTATGGCTGAGCTATCACTTTAAAGAGATGAAAATTCTCTCATCATTTACTCTCCATCATGCCATGCCAGATGTGTGTCTTACTTTCTTCTGCAGAACACAAATTCAGATTTTTAAAAGAATATTTTAGTTCTGTAGGCCAATAAATCCATGTCTCCAGAAGTGATATGATAGGTGTGGGTCTGCTAGACAGCAGAGGGCGATATGCAAAGAAGAATTTGAAGCACCAAAAACACAAGAAGAATGTGAAAGTGATCTGTTTCTCTGTTTCTCATCCACACCTATCACATCGCTTCTGAAGATACTGATTTAACCACTAGAGTCTTATGGATTATTTTTATGCTGACTTATGTTTGTTTGTTTGTTTAGCTTTAAAATGTTCATTCACTTGCCATTCACTTGCATTTTGTGGACCTACAGAGCTGAGAAATTCTTCTAAAAATCTTCATTTGAGTTCAGCAGAAGAAAGAAAGTCATACACATCTGGGGTTGCATGAGGGTGAGTAAATAATGAGAATACTTATTTTTGGGTGAACTATCTCTTTAAGGCCTCTTGTCATATCTGGATGAATTTGTCAATAATAAGAGAGGTTTGGAAACATTTCTAGTAATTATTACAGTGGATTCATGAAAATGTTCATCAAGGACATTATATATAATGCTGAAATATAAACCAAAGCAAGATCATGTTTTACTAATGCCTTCTTTCACTATTTCATAGCTCTTAAAGTCCTGTGTGGATTCTTATTTCAGTGTAGTTACAGTTTTACAGTGTTGTATGTATTTAGATCATCAGTTCTGTACAGCAGTACCGCCATTCTCTAAATGCAGTGTACACAACCTACGTAGGGCACCAACTCTGGTCGTGGAACACACGCTGTGTCTGAAACCACCCCCAAATATATCCACTATATATTGCACTATATCAAGTTTATGCTATTTTGTAGGAGTGTCTGAATTCTGAGTGAGCCACTCGTTCCCTACTTTTGTTCACTCATTCTTACCCACAATGCACTCTAATTTCAAGTGTACATTTCAAGTACACTGGATGGCGGTTAATTTCCCACCATCCACCATGGGGTAGATGTACGAGCTGGGAGTTTACTGCTTCCTTCACTCCTGCAATGTTTTATTTCATGCTGAATTACTTTTTTACAAATCATTACTGGATTAAAATAACATAATAACATAGAGAGAGACAAAATATACAGATACATTTTAAAGTGTACTCTTTATTTGATCAAATGTGTTTACTCTTTATATTAATGCACAGTATCTTTTAAAATGACAAACAGAAGGAAGATTTATTGTATTAATATATTATTTAATAAGAATAACAAGTAAGGCCTAAGTATTTTAAAATTTCATATGTGACATTTCTGCACCAGAGCTCTGAGATATAGTGCACTGACTGCCATTCACTATATATGAAATTGTGAATGAGTGAACGATTGCGGACACAGTTATTCTTGTCACCACGATTGCCTCGCACCCGCACATCTCACAAGTACACGCACTGCAGAAATTCTGTCTGTTCCTGCTCCAGTTGTCGATCACGCGAATGGCAGTGATTTACACTTAACTTGGATGTTTACATAGATTTATACAGTTAATAACAGTAGCTGTGATAGTTTCCAGTACCCCTGCGAGGGCACGGAGTAAATGCATAAATACTGCTTATTTCATGCGGGACAAAGGGCACTGATATATTGCTGCACTGATTTAAAAATGTACTCTTAAAAACTGATGTCATAAGAGATAATTACTTTCTCATTACACAGAAAAGCCAGTGTTAAAATTAGAGCCAAAACTTACCTCAGCGTGCTGCCTTAAATTGGAGCTGTGATTTTAATCTTGAAATATTAGCTTGTCTTGGTGTTAAATGAAGGCATTGCATCACAAAACTATTATTTTTTGCACTGTGTGGAGCGAAGAAAGTGTTTCACTTTGAAAAGAGCTTGATGCTGCTGCAGTAATTGTGTTAGTCTGTGACACCGGCTCAGAGTGCACAGCTCTGTGAACATCCACTCTCATAAAAGTCCCATTCAGTAATCTCTCAATAAATTACACATTCATTAAAATTAAATCCAGTAATGTAACGACAGTAACGCCACCCATTGTAAAGAAGTAAAAGTAAAAAAATGTAATTAGAAATTTACTTGAGTGAGAGTTAAAAGTACCCATTTTTAAACCTACTCTAAAAGTAAATGTAACAGAGTAAATGTAACGTGTTACTAACCACCTCTGCTTAAAGGTAAACAAAAGTGTGTTTACAGACACTCTTTATTCAGGGCAGGTGAAGTCCCTCTCCACATATTATTGTAGCTATGGTTCTTTAATCCTCCTATTTATGATAACTAGATTTAAGCCCAGTCTCAGCCACAAGGAGCGACTGTACCTTATTAACACTCTACAGGCCCACGGTGAAGAGGCTCGTCCACACCATTCAATTCTCTTTTGCTCACCAATACAATGGCATGTGGAAGATAAGATGTCCATGTAAGCTTTTAAGCTTAACATACCCAATTAGGGAAGTTACTGAGCTAATTGTTCAAGTTCTGAAATAGCTGCAGCACCTGTTTTATATTTACAGCATTGGGGAGACTGGGGCTACTCATCACAAGAGGAAATTGTCACATTGGCTATATCTCAGTAACTAAGATTTTAAAGGGCAAGTTTATCCAAAAATTTACACCTAAGATGTGAGTGACTTTCTTTCCTCTGCTGAACACAAATTGAGATTTTTGGAAGAATATCTCAGCTCTGTATGTCCATGTAATGCAAGTGAATGGTGACCAGAACTCTGAAGCAGGGACATGCACAGACAATTTACATTTACATATATTTATTTTACAGACATTTTACCAAAGAGACTTACAAAAGAGGAAAACATAAGCAAAACAGACAGACAGTGGTACGAAAAGTGCCATATTACAAAGTTTCACTAGCATCAGAATTGTATTCAAAACAGATTAAAGTGCAACAAGAAATTTCTTTATTTTTAGTTTTATTTTTTTTTGCGACTGGTTAAGTGCTCATGGAAAAGATGTGTTTTTAGCTATTTTTTGAAGAAAGAAAGTGAGTCAGCTTCACGGATGGAGTTGGGAAGATCATTCCACCAATGTGATATGATGAAGCCGAAAGTCCAGGAAAGTGTTTTGGTGCCTCTTTGTGTTGGTACAACAAGGTGACGTTCCTTAGCCAACTGCAGGTTTCTAGTGGGAACGTTGCTCTGCAGAAATGATTTTAGGTATGCTGGAGCAGACCCGGTGACTGTTCTGTATGCCAGCATCAGAGACTTGATCTTGATACATGCATCAACTGGTAGCCAGAGAAGAGAGACAAGTAGTGGTGTAACATGCACTCTCTTTGGTTGATTAAAGACCAGACGTGCTACAGCATTCTGGATCAATTGCAGGGGTCTAATTGCACATGCAGGGAGGCCTGCAATGAGAGTGTTACAGTAGTCCATTCTAGTTATGACAAGTGACTGAACAAGAAGTTGTGTGGCATGTTCAGAGAGGAAGGGTCTTATCTTCGTGATATTGAAGAGTGTAAATCTACATGTTCTTGTGGTTTTTGAGATGTGGTCCATGAAATTAAGTTTGTTATCGATAGTTACCCCTAGATTTCTGACTGTTTTGGAAGGCATTACTTTAGTTGCACCCAGCTGCACAGTGATGTTTTGTTCAACAGCAGGGTTGGCTGGAAAGACAAGGAGATCGGTCTTGGCTGGGTTAAGTTGCAAGTGGTGTTCCTTCATCCAGGCCGAGATGTCTGCCAGGCAGGTAGAGATTTGAGCAGTCACTGTGGTGTCGTTGGGCTGGAAAGACAAGTAGAGATGTGTGTCATCAGTGTAGCAGTGATAAGAGAAACCATGTGCCTGAATGATGGGTCCCAGTAATGTTGTGTATATAGAGAAGATAAGTGACCCAAGCACCGAATCATGAGGTACCCCAGTAAGTAGCTGATGTGGCTTGGACACCTCACCTCTCTAGGCTACCTTGAAGGATCTGATTGTTGACTGTGTCGAAGGCTGCAGAAAGGTCCAGCAGGATCAGGACGGATGATCTGGATTCAGCTTTCGCCTGTCTCAGCGACTCAGTGACAGACAGCAAGGCAGTCTCGGTGATGTCCACTTTTGAAGCCTGACTGATTGTCATCAAGCAGCTTGTTCTGTGAGAGATAGTCAGAGATTTGATTGAAAACTGCCCTTTCAAGTGTTTTTACCATGAATAGGATGAGAGAGACTGGTCTGTAGTGTTCTATTTGTGTGGATTTAAGTGTGGGTTTCTTCAGCAGCGGGGTTACTTGAGCCTGATTAAATGTAGTGGGAAAAGTGCCTGTAAGTAGATATGTGTTAATTATGTCTGTGAGTGCAGGTAGGATGGATGGAGAGATGGTCTGGAGAAGGTGAGAAGGAATGGGGTCAAGGGAACAGGTGGTGGGGTGGTTGGAGAGGAGGAGCTTAGAGACCTTAGTGTCAGTCAGAGGAGATAACATAGAGACAGAAGAGTTGCATACATGAGATGGGTGTTTGACAGGGTGAGGTGCTGAGAATGTATTGCTGATGGTTGTAACCTTATTAGTAAAAAATGTTACGAAGACATCTGCTGTCAGTGATGTGTCAGGTGTTGGAGGGGGAGTGCAGAGAAGTGTGTTGAATATTCTAAACAAGCTGCAAGTGTCTTTGGTGCTGTTGATCTTGTTGTGGTAGTAGGATGTTTTTGCAGATTTCTGCATGATCTTATACATAAGTTGCAAAAGTTGGACTACCATTAATTTCTTTAGAAGTAAAACTTTTTTAATGAGTAAAAAAATACTGAGTGTAACTTTAATGTGTGCATTTCTTTTCTCAGTCACTAGCCCCCGTGTCTGTTGCGAGAGTGCACATGTAATCTGAGACAGCCTCTGAGACATTGGGTATTGTTATGGACATTATAATTTAATTCTTCAATCAAAGTTTCACATAACTATTAATTAATTTTACAGTACTATTATTGAGCCTATAAACGTCATTTAATTTGGCTGTGCAAGCTTTCATTTTGGATGGAATTTGCACACCCTGGAATATCTCAGAGAGGCAGCTCAACAAAAGGACAGAGCCTTGAGCCCCTAGAGACACCCCCTCAGCATGTGCCTATTCTGTAGGTCCAAATATCACATAAAGGTAGCATAAAAGTAATCCATACGACTCCAGCTCTTGCGTAAACAAATAAGCAAAATAAAACCACACTGGCATACATTCAGTCAATGGTCAGCTTAAAGGCACATTTTATGATGTGGGTTGAACTGTGTTCGAAGGACAAGGGTATTTTTCATAAATGTCAGGTCATTGCCAAAGCAATGATTTTATATCTTTTCCATTTTTTAAGTTTCATGAACTGTTTTGTGTTGCATAATTGTTTAACTGGTTACATTTTGTCGAAAAGCCTATTATAAGCTATTGAATAGCTGTATTGTGACAACTTACAACATATTGTTACAACTTATCCAGCTGTTGGGGCAACATGTATTAAATGAATTTATATTTAATGTATATATTATATATAATGTATATTTGTTTCCTGGTCAGTAACAACGAAAATTCGTCAATGCTTTCTACAGATTGCTTACTAGGAATTTTTCTTTCTGCCTTTCATTAGTCAATAAATATTCTTATGCTTACCACATTAAAGAATTTAGAAGGTTTGTTTTTTCCTAATATGGTATGTTTTCATGTTCAAGATTTGCTTGTTGACGTTAGTCATCTGTACATCCATGTGAGCATTATTGAGATAATGCAGTTTACATATTCACATACATCCACCCACACATATGTTGCTATCACACAAGTAATGTAACCCTGACTGTTAATCATTCCATTGTCAGGTGTTCATGGCCAAATGGTCCAGATGGACAGCAGTAAGTCAGGATTTGTGGGCTCACAGATAGAGCTGCGCTGTCAGTTTGTCAACAGCAACCCACCTGTGAAGATTTCCCAGGTCACATGGCAGAAATTGGTCAATGGCACCAAGCAGAACGTGGCCATCGCCAATCCTGCGCTGGGTGTGTCAGTGCTGCCACCCTTTAAAGAGCGTGTACGCTTCAAAAACCCTGCTGTCCGCCAGCGCACTCCTTCTCTGGAGGACACCACCATAGTATTCAACAAACTGAGACTGTCTGATGAATCTACCTACATCTGCGAGTACACAACCTTCCCAGCAGGCAACAGGGAGAACATGGTCAATCTGACTGTTTATGGTATGTAAAGGCTGTTTTCTCCTTGTACTAAATGTACAAGGTTCCCTGACCACAAATGCCACAACCACAAACACTTGTTGAAAACCAGTTCCTGCTGAATAAGTGAACTTGTGAAGGAATAGTTAACCCAAAAATAAAAATGATTGTCATTATTTACTTGACATAATTTTTTGCAAACCAAAATGCTTTTATAATTTTTTGGAACCAAAATGATTCCACCATTTTAATAATAATAATAAAAAGCTACTTTTTTAACTACTCCTAGAATCTTTGTCTGATTAAATTTGAATATATTATATACAGACGCTCCTGACAAATATTTGTCAAAAGAATTTTAATTCTTCAAAATGCTTCAGAGTTACATGTCATTAAAATATTTGGGCATGGCCCATTTTCACTAATCAACAGATTTCTTCAAAATGCAATGCCCAAGACTTAAGGAAACTTGGTGAACTTCAATAAAAACTGTTTCACCAAGAAGTTGGAAAGTGCTTACATATCCTTAAAATATTGATTAGACAAATCAACAAAAATGACTTCATTGTGAGCATGTGTTCAGGTCCAAAAAGAAGGGAAAAAAGCAGTAAATAAAAGTAGTTCATACTGAATTGAACTTCAGGAACCAGATTAGTCTGATCTGTAAACATATCGTTCTTTTGAGACAGTTCTATTAAATGAACCTGGTTGATCTTCACAATTTGAACTAAATGGTTCATTGCATTGTCATGCGCAGTTATTAGAGCTTCTGCTGTTTTTTGCGTAGACGAGCTATAGTCTTCATCTGTCTTTCCAAGTTTACAAGCCACAATGGA
The DNA here is from genome assembly GCA_032164185.1 of Moxostoma hubbsi. Classification (NCBI taxonomy): domain Eukaryota; kingdom Metazoa; phylum Chordata; class Actinopteri; order Cypriniformes; family Catostomidae; genus Moxostoma; species Moxostoma hubbsi. Next base: position 3,639,136 of record JAVLUX010000151.1, on the reverse strand, counting down.
AGATCAAATATTTTAAGGAAGGACGTTAGATGAGGAAATGTTAAATGCACGTCACGAGTCACCATTGTCTTTTGGAACATGAACACAATGCCAAGAAATTGGACTGGAAATAAGATTTCAGTCAGATGTATTACTTCAATGTTTTAGTGACTTTTATTAAGTTGCACATAAATGTACTGACTGAGAAATAATGATGGAATTTTTTTTATTTTTGGCTGAACTATTCCTTTACCGTTGAACAAGTTCAAGGCCCCTACAATAAAGGAGTGATTTGGTGTTTAAGAGGCACATTAAAAATGCTTACATGAAACCAGTGCTACACTAAAGCCTGATTAAGCCTTAGTGATTAACAGAAAAATCACAATCATTTGATTACTCTCAGTACCCGATCTTTGAAGCTGAGGGTACATCTAAGCAGGACATGTAACAATGGATTTAACACTATGCAACTTTTAGCATAAATGTTAAACACCAATGGATCGAGTTAAACTTGGTCTTGGTTATTCAGAATTGATCAAAATTATATGCATACAAGCATTGAGCTCAAAACAATATGTAGAATGTTATGTATGGGTAAAATACTGATTGCTACTTAATATGTAAGTAATGGGTGGAGTCATTGAGTGATGACAGGAGAGCTACTCTTAGAGGATGAGTGCAATGTGAGAATTACAAAGGCAAGTTTCTTCATTCTTGAATTGGGGTTGTCATCCTCTGTTAGTCAAAGTTAATCATAGACATAACATGGAACTCCAGGAACAAAAAGTATATTGTAGGACAATTTAATTTTAGCATCATGTTATATGCAGGTTATTGTGTGCCAAGGTTGTGTTGTAGTGGATTTTTGCTAATATTCTGTGATGGTCACAGGTAAACTGAGATTGACTTTTGTTTCTGATATAATAAGTAAAACTTTCCACTTTACCTAGGAACGATTTCTCTGAATATTTCATAGGTTTTCAAGGTACGATTGAAGCACAAAGAGGCCTGTGTCACAATGATGTTTCCAGGAAAATTATTATAAAATAATGCATTACATTTACTTAATGAAAAATAAAAACACAAATAAGCTGAACATCTTGCAAAACATAACATGGCACAGAATCTTACAGTAATCCAGTGGTTATCTGCAGTGCATGAAATATTCTTGTGCATACTGTATGTGCTAATCCTCTGTATTTGTTCACACAGCTCGCCCTATGATCCAGATGGGTCTGTCTACACCCTCTATAGTGGCAGGATCCAAAGACCTGAAGATGATTGTTGCCACATGCGTTTCAGCCAATGGGAAGCCACCTGGTGTGATCACATGGGAAACTGATTTGGATGGAGAATCCAACACCCAGGAGATCCGCAACCTTGATGGGACCATCACAGTGCGCAGCGATTACTTGGTGGTTCCCAGTCGAGAAATACACCAACAGCTCCTCACCTGTGTTTCCACATATAATGATGAACAATACACTGAAAGTGTAACGCTCAACATTCAGTGTAAGAAACCACTGTATGTAAAGTTATTACTAAGAATGCAAAATAATCTTTAAAGGAACCGCAACAGCCTTTCTTTATTGCATTTTATTAATTAAAAGGGAATTTCCTATCCAAAACTTTTATTTCTTTTAGCATCCATCCAGCTCATAAAGACGATACACACATCTAAACACACTAAGGAAAATAGATGCATCATAGTGTTTCTCTATCTCAGCTGGTACAGCATAGCACTAATGCCAAGTAAGTTGCTTTGGATAAAAGTAAAGATAAATGTCATTGCACTGTTTTGTTCCTTGTCTACAGATGAACCAGAGGTAATAATTGAGGGCTTTGATGGGAATTGGTATTTGAACAGAGAAAATGTTCAGCTCACCTGCCTGGCTGATGCCAACCCACCAATCTCTTTGTTTCAGTGGAGATAGTAAGTCTACTGACTTTAATTCTGTGCTATCAATAGTTTCAGATAAAGAGTGTCTGTGATATACGTATATCTTTATCCTTATATAAAAATGTTCAGTTAAAGGGAGAGTTCACCCAATAATGACACTTCTGTTATCATTTTCTCAGCGTCAGTCACCATTCACTCCCTTTGCATTTTTTATTTTTTTTTGTACAATGAAAGTGAATGGTGACTGAGGCTAACATTCTGCCTAACATCTCCTTTTGTGTTCCATGGAAGAAAGAAAGACAAACAGGTTTGGAACAACATGAGGTTGAGTAAATGAAGACAGAATTTTCATGTTTGGGTATTTTCAACTATACCTTTAATACATTTAAATGGATAAAGATCTGAAAATAATATCCAAATGGGCCATAGTTTACTCTTAAATAATTAAATAAGTTATATTAACTAATATGTTAAGTTGTCTAAATCATCCATTTTTAGTTGGACCATGACTTTAGGTGGATAAACTTCTGCATTGCCTATGGAATTCCTGTTTAGGTTAGGCCATGTCCCTATTTGGTATCCATGCACTTATTGTTAATTTTTTTATTATTATTATTTTATTATTTTCTTTTTGACAAGATTCTTATTTAGAATGATGGGGATTTACAGTAGTTGAAAGGTTATATAACTTTGCACAGGCAAAATTAATAAGCAGTTTTTTCACACAAGTATCATATTAAAATATTTAATGTTTTAGTCTTGTGGCTGTGCTTTAAAAAGATTGTGTATTTTATATTTATTATTACATTACATTAAGTAAATTTGGCTAGCTTTTACAAACTGAGGGACAAGTTAAAATTAATAACATTTTACTTTTGTTGAACCTGGAACATTACTTTAAGATATTGAATAACTTCAGGCCTTTGGGCATCTGTCAGTTGTTTGTCAGTTTCAGTTTCAATCTTTTACGCAAGATCTGATCAGTATTTTCTCTCTCTAGCTTGAACGGTTCTTTGCCGAGTACAGCAGAGGTCCGAGAAGACGTGCTGATGTTCAAAGGACCTGTAACCTATGACATAACAGGCAAATATATCTGTGATGCCTCCAACAGCATTGGGACAGGATCGGCATCCATTGAGGTCACCGTCACAGGTATGTTGTTGCAACTTCCTCTGAAATGAATGCATGCGACTTGTGCGTTTCTGTGCATGTAAATATGCATGTAAATCTTTTAGTTAATTTTTTGTCTTAACACCATCATCAGCACAAATCTTACCTTTGACTGCCTCTGAAACATCACTAAAAAGAAATACTTAAGGCAACAACAAATATTCTGTCATCATTCACTTACTCTCATGTAATTTTTAACCTGTATGACTTTATTTCTTCGATGGAACACAAAATTAGATGTTAGGCAGAATGTGAGCCTCAGTCACCATTCACTTTCATTGTATAGAAAAAGATGCAATGAAAGTAAAAGGTGACTGAAACTAACATTCTGCCTAACATCTTCTTTTGTGTTCCACTTACGAAAGTATACTGGTTATACTGGTTTGGAACAACATAAGAGTGCGTGACTAAGGAAAGAAATGTCATTTTTGCATGAACTATTATGATGCTCCCTGCCTGAGACTGTATTTAGATCTTTGCTCCTTGTGTGTTTTTGATACAGTGCCTTGCAGGGGCAGCACTTTGCACGTGGCTGCAAGTTTGTGTCTTGCTCCTGGCTGGTGATAGCCTTGGTTTGCATTTCACTCATTACATGCTGTTAACATAAGGTGTGGTCTATAGAAGCATGTTTACATTTACAGTATGTGCATGTTCATATATGCATGATGCTTCTTGTCTGAAGTCCTGCTGTCTTTTCATGGTACTCTCTTTGTTTGTGTGACAACACCTAGGAAAACATTACATGTAGACTGCAAAAAGTGAACACAACCCTTCCCCTGTCCCTACACCCTCCTGTTTCTCTTTTAATAATCCATATTGTTATTCTAAATGGAGAGGGTCTTTGGTTCTCAACTGGTGGGTCACAAATCTGATCTGATTAGGTTGCAAACAGAAGGGAAAACCATTCTAAATGCAAATACTTTATATATTAACATGTATTTTTGTTATATGAAATCCACCTGTCACTTGGTACCATGGTTAATACTGATAAAATATTTGTCCCAGTGTTTTTCCATGTCTTAGACTTGTAAATCACACTGCTGTTGTTGTTTATGAATAGTTCAACTAAAAAACATTTAATTCTGTCATTAACTCACCATAATGCTGCTCCAAACCAGTACAAATTTCTACAATAGAACAAAAGGTAAATTTTATTTAAGGAGTTTATTTGTCATATAATAATAACGAAAAGTGAAAGTAAAAAGTCTGTCAAGCTAAAAAAGGACAAAAAAACACCATAAACCCACAGTAAAATTAATCGATACAACTCATCCATTATATTCAGGGTTTAAATTGGGGTTGAACGGTCCGGAATAAAGCGCAGTGGTGGTGCTGTCTTACTTGGTGCCCTAGGTGAGATCCGACGTTGCGCCCCCCTAAAATAAAATGTAACCCTCCTCTCCTAGTTTTCATTGATGCAAAATCATCAATGAATTTGTCATATCTGCCCAGCAATCACATGGTTGACATTAATTTGCCAAGACCATTGAGGCGATCTTGTATCACGGTGTACCTATATAGTTGTTCATGGTTATTTTGTTTGTTCAGAATGTAAGAATGCATTATGAACATCCATAATCCAAACCATATAGAGCCTTTAAGGCTGAGTAGCCTGACAGGAACAACTTGGGGCACTTTTCTCCAATCGTGGTCTTGTGAACTCTGTGCGGGGTGGCACGATTTGAGGCACCTTTTTTCCCAATGTGATCAAGCCAGGACTGGGGCAGCAAAATTTGGGGCACCTTTCTCCCATCACAATCTTGCAATATCTTTGCAGGTGCGGCCAAGCAGGTACCCTGTCATGCTGCCTTAGAGAGAGTTGCTGCCCTAGGTGGCTGCCTATATCGCCTATGCCACTATCCGCTACTGGCCCAGGGGCACTGTTTTAAGCGCACAAGTGCTCCGCGTCCGCTTCGAGGAGCTCAGCCAGTGGGAAGAAATGTGTATAAATTTGTAGCCTCCATTTTTAATTCCAGCACTTCTTTAAATGATTTTATTTAATTTGAGAGTGCATTTGAGTTTCAGTATTCACTTTCGTCAAATGGCAAATAAACCCTATTAAGAAAGAACATCAAATGGTTAGTATGGCATAAAAAGTAATAATGCAGATTTAAAATTTTTGGGAGAACTTCCTATCATTTTAAAACAATTTTGCTCACTGTCTAATGTACAGTAGACAATTATTTCACTATGTTGGGTTGCAACTTGATGCAAAATCTGCATCCTGAATCAAAACTAGTTGAGAACCTCTGGTTTATATAGCTTTTTCTTTCAGTGGAACTCTCAAACCTTTTTCCCTACATGGTCTTTCCTTACCCAGAATTCCCTAGTTACCCACGTGAGATGTCTCAGGAGCAACATCATCTTGGTACTGTCATTGGTGGAGCTGTTGTGTGTGGTGTGATGCTTTTGGCGGCCATTACTCTCCTGGTAGTGTTTGTCTATCGGCGGAGATGCATGTTTAAAGGAGATTACAGTACCAAAAAGCAAATCCTTGGAAATGGCTATGACATGGCTGGCAGCCTGCCCCAGCATCCCTCTCAGAGCATGACCTTCTCCGAAGACTCAGAAGAAGAGATGAAAAAGCTTGAATTTTACAGAGGCTCCAGTTTATTAGGAGGAAGCATTCAGGAATTTCACAACAGCCAAGATGGCAGAATGAAGGCCTACCACATGGGACTCACTGAGGAGCATGAGCAGACTTACATTTATGATTATGGATCTGAGGTAGAAGTCTCAGTGGACATGGTTCCTCAAATGGATGGCTCTGTCATTTCCAAAGAAGAGTGGTATGTGTAGAAGTTGAAGACTTTGAGCTTCTCAGACACGTTTCTCGTCTTCTACCATCCCCTCAAACTCATTCCTTGCAGACTCATTCCTTGCCATCTCCCTCCTTTAAAGCAAGAATTGGGTTACATTTGTTTGATTATCTGAATTGTTGACATGGAAGTCCAAACTAATGAAGGATGGTTCTGAACTGACAAATGATTGGCCATGTCATTGATTTTGCATGAGATAATGACCTCTTACAAACACTAGAAGCTTTTGCAAGCTGGATGTGGGTTGATATCTTGAGGATGCCCTTCCATTGTGTTGAGAAAACAGTTTTGCTTCTGTGTTTACTTAGTCTAGGGCATTTGTTTTAAACTGCAGTATGTCCCATAAACTGTGAAAGTCTTAAACTGGATATAATTTTGTGCGAGATTCAGGAAAATGTTGGCTGTTGCTGTGTCAGATATTGTGTTGTTTTTGAAACAGAATAGTGACTTTCTGGCTGCTTTTATCACAGTTCTTAAATACAACTACACTGGAAACACATACAGCTAAATCTAATATTTTCCACAATAAACCTCTATAATAAGTCATTGCACTGTATCAGCAATTTACTGCATACCTTAGTGGCAAAGTGTTTACATGTTGTGTCAATGCCATAATATTACATAATATGATGTACTACATAAATGTTTTAAATTGTTTTTTTAGGTCTCTTTGTGTAAACTAATGTTTTAACTAATGTTTCTTGTGAGTGTCCTTGGTGGGTGATCGCCCTGGCATCATACTCAGTATAGCAGGCACAATACTTGATCAACAAACAGCAGCGGTACAAGTACACAGGGTCAGAAAATGTGACAAATTATAATAAATTATGTTTGTGCATATATATATATATATATATATATATATATACACACGCACTTAAAGGATTATTAGGAACACCATACTAATACTGTGTTTGACCCCCTTTCGCCTTCAGAACTGCCTTAATTCTACGTGGCATTGATTCAACAAGGTGCTGAAAGCATTCTTTAGAAATGTTGGCCCATATTGATAGGATAGCATCTTGCAGTTGATGGAGATTTGTGGGATGCACATCCAGGGCACGAAGCTCCCGTTCCACCACATCCCAAAGATGCTCTATTGGGTTGAGATCTGGTGACTGTGTGGGCCATTTTAGTACAGTGAACTCATTGTCATGTTCAAGAAACCAATTTGAAATGATTCGAGCTTTGTGACATGGTGCATTATCCTGCTGGAAGTAGCCATCAGAGGATGGGTACATGGTGGCCATAAAGGGATGGACATGGTCAGAAACAATGCTCAGGTAGGCCGTGGCATTTAAACGATGCCCAATTGGCACTAAGGGGCCTAAAGTGTGCCAAGAAAACATCCCCCACACCATTACACCACCACCACCAGCCTGCACAGTGGTAACAAGGCACGATGGATCCATGTTCTCATTCTGTTTACGCCAAATTCTGACTCTACCATCTGAATGTCTCAACAGAAATCGAGACTCATCAGACCAGGCAACATTTTTCCAGTCTTCAACTGTCCAATTTTGGTGAGCTCTTGCAAATTGTAGCCTCTTTTTCCTATTTGTAGTGGAGATGAGTGGTACCCGGTGGGGTCTTCTGCTGTTGTAGCCCATCCGCCTCAAGGTTGTGCGTGTTGTGGCTTCACAAATGCTTTGCTGCATACCTCGGTTGTAACGAGTGGTTATTTCAGTCAAAGTTGCTCTTCTATCAGCTTGAATCAGTCGGCCCATTCTCCTCTGACCTCTAGCATCAACAAGGCATTTTTGCCCACAGGACTGCCGCATACTGGATGTTTTTCCCTTTTCACACCATTCTTTGTAAACCCTAGAAATGATTGTGCGTGAAAATCCCAGTAACTGAGCAGATTGTGAAATACTCAGACGGGTACTCAGAAATACCCGTCTGGCACCAACAACCATGCCACGCTCAAAATGGCTTAAATCACCTTTCTTTCCCATTCTGACATTCAGTTTGGAGTTCAGGAGATTGTCTTGACCAGGACCACACCCCTAAATGCATTGAAGCAACTGCCATGTGATTGGTTGATTATGATAATTGCATTAATGAGAAATTGAACAGGTGTTCCTAATAGTCCTTTAGGTGAGTGTACATATACACACACACACATGTGAAATGCCAATTGGAATGGTTTGTATTTGTATTTATTTATTTATTTATTGTAATTTTTATTTTTGTTATTGCAACGAAAATTGCCCAACTTGTTTTTACTGTATAGTTTGTAAAATGGTGCTTCATTTATTAAGGAAAAAACTTGTGTGGGTTCAACATGTGTATCATTATTATGCTGCCAAGCCAAACATACTGTGATATACAGTGCTTGTTCTCTGCTGTTATCTTGTGATTTGTACTAAATGTCAGTAAGTCTAGTGAATCCTTGGCTGACGTATAAATAAAAACATAACCACCATTTACAAGTCAATTCACAACTTGTGAATAACGTGAAACGTGTTCATATAATCTTGAGATAATGGAAAATGGTTTAACTAGTTTCTGTCCACAACAGAGGGTCTCGAGTGCAATACTTGACTTGAATACATGTTAATAGATCACTGGAAATGTAATAGAAGTGAATGTATATTAAGAGAGGTAGAGAGGGATGTGAGACTTTATATACTCTAGTGGTGATTGCGAGATTAGATGAATGTGCTCCTCACAAACTTTGGTTTAGAACTCCAATTAAGATGGAATTGTACACTATAATGTCTTCTTAGTCTAAATACGAGGTATGTTCTGCTTCTGATAAGGTTATTGGGAAAACATGAAGAAGTTCCATTCAAGCAGAGCAATTTAAGAGGAATGTTTGGGGTCATCTGTTCCGGATGTTCTTTGTTAGAGGCTGGCTTTTGTCTGTACAAAGTGGAAACATTATGCCATTAACATCTCTTTTACAGCCATTAGAGCACCCCATGACACAATCCCCTTTTCATTGTTTGACATGGACATCATTGTTGTTTTATGTACACAGTGACCCAAGGGAAAGCTCACATGAATACCTTTCATAGCATCCCCCTTTGTTGATATGAGTTTGCACAAAAGAAAGGCATGTATGCTAATATGAGGCGGATGTTCTTTCTCACCAGCATTAAACAATAGGGCTTGGTCCTTACAAAAGAACTATTATCAATACTTTAATAGCAGAAACATACATTGGAAATGATGTTTCAGAGGCATTTACTTAAATCTGCAGTAGTATTCCAGTACAATCTGATATTACAAATTACTAATGCTATTATAAGTTGGAAACCCTTTACAATAAGGTTGTTCCATTAGTTAAAGCAATAGTTAACTTGAACAAACAGTGAACTATATTTTCACAGCATGTACTGTATAATCTTGGTTAATATTCATCACATTTTAACATTACAAATTGTATAGCTACTTTAACATTAGTCAATGAATAATGAACCAGTATTAAAAAATAGTATATTATATGACTTTCTTTCTTCCATGAAACTCAAAAGATGTTAGGCAGAATGACAGCCTCAGTCACCATTCACTTTCATTGCAGCTTTTTTTTCTCCATACAATGAAAGTGAATGGTGACTTGAGGCTTTAATTTTACCTTAAATCTCATATTGTGTTGTATTCTTAAGAAAGCACATACTGATTTGGACCAACATGAGGATGAGTAAATGAGTAAATGACGATACAACCGTATTGTAAAGTGTAACAATAAAGTCAATATATATTGTATTTGGTGAAATTAGCCAGGAGATGCCCACCATTTATTTTCCCAGCAGAAAAGCCTCTGCCATTGAGTGCCGCAGAGAGGGTGATGGGTGTCCTTGGATGGGTGATCGCCCTGGGCATCATATTCAGTATAGTAGGCACAATATACTTGGTCAACAAACAGCAGCGGCACAAGCACATAGAGTCGGACAATGGCTCGTAAGTACTTAACTCCATTAGAAATTACACACTCATTAGGATACCTTTTCAAGTATCAGCCTGGGACTTTACCAATGAGGCCTTTATAATGTCAACTGAAGTGGTATTTATCCATAAATGAGTGCAATATTAATAGCTTAATTTCTTTGTCCTATTAGTTCTTATACTGTCTTATTTTTATACATACAACTCATGTCATCAAACTTTTTTACATAACAAAAGGTTACTCTTTGGGAGTGGTCTAGGTTTTTAATCAATAGTACTTTCCCACTTTATCAACAGACAATGATGACAATTATGAGTTAGCTAAGCTTATGAGGAGTTATAACTATGCTTAACTTTACCTAAAGGCTTAACATGTAATAGATATTTGACACTGATGTGTATTTCTGAAATTTGGGGAGTAAAGTTTAATAAATTGCCCTGTAGCTGTTTTAGGCATTGTATTTTGTTAAGACCCTCTATATCTACCTCTCTATTATTACAGGGATAGTTCTTCTGCAGCCCACAAAAAGCCTTCCTCCTCTAAAAAGAAGACAGCTGATGACTTTCAGGTAAGAGAGCACTCAGTCAGCCCACATAACAACCAATGAGGGCTCTGAGCATTTTGTCAGAAGAAAGGATGCTCTAATGCACAGTACTCTCGTAGCTGACCTGAATAACTGAGGCTTTAATGATAAACTCTAAGTGCCTTTGGCACAATACTGAACAGAGAGTGCCTCCTACTGGTGACTGGTCTCTTTGTTAAAGGGATTTTTAACCCGAAGATTAACATGAAAATTCTGTCACATTTACTCACTCATATGTTGTTCCAAACCTGTATGACTTTTTTTTTTCTATCCCTTTAATATAGTTTAGAATAGTTCACCAACAAATTAAGATTCTTTCATCATTTACTTACCCTCATGCCATCCCAGATGTGTATGACTTTCTTCTGCAGAACACAAATGAAGATTTTTACAAGACTATTTCAGCTCTGTAGATCCTCAAAATGCAAGTGAATGGTGATCAGAACTCAGAAGGTCCAAAAATGAAATTCAGGAAGCATAAAAGGAATCCATGAGTCTCCAGTGGTTAAATCCATGTCTTCTGAATTGATATGATAGGTGCTGGTGAGAAACAGATCAATATTTATGTCCTTTTTTTTACTACCAATCTCCACCTTTGACCAGCCCTGACCAGTAGCTGAATGTGGAATTGAAAGTAAAGTGTCAATTTCCAATTAATAAAGGACTGAAATATTGATCTGTTTCTCACCTGCCCCTATCATATCACTTCAGAAGTTATGGATTTAAACACTGGAGTCTTATGGATTATAAGAAATATTCTTTTAAAAACCTTTGTTTGTGTTCTGCAGAAGAAAGAAAGTCATACACATCTGGGATGACATGAGGTTAAGAGAGAATTTTTATTTTTGGGTGAACTATCCCTTTAAGTCCTAATACCTCTGAAAACACAGTGACATTTACAGTAGGTGTATTACATTTTTTATTAATAGTGTATGTTTTAGCAATAACTCTGCTAAACACCCTGAACTTTGCTACTTTTAAAAAATTTATGTATTCTGAATTGTAAAAAAAAATGGTTCATTTATAACTTCAGGATTCAGCGTGACAGCACCATCAGGCATAATATCACAGTGACGGTACTCTCATTAAATATACAACGCTAATTCTGTTCTTTTCTCTATCTGACCTTATATCCTTTTTCCCAAAGAGCCCTGGGAGGTTCTACGACGAGCTCCCGAACACGGCTGACTATGTGAGTTACCGTTTGGCATGTAACAAAGAGGATTATCTGGATCAGAACTCTCCGCCCATTCAACCTCCACTGACCTTCCTGCCCCAAAACCCCTACACTCAACACAGCAACCAGAGCACTATATTCACCTACCCCACACCCACCGGCCCCATCTCCTCATACACTTTTCCCAAAGAGCAGTATGTTTGAATAAATCTGCAACCTGTGTCTTTTTCTGTCTTTAATCAGTTGCTATGTGATTGTGTACTTTTGATATTAACCATTTCTTTTTTTTTCTTCATGTTTTTACATTGTGTTCTGTCTGCAAACTTTAAAAAATGTGTTAATGTCTAAACATAATTGGATTTACATGAATTTTTTTATTTTTTTTTTAATAATAACATTACTTAGACTTAATATGTAAATAATTACTGATTTAAACATCAGAGTAGTTTCTGGCTTTACACAACAAATTAGATTCTGATTTGCTGAAAGCGGGTCACTGATCCTTATATCCCATTTACTAGTGCAGGACTGTATTTTTCGTATTGTTTTCTGTAAAGTTATTCATCATTCCATTGTTTTATGTCATTCAGGATTTGTTGTGTATTTTTGTATTCTTTTTGCTGTTTTCATATTAGTGAAAATTATGACAGCCATATGATTATGAACAATACTTAACAAAATAATCTGTCTGTGAAATGTTTATAATTTATTTAGCATATATGAGGTATATATGCTGTATATGTATATATGTGGAATTTTTTTATTGAACACCAGCAAATTCCAGGTAAAATATTTATTTAGAATGTTCATTTGTCCTTTATTATTGTTTACATTATATGCTTTGTGACATTCATGCAAAAGGTATTTTCAAAGGTACTTCCATGCTCTACAATTCTAATTATACATAAAGAGCATTTATACAGTGTATAGAGCACAAGACAGTGTGCAGAAACTTTTTTTCATCATATGTACAGTATGTGTGTTGTTACGGTAACCCGTTGGAATTAAATAAGCAGATTTTGATGTTTCTAATTAGTGAAAATGTCTCTTGAATTTAAGATATTTTAATATCTTGTGTTTTTTTTTGTTTCTCTTTTTCTACTAATAAAAATATATTCACTTCAATGTTAATTCTGTTTAGAAATTGATGATTATATATTGGATATTGTATTAGTCATCTTGCTTTTATGCAGGATATGATAATGAAATGTAAATGTATGCAAGTTATGGGGAAGTAATTGTGCTGATTACACAGGACTGGAATCATTTGATTATAGATACAATTTTATGAAGAGGACAGACTACATGCCATCTTGCATGAGCATTACTTGATGCAGTCTGGTTACACAACTGATTTGCACTAATCACTTAATTCAAATTATTAACCATTTCTAAGTGTACATGTATAAGCAACCTTTTACAAGATATCTCATTGCACAGATAACAAAATTTCCTCTGAAAGGACATCTGTTAACTTGAGGGGAGCTGACTTCATATATCCACGATAAACCACCTTGAGGCCAGTTGGTAAAAGAGTAATGGTAAAAGTGGCAAAGAAAAGTGAAGTTAGTTCTGAGAAAAGGTTGAGAATCATTTGTTTGCAGATGCCACACTGTTTGATATCTTATATCTAATGAACATCATACATTTTTAAGTGTGGTTAAATTGTCCAGATACTTTTGGGGCCACTCTATGCATACACATTTGTTTTAATATATCTCATATCATATCATTATTCTTGGTGTCTATGCATTTTGGTGTGCACTCTTGCGTGCATTACTGTTTGTACTGGTGTGTTTGTACATTTTATAAGGAAGTGTAACATGAGAACCTAATGAATAGGGAGCAGCTCGTTTTCCTCTGTTGGCTGAGCTGTTAGTGCTTTGATGGAAACATGACTCACACACACATATTAGCATCATTCTGACCTCAAACCCAGAGAGGGGATGAGCTGGGATCAAAGATTAAAGTGCACCTCATCAAGTTGTGACCGCGGCAACAAGCCCTGGAATTGAAATATAGAAATACATTTAAAAAAAATGGCTAATGGTTTGCTGGTCTTCACTGGATTAAATTGATCTCCCAGCCTGACCAGCTCATATGCGCCAAAAACACTTTTAAAACCAGCAAACTGACCAGGCTGGGATACTATCTTAAACCAGCATACCCTCTTTTGCTGGCTCAAGCTGTTTCTTAAGCTGCCTCAAGCTTGTATTCTCCTATAAGTCCATAAAATTCCCACATTGCTCATTGGTCATGGTTTACCTCAATTTGTAGACTACATAAAACATTTCTACAGTCAACATGGATTATATTTTCTTGATTTGTGGTATGTGTTGGCAACATCTAGCATTCCAGTCATATGTATGGCTTATTGTTATGTAAAATATTTAAAAGATAGGGATGTCTCACCAAAACCCCCAGAAATATTAATTTATAACCCTAAATTTGTGTTTCTAATTTGTTTTTTAATTGGATCTAAACATTGACAAGCTATTATGCTATAAGATACAAGGCACTGTTTGTTATCATTAACATTTGTTTATTTCCCCAAGAGAATAAATAATTGTGTTTTGACTCTGCATGTATCAGAATGTTCCCTTCCTGATGTGGGTGATGGAATGCTAGAAAGGCCATCCATACCACCACTCTCAATAATAGATGAGACACAGCTATCATCGTGACATCCTAAACCTTGTCTTTCTTCTCTACGCCACTGTATTCCTGTAGGTGGAGGGAACGGCCTGTGAATTATTCAAGCCAAATCAATTTAGAGTCTCAGTTGCTTATTTTTCTCACCAAGCCACTTACCGCCTGTGGAGTCTGTCTGCATTCATAAGCTCAGAGAAGATCATTATTTTTATTGGATATTTCATAATTTTTCTTTGATTTTAGAGAGGTCTGTTGTGCTTTTGTATTTCTTGGCCTAGGCTTTGGACACCTGAGAATCATGGCACCATGTTTCACAGAGTTTTAGGGGTACCTGATATCTGCCTGACCGTTTTATTTCTACCCCTCCTCCAAGGTAAGAGTATGAAAAACAGTTTTCACTCCAGACAACTTCTAATTGAAATTACATTGTCTAATGTGGTGTTTCAATGCTATTAACTATTACTACCATATATACTACTATACTACCATACAGCGTCCCTAATTAAGAATTTGAACTTCAGTTACTCTTTAGAATGCATAAATATCACTGTATTATCTAAGTTGCAGTTATAAAAATAAAGACAGCACAAAAACATTTAAAACATTAGCTAGATATTAAATTATAAAACAATATGTTGTTCAAACTGAAGTCAAACAAAATTTGAAAACACTTTCTGGTTGTCAAATTTTAGTGTAACATGTTCATAGTAATGTGATGAATTGCATCTGTGGTTACTCTGCGAGGACACCAGTGTGAACTTGAGGGTAACTGACTTCATACATTCAATAAACATGAAAAATAACACAAGTTAGTTCTGAGAAAAGGTCTAAAATAATTTGTTTGCCAATGTAAAAAAATCTACAGATGACACCCTGATCACGCTAACTTTGTAACTTAATCAATGCTGATAATACCTCAGAGAACTACCACCTTTCATATTATGTGCTCTCACAATATGTCCCCAGGCGTAGATATCTTGGACCCGGGGGAGGTGGTATACAGTGAGACCTGGACCAATGGCGTGGTGGGACGTGGAGTGATCCTGGAATGTGGCCCCACCTTGCCCGATGTATATATCTGGGGCTTCACCGAACCCAGCACAGACACCATCCGTGCTGTGGTGTACAACTTTGGGAAGGGGCCCAAGCTGCAAAAGTTAGCGAAAGACTTGGGTGATCTGACGGTCATCAGCAACAGCGCCTCTTTGTCAATAGAGAAGCTTCCTATGGCTGCTGAAGGAGTTTATACCTGCCAGGCACTATATGATACTGCAGAGGGAGCCAAGCTCTATTACTACTATGTGCATCTGCGTGTTCTAGGTCAGTGGTAATCAGAGGTTATTTAAAGGGATAGTTCACCCAAAAATCTCACTCTCCTGGTACAAAGAATGTGTATGACTTTCTTTCATCTGCAGAACACAAATTAAGTTTAGAAGAATATTTCAGCTCTGTAGATCCATACAATGCAAGTGAATGTGTGACAACATTTTTAAGCTCCAAAATCCACATAAAAGGAGCATAAAAGTAATCCATATGACTCCAGTGTTAAAATCCATGTGTTCAGACATGATATGATAGGTGTGGATAGAAGTGGGATCGACTGAGCAGGGAGGAGAATTTATAGTAAAAAAAAGGACTTCAACATTGACCTGTTGCCAAGTTAAACTACTTTTAGATCAAGATTTTTTTAATGGATGCCAGTATTTTTATACAATGTCACATGACGTCAGTATTTGCAAGGACCCCACTTCAATAATTTTCTCAGAAATGTGGCCCACTTTCACTAATTTAGCAAAAAAAAAAAAAGCTAGTTGCAACGCAACAAACAGAACAGAATACGGGTGTCTCAAGACGTGTTTTTAAAGTTCTTTTAGGGGCCGTTAACACCGAATCCATAATTGCCAGTGTTGAGTGTAATGCAATAACAAAATAATTAGATAATTGTAATCTATTACAATTAAATTATTTGAATCATATTACAGTTATTGGCTTTCAATTTCACTATCATTCCATCATTTGGGTTACACATAAAAACAAGGAATACATGCCAAATATGTATTATGAAAATATGTACGACTATAAGGTCATGCGGCCCCTTACGAGTCATTGCAAGGGAGAAATGTGAGG
The DNA here is from genome assembly GCA_032164185.1 of Moxostoma hubbsi. Lineage (NCBI taxonomy): Eukaryota > Metazoa > Chordata > Actinopteri > Cypriniformes > Catostomidae > Moxostoma > Moxostoma hubbsi. Next base: position 3,622,837 of record JAVLUX010000151.1, on the reverse strand, counting down.
TGTTGAGTGTATTACTTGCATGCGCCAATGGACAAGGAGATATTTATAATTTTCGGTAAAACAAAACCATGTACGTAACTTAAAAGTAAAGTCATTAGTAAAGTGATTTCTTTCCCCAGTAAATAATCCATAAAGTAATCAGATTACAATTTTAGAGAATAATTAGTAATCTGTAATGCATTACACTTTTAAATGACTTAACCTTTACTGGTCCTTGCACTAAAATAAAGCTAGATGCATCGCCACAAATATAATTTTATAGAAATTTGTGGTGCCACAAAAAGAGTTTTTAACAGCTAAAGATCTTTAACCTGACACAGTATCTAAAAAAATACAGCGCTCCTGCAACAGATGCTGAAAAAAACAGTGTGACGTGAAAAACATTAGTCTAGCGCATATTCACAAAACATTTAAAAACAGAGTAGATGTCACAAAAACAGATTTGGTGGGAACAACCCCTTAAACTTGAAATGGTGGCACATGACGCTGTGCAACAGTCAAAGACGTCATGACACATTCGAAGTGAGGGGCCCCTAACTGAAACAAGAACTCTTCTACCCTTGCTATTAGATTGTTGGCAGAACTCCTGCAAGCTAATAAATCAGTATATTTTGATTCCACTCTTCCATGCGCTATAAGTAATGAGTTTCAATGTTGTGATGACCTCTACAGTGCCAGTGACCAAACCTTACATTCTGATGAGTGACCCCTCACCAGTGGAAGGCACATTCGTGACCATGCGCTGTGGCATTGAGAATGGCACGGGGCCAATTAATTACGTATGGGAGCAGGAAAGCAGGGATGGGCAGTTCACCACTATGGCCAAGAGCAACGACAACAACCTGTTCAATGTTACTGAGGTCACCCGCAATCACACTGGCTGGTACAGGTGTATTGCCAGCAATCAGGTCAATGAACAGCGCAGTGATCGGATCTGGCTTGACATTATTTGTAAGCGACTCCTACTGATATGAAATAAAGAATATAGAGTAATTTGGTGCATGCTAGAGTTGTAAAGTATTTTTTGCTCATACCTTGTCAAATCTTAACTTTTGTTCTACATTATGAAGATATGCTAGCAAACAAGTGTTGGTCTTTTTCCAGTTGGTCCAGACCTGCCTCAGATCGATGTCACCCCTTACTCTGTAACAGAGCGTGGTTATTCAGCCCTTGAAAGAGAGACTGTTTCCCTCCTGTGTCAAGCCTCTTCAAATCCCCCCAGTCAATATGTCTGGTTCTACAACAACTCCCAGGTTTACTCGGGTCCACAGTTCACCATCACCAAGATCCTACGCATGCACACAGGTCTCTATGCCTGCCTGGCTCAGAACACTTACCTCAACACCCGCTCCAAGAAAACCATCACCCTCACCGTCTACTGTGAGTGATTCTCATAAACCACTGTCTGGACTCTGCCGGCCAAATTAGCTGTTTCTTCCTCCTGTCTTGGTAGAGTTCTTTACAGCTTCTTCACGTTTCCTTCTGAAATTCCTTGTCATTCTTGCTTTTGCCTCCATCTTACATTCTTTCCTGTACACTAACAAGCACACACAAGTACATAAACGAAGGTGTCAGGCTTCCAGAGAGGCCAATTGTGGACGTGCATCTGGAGGAGGTGAAAGACAGTTCTGAGAGCTGAAGGTATACAGCTGGTGTGATTGTTTCTTTGTTATGACATGTCAAGAAAGGTCTAAAAGCCTTGTTTTGTCATAACATCTCAATCTCCCATTCATGACCTGAATCTGCATCTATTTATGGATGTATTTTGCAGCTCTCCCCCTTCTTTTGTCTGCCAAATGTTAGACCACAATGGTAACAACCTCACCAATACAGTACTCTAATTTAATTTGCTTACTAATCAGTTTTCTAATTCAGGTTTCCTAACGTCATCGTTTTCCAAAGTATGCAGTTATGGAGACTAAACTAAAACTAAACCTTTGAAAATGTTTCGTTTTCTAAATGTTCTATTTTTAGTAGAGGAAAACGGCAAAGTAGTGTGGATGAGAGGCATTAAAGTAGCAAAATCACACATCACTCATCTTCAAATGTGATCTTAGGCCACATTCACACAAATACGATATTTCTGAAAATGTATAGTAAATGGTATTTTAGATGAAAACAACTTCCAAAGTGAAGACTTTTCAAAACACAGTTTTCTGTGATGCATGTGGACAGTTGAAACTGAGAATTTGGAATAAAGTGACATCATGAACACGATTTTTGCATGGAATCAGTTGTTTCTAAATATTGGTCATGCGCTGTCAAGGCAGGAATTTGACATTGATGGCACAATGCTAGTTTGTTTTTTGTGGTCAGCAGTCATAGGTTTGATGACGTGTTTATCTTTCAGATAATGTTCATCTGTCCAGATAAACGAGTCTACACCTCTTTTTTACTTCGCCACCCTGCTGTTTAACATCAGGAGATAAAAAAAACTTCAATATACATTAGTATAATGTGTTTCTTTTAAATAAAAGCTTTACGGTACAATATCGCCTGGTCTGGCATTGTTATGTGAGCATTTTACAACAGTGTTGTGTTGACATCGATGGAGAGATTTTCTAAAGCACTGTAGGTTAAAAAACTGAGGGTGAAAATTGCGTTTCCACTATATATATATGGGCAAGGCTTTAGAGTTTGCTTCAGTCAATACAGCAACGATTATAGCGATTAAGTCCAAATGGGGGATGCTTTTTCAGCAAATGCTTTAATAATACCAATCCAGTATTTCATCACTCTTGTCTGTAGATGAACTCTCTAGGAGTCCATTAGCTCTTACCTCTATCTAGGCACCTGATCCGACCTCTTCGTTGGGCTCAAATTCCAAAGCGCTTCTCTGCCTCTATCAGTTACCTAAATTGGCCCCAAATTACCCAGGATCTATTTCACTGCCCAGTGTTACACAATGGTTTTGTTCCCACAGATCCTCCAGAAGGTGCTCCAACTTGCTCCATCCTCCCAGTGAACAACTACTTTGACCTGGCCCTCCGCTGTATCTGGGAGGGCGGTGTTCCTCCAGCCTCTTTGAGATGGAGTCCGTATGTGTTTGGAGATGAGAGTGAGGGAGTCACAAACATCACCAAGATTCAGACAGGTCCAGAGACCAAAAATAACTCACTGTTCATCTGCCAAGGCTCACATGTAGCACAGAATGAAATCAGCAGCTGTAGCGCCAGAGCATGTAAGTAAACAAGACAAATATGGTTGCCAGTTTTTAAATCTATTAAAAATCAAGTTTAAATGTGTCAAATTCATAGAAATTGAATCTTTGTAACGTTGTTGGTTTCATATAAGAACATTTAAAGCATTGTATACCTAAATAAATAAATACAATTAATAATTCATAAAAGGGTTTTTCAAATGTCAGTTGGTGTAACAATCAAATAAAAGGTGTTAAAATACTTTTCTTGCTTCTTGAATACATGAGCATCCAAAAATGACCTGTAATATATTTTATATTTGCAAATATTTACTATATTTACAAATAGCAAGTTTTCTTACAATTACTCAATTTTAAATTGAATAGAATAGTGCCTTTATTAAAATGTCAAAATGTTATATTTTACTTTTTTTTATGGGTTTCTAGTCACATTACAACAAAATGGCTAATTGTATGCCATGTTGGTTATGCCAGACTGATTATGATTTGAAGGACATCATTTTTTTTTTTTACCTTCAATGTTTTTAAAAAATCTTAAAAAAGATTATACAAGCTACTTTCTTTTTTCATGAATTTCAGCTTTGATCTTTTTTTTAGTCAAGCATTGAAAGTTGTGCTCAAAGTTAAAACAGTTGCAATTTTGACCTTGTTGCAGCTGACCAATGATTAACTGACAATTTGCATGATGTATGCAAATTCTGTCTTTGGAATGATAGGTCCAACATTTACAAAGTTTGTGGTTTTCCAGTCATGTTTTTGCCTCACCAATTATGTATTTTAGAGTAGCTTACAAACGGTCAAACTTTATTTAGAGATATTGAATGTCTCATAATTTCACTTTATTCATTAATATTTGCCTTATTGTTTCTGAGCACCCTAAGATTTCTTTAAAGGGATAGTTCACCCAAAAATTTAAATTCTCTCATCATTTACTCACCCTCATGGCATCCCAGATGTGTATGACTTTTTCATCTGCAGAACACAAACAAAGATTTTTACAAGAATATCTCAGCTCTGTAGCTCCATATAATGCAAGAGGATGGTGATCAGCACTTTAAAGCTCCAAAAAGTACAAACAGTCGTAATTAAAGTGATCCATTTGACTCCAGTGGTTAAATTAATGACTTCTGAAGAAATTTGATCACTTTAGGTCAAAAACAGATCAGTATTTAAGTCTACTGCATGACTGACATGATACAATCAGAAATGCAGCTAGATTTGCTTACAAGAGAACGCTGTTCACAAGCTTCACTGGCTTTGCTTTTATTTGAACATGCCAGTGAGCAGGCTTGGGGAGTAACAGAATACTTGTACAGTATACAAAAGCATGTGACTGTAATCCGCTACAGTTACATAAAAAGCCAACGTATTCAGCTAACAGTTACATTTGGTAAAAATGTGGATTACTAGCAGGATTACAATTCTAAATTTATAACAAAACAACAACAACAAAAAATTCCTGACATTAATTGATGCTTTATAGCACTGGATATCTTGGAGATCTCAACACTGTGCTCTCGAGGAAAACGAGGTCAAACCATTAAGGGCTGTCTCATCATGTAACGAATGAGCAGCCGGAGAGTGAGGATCTAAGTGCAGCTTCTTTATTAGACATAAAACAAAGGAAAACACTGCAACCAAGAAATATCCACGATGGGAAAACACTATAAAATAACCACGAGGGGAAGAGGCTGGAACACGGTGACAGGCAGGAACAACATTCAACGATCGACCAAGGACTGACAAAACAACAGGGCTTATATACACATAGAACTAAACGAGGGAATGACAGACAGGTGGGGATGATGAGGGAGTGATTAGGGCCGGGAAATGTGGGAAACGTAGTTTATGGTGAAGGTGAGGGAAAAGCACAAGGCTGACAACAGGGAATCGTGACATAACCCCCCCTCAAAGGAGCGGCTTCCAGACGCTCCTCAAAGAAAAAATAAGAACAAACAAAACAAAAAAAAAACAATTGTCCAAGGGGTGAGGGAGGGGCTCGGGGCGAGCAGACAAGGGGCAAACAGGCAGTCCAAGAGGGCACAAGGGGCAAACAGGCAGTCCAAGGGGACACAAGGGGCACAGAGGGACAAGACTATGACAGAACGGGGGGGTGGCAAGGAGACAGATAGGGCAGGGACAGGGTCAGGAGGCCAGGGAAATGGCCGTGGGTCAGGTGGCCAGGGAGGCGGCCATAGAGCATGGACCGGGTCAGGGGATGGCCACTGGGCTAGGGCAGGGTCAGGAGGCCTAGAGGAAGGCCACAGGGCTAGGATAGGGTCAGGAGGTTTAGGAGAAGGCCACAGGACTGGGTCAGAAAGCCTAAGAGGAGGCCACGAGACAGGGTCAGAAGGCCTGAGAGGAGGCCACAGGACAGGGTCAGGAGGCCAGGGAGGAGGCCACAGGACAGGGTCAGGAGGCCAAGGAGAGGGCCACAGGACAGGGTCAGGAGGCCAAGGAGAAGGCCACAGGACTGGGACAGGGTCAGGAGGCCAAGGAGAAGGCCACAGGACTGGGTCAGAAGGCCTGAGAGGAGGCCACGAGACAGGGTCAGAAGGCCAGGGAGGAGGCCACAGGACAGGGTCAGAAGGCCAGAGAGGAGGCCACAGGACAGGGTCAGGAGGCCAAGAAGAAAGCCACAGGACTGGGACAGGGTCAGGAGGCCAAGGAGAAGGCCACAGGACTGGGTCAGAAGGCCAGAGAGGAGGCCACGAGACAGGGTCAGAAGGCCAGGGAGGAGGCCACGAGACAGGGTCAGAAGGCCAGGGAGGAGCCGAGGAGGACTCCAGGGGCGGTGCCATGGTAGGCGATGCCAAGGAAGGTTCAGAAGGCGGAGTCCTTGGAAGCTCGGAAGGCGGAGCTCTGGGAAGCTCGGGAGGCGGAGCTCTGGGAAGCTCGGGAGGCGGAGCCCTGGGAAGCGGAGCACTGGGAGGCTCGGGAGGCGGAGCTCTGGGAATCTGAGCACAGGGAAGCTGAGCACTGGGAAGCTCGGGAGGCGGAGCACTGGGTGGCTCGAGAGGCGGAGCCCTGGGTGGCTCGAGAGGCGGAGCCCTGGGTGGCTCGAGAGGCGGAGCTATGGAAAGCTCTGGAGGCGGAGCTGTGGAAAACTCTGGAGGCGGAGCTGTGGAAAGCTCTGGAGGCGGAACTGTGAGTGGCTCTGGAGGCGGAGCTGTGAGTGGCTCTGGAGGCGGAGCTCTGGAAAGCTCTGGAGGCGGAGCTCTGGAAAGCTCTGGAGGCGGAGCTCTGGAAAGCTCTGGAGGCGGAGCTCTGGAAAGCTCTGGAGGCGGAGCTCTGGAAAGCTCTGGAGGCGGAGCTCCGAAAAGCTCTGGAGGCTCAAGAAGGGCCGGCTCTTGGACGGTCGAGGCTACAGGCGCTGGCTCTAGCTCTTGGACGGTCGAGGCTACAGGCGCTGGCTCTGGCTCTTGGACGGTCGAGGCTACAGGCGCTGGCTCTGGCTCTTGGACGGTCGAGGCTACAGGCGCTGGCTCTGGCTCTTGGACGGTCGAGGCTACAGGCGCTGGCTCTGGCTCTGGCTCTGGCTCTTGGACGGTCGAGGCTACAGGCGCTGGCTCTTGGACGGTCGAGGCTACAGGCGCTGGCTCTGGCTCATGGACGGTCGAGGCTACAGGCGCTGGCTCTGGCTCTTGGACGGTCGAGGCTACAGGCGTTGGCTCTGGCTCTTGGACGGTCGAGGCTACAGGCGCTGGCTCTGGCTCTGGCTCTTGGACGGTCGAGGCTACAGGCGCTGGCTCTTGGACGGTCGAGGCTACAGGCGCTGGCTCTGGCTCATGGACGGTCGAGGCTACAGGCGCTGGCTCTGGCTCTTGGACGGTCGAGGCTACAGGCGTTGGCTCTGGCTCTTGGACGGTCGAGGCTACAGGCGCTGGCTCTGGCTCTGAGGACTTGGCCATGGAGGACGGAGACTGGTGAGCAGAAGCCCCTCCTCTTCTCCTCCTTTTCCTGGCAGAGGAGGCTGGCAAAGCTGGCTCTGGAGCGGACGAGGCTGGCAACGCCGGCTCTGGGACGGACGAGGCTTCCAGCTCGTTGGCCGTGGCAGGCGTGGGCGTTGGCTCGTTAGCCGTGGCAGGCGTGGGCGTTGGCTCGTTGGCCGTGGCAGGCGCGGAATACCCAGAAGCCCAACCCGGAATCGAGAGAGGAGGCTCCTCCGCAGCGTACGTCTCCAGGATGAGCTCCACATATTCCTGCCAGGTGTAGTTACCTATCTCAGGCAACTCCCACCATCGGTGTATGGGTAGACCGGTTCTGTAAGCTGACTTCAGGGTCTTGTCATCCCAGCCGGTGAAACCAGCTACGCGGGAGAAGTAGTGGGTGAACTCCCGAATGGTTAGATCTGCCTGGGTCAGCTCCATAACAAATGCTGCTAGATCCATTGTGGTCGATCGTTCTGTAACGAATGAGCAGCCGGAGAGTGAGGATCTAAGTGCAGCTTCTTTATTAGACATAAAACAAAGGAAAACACTGCAACCAAGAAATATCCACGATGGGAAAACACTATAAAATAACCACGAGGGGAAGAGGCTGGAACACGGTGACAGGCAGGAACAACATTCAACGATCGACCAAGGACTGACAAAACAACAGGGCTTATATACACATAGAACTAAACGAGGGAATGACAGACAGGTGGGGATGATGAGGGAGTGATTAGGGCCGGGAAATGTGGGAAACGTAGTTTATGGTGAAGGTGAGGGAAAAGCACAAGGCTGACAACAGGGAATCGTGACACATCACAATGGAGGAATATGATTTTTTTTTGTGGAAATTCCGACATTCTTGTCTCTTTAATGGAGAAAAGGGAAACAACATTACAGTTCAGTGCAATTTAGAGGCTACCATCCAGTTGTGATGAAGCATTGATTTTCCAAGGACCCGACATATAATTTAAAGAAGCATTTAAAGGCAAGAACCACTCGAAAATGAAATTAGTTAGGATAGCAAAAATTAGTCATAAGTGTTCCCTAATTTCGCTATCCGACCATCTGTCAATCGTTTTCGCAGAAGCAGTATTAGAAGTGGAGAAACGACCACTCCGCCAGTCGAATGGCCAGTATCCCGGAATTAGCTGCATGAGACGACTACTGTCGAAACTGTAGTGTGACTTCTCATTTCCATCTTAACGTCAGTTAAAACTCTAAAAATGTTCTCTGTAATGTTGAATTTGTTGAAAAAAAAAAAAAAATCCAGATTGTACACATGAATAACAAATTAATTAAAAATGTTAAGTTCTTAGGGGAAGGTGCAATGGATAATTTATTAAATTTAGATCTTATTATAAATGTAATAAGAACAATTCAAAAGTATGGGTGAGGGAGAAAAACTGGCAAATGTAAATAGTACTATTAAAAATCAATAATTATGATGAAGAAGATCTACATATTGCAGATGGAAGTTAATAAATGGTCAGTGCCTATTAGTCTACGCTAACTGAAATACATGGCATATTATAACATGGTAGTGTTTTTGAATATGGCATATATCCTGTCTATATTATTATAATATAATTCAGTGCATCTGTTCCAACAGTATTTGTTTGATGAGATAATAAACAATTTTCTGTAACAGATAGAGGACTCACCTGGTTTGGTTAATTTGTAGTTGATCTACATTTTAACATATTCTGTTTTCCTGATAAGGAGGCACTGTCTCTGTTTTTAATGTTTTTATCTTATATATAATAATAGCTACATTACTCAGTCACGGTTTGTATGCATTAAGGAAGCTTGATTAAAAGTCTTTGAGAACATATTGATTTTCTTTATTCACACATGTGATCTTGAGGCAATTAAAAAGTAACTAAAAGTAATCTGATTACATAATTTTCTTATTGAGGTAACTGGATTAAGTTACGGTTTACATTTTAAAAGTAACCCTCCATCTTTAGCCAAGCAAACTTGTAAAATCACCATTCTGTGATGCTATCTGCAACACTTTTTCATGTGGAGGTCAAAGCAGCAATTGACGTTGAGTTGCAAGTCCTGAGGATGCACCTTAAGACATTTTTGACTTTAAGCCCAAGAAAAAACTTAATTGATCAGGACAAAAAAACGTAAGTGAAGTCCTTGACCCTTATTCTCTTGACTCCAGGGATGCCCTCTGGGGAGCCCAAGTGTTCTGCATACGCTACTCGTAACAATGAGTACCTGATGCTATCCTGCTCCTGGGAGGGTGGGTTCCCTCGAGCCCTGCTATGGTGGGCCTCCAGCTCAGGGGACATGCAAGGCACATCTGAGCAGAATGCCAACATCCTGGTTCTGCGGTCCAGTGCCACCTACAGTGGCAAAGCCTTTGTATGTCATGGGAAACATCCATTGGCACAGGAGATCAAACAGTGTGTGTTAAAGCTGGGTAAGGAAGGGTCTTTCATCATTCTACAGAACTCTTTCAAAACAGAAGAAAAAACTATTTTAAACTGTGTCCTCTCTTCTTGTCTTCAGAGGCACCAGTCTTAGTGACCCAACGCAGCATGATGTCTGTCTATGAGGGCAGTGATGTCCAGCTCACCTGTATTTTGAGTAAAAACTACCCTGTCACTGAGATCACCTGGTATAATAACTTAAAACAGCATGTGGACAGCATACCTATGAAGTACATACTAGATCGAGCTGCTACCTGGACCAACTTGACAGTTCGGGAAACGGACAGCGAGACAGACAGCGGCCAATACTGGTGTTCAGCTACCAATGCTGTTGGAGGGGCGGAGATCCCTATTATGCTGATGGTGAAGAGTAAGCAAGCCTTTTAAAGGGATAGTTCAGCCAAAAATTAAAAATCTGTCATTGTTTACTTATATGTTGTTCTGTTTCAAACTCGTATTACTTAATTTCTTCATAGAAATGGAGAACTACAGTATAGTTTGGATTAAAAAATAGTTTCCACCTCAACTCCAGTAGCTCATCCATTGGTCATACTAAACAGTGAGAAATAAATAACAAACTTTCTAAATGGCTCTGTTTTAGGGTACCCAATGCCCCCAAATATAACCATCAGTAGGATCATTTACAACAGTCATCAACGAACAGATGTTGACCTAGACTGGCTGCTTCAGACTGACGGTGACCTCACTGGGTTCTTTATCGAGCGTCAGAGGCTCCCTGACCCTGTGAAGAAACTAAACAGTGAGCCTCCTTGGCAGAAACTGGTAGATCTGAATCCCGATGTCCGAACCTACCAAGTCGACAGTCTGGATCCCATTGGAACCTATGCGTTCCGCATTACTGCCGTCAACCACCGCACCACTGGAAACCCCTCAGAGATTAAGAGCCCAGGTAAGAACTCACACAAGTGGTTATGATAATAGTTTACTCATTTAAATCATATCAAAATACCAAACAAATGTGGAATGTCAATTGATGCTGTGAGCTGTTTAAGATTTTCATTTCCAGATTGCCACTCATTGTAAATCTAATACTGTTGTTTTTGTTTTGTTGTCCATTCAGGTGACACTTGGCCACTTCCACACTCACACATTTCCTCCCACTCTTCCTTTCTTCCATGATCTTCCTGTTAACTTGTCTTTTGACCTTTCCTTATATCACTTTATGTCTATTAATCTCATTCTGTCTGATAATGCAACTTACCCCCTTAAGAGAATACTCATGATCTTAGATGATATAACAACTAGTTAAACAGTTAAACACAAGCTACAGTAGCTAAACCTAAAAGGATATTTAGGTTAAAAGGATAATTGACCCTAAAAAGACTTCTGCCATCATTTCTCACCCTCATGTTGTGTAAATTATGAAAATCAAATTGAAGTAATACCATATATTGATCAATTGATGGAATGGTATGGAGTAAGAGAACTAATAAGCCTCTGAAAATGTCAATTTGCCTGGAAAACTGCAATTTGGATACAAATTTTGTAAAAACTGAAAAAGGTATACTGTCTTCCAGCGGACCCTCCCTTCAATGCCTACCCAGCTGTGATTGGGGCAGCCATAGGGGGCATGATCATAGCAACAATAGTCACTGTACTGCTGTTCATGTATGTGGTACGGAACCGCAACAATAACCCACGTGAGTTTTTTAAGAATTTCAAATTTTATAAAAAAAATTTTTCTCATTGTTGGCACTCATTGTGACTATTTGCTAATGTCATTTTCACATTTTACAGGGCTTCATGACTTGATATTTGGAAGGTATGTTTGGCAATTTATATTCTAGATATTTGGTTGCTCTTTTCTATAATATTGTAGACACATTTATTATATATAATAGATCAAATAAATTACATTTAGAAGATATAGTGAAATGAAATGATGCTCATTAGTCATAAGTCATTTTTCTCAACACTGCAAGAAATGAGAAGTATTTTTGTCTTGTTTTCCAGTAAAAAAAAAATATATTCTTAAAATGTGATTTATTTACTTTGATTTTAAGTCTTGTTTTGAGAGAAATGTAATAAAATTTATTGAGATTTATGCTTAAAACAAAAAAAAAAACTGTTTGTTAAAAACTGTTAATTCAAAGAGAAAACAAGTTTATTTTGCTTACCCCATTGGCAGATTTTTTTCTTGTTTTGAGCCTAAAGTTCACTAAATTTTGTCAGATTTATATTAAAACAAGACATAATATCTTACCCCATTTTGCTTGAAGTAAATAAATCAAGTTTTAAAAATGTTTAGATAATTTAACAGGAAAACAAGACAAAAATTCTTGTCTTGAAAATCGTTTTATGCAGTGAATACACTGTAAATTGTGCAATTACTTAGAAATGGACATTCCTATTGATTATTTAAATTTGGTGGTATTTATGTTATTTATTTTCAGGCAGAACAGCCAGTCTAGAGAGAACATCAACTTCCCTGAGGATGAAGTTGTTGAAGGAGGTGAGGGGGAGAGAGGCACAGGAGAACCAAGCCCATCAGCTAGTCCAGGTACCTTAAGCCCTTTGGCACTTCTTCATTACACTCATAACAAAACAAAAGCAGCTTGGTGCTTCATCACATCTTTTGTTCACTCCAATTTGAACAAAGAAAGCATACACTTTCTCTTGCAGAACCATCAATGGCATTGCCAAGGCCAAGTGCAACACCTACAAACCTTCCCCCCGGCGAGGAGCCAGTCAACGTCACTATAACCGTCATGGCCTCAAGCTAGAGACAAAGCTGATCATAATCATCTGTTTGATATTACTATAAAATTACCACACGGTGATGCACTTTGGGGGATCAGTGACACATTTATTTCAATAGAAACAAAAAAAATACGGTCACCAATAATTTAATAGATTACTGGCTCACTAGCAATCTCACATTTAGATCACATTTAGCTTCAGATAAATAACTACCTTGCTTTGTCGCACAGCTACAACACAAGCATTTATTGTTCATAGGCAGCAGGATTGCTACATTTTTGCTAAATAAATCTAAAGTAGCCTATTCCATCTAATCACACAGTAATTGCTTCTGAAGGTAATACAAATCTTATTTTAAGTAATATTTAAATGTAAATAAACAGATTGTGAAAAACATCCATGAGTATTCTTTGCACTTCCATTTGTCTATATTCAGCCAACTACACTGATTTTTAACTGCTTCTAAATAACATGGGTTGATGTGTAATAATTCCTTGATCAACATAATTTGATACTTTGGGTAGGGATTGTCTTTGTAAGCAAAATGTGCCCTTTCTGAACTCTCAACTTTTAATAAAAATAAGGCAGAACAAACTCCAAGTATAGTCCATCAAGCTTCTATTGCATGTTCCATCTTTTCTTTCTAATTTTTAAATATAAACAAAGTTGATTAAGCCAAACAAAATGATTAATGACATATTTATGTCAAATTTTGTATTTAACATTCAGAACTTTGCATCTTTTCATGTTTGCAGGGGCAGAGATGTATGCAGGTAAATCAGTAGCAAAACTCAAGATATTGCATATTTGGATTTGAGTCGGCCAATAAATGTTTTTTAATCATTAGTTGAAACTTACAATTACAGCACTGATTTGAAAACTTAAAAATGAATGAATGTTGCAATCTGCACTCACAGACAATAATTCAAAGCTTGTGTTTTGAAGTAGTCACAAATGTGTAAAATGAATTTCACATAAATACAACTACAGACACAAACTTGTATTACACATTAACTTTTGTACTTTAGTACATTTTCACAGTACAACCACAAATCGGCACTTACAACATCCAAATCTGGCACTACAACTTTAAATCTTCACATCTTGACTTTACAACCACTTTTGCAAGAAATCTGTAGCAAAACTCACTTGTGCACTTGTAAAATCCTGATGCAAAAGAGCAAGAGCAGTGTTCGTTGAGGGGATGGGAGGGGTCAATGAAGTCATTTTATTGGTTGATGCCTAGCCAATGAATGCCACTGGTGTGGATCTTGTTTACTGGTGGTATCCACAACACACGTATGCAAATAATTTAACTTGCCTTTTCAGCAGATTAATTCAATGTGAATGTCCAAGGAGCAAAGAAAAGACATTTTGCACATTATAAAAAAAATTTGGTAACAGTATTAACCCACTTTGTTTCATTGATGTCTGTCAATTTGACACGGTTTAAGGGCGATTTTAACTGTTTTACAGGGTAACGTGATTATCTATCTGAACGTGGGACATTGATTTGAATGGGAACTACATGTGCCAAATTGTATTTTGAGCACACAAAATTGTTGTGCACGCAAGATGATATTTTGAGTGCACAAAAAGTAATTTTGCATGCGCTTGAACACAGTTTTGTAAAGCAATGTATCTTCTTGCAAAGATTAATATTTTTTTTGCATGTGCAAGTACTCGCTCTCTCTCCTCGTATAACCCTCTGCGTGCGCTCTGAACTCCCTGATTCCCACAAGTCCCAACCCTACATCAGGATTGGCTAAGGAGCTTGTAGAAAGTTATTAGTTCGTGGGCAATGGAGGAGTCAACAAAGCAGGTTCAAGGTCAGTTTTTTAATCTTTAGTTTCACACAATCGACGGTTTAACCGTCAAAACAAATAAACAGTTTGTTAATAAATGAAAGCACTCTCTCTCTCTGCTCGTAGCTGTTGTGCTTGCTGGTCACTCTCTGATGCTCTGGCGAGCCTTTTCAGGTCTCCCTCCACCATCACTATAATGAGAGAAAGGTGTAAGTGATACGACCCAGGTGACGAGCCTTACCGCGCTCCCTCTCCTGCAGACCGACACATGACCACGCCCCCCATGCCAAAGAGCTGCTTACAAGCGCTCTGTGATTGGACAGTTGAAGTAGCTACTGCAACCATGAATATCTCAGTGTAAATAGCCAACAGGCACAATGCTCCAAGTTTAGTACACACTTGTTTTTTTTATATATACTTTTTGCCATTTTTATTACAAAATTTATTTATCCTGTGAATTATAGACATACGAGGAATACTGTAAGGCTTAACTAACTGTAATGTAAGCATTTCAAAATATAGTGATCTGGGATCATGCAATGCTAAGGAGTTATTCCTATTTTTACTTTTTGCAGTCACAAGCAATTGTTGTTCAATATACTGTACATTTAATTTACCCCAGGAGACATAATTAGCCTCTTTTCCTTTTCTTCTGTTTCTTCTCATTAATCATTTTGCAAAAGGGTTGTGGTAGAATGCATAAACTTCATAAAAAACTATTACCGAACATTCCAAGATTTGAAATGCAAACACAAACTGCTTGTCTAATTTATTATCAATAGATAAGTTAATTTAGGCAATATTTATCATATTCAATCATTATAATACACAAGTCTAACAAAAAAAATGGGAGAGGACACACTAAAGGCGGACAAAATAACATGTTTATTAAAGGAAATATTTCATATAATAATAACAACAAAAAGAAGAAGGTTGAGTTGTTGCTGATCCACAGTAGACTGTAATCTGGTCACATATATTTTAATAAACAGATCTCTCAGAATATCCTTTGGGATAGACAGCAGTCAAATTAAGTTCCCCCAAAACTACAGTATTGCGTTTTACAATGTAGTTTCATACATGGGAGAAATTTTATTAAGATCATTTCAGATAAACGTGGTAGCTAACATGGCCAAACGAGTAGCTATGTAGCTACAAAGTGTAACTTAGTAACTAGATAACAGATAACCAAATGCTAATATAGGCAAAACTAAGAGAGCTAGACAGATAGTTAGCTAGCTAGTAAGCCTATTGGCAGTGTAAAGACTAAAAACTATATTTTATAAAGGTTAAATATTTTATAAAAGTTAAGTCAACAAAAGAACTGCTTTCGTGTGGTCATTGTGTGTTATATGTTTCCTTTCTTGAAAACAAGCTATCCCTTTCTCCTATTCCTCCTGTTTTGATTACCAGTTAGATTTGTGATCTAGCCAGCCAATAAAAATGTACCAGCTCATCTCTGATTGGCTGATATTCTGGCACATTGTAATGCCGGAAACTTGAGCAAGCGGTCGCACGCACATTGGGTAGTAGGAGAGAGCGAGTGCAAAAAACAATGGAGTAAAATAAAATGTAAGAAATCTGTGCAAATTCACATTCAAAGAAACTTTATTCAAGCGCAAAACTGATTTTTGTTTGAATTGAATTCATTTTTGCTATAAGATATGTTGCTTTACAAAACTGAGTTCACACGTGTACAAAATATCCCTTTTAATACACTCAAAATACAATTTTGCGCACACAGAATTTGTGGCACATATATACCTCAATAGGGAAATGCAATTAAACTTGTCAGTGAGGTAAACCACAAGTGGAATTATTTTATTTGCTTGTCTAGTGGTAGTGTGTCTGCTAACCATGCATAATGACCTGGGTTCAAATCCCGTGTATATCTGTATTAGTATTTACATTAACAGCATCCTTTACTTTTCAAAGGTTATGTGCATGACAGTGTCGTATGTTTATAACTACCCCTGACACTGCCAAAAGATGATCTTTCAGAACAGCTTTATTTTTCTTCCTTTTTTTGTTTTATGGAGAGCAAGTACAAATGCCAAATTGACCAATGGGTGAGAATTAATGAGAATAAACTCTGAGATTTCTTCAGAAACTTAATTAAGTTTGTTTGGCAAAATCTTAAGATTTTCAATATTAAATTGGTTTGATCATTTTAAAAAGCCTCTAATCTACATATGTAAAACATAGTTCATATTTTTTTCTCCAGTAATTCAAGTATTCTCAGACAATTCAACAGATTACACTGTAATTACTGTCAGATTCAGTTTTGATTGATTGATTTAAAACAATTTTATAAATTGTCTGTGCATGTGTGTTTTACAAAATTGTTTTTATTACATCTGTTAAAAATACATCAAAATATGCAGCAAAGCTAAAAAAGCATCCTGTCTAACCTGGATTTGAACCCGGGTCTGTAATGTACTGCCAGTAAACGTAACCACTTGACCAGCATCCCAGCTCTATTTTAATATGTTACTTTGTTAATTTTCAGGACAATCAAGTCATTATTCATTATAAAGAAACAAAGGCAACTGAAAGTACTTTAATGACACATATCAGCCTATGATGTTTTAATGTTGTAAATAAAATCATTCCACTTGCGATTTACTGCTCTGACAAGTGTAATCTCCAGTTCCCATTCAAACCAATGTCCCATGTTAACATGGGAAACCAGATGTTACCCTGTGAAACTGTTAAAATCGCTCTTAAACTGTGTCAAATTCATTAGAACAGATATCGATAAAACCAAACGGGTTAATACCATTACCAAAATGTTTTCATAATGTGCAAAATGGCTTTTCTTTGCTCCTCGGCAATTCACATTGAATGAATCCGCTAAAATGGCAAGTGAAATTATTCACATGCACGTGCACATCCCCAGTTGATATGGGGACTCAATTTACCAGGCGGACTTAATTTATCATGACACCTGCTCTGCTTTGCCTTAATAGAAAGCCGCGGGCTGGCGCTGTGACGGGACGTCATCGCGTACAAAAATGTGCCATTTCACTGGCTAGGCATCAACCAATAAAAAATGACTTCATTGACCCCTCCGCTACCGAACACTGCTCTTGCTCTCTCGCATCAGGATTTTACAAGTGCACAAGTGAGTTTTGCTACAGGTTTTTCACAAAAGTAGTTGCAAAAGTCAAGACGTGAAGATTTAAAGTTGCAGTGCCAGATTTGAGAGGTTGTAAGTGCTGATTTGTGGTTGTAATGCAAAAATTAAAGTACAAAAGTTAATGTGTAATACAAGTTTGTGTCTGTAGTTGTATTTATGTGAAATTCATTTTACACATTTGTGACTACTTGTCTGCAATTGTGAAATCTGAACAAAGCTTTGAATTATTGTCTTTGAGTGCAGATTGCAATATTCATTAATTTTTTAATTTTCATATCAGTGCTGTAATTGTAAGTCTCAACTAACAAGTACAAATATTTATTGTACAAGTTCTCAAATCCAAATATGCAATATCTTGAGTTTTGCTACTGATTTACCTTCACAGTAATGTCTCAGTATCTATCTTTGCAGAAACAGAACACTGATGAATAGTTGAACAATTTTTTCTCCTCACTCCTCCTTTCACAGATCAAACAAATCAATAAACAAACATAATGTATACAACTACAAATAAAACATCTAAAGCTAAAAGAAACTTAGTGTGTGTGTGTGTGTGTGTGTGTGTGTGAGAATGTGTGTAAAAGTAGAATATGCATCAGTTCAAATGTACAGTAGACATGCATCAAGTTAAAGGCAAAATGTTTTGGTTACTAATAATGTCAGACAGTTTCTGTTTCAGCTTCAGGAATATTCTCTTAAATTCCAAACTGTATCCCTAGAACAAGGATGGGCAACTTTGAAGGGGAGAGGGCCAACATTTTTCTCCATTCTACCAAGGGGACGGATTACAAATCCGCATTCTAACAATTATTGTCGGTAATCTCAATTTATGCAATGTTCTTTTAAAGATTTTGTTCCCTATATTAAAAAGCATCTATTATGGTTTTTAAAAATGCCTAATTTTGTTTTCAAGGTCTCATACAATAGATTTACCTGCATTCAAGGTCAAAAATCACTTTCATTTGCTCGTAATTTAAATTGCAGCATTACCTTTTTTCCCATTGTCAAAAACGACTCGTTCAATGATCTGTTGGTCTTTTGTGATTCGTCTACCGCTTACACCACGTGTCAGAAAATAAACGGCCACTACCATATCAGAGTTTCAGTTCTATCTGAAAAGAACGTCTGTTTTACCGTACCAATTTGAGCCTGAGTCTGATAGTGATACATCGGAAGATCAACCCGAACCTCCATCGTGACGAGAACAGGACACTTCTCAGTGGTAAGTTTATATGTAGTTTGACGTACATTGAAGATGACATGTTATAAGTGTGCAATTCCTCTACATCAGCTGTAACAAGTGTACAACAAACTGATGTGTATATTTCTAATTTAATAAGGTGCACATGTGGGAAATGTACCAGAATGCCAAGCGAAGCTGAAAACCTCTGCTGCCATGAAGTAGGACAGGTAGTATAATAAATGAATACATTATATTGCAACCTAAGTGCAATTAGTAACACTAGCACATACTGAGTGTTGTGTATATTTTGTGTAATATTGTGTTGCATTATTGTTTTGATTATTTTTGCATGTTGCCTTACAAACGTAACTACAGGTTTATATTATTTTTTTAAGTATGCAGCAATGCTACTAGTCAATACAACCTTAATTGTAAAGCAATGTTTTCTAGATAGTAAATGTTACATTTTCCTTCCTAGGTTCTAAGACGAATGAAAGAGATTCCAGTACCTCCACCATGCATGGTGCACCATCCTGGCTTCGAACTAGAGATGCACCGATCGACCGGCCAGGGACCGGAATCAGACGATTTTCCGCATACTCGGCCGGGACTGGTGACCGGCCGGGTAGCCTCACTTCTTTCCGATTCTGAGCCGGTCCGTTTTGTTGACAGCGGCGCAAGCAATTATGTCACAGCCACAATAACGTGGAAGTTCTTCACTGAATACATAAATACATAAGAATACATAAAATTCGCAATGTGTAATAATTATAAGGCTAAAGTAAACCGTGGGGGAACCCAACAAACCTAATTAGACACTTAAAACTCCATCACCCCGCTGAAAATGCCCATTTTAAAAAATAAACTAAAAAAGGGAAAGCGGCTAAAGCTAGCCAGAGCTCAGAGCCAGCCACAAGTCAGCATCCTCTCCTATCTTTCCCTGGTATGATCAGCGAAAAGACCAAAGCAATTACGAGGAAAAATATGGAATTCATGG
The DNA here is from genome assembly GCA_032164185.1 of Moxostoma hubbsi. Taxonomy (NCBI): domain Eukaryota; kingdom Metazoa; phylum Chordata; class Actinopteri; order Cypriniformes; family Catostomidae; genus Moxostoma; species Moxostoma hubbsi. Next base: position 3,603,456 of record JAVLUX010000151.1, on the reverse strand, counting down.
TCCTGGATGACCAGCCATTCTCCATAGTTGAGGACAGAGGTTTAAGAAATCTGATAAATTTCCTTGATTCAGAGTAGGTGGTACATTTCCGATGTAGCGTTGCCCGAGTTGTTTAATCTCGTATCATGTCACACACGCAGCCTGTTACAAGCATACCTGTCAACATTTGGGTACACAAATACAGGAAGGGAAGTGGGGTGCTGGATGACAGAGACAGGCTAAATACATAAATACAATACAATAAATACAAATCGTGCCGTTGTGATTTAATGTGCTGACATAATTTTTCCCACCATGTCCAATTTTAAAATCAGTGCGACACACATTGCAAAAGATGTGGGTATTATCGATATGGCTTCATAAATTAAATTCTTCCGTCCAGCTGTTCCTTGTTGACAGGTATGGTTACAAGCCGATCTTGAAGCAGCAATCCATTTTACAACTGATATTTGGACATCTAACGTAAGCTTAATGTCAATGTTGACTGTATTGGACACTTCAGTTTTGTTCATAGGCTTGTAATCTTTGGAATTGTTTTGTCAGACGAGTAAAAAAGAGAAAAAGATCCATTCATAAAAATAGTGGAAAATGACATCTGTTTTGTTATATAAAGCATTTGCAGTTAGTTGTTATTTCTACCTCTTGCTAGTCAAAGAGCACTTTATTTTGAGAGTTGTTTAAGTGAGAGAAGATCCTGTAACTTAATGCAGTTTGGGGGAAATTGTAATGTTTAATCATTTCTTTTATTATGAAAATAAATTTTTGCATTGAAGAAAAGTAGATTTTGTTTGTATATGCGGTCAATAATAGTTCTTAGAAAGAAAATCGGAATCGGCCAAAAAAATTGCAATCTGTGCATCTCTACTTCAAACCAAATTGTCTTAATCCATACACCCTTCGAAAAATAAACATCATCTACAGAACTGAATATGGCCCTTTGAGGCGCAGAATCATAGAGGAGTACGTGTTTATTACTTGATAAAAATGAAAAATTAGCAAATTAATATAACTACAATGAAGTTACATTTTACAAAATGACATAATAAAGACATTACAATAATGTATTTTGTACTCCAATAAACTTTATTTATAAACATAGAAAATCCCAAAAATAAAGAGTAATGTATATATTTGCATATTTCTTTTTATATATATAATCCTATAATGTAATAACTGTGTTATCTGGGGTTACCTGATTGGTGTAACTCTGTTTCCATGTGTAACCCATAGCTATACAGGCATCACAGAGAGCAATGAAAGATGGTTCTGCCTTCACAGTAGTAAAGAACCTGGTCATCCTCCTCACCAACTGCTGCCATGGGTTCTGCAGGAACAAATAAAGAGACATAACCCATTGGGACAATAGTCCATCAGAAGAATTAACTAAATGATCTAACATGGAACTAACTCTGGTAACTAACTCTTTAAAAAAAAAGCCAGTGCAATAGGTAAGAGAGCTTGAAAGAGAGGAAATCACACAATACGTTAAAATGTTTTCACTGACTGACATATTGGCCAGGGACTAAAAATGGTTCAAGGAACAAAAACCGAAAACTAACAAAATTTTTAGCAGAACGTAACTGAAAACCTGAACAAAGTTATTTTCAATTATTCCGGAGTGAAATTTTTATTTTTAAATGCTGGTAACTGGTTATAACTGGTTAGTTTTGTTCCGATAAGGCTAAAGGGTTTATCAAAGTAAATTCTTTGAGCTACACCAGTTCATATTGCCTGAACAAATAAAACATATGCTTTGATCCTGAAGGAAACTGTGGCATCACACAATACTTTGCCTAATTGCCCATTGTGAATGTTGTATTCTCTGAATGAAAGCCTTTTTAAAAAACTCTGTATAATTACTACATATACATGCACAGCTAATCCAAACAAGGAAAACATTATTAAATAAATTTATTATTCTCAAATGTTTCCAAGTTTTTACTGAATTATTGTTAGATATGGTGCTTTAATACAGATTTGATGCTGCTGGGTTTTTACTGAGGAGCAGAACTGTAAATACATTTGAACTGTTAATTAACTGATGTTATGATTTCTATGCCAATAAATCCACCACACAGGATTTTTGCTTATTGTGGTGTGGCAAGTGGCTTATTTTGGGCTTGAAATTCCAGACCAGGTTGCTTGTTTCTCTTGTGTGATCAGGCAATACTGCAATTAGCATTTCACCCACCCCTTAGAGTATTGTCGTTAAAGTATGTTATTAACTGTTCTTTTATTTTGATCTAACGGTAACCTTTTGGAAATGAGGCTGTGGAACTTCTTAACCAGAATTAAAAAATACAGTTTTTGATCAGAACAAACCGAAATGGAAAACGTTTATTTTTTCAGTCCCTGATATTGGCTACCTCCAGATAACATTGCAGGGAGCACAATGCCACAAGCGCAAGTGTCTGCAGGTTGAGCGTGAAATGCCGACTGTGACAACATAAAGCAGAGTGCCACACAGACGGGTTAATAGCCGCTCGCTGCCATGATGGCGGAGCATGGTAGCAGTACAATATCAGAGATCTTCAGATTATCTGTCGGAAATATGACTGAAGAGAATATACATTAATGAGATGAGGGGCCGTGTTATTTTGATAGTATAGGCATGTCTAAAGGGTGCAGTGCTTCACACAGCATCTATGAGAAAATGTGTTTTGTGCCATAGCTGTTACCATATTATATATATGGTGTATTTTTTGCACAATTTACACACGATCATCCAGATTTACCTTTATCATCAAGAAGAATATTCTCAGGCTTTATGTCATGATTTGTAATCTCAATGCTGTGAAGATATTCCTGCAAATGAGAGATCTGGTTTTAGAATAAGGAAGGCTATGGAGTAATGCTAGCCATTCATTAGCTACCTGAGAGTAAATAATAACAACCTGCACGCTAAAAAACACTCTTGAGTTCCTGAGAGGTGACATCACAGGAAGCGCGGGCCAGACAACAGCACGTGGAAGCGAGAAGTTGTCAAAATAAAAGCGTAGCCAGAGCCCTTCTATCGAATATAGTTTACACGATATATAACGCGACGCTAGACGGTACACTAGCAAGGAGAAAATAGGCCGTTTTTTAATGGATGTCTATTGAGGAGATGCTTCAGAGTGCTGAATAAACTGCTTTTATGAGGAAATAGCTAATCACTCAATGAATTAACCACCTGTTGGTTAAACTTCAACACGTTTTACACTAAATAATACTTTTGGGCCGAACTATGTGTGGAGTTAACTACGATAAAATTGCTGTTTATAAGAGAAGACAGGGATCATTTTTAGTTTACGGCTCTCCCCATTAAATTTTTTAAGAATCCGCAAGCGGGTGACTAACTGTTGTAAAACGCTAGTTGACTGTTACGCTCTCTATTATGGTAAAACGCAGAGGTTGTTAATTTTTTTTTATAGGTATATAAGATCTCTGGCGGAGCGTCGACTAATGTTAAGTTTAAAAATGCATGTTAGTTTTGCATTAACTCGGGGATTTCTATTGTACGCCCTTCACCTTCGAATTATATTGGTGATTATGCTCTGTAACTGTCACTCCCAGTTTCAACGGCAATCCTATCTAAACAAAAATAAGTTTTAGATTTTTTAAAACATTGTTTAAGAACAGCTTTTTCAAACATTCCCCTCATCTTCCATTGATCAAACTAATAGATAGTCCCACCCCAAACTCACTCCATTGGTTGAGTCAATGTTGTTGTGTTGGGCAGGACAGGTTGCTCAAAATAAACAGGAATTTGAATAGTGCTGCATAAATCTGGGTTACAGTGAGGCACTTACAACGGAAGTGAATGTGACCAATTTTGGTGGGTTTAAAGGCAGAAATGTGAAATTACATTAATTGTTCTGATGAAACTCATGTATTATTTGAGCTGTAAAGTTGTTTAAATTGTAATTTTTTAAAGCCATTTTAGGGTTTGTTTACATTTCATCATGGTAATGAAGTAAACGTGGTTATAACTTTACAGTTCACAAAAAGGTTTGTAAGTGATTTTATCACACTAAAATGACTGAGTATATTAACATTCAAAAATTGGCCGCATTCACTTCCATTTTAAGTGCCTCACTGTAACCCAGATTTATGCGGCACTATTCAAACTCCTGTTTATTTTGAGCTTCTTTTTTTTAAAGAAAACAAGGGGCGAGTAACTTTTGTTTTAATCAGTATTATGCCACAAATGATGTCGATTGAGTTAAACTCCAGAATCCAGAATATTCCATTAAACATGCAGTATAAATGCCACCAGCTAATGATAATACGCAGTCCTGAAATATTTAACAGCATTAAACATATATAAAATATATAACATTTGGGGAAAATTTCCAATAAAAACTAATTATACTAAAATGATTAGTGTGAAAACTAATGAAAATCATTCTCATTACAGTCTTGTCATTCTTGTCTTTTTAACTGTCAACACAAGATCTTGCTTACTCCTGTATGCTTACATGTATTATCTGTTTTACAAAAAAAAGCTTTGAAGGTGTAGTATTGATTCTTGTGAATGTGATGTTCTTCAGCGAGACCAGAGGGAGATGCTTCGTCTGGAGACTGAGAGAGATCAGCCACAGAAGCTCCAGGACCAGGACAAATTACTCAAGCAGATGGACCTTTCACTTTGGCTTAAGATGAAATGCCTGGCTCGAGATCAGCAGGACGAATTGGCAATGGATATGAGCATCCTGGAGCAGCTATTGACTGAAGAGAAAGATGAAAAGCATGACGAGGTTCTCAAGGAGGTACTGTAAGACTTCAGAACAGACAGTGGCCAGCAGAGAATTTAAAAATGAAATGTTCAATTTCTGAGCCACTAGCATCACCAAACAGAATTGCCAAAATAATAACTGTTTTCAGACAGGTTTTTACTCCCCTGTCTGGCATTGGTCAAACAAACAGATAGTCTCGCCCCAGAGTCAGACTATTGGTTGAGCCAATTTTGTAGTCTCGGGCTGGTTGGAATGATCAAACCAACAGAGCTATGTTTTGAAAGAGACAAAGAGCCACAGTGTTTAACAATAAAATTACTGTAATAGCTTACTTATACTGTAGATGTCTCTGCATATTAAGCTGAGATAGGAGAGAGGATCTTAACATTGAACATTTCACCTTTAAATTATTAAAAATAGCAAAAGTGAAAATTTAATAGATAAAGAGCAGTAGAAAAGCTGCAAAAAAAACAAAAGCTGCTGAAAATGTACATGCTTAATAGATGGAGCATCAAGAGGGGCATCACAGGTACCGACAGTATCTGGCAGAGCAGAAACGGCAGGAAGTTGAGACAGAGCAAGTGATTGAGTCAGAGCTCCAACAGGCCTGGACCTCGGGAGGAACAGTGGCATCCGGAAAAGACAGCCAGAGACCAGCTTATGAAGGATGTCATGGACACTCGCCGATTACAGATCCAGGAGAAGTGTAAAAATAATGCTTTATCTGGCTTTCTATCTATATGTCCATCCATCTATCAGCTTGTACCTTTAATTGCAACATCAAATTCAGAAGATGTTTGAGACTGATGTGAGGATGTTTTTTTTATAAGTGAATAAGAACATGCAGAAACAGGCTGAGATTGTCAAACAGAAAGAAGACCTCGACTGAATCATTTAAGAGAACAAATTGCTGGATGAAGAAGAAAAGACTTGGTAGGTTCCGATCCATGAAAACTATTAAACTCAACCATACATGTCCCGAATCCAACAACAATAATAATGTCTTGTTTGATGGATTTTCAGTTTAAGGGAGGCCTCTCGGTAGTATCAGGCGGACCTATTGGCTCAGATGCTGCAACGCCAGCACTTTCGAGAAGTGGAAAAAGCTGAGAAAGAGCAAGCGTTCCAAAAGGGTCTAACGTACCAAGAACAGTGCAGTAAGAAAATTCAGGACATTATATCGAGGCCCATATCAGGCACCACAGCAGTTTACTCCTTCAGGAGACGAGAACGTCCGTACTCCAGCTTTGGTGGACAGTTAAATATGGCATAAATTTAACATTGTCTGATCTGTTTACAGCATTACAGTAGTAACTTTCCTAACGTTACAACTTTTCATACAAAGTTGATTAAAAAGTGACATAAATACCATTATTTCAGTTATTTACTCATTAATGTTATTATTACGTACTTCAAAAAAAGGCTTCATATTTATCTCTGAATAATTATGGAGGTAGTACTGAGTAGCTCATCTCAATTGTCTTTGAGGATTACTGTAACATTAGCGGTAACATGCATATAAATTCTTAAGCTATGCAACTCTGTGGCATATTGTCCTGCGCATATGTTTTTTTATAAACACATTTGTGTAATCAGATTCACTGTCCCTGTGTTAAGGTTATAATATTTTCTATTTATGAAGACCTTTTTTGATTTACTGTAGATCAATAGTTATATGCAAGTTAGACTGGACAAACTTGTTTTGAAGTAGATATTTACATGGTAACTACCTCAATAACTGTTATGTCCATAGAACACTATTTCATAGTATGTTATGTTTACATTTGGCATTTTAGAAAGTGTCATACTTTTTGCACTACTCAAATTACAAATGTGTACTGGTCAGCGCAGCGCTGTCTCTTAGTGTGCCTATTGTCCTGTTCCTTTTAGTAATTTATTGTACTGTCCCATACTTTTTGCACACGTTTGCACGTGCACTTTATGTAGAAATGTTATTTATTCTGTGTAGTCTCATGTGGTTCTGTGTTTGTCCTATGTTGTTTTTATGTAGCACCATGGTCCTGGAGGAATGTGTACTGTACTAACTGTAGTTGGTATTGTATAAAAACCACTTGACTTGACTTGACTTGAACCCGTAGTTTACTTATGCTCTGAGTGTCCACGGAGCACCTTGCAGATAAGCGCAGAGAGCTGGCTGTGTTAGACAGCTTTCTGACTTTGATTAATAATGCAAACTTTGCGCACACAGTGCAAAAAAAACCTGATGAGTTTAAGCAGTTACTCCTCTAAAGCAATTCTCCAAGATTTTACATGGAACACTTCAATGCGTCCGATCAGTTTCACTTGTTTCTAAGTACATGTGAATATGTAAGGAAAAAAAATATATATATATATTTTGTGGTCAAACTACATTGAATTGCTGATATAGGCCTGTACGAATAGGCATTTAATTTACATGTCATACACATTTAAAATGAATACTCAAATTTATACTCATTTTGTGATAAGAGCTAATTTAAAGGGATAGTTCACCCCAAAATTAAAATGATATTTTATCACTCCCATGCCATCCCAGATGTGTATGACTTTCTGTCTTCTGCAGAACACAAAGATTTATAGAAGAATATTTCAGCTCTGTTGGTCCTCACAATGCAAGTGAATGAGTATCAAATTTAGAAGCTCCAAAAACAAATAAAGACAGCATAAAAGTAATACACAAACAACACTGGTTAAATCTATATCTTCAGAAGTGATATTATAGGTGTGGGTGAGAAACAGTTTACATTTTAAGTCTTTTTATACAATAAATTCTCCTTCCTGCCCAGTAGGTGGCGATATGCATGAAGAATGCAAATCACTAAAAACAAAAGAAAAATAATTTTATATAAACAATTTAAGTGGACATTCATATTGAAAAATGACTTAAATATTGATTTGTTTCTCACCCACACTTATATCGCCTCTGAAGATATAGATTTAAACACTATGGAGTCCTATGGATTACTTGTATGCTGCCTTTATGTACTTATGAGCTTCAAAGTTTCGGTACCAATTCACTTGCATTGTGAGGACCTACAGAGCTGAAATATTCTCCTGAAAATATTAGTTTGTGTTCAGCAAAAGAAAGAAATTCATACACATCTGGCATGAAGGTGAGTAAATTATCTTTCATTTTTGGGCGAACTATAACTTTAAATTACACATCTGTATAGTGAAAACTTTTATCGTAACAAAAAAGCGCGCATGTTATTTTCTAAATGCAGTCTTAAAGTCAAGACCTAAAATGTCAATATTTGCAATCCGCGTCACACGTCATCTAATGAATCATACGGGAAATTCGTGTAGCATATTTCTTCAAAATCATATTTGTGCTGTACTCTGATTCGCCAAAGGGTGTCACCCTAGACAACACTGAAGCGCGTTGATCCACGACACTCGCTACTGTACCACTGCAATCATGTCAGTCAGCATGATCGAGTCCATGGAGACGGGAGGGACGAAGGGAAGCAACTGCACTCCTGCATGTTGACAATTACACACTTTTTATTCGTACTGAACCTATATCGTTTAGCTATTCATTGAACTTAACAATAAGTCCTATATATCTCTAATTTTAACGTGGTTTTATGAAGAGGAGGAGGTGAAAGAGGGATGGGGGTTATTCCAACTCAAACTTCAATTTATGGGACAGACACCTGCCGTGATCAGGCGCGGCTAGCGCGCTAACATTAGCCGTCAGAAGGGAGTCCAAAAGTTCACGCCAGCACAACAGTAGTGTTGACAGGACAAAAGAAACCTGGATTACAAAACTTGATGGGAATATTCTCGTATTCAATCAATCGGAGCAATTTAACTTTACGTGTGCTGATGTGACTAGTTCTGGAGACGAGAGCGAGCTCTTTTATCTGGGATCATGTCTGTTAACGAGCTCTTTTCTAAGGTGAGTTTCTGAAATTGCTTTATTTCACTGTTAAATAAGTAAACGAGGCATGTTACAGATGGTCAGTAACTAACGTCATATATTTACTCCAATATATGGAGAAATTTAATACACCCCATTTTAAATATTTCCAGTAAACAAGTAAAAATCCTCAAAGTAAAATATTAGACATTTTGATGTCGAGCACTTCTGTTTATTTTACCTCAACTTCCTATAAAAGACAGGTGTAGGTGTGTTTCGAGTGGTTTCGCTCTGCTCGGCTGTCTGACTGTAGTTTCGGTGTCTGTATTTTTAAATATTGTGAGGTGCCTTACTAGACAGCATTATTGGGCATTAAAAGCGCGTACGAACGCACACAACTGCCCCAAATTCTGTCTAGGTAGCTCAGTTCGCTTTGAGACGCGTGTATTCATCTGACGAGCTCTTCCTCTTTTGAGGACATTATCAACTGTGCTATTTCATATTTCTCTAAATCCGCTCTATACGGGAAGTTGTGGGCTACGGTTATCTTACAAAGCCAGTCAATACTGGTGAATAAAAAATACTACAATTATTGCTCATAGTTCCTGAAGTTCCTTGTTCTGTGTTTTAATTTCAGAAATTATTGATGAAACTGTGGACGTGCTGTCATTTCTTCAGGTTCAAATTATGTAACACTTTGTTTGGAAAAGGTGCCTCATGGTTGAACATTTGCTGTAATGAAATCTGACCTGTGCACTATGCTTGACATTTTGTGGAGTTCACAGTTTTTGTTGTGTTCATTGTAATTAGGGCTGCGTGTTGATTCAGATTTCCTGATTCAATTCAGTTCCACAAGCTTTCAATTTGATTTGATACAATATAAATTCATATGGGTATATTTAACTTATAATGCCCCTTTTTCTTACATATGTAATACATTCTCCCCCAGCTTATGCTGTTAAAGGGTTAGTTTACCCAAAAATGATCCCATAATTTACTCACCCTCAAGCCATCCTAGGTGTATATGACTTTCTTATTTCAGCCAAACACAATCAGAGTTATATTAAAAATATCCTGGCTCTTCCAAGCTTTATAATTGGATTGAATGGTACCAAAAAAGCACATCCATACAATTGTATTTAAGATACTTTCTCATAAACCAAGTCTAAATATCTTATATGTTGCTTCTCAATTAAATGTATCTTGTTTTAAGGATTTTTAGACCATTTTAAATGGAAAACAAGACAAAAACACTTGATAACATTAGGATATTTGCAGTGAAATTCTTGACTGAATTAAACTTATTAAAAATATTTTATTTCTCTTTAATTCAATGAATGTCATTTAAAGGTATTTTTAAAAGATGATTTTGTCCCGCTGGCTACCACCGCTGGAGTTTGCTAGTTCTAATCCCATGGTGTGCTGAGGAACTCCAGCCAGGTCTCCTAAGCAACCAAATTGGCCCGGTTGCTAGGGAGGGTAGAGTCACATGGGGTAACCTTCTCGTGATCACTATAATGTGGTTCGCTCTCAGTGGGGCATGGGGTGAGTTGTGTGTGGATGCCACGGTGGATGCCGTTAAGCCTCCACACATGCTAGATCTCCGCAGTAACGCGCTCAACAAGCCATATGATAAGATGCGCGGATTGACGATCTCAGATACGGAGACACCTAGATTGAGGCAAGTCACTACGCACCACAAGGACTTCGAGCACATTGGGAATTGGGCATTCCAAATTGAGAGAAAAAAAGGGAGAAAATCCCTCCAAAAAGATGATTTTGTCCTCTTTATCGTTAGAAAGCATGTTAAATACAGCCTTTTAAGTCGGGGCACAAGCTGAATAATCAGTTAAGAGCTAATGATTAATCATTGCAATAATTGCCTAATAGGCGAATAATTGTTCTAATAATCGTTAGATGAATCGATTATCAAAATAATCGTTAGTTGCAACCCTACTGCAAAACGCCAACTTTTGTGTTCCATGGAACAAAGGTCTTATGGGTTTGAAACAACATGAGTGTGAGTATTTTTGTGTGCACTATTACTTTAATGACAATACATACTATGTCATTACACTGTGGAGATATCTCATGCTATGTTCACACAGTCAGTGTTTGGGATTGACAACTGTATTTACTTACAGTTCTGAGATTTGAAATGTCCCATTCATACAACAGCTTAAAGTAACGTCTTGAATACTGTCTGTATAAACGAACAACTGATGTCACAACTGTACTCGTGACTCTATATACATTTTTGAAAAACTTGTTACACATGTCTCCAGGAACAATTCCCTGCAGTTTCCAGGTGAAGTGAACACTAGGGGTGCTTCAACAATTGTGTGTTTTATTCACTTTCACTCAAATCATGAATTTAATGGCTGATTATGACTTTATAACTACTTATTTTTCTCTATTTCTCAGACCCTGCTATTTGGTGATATTGACACACTCTAAGGCATCTTTTGAAAAATGATCCATTTTAATGCTTGTATTACAGACCCACCTACATACACTTATTCCAACATCATTAGCTTGCGTGGTAGATCACCTGAAAGGGCGTTGGGCTTAGAGTCAGTGGGCCTCCACGGTTCAAGACCAGCCATGAATTCAAGCTGACACGTGACATGACAAAGTCATACAAGTCGCACTAAATTATGTGGTTAGTTCAGAAAATGTGCTTTTTCATTTCGCTTTTGCATTTTAAAACACTAATGGTTAGATTTAGACATTGATAAGGATGTCTTTTTTAACATCTCATTTATATTTTAATTACTAATAATTAGGTTTCGGAGTCAATTTGATAAGGATGTCTTTTTTAAATGTCTCATTTATATTTTAAAACACTATTGGTTTGGTTTAGACAAAAGTTTTAGGTTAGGAAGGTATGCATTAAAATTGCCGCTAAAAACAAACATTTTGGAGGGAAAAGACTAAATATAAATGGAATCAGTACATAAAATGCTTTATATCAAAGATGAATGAGAAACAAGGCGTGCTCTTTGCCATAGCGGCTGTTTATCTGCGGCAAAAACGCAAACGCCGGTCTGTCTGGGTCCACAAAACCATTCAATCTCGGAGTCAGACACCTTTCCACGCAGTATTTTTCTTAAAAATGTCCTTGTACGTGGGAAGAGACATATCATAGAGCACTGGAAAATTGCTAACAGCAAGAATTAGCCTTTCATCCATCGTTACTGCAGGAGCTTAGAGAGAGAGAAGGATCAAATGAGCTCTCCAGTCTTCTCTTCTATTGGCTATCGCTTCCGTAAGTCGCTCTTCATTTGAATAAAGTTAAACTTGTCTCAACTTTGTCGCGTCGCTGGATACGCCCACATCTAGTCGCCAACGGTCGCGACAGCTTGTGTTGCCGGAAGTCGCTGTGCTCTCATTGAAAATGAATGGGATGGTGTCGCTGTCTCACGTGATGTCACTGGCAGTGTGTACGCAGCTTAATGTCTTTGAAGTCCATCCTGGATTAACTGCAGAAGTTCACATAGATGCATTTCCTTGTTAGTTGGCTGATGAAGGCTTTTGTTGGCAATTAAATGATAGTTTATGTATTCCATTTCAAGATTGTAGTCCATCAATAGACAAAGGTAATGCAAACAGAGATTAATGAGCTTCATCGCAGTTCAACCTGCAGGTCATTTGGGTGAGGTTCGTGGGGGTCCATCCTATATCCAAGGTTTAGGCAGTGGCTTATGAAGTATCCCATGCCTTACAGTTGGAGAAGAAAGTCCAGTTGAGACTCGAGTTCATCCATCAGATCATAATTAACCAACAGCAGCTTTGAATGCTTTTTAACCACGTGCAGAGCACAGCTTTTGTGTCACGTGACTTTAGCTCGTGAGCAGCTGATGGAAAACAGTGGCTGAATCTTCGGATGAAAAGCAGCTAATTTCTCCATCTCCATGAGTTAATGAAACCCACATAAAACACACGAGACATATGTGTGTACAGTGCAGCATGGCTCTCATATTACATGACGTGACAAACAACTATTTGTCCTATACGGATCCGTTCACACAGCACAGATTTGTCGAGAATACGTTTGTGAGTCCTGAAAATACGCTGGTGTCAGTTCGGGTATAGAATGCGGTTGTAATTGTTGTAAATAACTGTCCTGTGTGTGAACATGACTGTATCAAGCACTCAAAACAGAACTGACAACCATATTCAGCTGCTGTGTGAACATGGCCTCAGTGCCTCAACAGGGCTGGTAAACAAGTTGTGTGCGGGTCCAGAGGGAGCGGAGCATTGGGCCACTGTTTGATCTCACTCCCTCATTTAGATTGGTGTTACCTCTCATAGATAAATGATGCAATGAGAGAAGTCTGAGAGAAGCACTGAAGGTCCTCCTTTTTTTTAAATGTTCAAACGCCTTTGTGTGTAAAGCAAAACCCTCCGTGTGTAAGCAGTAATCCATTATTTTTTTTTTTTTACCTTTGTGAATAGCTAGATGTTTTGTGTCTCACAACCAATGCTTTTTCTTTCAATCTTATTTTAACATCCCTTTTATGGCTCCACCAGCACAGCATAAAGTGGATTTATAAGACTAAATCAATGATTATGGGAGCAGTAGGCTACATGTAGTGTTGTAGAGAAAAAAATAAAACATTTATATATTTTTCAAACATACAGTATTATTTATATACAGAATTTTTGTCTTTTCTTCTATGGGACACAAAAAGTGAAATATTTTTAATTGGTCTACACTGCCAGCCAAAAGATTGCAATAATGTACAAATTTTGCTCTTATGGAAAGAAATTGGTACTTTTATTCACCAAAGTGGCATTCATCTGATCACAATATATGGTCAGGCATTAATAACATGAGAAATTACTATTACTCATCGAAAAATCCTCAACGTGCAGCAATGACAGCTTTGCAGATCCTTGGCATACTAGCTGTCAGTTTGTTCAGATACTCAGGTGACATTTCACCCCACACTTCCTGTAGCACTTGCCTACATGTGGCTTTCTTGTCGGGCACTTCTCACGCACCTATTAGGCTACAGTCTAGCTGATCCCACAAAAGCTTAATGGGTTTAAGATCCATAACACACTTTTCCAATTATCTGTTGTCCAATGTCTGTCTTTCTTTGCCCACTCTAACCTTTTCTTTTTGTTTTTCTGTTTCAAAAGTGTCTTTTTCTTTGCAATTCTTCCCATAAGGCCTGCACCCCTGAGTCTTCTCTTTACTGTTGTACATGAAACTGGTGTTGAGTGGGTAGAATTTAATGAAGCTGTCAGCTGAGGACATTTCTCAATCTAGAGATTCTAATGTACTTATCCTCTTGTTTAGTTGTACATCAGGCCTTCCCCATCTCTATCTGTCCTTGTTAGAGCCAGTCATGCATTTCATGCATTTTATAGCCTTCATTCCTCAAAAAATGTATTGACTGTCGAGTTTCTAGAGAATGCTGTTTCTTTTTCTGCCATTTTTGACCTAATATTGTCCTAAAGACATGCCAGCCTTAACTCAAAAGTTAAGTATTTAGTTTATATTCACACACTAAAAGTGAAGGGGCCATGTTCATGTCCTGGATTATTGTATGATTATTCATAGCATTAATGCAATTATTGTTACTTCAAATATAATTTCTGAATGTACCAGCCATGGTGTTATTATAATAAAATATATCAAGTAGCATTTGGTTACATTTATGTTTTGTGATTTCACTGACTTCATAAACCTATTATGTAACACGCTATTAACATAAAGAACCATCCCTCCTGCACTTTTGGCCTTTTAACAGGTAAGGCCTTTTTTGGTGTGCTGATAGATACTGTAAGAGCTGAAGTGGGATGGGGCAACAGGGAGGAATGTGTGGCACAGAAAATGCTCTTTGTTCTCCTCAAATTTTATTTTTTATTTTTTTCTTCAGTAAAGTTTCTTACATTGATTTATTTGGAATTCCACATGGGCAGGTGACTTGTTAATCACTGCAACAAAGCCCTATTCTTGGTTCGTCACAACTAGGTACTGGTGTCAGGTAAATCATGATTCAAGCAGAGAATCAGCTATTGCTTGACAGTGGACACCACAAAGCTCAAAATGTGATGCATCCTCCAGGAAACACCCAGTCTTTCCATGTAGGAACTTTGTTTGTCTACTGAAAGTGATCAGGGTGTGGCAAGCAGAGAGACAGAGCTTTGTACCAAGCTTTTACCCTTTAGGTTAAGGAAAAAGTTAGGAAAGTCCAGTGAAACCTAAGACTTGTTGCCACCGCTCATACCCTGATCATCTTAGTCAGTAATATCTGACTGAAATGCAGAAAAGTCATACGTTTATTTGTGCATAGTTATAGCTATTATCTATATATGATAATAAAGGTTGTTATACTAGCCATCTTTAAAGCTGATTTGTGTAGTGTTTTGATTTTAAAATAAAGCTGCTGAAATTAACGAGTTAACATATGCAATGAATTAAAAATGTTTAACGCATACATTTCTTTAACGCATTTACCAATATTTGCATTCAATTCTGACATTTCATTCAGCTCTGTGTGAGTTCTGAACGCTGGTTGGAATAGGGTGCAACCTTTGCCATGTGTCTAGGGTCTCACACACACACACACACACACACACACACACACAAACAAACACAACGGCTGAGTCCAAAAACTGAAAAATGCTGCCTTCGGAGGCTGTATACAGAGGTAGGATGAAATTAAGATGCTTTTCAAACTGTTCTGAGACCAGTTCCCTCAAGAGTTTAATTAATTCAAAAACACTGCCAGTTAAGCTATTAACTGATTAGGCAAGTCAGCTGCCTATGTTTTCGGATGCAGGAAATAGTAATTCAGTGTCAATGATCAAGTGATTGAGAAAGGACCTCTTATCTGTACAGTGTGTTTTTACAAAACAATCCCAGATGGGACATGTGAAAAGCGGCATTCACAAGACTGGAGAGAAGTATCAGCTTTTCCCTGGTGCCGTGTTGCACTTCCGTCTTATCGGAAAATTCGGATGAAGATAACTCATTACATGCGCTGTGGCAGTGCTCAGAGGCAAACAAGACATTCTCTGCAGTGCTTTTCATGATTGCTGTTGCAAAGTGGATAGCCACAGTTAATATTGTGGAGGATGAGGGTTTAAGGTCAGTTCATTTTAATACGCATTGCAATGAATACAAAACCTATGGGGACTAGTTCTTTCCTTTAGACAACCTCTCGCATAGACTTTTGGAAACGTTTAATGTTACTTGATACTGTGGAATACGTTGCTTGGAAAATATTAATAAAATTGTTGTTACACATAGTTTTGTTTTCTAAATGCATTTTGACAGGAAAAGGAGAGGAGTCAAGATTCCGCACTTTCAAAATCTGCGATTAATCGTGAGATTAACTGTGAAAAAACATGATTAATTGCGATTTTAAACAACTGACAACATTAGTTAAAATACAGTGCTATGAAAAAGTATTTTCCCCCTCCTGATTTCTTCTATTTTTGTGTATTTTTCATACTAAATTGTTTAAGATCTTCAAACAAGGTATACTGTAACATAAAGCAAAGGCAACCTGAGTAAACACAAAATACAGTATTCAAATATGTGTATATATATATATTTTTGATGCAAAAAAGTTATTAACACCTATATCACCCATGTAAAAAAAACTAACTGCTCCCTTAACCTTAATAGCTGGTTGTGCCACCTTTAACAGCAACAACTGCAACCAAATGATTCTGATAACTGGAGATCAGTCTTTCACAATGCTGTGGTGGAATATTGGCCCAGTCTTCTTCATAACTGCTTTAGTTTAGCCACATTGGAGGGTTTTCAAGCATGAACTGCCAGTTTAAGGTCCTGCCACAGCATCACAATTAGTTTCAAGTCAGGACTTTAATTTTGCTTCTTTTGAGCCATTCAGTAGTGGACTTACTCCTATGCTTTGGATCATTATATTGCTGCATAATCCAGTTGTGCTTGAACTTCAACTCACGGACTGATTATTGCAAGTTGCCCTAGCCCTGAAGCAGTAAAGCATCCCCACACCATCACACTACCTCCACAATGCTTGATCGTAGGTATGATGTGCTTTTTATGGAATTCTGTGTGTGATTTATGCAAGATGTAATGGAACCCCTGTCTTCAAAAACAGTTTCACTTTCAACTCTATGTCGTCTACAGAACATTCTCCCAAAAGTTGAGGATCATCAAGGTGTGTTTTGGCAAACTTTAGACTAGTCTTAATGTTCTTCTTGGTTAGCAGTGGTTTTCGCCTCACCACACTTTCATGAATGGCATTTTTGGCCAGTGTCTTTCTGATAGTGGAGTCATGAACAGTGACCTTTATTGATGCAAGAGAGGCCTGCAGTTCCTTGGATGGTGTCCTATGGATTGCTGTACTCTTGTAGGAATTTCAGCAAGGTTGGCCAATTCTGTGAAGTTCATGACTGTGCTAAGTTTTCTCCATTTGTAGATAATGGCTCTCAATGTGGTTCTTTGGAGTCCCAGAGCCTTTGATTTAACTTTTTAACCCTTCCCAGACTGAAGTATTTCAATCACCTTTTTCCTCCTCATTTCTGGAATTTCTTTCGACCTTGGCATAGTGTGCTACTGGTTGAGACCTTAGTTCTATTTAGTATTTGTTGATTTGATTAAATAGGGCTTGTAGTAGTCAGGCCTGGTTATGTCTAGTCCAGCTGAACCCCATTATGAATGCAGTTTCATAGAATTGGGGATTTAGTAACCAAGGGGCCAAATAATTTTTCACAGAAGCCAAGTTGGCATTGGAGTATTGGTAGTTGGTATATAACTATTTTGCTTCAATAAATAATATTATCATTTAAAAATTATGTTTTGTGTTTACTCAGATTGCCTTTGTCTAAAGTTAGATTTTGTTTGAATTTTCAAACAATTTAGTTTGAGACATAAACAGAAGAAATCAGGGTGGGGGCAAATATTTTTTCATATTTTTTTCTCCTATATCTGTTTTCTGTGCAGAGACACCTGCAAGTCATTCATAGGTTGATTTTCTGAAAAGTGTTAACATTTTTGCTCTATGGTGCTTTCATAGCATTGCTCTTGACCTGATTAACATAACAACATTTAATCAGCAAACTAAAATATGTCAGACAAAGATACCCTAGTGTTTGAGAAACAGGCATGATAACAGTCACAATTTTTGCAGAGTGGCAGAGAAATTACTCAATTCACCTTTAAAGGCCTCGCCCTCCATGTTACATTGTTCAATAACTGGTAGTCCCGCCCTAAACTCACACCATTGGCGGACCCTGTACTTGAAACGTCAGACCTCTCAAACAAACAGCAATTTTTATGTATGTTTATTATGGGTCTTTTCTGTATTCAGGATTTTTATTATTGTTGGATTGAAATTAATTTATCCTGATCAAACCATAAGCGCTGTCATAAATCTACTCAGGTAAACAGGTGACATGGACACCACAGGTCTCTGTTATGCAACTCTCAGAGGCTGCTCAAAACCAGTCATGCAAGTCTCACTAACTGACTCCCTCCTACTACAACAGCCTTTCCACTCCATATCCGTGGCCTTCTTTACTGTCTCCTTTAAGCTTGCTAAAAGATCACAAAAAGACACTAGGGCTGCTCGATTATGGCAAAAATCATAATCACGATTATCTTGTTCAATATTGAGATCATGATTATATAACACGATTACTCATTGACTTGAAGCATCGTGCATTTATTTAAATTTTTAAAAAGAACTTGTTTTTTTAACAGTGGATTTCCTTGAATATAAATCAACTGAATATATATATATATATATTTAAATAATGTAAAAATAAAAAATAAATTAGCCCAAAATAAATTATGTCAAATATGTTGCAGTGCACTGCCACAACCTACTGAAAACTAAATATTCCAGTCAGTGACTGAGAAATTAAAGGATGATTTAGGCCAACATGGCAAATGCTGGTAGGGCTGCCCGAAGTAATCTCTTAAAGGTTTTAAGCCAGAAACTCCAGCCTGTTTACATGGTCTGGTTTCAGAGATGAGCACAGGTAGGTGACAATATTTCCACCTGTGCTAAAGACTTCATTGCCAAGTTGGAGAGCTGTGGGTAGAGCGCCCTGGGATTCCCTTCACCAGTCCAGTGGGGGGTCCTCAGCGTCCAGTGTCCCTGCCTGAAGGTAGGACTGTAGCTCAAGAGCTATGGCCTGATCCTGTAGCAGAGCGGGTCCTGCAGCTTTGCCTACAGCGACCTTGAAGAAACTGCCCAGGCCCTTCTTCTTCTTTGATCCAGCAGCATCCTCCATGTCATCAGCAGGCATCGCTGCTGTCTCAAGGGGGGGGCCTTCTCCTTAGAGTGGACATACACTACCGTTCAAAAGTTTGGGGTCACTTACTCATTCTTTATTTATTTATTTATTTCACATTTTAGAATAATAGTAGTCAGCAAAACTATGGAATAATAGAAATGGAAATATGGGAATTATTTTGTGACCAAAAAATCCAAAATAAATCCAAAACTATGTAATATTTTAGCATCTTCAAAGTAGTCACCCTTTGCCTAGATTTTGCAGACATGTACTCGTGACATTTTCTCAACCAACTTCTTGAGGAATCACCCCGGGATGCTTTTTAAACAGTATTGAAGGAGTTCCCATCTATGTTGGGCACTTATTGGCTTCTTTTCTTCATATTTTGATCCAAGTCATCCATTTCAAAAACTTTTTTTTTTTTTAGGAAATTTTAGATTTGTAATTAAATAAATGTATATGTTTTGGCAGAATAATATTTTGTCTACAAAGTTAATTTCAAACTTTTAAGCATACACCTTCAGATCAAAAGATTTTTAAGATCATGAGAAACATTTCAGACAAGTGACCCCAAACTTTTGAACGGTAGTGTATATTATAAAGAAAATGGGAATTACATGTTTATTCAGACTAAATGGTTATTGTTATTAACGTTCATACCTAGAATTATATTATAACAATTTGACAAAACATTAATTCACTTTTTGATTAATTCAGTTTTATTCCAGCCATTGACGTCAGCCACCAGCTTTATCATAGGCGGAGGGTGAACCAACTCCAGGGTAAGGCTAAGATGTGCGCTACCCCTTGATGCATTTAAATAGATTTCCTACCACCTATAACCATGTAGTTTTAACCAACGTGTCGCCTAGCAACAACTTAAACGTCCCAGTATAAACGCTCCCGTTAACTCATTTGTTATTAACGCAACTATACGTTTACAAACTATTAATTTTAGCAAAAAAAGCAAGCACGTATGCATGGCAGCCAATATAAATAAACTGCCTTACCTAATGCAGCAAAATCCTGCGTTTAGACCTGGGATCATATGCGTTGATGATGTCCTCGTGGTTTAGTTTTGTGGTTGTCACTCTCAATATGCAGCAGACTCAAGGATGAAAGTCTCTCCTGGCCCATTGTTGAACGCATCCAATTCTTTAAAAATGACCGGTTCTGCTTACTGAACAATGTTTTTGGGTATTCGGGCAAGTAGGGTTGTGATGGTCCAGTTTCCTTTGTGCCCAAACCTACAGGTGTGCTGCTTTTATTGGTAACACACTCAAAGATCCATTCACAAGGCCTGATGCAGCCAGACTCACCGTCCGTGAAGACGAGCTTTCTTCTAAGTTTTTGCACACTTGAATTGGATGGGTAAGGGCTGTTGTTTAGATCGTTGCAGCTTGAAGTCTTTGTCTTGAAAAATTTTCTTATGTCCATTATGTCAACTAAATTGGCTGCCAGGTCAAAATAAGCCTAATAGCCTAAATCACTTTTTTTTTCTCTAAAGCACATAAACCGCGTTTTTAGGCAAGTGCCGGATATGGGTGTCATTAACTATTTTTTTTAAAATGAATGAATTTGTATTTAAAGTGATCACAATTTAATAAAAACATTGTAATTTATGAATTATATTGCTTTCATTTATTTAAAAATAGTTTTTCGAAAAAAAAAATCCTGCATAAATGAATTATCTCTGCGCGTGCGCACGGCATGCAATTTACGTTTTCCACAGCTGAGCCAGCCCAGCCACGCTTATCATTTTGTTTTGGAGTGGAGGAAACTGATCCTAGACCAGCAATTATGGGCAGCTTTTCTTTATAAAAGCAACTAGTAGTAGCAGGCAGGCTGCTTTTGAGGGATAAAATGTCACTCGAATTGTATATTGCTAGTCTCAAGTCCGTGCCCAGGGGAAGGCTAAGCCTTCCCCAGCCTTACACACGCTCCGCCTATGAGCTTTATGTTTGAGTCATTGTCCGTAGTGATGCAGACAAGCTTTCCTCCTTTAATTAAGCCAATGCAGCCATCGCTTCCCTCAGTCCATGGGTGATGTTTTGCCCCATGTGGTCTTAAGGAAAAAATGCCGTTTGGAGACACTTTGTCTTCAGATTGTCATCGATGTAATGAATAGTAAGACTAATGTAAGGCTCCATGGTGCGGCTTGACCATATGTCCATTGTAGTGGCAAAGTATTCAGCTGTAGACACATCATTTGCAACTTCCTCATGGCATTTATTATACAGGGCAGGCAGTGCAACTCTGGTGAAATGCTGTCGCGATGGCAACACATAACGCTTGTCCAAAGTGTTCACCAGTTTCTTGAATCCCTGGTGAACACTTTTCTATGATAAATGTGATGGCATCTGTTATTTTTTTTATGCCTGTGAGAGCAGGATGGGTAGGCGGTTGAATTATAAAAAGTGTCCTTAATCAATGACTGTGTTGAGAGGAGAAGAGTTGATGGAAAGACCACATTGTAGAAGATCTCCTACCAGACAATTGTTTGTATCTATAAAGGACACACACACATACATAGTAAAATTATGGAATTTGCCATTTGGCTACATCTGCTGAGCTATAAACTGTGTGACACTCATTCCTGTTTCTCAGAAGCCTTGCTTCTATATCTTGTAAATAACCCTGACACACTTGGTGGTATTGATTTAGTGTCATGGCTGTCTGATGAGGAGTTCCATTTATTAAGGTGGCTGGAAACGCATTGGAACGATAGAAGACTAGTCAAAATCATACGATTAAAGATTGTAGCTCATAGGTGTTAAATGGATGGCATGCATGCTGCAAAAGTAGATGTGCCTCTGGTCTGGTCAGGTTAATTGTTCCTCTGCTCGGCCTTTGTTAATGATTCCATCAATGTTACTTCATGCATTATCAGCTTTTAAGGTTCAAAGATCATCACACCTGTTAACTGATTGGATTCTGGCATATAAACTGGCATGCAACTAGAGAATGTTTATAAGAGATCATGAATGAGAACTGAAAATAAAAAGAGGAGAATTGTCTGTTAGAGAAGCAAAAGTGTCACTACGAAGAGATTATGCATTTCTTAGTGGATTTGCTGCTCATGTTTTCTCCGTAGAGAAGAAACCGTTGTTGAGACATTCAATGCTGTCCTCCGTCAGACATTTCATGCATTACAGGAATGATACAGCATGTCAGTCTGCTACACTTAACCTTGTCTTTTTTGGTACTGAGTTAAAGGGATAGTTCACTCAAAAATGAAAATTCTCTCATCATTTACTCACCCTCATGCAATCCCAGCAGCCTCTCGCATGAAGCACATTGGCATGTTCATGTGAGATACATCCAGAAGTGCAGCTTTGTTTACAAGAGAATGCTGTTCACAAGCTTCATTGGTTTTTATTTCCTCTGTACTTACATCACACGAGAGGCAACATGAACTGATTCCACTCATGGACGTGCATTGAAGAGCATTCGGAAGAAAACAGATATTTTAGATATATATTAAGGACTTAGCGATGATATCTCTCTAGAGTCATATGGATTACTTTTACTATGACTGCCTGTGCTTGTTGGGTCTTTAAAGTGCTGATCAGCATCCTCTTGCATTGTCTGGACCTACAGAGCTGAGATATACTTCTAAAAATCTTTTTCTGTGTTCTGCTGAAGAAAGAAAGTCATAGACATCTGGGATGCATGAGGGTGAGTAAATGATGAGAACATTTAAATTTTTGGGTGAAATATCCCTTAAATGCAACAGCAGTATAGTGCCTCTTATTGGAGAGTCTTGCGACACCAAGCGACAATGTCGGTTGCGGTGTGAATGGGGCTCAATGGTTTTCAAGTGTTCTGTGTGAAATCTTGGTATCTGACAACCCTGGATTAATAAATAAACCAGGGTCAAAAATTATTCTTGTGAAACATGGAACAATATAACTTTCCATTTCAGTAACCCAGGGTTAAAAAATGGCCTTGGGTTAAATGAATGGTCCGGTCACCACCAAAAATGCTTTTGACTCGTTCCTCATTTATTAAAAAACAAAAGCAAAAATCACTTTTACATTATAAGGCTCAATGTAAGTTAATGAGGCCAGTCTATAAACATTGAAATACACATTATTTCAAAAGCATAACCACAAGATGTAACCATTATACATGTTCTTATGATTAGTTGTGTGATAAAATCACTTACTAAATGTATATCTGTGAAAAGTTAAATCCAATTATAATTAAGCTAAATCTTTGTTGCCATGGCAACGTAACCTCGATAAACTCTGTTAGCAACTTTATCACTTAAATTATATTGTAGCAACCGTGTGTGTTTTATGTTTATGAACTGGCTCATTCGCTTCTGAAATTATTATAAATCTAAATTTAATGCCACAAATTCTGTCGCTCAAGCTTAACTTGTACTAAAATCGTTACATTTCTTTTGAGCAGTTCAAGTGTGAAAAGCCCATACTGTGAGTCTCCTCTCTTGGTTTTCTGAATCTTGTCCCTCATACTTTATTACATCACCAAATCATACCTTCTTAAGAATTCCTGTTACCTCAGTGCACACATTTTCCATGCTAGTTTTTCAGGATTCACAGTTAATGATATTTAATTGAGTTGCTGATTCTTCACTGAAGATCTAGTATTGATTAGTCTATCTGTAAACTCCCCAAATTAACAGCCCTTTATGGGAGCTCTTAGTAAAAGCAAAATCTTCATTGATCAGAGTTCTGGTAAGCCTTAGTTTTAGTTCTATTCCAAAACCTAGTGATCTGCTTCAATGTACATTCAAATGCAGCATCTTAACTGAAATGGAGCTCCATTAGTAACTGAATTTAAATGTTCTCCATGGGTGGCAACATTGTTAAGTCAATGAATCTCAAAGTAGCAAGTGTGTAAATTACACATTCTTGTAAACAAATTGTATTGCCATTGTTGCTTTATGATGGGATACAGCGGCTCTAACAGGTTATTAATGGCTAATGAAGTAGCCATTACAAGCTGTCAAAATTTGTTATCTCATCCCTATCCCTAATCTGTCCATCATCCATTCTATTCCCATCCATTCTGTTCGCTTACATCATTCACACAGTCACAGAGCTACTGTTTACATTCTTCAGCATTCTATATATAGACACTAGGGGCATGTTTAAGGGGGCTTGTTTTTATGTCTGTGTGCATTCAGAAACAGGATAATCTCAGCACCAGACCACAGAGTGACATTAATTGGTTACATTAATTTAGAATTGAGGCCAGTGCTCTTCCACCACCCAAAACAGTGGTAGGGCAAATGAATCTAACTTGTTCAGCCTGTTTGGAATTTGTCCTTATCATACAAGTGGTCGTAGCAATTGTTTTGGTTGCTGTTGTTGTATTGGTAATGAAGGGAGCCATTTGTTCATTCACTAATTCATAAATATGGAATGAGGCTGCAGTTCATACCATGAGATACTTGCATTAATTTTATGGGTTAAATGGTGAAAGTGATCATTACCTCAACCATTTCAACTCCAGCTGTTTACATTTATGATTTGGAAGATACTTTTATCTAAAGCAATTTAAAGTGCTGCATTCATAGAATCCTATACATTTTACTAGTGACTAGTACAGAAACACTTTTCAACCTTTCTAAAAACAGCAAAAGTTCTGATAATTATTAGGGCTGTCAATCGATTAAAATTTTTAATTAAATTAATTACATGGTGTCCCGATTAATTAATCACATATACATTATACTTATGCATACTATTTGCAGAGAAAGCCATATGTCATATAACAATAATTCAATATATAATGATTTTACATATTTATATCAATATATAATTATACATAGTTATCTTTAAATATTTAAAAAATTATATGTATACATATATATACAGTATATATATATATATATATATATATATATATATATATATATATATATATATATATATATATAATAAATATTCAGATAATTAAAGTGCATTACATTCTTGTAGCAGAAGAGTTAATCATTGATAATATAAAAAGCAGCTTTAGAATACAATGTATTGTTTACTATTATATTATTGATCATAAGTCAATCATTGACATACAGTTCACAGCAATACATTTGACAAGTGAATTTGTCAATCAGTTTGAGATTTATTATGAGGGCTTGTTTAAGGACCCGTCGATTTACACCTGCGTCAGACATTTTTATTTTTATTTTTTTATTAATGCTAACAAAACTTTTACATCTAGAGCCAAGAGGTATATTAAAACAAACAACAACAAAAAGGAAAATAAATAAACAGTTTAAATAAAAATATCAAATTGTTTACATATTTCAATACACTTTACAGCTTTCTTGTTATTCAAACTGGAAATTGTTCTTAGGTATTGCTGAACCTCTGAATTAAAAATTAAAACTAATGGTTTATAACCACCATACTTACATTTATGAATACTAAACTGTGCCAACGAAAGAAGAACATTAATCAAATAATATTCCTTACGAAGAGACATGTCATAGCTAAAAAAAAAGAAGAATAAAACATTTTCAAAACAAAGTTGAAAGCTGGGAATAATATGATCTCTAACAATCTTGTAGAAATCAGACAAGTCGAGTAGGGACAACTCGTGGTTTCTGCCTGCAGACCACAAAATGTACAGAATATATTGACATCACAATGAAATCTCTCAAGAAAATAATTAGTGAGGTAGTACTTCTAAATAAGTTTGAAGGAAATTTCTTTGATTTTATTTGTGATTAGATATTTATGGGGTAATTTCCGAATTTTGCACCGTCTCAATCCAGCCACACCCTGCGTCAGACATGCTTGTGTAGCGTCTCGGGTGCGTTGCGTCATAAACATAAAATGTTTAGGTCAGTGTGTCAAGTTAACTATAGTTTAATACTCAATCTTTAAACGCATCTTGAGATCCCTTAGTTCGCATTTGCGCTCCAAGTGTTTTGAACGCAAGAAGACCTACTGAAGTGTTTTCTTCACTGTATAAACTGGGCGTTGCTCATACAGCTGAAGTTTCACTTACTGCCCTCTGGAGTAAACAGGTGGTACTACAAGCTTGCATTTCTCAGGACTCTTCCTTATTATGGTCTGGGGGAATTGCGATTAAATGCGTTAATTTTTTTTAACGCATTATTTTTGTAAAATTATTCAACTGAATTAACGCGTTAAATCGACAGCCCTAATAATTATTTTAGGTTAATTGTGATGAGTTCTGTGGTGACCTAACTAAAATCCAAATGTATTCAAAATCCAAACAGGGTTCCTGTGTGACGTTCACTGTTATACATTCTAAACAAGTGGTCTAGAAAAGACTGAATGGAAACGGGAAGGATTTTCCCAAAATTGGAAATGCATTTTTCTAAGCACATTTCGAAATACTGTATTAGCTTTTATGTGTCTAATGGCACTCTCTTTAAACAGTAAATTAGAATTTTGCTGATTGAACCATATAGCGTGATATTGAGGCTACACTACTGTGCCCTCTGGCCAAATGGTCTAATGGTTTGTTATTTGTGTTAATTATGTTGTTTAGAATTCAACATCATACACCAGGTTAAATACTCAGCTGTTACTATTTCCTTGACAATATAGAACACTTTTAACCCTCCAGTCATGATCATCCTCCGAGGTTTTCATTATAAACTCCCATGGTTAGTTCATCAGAGAATGCTTTACAAACCAAATAATCTGATGGCTGGCACTGCACTATTTGCATGTGGCCTACTATACTGAAACATCTATATTTGGGCAAAAGAGGACCTTGTGCAGTCAAAGCATCAAATTACATTTAATTCATTTCGCTTTCAGTATGCACGCCCAGAGTGCCAAGCTGTTGTGTGATGCAGTTGCGGTACTGCATTTATGTAAAGCTTTTAAATATGTAAAGTTTGTGAAATCGGAAGAGGTGGGGCTGGGAAGTTACCAACTGTGAGAACATCAAGAGTTCAGAGGCATCAGGCTTCAGCATGTAGGTCATAAGTGATGGAGAACTTCATGGAGTGGGGTGCATTTTGTAATCACACTTGTCCCAGATTCCCCTTACTGATGTAAAGTTACTGAATAAAGTGTGGTGCATTTGAATATTTTCACATGGTTGGGATTCCTTTCAATGACTTAAATGTGCTAAGGGTGGGAATCATAAGGAATTGCCCATGTCATATTACAAAAATTTGGTAGCAGTTTCATATTTTTACCACAACAAAACAAACATGTATTAGAAATTGGGCTGCAACTAACGATTATTTTGATAATTGATTAATCTAACGATTATTAGAATGATTATTCTGCAAATATTGCAACAATAAATAATTTGCTCTTAAATGATTATTCAGCTTGTGCCTGACTTAAAAGTTGTATTAAACATGCTTACTAACAATAAAAATTACAAAATCATCTTTTAAAATTAACTCTAAATGACATTCACTGAATTAAAGGGAAAAATAATTTTATTAAGTTTAATTCAATAAAGAAATTAACTGGTGTTAATATCAAGTGTTTTTGTCTTGTTTTCCATTTAAAAGGGTCTAAATATCCTTAAAACAAGAATACATTTAATTGAGAAGCAACATAAAAGATATTTAGACTTGCTTTAAGAGAATATATCTTAAATGTACTGTAAGTAAATTTTTTCACATGGTTATATTTCTGCAAGTGCAGTAAAGACAAAATATATTTATATTTAAGATTTATTTTCTAAAAGCAAGTATAAATATCTTATGTGCTGCTCCTCACTTGAATGCATCTTTTTTTTTAAAGGAGTTTTAGATATTTTAAAATATTAGAATTTTTAATATTATATTCAACATTCTCATGTAACAATTTTTCTTCTGCAGTATAGCTGCTAAAGAAAATATAGGTTGTTTTAAAGGAGTTTTAGATATGTGTATTGGAGAACAATCCAAAACAAATCAAAAACGTATTTTGATGCAGTGTATAATGGGGCGAAGACTACCCTCTCTAACTTTTCTGTTCACTTCAATCCATCTTGAACTCTCAAAAAACCAAACTCGTTCTTATAAATAAAGCTGCGTATTAACAATTTTCACAAATATGAAATGCACAGTGACAGTGAGCGTCCCCGTGATAGTGTCCATCAGTCGGTGCAGTTTCAGTCTCTTCCCCCTTAAATCAGGACATTCGTGCAACTCAAAGAACAGGCACTGACCATACAGAGAAATGCCGGTTTCGGAGTTTGTAGTTATTTACATGATCTGCTTCCGTATTATTTTAACTTTAATAAAGCTATAATGCATTAAATATAACTGCTTTAAAGATGTAATGCCAGGGTGTTTCCTTTAAAGATTCTCGACGGGCAAGTTTTGCTTCCAGTGGAGCTCCAGCTCCAATTATTCCAAAACAAGAGTGCTTCTGTATTTGCTTATTTTGTATTTTTGCATTATAATTCACTCATACTTTGCGATCTACATCACCTGATGCTGTTTGGAAAGTTTAGAGTGCATCTGGACTGTGATCTTTTATAGGTTTCGCTGCAGTGGCGTGGGATGTAAAGATGGTGTGTGAATGTGTACAGTTGTCCTAGCGACCGCAGTTCGTATCCGCATTTTGTCCCACTCTTTTTCCCATTTGATTTCCTCTTTCCACTCTTAATTATTTCTTTAATACTACTTAAAATTATAGATAACGATTAATAGAAACATGATTTTATCACAGTGATTTGGTCACTTTAAATATCGAGGAGTGCAGAGAAGGGTTTGATCCGGAGGCGGGATCTGTCGATCACATTCAGTCCTGCAGCTCGGCATCAATTGTGTGTAGATTGCATCACTGTATTACTAATAATGTAGGAACCATGTTTTTTTTTTTTGGCAGAAACCATAGTTTTAATGCAAATAGCCATGGTGTTTGTTAGTACCGTAATATGGTGGAAATAGAATAACCATGGTTAATTTTGTGGTTACTGTAAATTTACAAAAATACCATGGTGAAATCATTGCTACTGTAGTAAAAACCAAGGTTATTTTTTGAAAGTAAAGTTTAGGGGTAGAGCTTAAAGTAATGTGTCTGTGGGACACAATATACACACTGCAGTGTTGCCTATACTCTGTTATTATTTAAAAATGGGTGTAATTAGTATCTACCAATAATTGCACCGGGGTTGGGGTGCAAATTATATTTGCCACTTTTTGCACTGGGTTGTAAATAGCATATAACATTATATGCACCAGGGTGTAAATAGCATCTGCCTAAAATCTATTACTAACCTTATCTGTGTTAAGTTACAATCAATATACAATACAATACATCTTTGTTGCCATGATTTTGTAACGCAACTAAACCTTGCAATCTGGTAAATGCCATAATGGTATTAAATGCCATCATGCGAACACATATAATGTTTGCATTTTTGCTCTTCTTTTGAAAATGTGTGTGTAATTTAATGTTTTTGGACTGGCCCCATTCACTTCTATTGCAATTACTTTACTGTATCTGCAGTCTTTGCTTTTTATTATAAACAATGAAGGAGTCAAAATTATTTTTCCAACGATCAGCATTTTGCCACAAATGTTGTCAATTGAGCTTAAATTGTATTGAACCTCAAAGATTCCTTGAAACACTTACAGTCATATAAACAGTCACTCACACTGATTTAACTCATGAACATTGAGTATAATATAACAGTAACAGTATTTGCCCAAAAATAATGCAGTTCAGTAAGTCGCATGTTAATTCAGTAACTACTTTGATGGATTCATTGAGTGAGACATTTTAGACTGATAATTCTATACTCTAAAACAAATTGCTTCCATATGGCTTTTTTTATTACATTTGTTCAATGACATTTGGATCCATCTCAGCAATTACTGATTGCTCATTTAACAAGCTTATAGTTTTAAGGTGTTCTTTAAATTATACACTTCCACTCTTTTCTGTAGTATCAGGGAATGTACTCTCCTGGGTCCTTGACAAAGATTTATTGGTAGTTTCCAGGCTATAGATCACAATCTTGGGCTGAATTGCACATATCACAATCCTACACAAATGACCATACTTAAATCTTTTAGATCCACTTTTGTTTTGAAGAGATTGGATTCTTGCGAAGGCCACTAGACTTGTACTTCAGCACTGGAATGACATTTTGATAAGATTAAAAACATTTTTGAATATCTAAGAAACTATCATTAGTGTGAGCTCAACTGTGCCAGAGGGCACACACGAAACCAGCAGTGACTCAGTGTGGTTAAACCAAGCATTGTTTTGACTGTAAGAGCGTTATTTACCCATAGAGGTAAATATAATAAAGGACAAATACACAGGTGAGCTCATGTTCATTTTTGTGGCTTATTAACGTCAGGCACAGGTTTTGTGGCTGTTTTGAGTTTTTGGTCATTATAATTTTGAGAGCGTTTGCCGCATACATTTGTTTTGAGACTTTGGGTTAGTGACATTTGTTGTTGACATTCTGTTGACATATGAGTAAAGCTTTTATATGACTTCCTCTCTTTGAACAGACTTATAAGCCTTTTAACATCACATGAAATCAAAATTGGAGGTTTGTGACTTTTATTCCATGTCTATTACTCGACCTCAAGCCTCCTAGGTCCCTTTCAGCACTATGGATTACTTGCACAACTGCTTCTGCATTCTAAGTTGTGCGTCTCATGCTGTGTTCACACTGCCAGCTACTTTGTCATTTCATGTTGCCAGTGGCTGGCGGTTAGGTCGCTAGTGGTGTTTATGGAGAGTCTAAACACTTTACGTCTTTACAATATTCTAATATTATTATGAAACTTTTAGGATCACATGAGCTCTACCATCTTCTCTCGTAATGGCTGGCCCTCCCGAAAGTCGCTCTTCATTTGCATAAAGTTAAACATTTCTAAACATTGACGCATCGCTGGATACTCCCTCATCCGGGAAGTCAAAGTTTCCAGTTACAGTGTTTAGTGCGCCTTCGTGCAGAGATTTATTAATTGGAAAGCAGTTATTTCTTCTTTTTTTTCAGAGCTGTCAGTTGATTAAATCAGCTAATTATATTTTTTGGCTCTAACGTGATGTCTCAGTTTTAGAATTTGCTGAAATTTGCCTCTAAATATATATTTTTCCTTTCCAAATGTAGCTAAACTCAGCTCCTGAATAATAAATCAAACATATATAACCTGCAGCAGTCTGGCCATCTAATTATCACGTCTTTCATTAATTAATGATATTTCATACCAGTTAAGATTCACCGATAAATTCCACCATACAATGGTTGCAAATAACTTTTACTTTTGGTGGTTTTGATTGTTTTTATTTATAAATACATTAGCTGTTATCTTACTCTGGCCATGCTGTACAAATCACTCAGAACAGAATGAAGTAATTGTATGATCACATTAAATAAATAAATAACTGCGCTAAAATATATTTAACCACACTACATATATTTAATCTATTTCAAACGCTATAACCCATTATCTTTAGCAGCTCTTACTTATGCATTTACATTTCAACATTTATTGGTATACAGTACTTATCAGTATAACAGTGACAAAAAGTACATGCATTTAATAAAAACAGGGTGATGCATCCATTTTGACATTTGCGTTTTGGGCTGATCTGTGGTTAAATGTCTGGTACCAAATTCCTTGTGAGGAGAAACAGTGAAATACGCTTGGATTGGACCAACCATTCATTCAGATACAAGCCATTACTTTCACAGATCGGCTTGGGCTCAATTAAAGCTCTGGCAAATGTTCTTCCACTGAATTTTGAAGAACGTACACAGTAATGTTCAGAATATTTCCTCTATCTCCGAAAAGATCCTTATTTTAAAATCCTCTTTTGAACACTCATTTTAAGTGCCGTTTCAGGAACTGGGTAACTACAGCGAATGCAAACACATTTAATTGGAAACTAGCGGGCAGCACTATTTCAAAGCAGAAGTACGTCATGGGGCTCAGTGCAAGTAGTCCATTGCGAGCTGTAAGCAGCTAGAATAGAACACTGAAATATTATAAGAATGATGTAACTGACTCCAATGTCAGAGAGGTCCCTTGCTGTTTGATCGAAATATCTATGACTCAGCTGTGTCTTGGTGAATCCTGCTTGCTCGTATAGGTTTTGCTTTGCTACCTAATGCATCCTCTCTAAAGCAGAATTTTTGCATTGAGTAGAACCCATAATTTCACTCTGACTTGTAAAAGTATGCCCTCATTGTGTCAGAGTACATCCCAGTGACAAGCCCAAACTCTAAGATGAACTATTCCCCCACCGGGCTAATGATTTTATGAGTAATTTAGTATTCAGAAATCCAACAGTGCTCTTTGGATCGTTATCACTTTTAATGATATGCTGTGACACCAATTTATTCCGATCTCTCTTTTTATTTGTAATTTTTTTTTTTTTATGGTAAATAATTTTTTGACTTGTATAGATGCTGCACCTTGGAAGTTTGTTGACATCTTCTCCTGTTTCATTACTTTTAGGCTATATATTCCGGAAAGGGTTGTCATGAAATTGTGGTTGATGGTAATTACAAACACAATATTTATGCAAAAGTTAATATAAACTAAATCCAGAGTGCTCTGCTTTCACAATGGGCATTACACCTTGTTTATATTTTTGCGTGAGTGTGGCGCAAACATCACAGTTGGTGTGCATGTACATTAGGGCGCTTATACTTCACGTTTCTTTATTTTCAAATATGAATTAAAAAAGTAAAATGAGAAAAGAAACGCTTCAATAGACAGCTCTATGTTAACTTGGTGTTGCACAGTTGCCTAAAACGGTGCCATAGTACTACCACAGACTCGAGCTTTTTAATAGGGTACAACGGGGCTAAACGCTCTGCAGGGTAAAAGGCTCCCTTGATTTTATTTTCTCTCAAAACACTAAATGGCAACTAAAAAGTTGTTTCCTACTATGCACTGCAAAATTTTCACGTTCCATGAGATCTTGATTTTGAGGCAGTATAATCTAATTAAGTATGTAGCTTATGAAAATCCCTGAAATGAACATTTCTTTTGAGACAAATACTTATTTTTAATTTTCAGTTTTGTTAAAAATTCAATAACTGTCCAGTATGCAAAAGAAAAGGATTTGGGGTAAAATGCCCCCCGTTCCTGGGGCTAAAGGCCCCTCTAAAATGCATTGTTTTGCTTAATTGGGTTCAAAGTGGGTTCACATTGACTCATCCAATCATAATAGAGATTGTTTATAGAATACTTGAGATGTAATAAAATGTCAAATGTGTTTGAAATTAACAGGAAATGGTTGACTTCTTCTGAAGTAGTCATTTTGAGTAAGCATTATCTTAATTTGTTACTCTAAAAAGCATCTTGTTGTCTCAAAATTATTTGCATTAGTTGACAAATTGTGCCCTAAAACTATTGCCCCAGTATCTACACAATATCACTTTAAACCCCCTTGGGGCCTTTTACCCCAAGCAAGGGAGCCTTTAAAATTATACATTTTGTGACCAGAAAATGCAAAATTTCATTAAGGGGTGCCTTTAGCCCCATTGTACCCTACTGGTGGTACCGGTGTTTTTCATTTATAAAGTTGCACTGTATATACACTACCGTTCAAAAGTTTGGGGTCACTTACTCATTCTTTATTTATTTATTTATTTCACATTTTAGAATAATAGTAGTCAGCAAAACTATGGAATAATAGAAATGGAAATATGGGAATTATTTTGTGACCAAAAAATCCAAAATAAATCCAAAACTATGTAATATTTTAGCATCTTCAAAGTAGTCACCCTTTGCCTAGATTTTGCAGACATGTACTCGTGACATTTTCTCAACCAACTTCTTGAGGAATCACCCCGGGATGCTTTTTAAACAGTATTGAAGGAGTTCCCATCTATGTTGGGCACTTATTGGCTTCTTTTCTTCATATTTTGATCCAAGTCATCCATTTCAAAAACTTTTTTTTTTTTTAGGAAATTTTAGATTTGTAATTAAATAAATGTATATGTTTTGGCAGAATAATATTTTGTCTACAAAGTTAATTTCAAACTTTTAAGCATACACCTTCAGATCAAAAGATTTTTAAGATCATGAGAAACATTTCAGACAAGTGACCCCAAACTTTTGAACGGTAGTGTACGTCCCTAATGCTTTTTCAGTGAAATGCTTATAAGACAGCAAGGCATAGTCAAGACACAACCGCAAAAGACCTCCACATCTGTGGTGTATATTGTGTGTCCCACAGACACATCCGTCGTCTTCTATGTAATCATGTGCTAGATGGACGTCTTTGTCCCATGCACGGTGTCTTGCTGTTTTTTTTTTTTTTTTGGTGTCTCGTGCAGTAACAATGCATTTTTTTATTTGTTGCATTGTGCACTGTCAGCAGAGGCTCTCGCCAAACTCCCGCGAAAATATAAAAAAACAAGTATGAACGCAAAACACTCCGGTTTCACTTTAAACAATCGTGTAATGGCAAATGTTCCTGGTTTGCACATGCTGTGTTAATGACACACAGTGAGAAAGAGGAAGAGATGAACACTTTATTTCTGTAGAGTGATAAAATGATGAAACAAAATCTCAAAGTTTTTGCTCGGGGGTTTATTCATTGCATTAAAATAACATGTGAAAGTGAAGAAATTATGAAATAAATATTTTATATTATAGTATAATAAAAATGGAATGTAAATATAATAAAATGTATAATAGCTGACCAAAAAAAGAGAGACATGTTTTAAGTATTTAGAAATATTATGATATTTAAAACATTATTTTTTATGTCATTCATAAGTTTTTAAAGCCTTAATAAAATAGGGATAAAATGTGATTTCCTTTTATTTGATTTAGATATTTGATGTTAAATATGTAATAAGGTGTTTGAAGCACACATGCATAAAAAAGCATGCCTTAAAAAAATGACAATTTATTTGACAATGGTGAAAGCCCTTAATGAGCCCTAGCTGCTATGAAGAAGAGACGAGTTCTGTCAAAAAGGGAGTTAACTGATCTGTGAAATTAATCATCAATGAATCTACAACAGTTTTTGATTGGTTGCATTTTCACCCAAAAATTACATCCATCATGTCATCATCCTGTGATGCAGCTTAAACACTGCCACGCAGTTGTCTTGACCATTTCTTTCTCTGGAGGGCAGTTTTGGAAAAATCTGAAGTCATGATATCATAACACACAAATAAGAATGTCACTTGTGTTGACTCAGATTGATGGATTTAAAGTCATAATCTTTTCTAAACCTTGTGGAGCATTGTTTTCTTTGTATTTTGGAAATGGCAAATTCTACCAACATACAGTCCACTGCGTTTCAATTTATCCTGCAAGTCTTCTGACTGTAGTGTTGATTCCCAGCAATTATGAGATCACTTTATTGCAGGCTAAATCTGTTGGCTGCTGATAAAAGCACTAGGGCTTTCTTCCTGTATTTAGCTTAAGTCAGTTCTGTTTGTTCCAAAACCTTACTGTGATTGTGAAAATGGGTGGCCGCCAGAGACCATGAAGAATGAGACTGGTCACTGGCATTCTTTTGAATGGAAATCGTAATGCTAAATATAGTAGCTGTAGGAATGGTCCCACATTACAGTTAAAGAGCCACATCACTTTTTTAATCAGTTAAATTGAGATTGCGCATGCAGATTAGTTAGTGCTGGGGGTCAGGCATTGGCTGCTAAGCGGGTCCCTATGGGCACCTGCTGGTAGATGCTGGAACTACACCCTGTGATTGCAAAAAGCATGTTTCTCCTTTGACAGTCATTCAAAAGTAGCCTTGTTTTTAGATGATTTTGTATTCCCTAAGAAACATTTCAATCAAAATGATGTCATTACATTATTGTACATATTTTTTGGTGACATAATGCTCTTAAAAGCATGAAATGGGCTTGGCAGAATCCATTTGCGTATTTCCTGGGAACCATCCACTCGCTGAACACTGCCATCGAGTTGAATGGGGATGCTAACGGATACGGTAGCTCTCTCTTTAGAGCTCCTTGGCTAGAGCAGACTCAAAAATAATTGTTTTTTGTGTGTGATTTCAGCTTAAGAAGCACAGATTATGACACAAATATTGGCCAATTGTATTGCCTTTAGTTGAAATCTTTTTTTTTTTTTTTTTTTTTTTTTACCAATCATTTTGGAGATTTTGGTCTTTCTCCATTCAAGTACATAGGAGCTGTATTTATATCCTGCTTTCATCCAATAGAGAAACTGAATGTATCTACCATTTTGGTGGCCTCCTATGCCTTTTGACCACTGGCAACCAGGATTGTTTTGTTTGTTAAAATTAAGTTTAAAGACAGATACATTGTTTTGGTATATTTTTGCGTTGTATCTGCCTATATAGACGCCTGTGATTTAATTTTCTTTGCTTGAAGTTGTATGTCAGTTGCTGCTTCGATTTAAAGTTGGAATTCATATGTGTTTTTAGTACACCCGGGTTTGGATCCCTGATCCAGAAGAGGTCTGGAAGTCAGCAGAAATCATCAAGGATTATAAGGAGGGAGACTCCGTCCTTCACCTCAAATTAGAAGATGAATCGGTAAGCAAACACCTTCCTCTTCTTTTACCTTAAGTCATATATTTTTACCTTTTTTGAGTCTAGAGTTTCATTCAGGTAACTCAGGATGGATTAATCATTTATAGCAGACTTAGCCACAATGGCTTTTCTATTTCAGTCCTGACACAGCAGTTGTGAACTAAAGCAGAACATCCCTTAGCAGGCCATCCCACTCCCTGCCGCTGGTAGTTAGGATTCACCGCACTGAGGAAAGTGTCTATGAATCATTAAGCATGTTTTGGTGTGTAAGACATGCAGGCCCTGAGAGATGGGAGTGAATGTGATACTCTCAAGTGTATTATCAAAAAACTATGCTGTGTTTGGGGAAACCTAAATAAACCTAAAAAAAAAGAGATGAAAGAAAGATCAGCATGACTCATTAATGCTCTTTATGATTTATACGCTCGCATCTATATTGCAGTCCTAACCCTCTCGAATTTGCAAAAATCACTCTTGAAGATTTTCAAGGAAATTCACCCCTTCATTGTGGTTTGAATTTTATGAATTTCTTATACATTTCTTTTTAATTACATAACTGTCTCTATTCCTAGCCGCTAGAATATCCAATTGGTCCCAAAGAAAATCAGCTTCCATTTCTTCGTAATCCTGATATTCTGGTTGGAGAAAATGATCTCACAGCTCTCAGCTACCTCCACGAGCCTGCTGTGCTCCACAATCTCAAGGTCCGCTTCCTGGAGTCCAATCACATTTACACTTATTGCGGTAAGTTCATGCCTGTATCACAATATTCTCTCTATATTAAATGAGTTGTTCACCCAGAAATTAAAATTCTGTCATTTATTTTCTCACCCTCATGAGGTTCCAAACCCATATGACTTTATTTCTTCAGAGAAACACAAAAGGAGAGCTTTTGAAGATTGTCACAATCACATATTTCCATGCAATAGCAATACAAGGTGACTCACTTTAGCTTAAAAAACACCAGAGCCCAAATCAAAAATGGCGACACAGTAGTAACATTAGACCTCATTGTTTCTTGTGTGCCTAGTGACCAAAATGCATGATGATTTTAATATCGATGTGCCACCATTTTGATTTGGGCTCCTTAATACTGTATATGAATTAATTTTAATTGAAAGTGAATAATGACTTTTGGACTGTTCATCATACCAATTCATTGTATGCCTTAAGAAAACTTAAAAGGAAAATTATGCACAAGTCACATGGATTACTTAAAGTCAGTACAGTTGAAGTGAGAAGTTTACATACACCTTAGCCAAACACATTTAAACCCATTTTTTTCATAATTCCTGACAATTAATTGTAGAAAACATTCCCTGTCTTAGGTCAGTTAGGTTCACTACTTTATTTTAAGAAAGTGACATTTCAGAATAAAACTAGAGAGAATTATTTATTTCTGCTTTTATTTATTTTATCACATTCCCAGTGGTTCAGACGTTTACATACACTTTGTAGCATTGCCTTAAATTGTTTTACTTGGGTCAAACGTTTTCAGTAGCCTTCCACAAGCATGGTACAACTCGACTCTCTCTTTTGCTCTCTTTTTTGGGGTTTTCCACTGTGTATAGTACCTGGTACCTGATACTTTTTTAGCAGCACCTCAGTCGAGGTTCCAAGCGAGCCAAGCCGATACTAAATGTGACGTAAAAATCCTGCAGATCACTGATTGGTCAAGGAGAATCGTCACTACCAGCGTCACTGGATTTCCGACACGCGACATCAACATGCTAGTTTTAAAGTTAGCGACATCGATAACAGTATAATTTGTTCATGTGACTTTCGAATTGTGAAAAAAGAAATGGCTGTACGCAAAACCACGCTGTGGTCAATAAACGAGGTGCAGGCGGTCCACTCGTTAGTGATGAATGAAAAAGTCTCCCAGGAAGTATCAGCTGTTGACTGGACACGACTACCTCCGGACCTACCAACAGTGTAGGGAAAAAAAAAAAAAAACTTAAATGTGAATACAGAACCATCAAGGAAAAGTAGAAGTGGTTCGACCAAATGGACTCTAGCTAAACCGGTGAGCAATGGGAGGGAGTGTGCCCTGGACACAGCCACACTGTAGGATGGTAAGTTTTGTTATGTTAACACTATACTCAGCTTCACTTTATTTAGTTGGCCAGCAACTGGAAGCTTGCTTCTAAAACAACCAAGCCAATTTAACTGACACACTTGTGTAAAATCACCATGTAACAACTGCTTTGCAGCATAATGAGCTAGTAGCTAACAGCTAGCGGTCGTGTTATTGTTTTGGTCAGTTTGTGTCATGTTCAAGATGATATCACGGCAGTTGAGGCGGCTCAACTATGGTGATCAGCCTATAATCCCACCCACGTTGAGGTGGCACTAAACTGCAGTGGAAATGCAAGCTCAGAAAAGTAAAGCGAGTAGAGTTGAGGCGAATCGAACTGTAATGTGCAGTGGAAAATTGCCATAAGATGCTAGAATTTTGACCCATTCCTCCTGACAGAAATGGTGTAACCGATTCAGGTTTACACATGCTCGCACATGCTTTTCAGTTCTGCCCGCAAATTTTCAATCAGATTGAGGTCAGGGTTTTGTGATGGCCACTCCAATACCTTGACTTTGTTGTCCATAAGCCATTTTGCCACAACTTTTGAGGTATGCTTGGGGTCATTGTCCATTTGGAAGACCCATTTGCGACCAAGCTTTAACTTCCTGGATGATGTCTTGAGATTTTACTTCAATATTTCCAGATAATTTTCCTTCCTCATGATGCCATCTATTTTGTGAAGTGCACCAGCCCCTCCTGCAGCAAAGCACCCCCACGGCATGATGCTGCCACCCCAATGCTTCACAGTTAATGTTAATGTTCTTCGGCTTGCAAGCCTCATGCTTTTTCCTCCAAATGTAATGATGGTCATTATGGCCAAACAGTTAAATTTATATTTCATTAGACCAGAGAACATTTCTCCAAAAAGTAAGATGTTTGTCCCCATGTGCACTTGCAAGCTGTAGTCTGGCTTTTGTATGGTGCAGTGGCTTTCAGGTTATGTTGACATAGGACTTGTTTTATTGTGGATATAAATTCTTGTCTACCTGTATCTTCACAAGGTCCTTTGATGTTGTTCTGGGATTGATTTGCACTTTCTGCACCAAATTAATATGCAGAAACATGTTATAAGTAAGCCATTCATAGGCTAATTCTCTGAAAAACTGTAAGCACTGTCTTTCTGTGGCACTGAAAATGTCTGTTTGGTTTGAGTGACCCGCTTAGACAACATATATTTCTATAACAACACGGAAATGGTGTCCGACGAAGGAATACAAGAACAATTGTTTCAGTCCGTACTTGCAACACTGATTTTACACATGTGCAGTAAGGGGATTTAAACGTGTTCAGTGTGGAAGAGCAACTTTTGGAAGACACTTGAAATTGGCTGTGTGGACTAAGTGTAGGGATGTGCAAAATTACATAATTTAAAAATCAACTAGTCGGCGGGTTATGTCGATGATTAGTCGACTAGTCAGTCTATAAAGCTTGTGGAAATTAGGCTGGAGTAATTTCCACAAGACACCAATCAGATGCTTTTCTTAATTATAGACTGTAGACGCTAAGCACATCACCTCAATAGGATAACAGATTATGCATGAAACAATGGAGACATTGCTCCAAGATAAAAATTCCAATAGTAAAATATTGTTGTGGTTATTGGTTTGCTGTAGCTGTGTTTTTCCACCCTTAAATGCATGTTTTGCCAACATATTTTGTTGTTCGTGTCTTCTTTACCTAACGAGTAAATTCATAAATTTGAATGTAAGCGAAGTAAAAACAAAAGAACTAATAATAACACACAGAATGCCCAAAACAGTGTGTGGGTAACATTACGTATCGCTGCTCATGAAGTCGGCTTGATAGCATTTATAGATGTACATGAATATATGTGGTAGCATTCGGGTGTATAAACTGAGCAGAAAACATGAAATAAGAGAGCAATAATAATATAGCCTCGGCCACATATATGGAATAGTATGTGTGAAATAATGTTTTGTAATTTAATGAGCCGCAAATTTAGCCCACCTCTGTTTCAGAAATGAATTCCAAGGGCTGAAGACTTTTTTGTTGATCTTCCTATTTCAACTACAGAGTATTTAAACCTACTGTTTAAAAATCTAAATATAGAAATAAAATGACATCAAATATATCATATCAACATTATTAGGGCAATCCAACCAAGAATGCAATTACAAAAGGTATCCTACCTTTCTCTTAGACGATATGCCAAATGTAAGTGAAAGACACAAACAGTAAATAATTGTCTAAATATTTCACAGACAAAAACGGCTTAATCATTCATGCGTCTTCACATTTCTAATCAGAAACAAAAGCTACATGTTTAGGAAGAAGACACGAATGTTGATTCTAGCAGAAAACACTCTCTCAGCTAGGACAGACGTGGAAAGGACACAAAAAAAAAAATGCAATTGACATCAGTTGTTGCTTGGCCGCTTTCGCTTCTGCAA
This sequence comes from Moxostoma hubbsi, assembly GCA_032164185.1. NCBI lineage: Eukaryota > Metazoa > Chordata > Actinopteri > Cypriniformes > Catostomidae > Moxostoma > Moxostoma hubbsi. The sequence continues at coordinate 3,562,708 of JAVLUX010000151.1, read as the reverse complement.
CACCCGATGAAGATTCTCCCACTGACTTTTAGCTAACATCCTTGACATTCTGAGCATTATTGACATTATTTTGCAAATACTGCATTGTACTACATCAGTTCCCAATTTTGTGATTTGCGCTAACATTTTAGAACCTGCAGCAAATATTAGGTAAACCGTCAGATTTATAAAAATATTGTTTATACTGTACTTATTTATACTAATTTTATCGTATTTGTGATTTAAAAGAAAATTTGAACTACAATAATAGTAAACGCTGTTTTAAATATAAATATTTTAACCTTTTAATAATTTTTTTATTGTTTAAACATTACTAGTCAGCATCACTAATCGACTAGTCAGTTGTTGAATGACTAGTTGACCATTCTTGCACATCCCTAACAAAGAGTGTTACAAAAACAAAAACCCAGTTTTCAAATGTATCCGGTTTAATGTTGACATAGTCTAAGATTTGATGGTGGTGGTGGTGGTGGCTAGAGCACAGGGCTGCTAATCAGAAGGTCGCTGGTTCGAACCCCACGGCCACCACCATTGTGTCCTTGAGCAAGGCACTTAACTCCAGGTTGCTCCGGGGGGATTGTCCCTGTAATAAGGGCTCTGTAAGTCGCTTTGGATAAAAGCGTCTGCCAAATGCATAAATGGTAATGTAAATGTAAATGTAATATAAAAAAAAAAAATTATAATTCAAGCTCACAGACATTGCCTTTTTTAATAGAAGATCTACATTTTTTTTATTAGCTTGTTCAACACAATGTACCCATTTTAGTTTAGAACTCAAATATGGGACACCAGGCCATGGAAATAAAATACTTGATTTTTTCGGAAACAGGGTCTTCCCACCAATCTCATTTATTGAGGATGAGTTATATTCATGGTTTATAGTTTAAAGACATATAAAAGCCATTTTATTTGGTTGTTGTTTTTTTGCTACCACTTAAATACAACACGTAATACAATAGGATATACACAGGAATTGCGTAATTCAGAGAAACATGTTTTTACCATCTTGCATTGAGCTGCAGCAATTGCGGGCATTTTTGCTACATACTGCCCAGATTTCAAAAGCTTGTCGCTTGCCACGTACCATGTAAATTCCCTTTAAGCATCTGGACACTCCGTTCCTTCTTGAGTAAACACTTTCACATTTCACATGTGAAGACTAGCCTTTACTCCCTCAGGTAAGTCTGTTTCATATTGCATTTGCAGGGTGCAAGATGCTCAGCTGTGTTTTTTTTAATGGAAAACTCACATTGAGCATTGACTCTAACTAAGTAGACATAGCTGCAGGCCGGAGACCTCCATACGGGGGCGGAATCTCCAGAAGGGGTTGCGCCAACTCCAAAAGGGGGGTTCTTTTTTCCAATCACAGTTAAGGTTAGGAAAAGGGTTAGGTAAAGGGCTCCCTATATCTTAAATGGCAGTTTGGATCTCCTGCCCATTTTGGAGCAATGCCTGCAGTTATACTCTTCTCTTTGATTCCGCATACAGAGCTGTTGTCATCAGAGCATTAGCAAAGGGTCAGTTGTCATCCATGAGCATCAGTTCTGCCCTGTTTTTGATTTTTTTTTTTTAATTGAGTAATCAAATTCAATTGAGTAACCATGACAGCCCTAGTTTGGAACAACATGAGGGTGAGTAAATATTTGACAGAATTATCTACATTGATTGAAAAGATCTGATATAAAGGTGGCCAGGCTGATTAAACAGCAGATATTTAGCTATTTTGAGATTTTTCCAGTACAGTTTATTTCATTTCAGCAATTTTGTGTAGGCATCATGTCTCATTTCCTATTAATAAAGTGTATTTTTTTCCCTTGCCAATGGTTTCTATGATCTACTTAGGCTTACAATGCTTTTGGGAAACACAGCCATGGTCTTTTAAATATTGGCATCAGCCATAGAAACCATTGGCAAATCAAATAATGAATTTAAAGGCTGGGGTCAAGGGGGAGGCCATGGGGGCAAGTGCCCTCTTGTCAACAAGCTTGTGCAACAACTTGCTCTAATTTGGCTGACGATTAATTGACAAACATTTCTTTGCGATTAAGATGATAACGCAGGGCTCAACGCTAAGGATTTTTTGTACTGGCCTGGTTCGTAAAGTGCTTCAGATATTCACTGGCCCCTGCAGTGGAGGAGATTATGTGTTTTCGGTCACCCGTTTAGTCATGCAACTTTTGGCCATGTGTAGTGTTTTCACACACAGGATCAAAGATTTACTCACTGAGTTAAAGATTTGATTATTGACTGAATTTAATAAACATATGAATCCCTGAGAGAGGAGACTCACTACTAAATTGGTTGTGACTGTGTAATATACAGGTGGTAGATATGCCTAATCTATGAATTATGAATGTGGATATTAACAAAATCAGAAAACCCAAACAAGACCAACACTGACTGAAGAGCAACATGGCAAGCTTACAGTTTCAAAATGTTATGAAGTTGAAAAAGTCAAGTCTTTGTACTTGTGCTCATCCCCTATTTGGTATTTTAGAATATACTGTAAGTATTCTCAAATTACATGTGTAAATACAATACTCCTTCCTGCGAGTGCTGTTTTAACAGGGCTTCCACAGAATCTTCTGTGTGTAAATTGGCATTGAACAGATTGTTGAATATACAGAGTAAGGAATTTTACCTCCATCTTGGTTGTAGGGAAGATTCTGGTTTCATTTTTTTAATAATCTTCATTCTTGTTATACTGTTGTGGTATACACTTTTTCCTCAATATATTTACCCTCTACTCTCTCTTTTTTTTTTTTTTATCGACCGGCTCTGGGGTTTCCTTAACAACATGTGTCACAATGTTATAATGAGGTATCCAGGTTCAACAGATTTTACTGGAGGTGGACAAATACAGTGTCTGTTTTGTTAATAGTTGTGGCATTTCAGAATTACATTTTATTTGGGGGGGTGTTTGTCTACTTCCATTGAAAAGTTATTTTGGGAGAAGAAGTCTTATTATGTAGTGCATGTTTGAATCCAGTTGAATGTTGAATTTTCTCAAACAAAAATTGTGTCGTAAGACTCCTAGATATTTGTAATGTAGACTAAAATTACCCATCTGTGGTTTGTCTTTGTGGTTTGGTGCTTTGAAACAATGGAAGATTAATTATTATTATTATTAATTATTATTAATGGCTCATAATTCATCTTTTATGTGTGCTCCTTTTTACTTTCACAGACAGTCTGTATTTTTCTCTCATGTCTTGTTATACATTGTTATGCATTTACGTCACTGCTTGGTGTGACAACTGACTGAAGTAAACCTGATAGTTTAGCTGAGAGTCACACAGAAATATGGATCATTGATTAGGATCATCATCATTTAAACAATTGAATCCTTTTATAGTTCATTTGATTTCTCTATTTCAGAGTAACTTCCTGCATACCCGGGGCAAATTTAAATAATTGTATAAAAGCTTCAACTGAAGATCTAATTTCCTCTTATCAAAACCCAAGTGTCATAAACACTTGCTAACTCATTTAAACAGTCGTGAGTAGGGGTGGGCGGTATGATCAATATCTTCATGATATTATCGCAATGGTATACATTATATCTCAGTATTATACAGTGCATCTGGAAAGTATTCACAGCGCTTCACTTTTTACACATTTTGTTATGCTACAGTCTTATTCCAAAATGGATTAAATTCATTATTTTCCTCAAAATTCTACAACCAATACCCCATAATGACAATGTGAAAGAAGTTTGTTTGAAATCTTGAAAAAAATGAAAAAAATCACATGCACATAAGTATTCACTGACTTTGCTCAGTACTTTGTTGAAGCACCCTTAGCACCAATTACAGCCTCAAGTCTTTTTGTGTATGATGTAGTGTTAATTTTGTCAGACGAGACGAGACTAAATATGTTCGTCAACGACCTTTTTTTCCATGACTAAGACGAGACGATAACGAGACTGCACCAATGTCCAAAAACGCTGACTAAGACTAAATTAACATGCATTATTGTTGACGAAAAAAGACGAGACTAAAATGTTTTGCATAAAATAAAAACTAAGATAAAATCTCTCTTCATTTTCGTATACAGTCGTCTCTTTCATCATGAGATAGAATATTCTGCTGTTACGCCTTCAAAATATTCCGAATGAGTTCGCGCTGTTGCTCTAGTAACGGTTACAGGTCTCATACTCCTGTGGCTGCAACACGAAACTACATGGAGCAAGAACACAACAATCATAGACAGTGGCGAACACGCGACGAGCGCCGACGACATGCTAGGTGGAAGGAAGAGGCTCGATATTTGGTCGCATTTTAGGTACAATGATATTGACAAAAAGTCAGAATGTGTCATTATAACTGACAGGAAGCACTGCGGACAAAAAATATCGGGAAAAAACACCACCAACCTTAAGCGACATCTAAAGGCTAACCACCCACACATTCAGGGAAGTTAACTTAAATATACGTCTCATAAGCTAATGCTGATTTTAGGCATCTACGCTGTAAATTAACCAGTTAGCTATGGTGTTGTGGCACATACATTATGTAGGTTATATATATTTTATGTAACTTATTTGCTTAATAAAATACTCTTCAGAACAAGTTCATCATTTGTGAATGTGTCTCTTAAATCAGAAAACCAGACACATTTAACAAAGTGAATTCAACAAATCATTCAACAAGTGTATTTTGTCAGGTAATTATGACATTTAACCAATATTTGAGATGTGTGAAACATTATTTGACTGAAATGGTTATCTCAGAATTAATCTCAGAAATAATTTATTTAAAAAAAGACTAAAATGTTTTGAAACTTGACTAAGATATATTGAGTTTTCTTTTGACTAAAACTAGACTAAAATGACGAGACTTTTAGTCGACTAAAACTTGACTAACAAAAAAAGATATGTGAATGACTAAATATGACTAAAACTAACAAGGACATTTGGCACAAGACTAAATTAAAAATAGGTGACAAAATTAACACTAGTATGATGCTACAAGCTTGGCACACCTATTTTTAGGCAGTTTCTCCTATTCTTCTTTGCAGGACCTCTCAATCTCCATCAGGTTGGATGGGGAGCGTCGGTGCACAGACATTTTCAGATCTCTCCAGAGATGTTCAATCGGGTTCAAGTCTGGGCTCTGGCTGGGCCACTCAAGGACATTCACAGAGTTGTCCCGTAGCCACTCCTTTGTTATCTTGGCTGTGTGTTTAGGGTCGTTGTCCTGTTGGAAGATGAACCTTCGCCCCAGTCTGAGGTCCAGAGCGCTCTGGACCAGGTTTTCATCATGGATGTCTATACATTGCTGCATTCATCTTTCCCTCGTCTGCCAGTTCCTGCCACTGAATAACATCCCCTCAGCATGATGCTGCCACCACCATGCTTCACTGTAGGGATGGTATTGGCCAGGTGATGAGCGGTGCCTGGTTTCCTCCAGACATGACGCTTGCCATTCAGGCCGAAGAGTTCATTCTTTGTTTCATCAGACAAGAGACTTTTGTTTCTCATGGTCTGAGAGTCCTTCAGGTGCCTTTTGGCAAACTCCAGGTGGGCTGTCATGTGCTTTTTACTGAGGAGTGGCTTCCGTCTGGCCACTCTACAATACAAGCCTGATTGGTGGAGTGCTGCAGAGATGGTTGTTCTTCTGGAAGGTTCTCCTCTCTCCACAGAGAAACGCTGGAGCTCTGTCAGAGTGACCATCGGGTTCTTTGTCACCTCCCTGACTAAGGCCCTTCTCCCCCGATCGCTCAGTTTGTCCGGGCGGCCAGCTCTAGGAAGAGTCCTGGTGGTTCCAAACTTCTTCCATTTACAGATGATGGAGGCCACTGTGCTCATTGGGGCCTTCAATGCAGCAAAGATTTTTCTGTATCCTTCCCCAGATCTGTACCTCGATGCAATCCTGTCTCGGATGTCTACAGACAATTCCTTGGACTTCATGGCTTGATTTGTGCTCTGACATGCACTATTAACTATGGGACCTTATATAGACAGGTGTGTGTTTTTCCAAATAATGTGCAATCAACTGAATTTACCACAGGTGGACTCCAATCAAGTTTTAGAAACATCTCAAGGATGATCAGTGGAAACAGGATGCACCTGGGCTCAATTTTGAGTGTTATGGCAAAGGCTGTGAATACGTATGTACATGTGGTTTTTTTGCGTTTTTAATTTTTAATAAATTTGCAAACTTCTTTCACATTGTCATTATGGGGTATTGTTTGTAGAATTTTGTGGAATATAATGAATTTAATTCTGTAACATAACAATGTGATAAAAGTGAAGCGCTGTGAATTCTTTCCGGATACACTGTATATACCTTTTTTTTTTTTTTTTTTTTTTTGCTGGATATTCAACTCCAAAAGTGTTTTTATAATATATTACAAAGTCAAGTTATATTGCATATTTTCAAATATCTAGTGAAGTAAATTCTTTCAAAATTTAAGGTTCTTCACATCATTTATTTCTTTAGTAGTGTATTAATGTCATGGACCAAAAGACACGATTATTCATAGATTTTTTTTTTTTGGGCAGGTTTTGCAGTTGGGTGATCTAGGTGGTTCCTACAGGGCATTGCTAGTTGGTTTCTGGGGTGTTCCGGCAGGTTGCTTGTGTTTTTTTTATAGACCCAAGTCATAAGAGCCCTCCACAAAGTCTCTATAATATTATGGGTTGTTGAAATCCCTAGTTCTTAATATAAGCAGTAGTCATTTTGATGCTTGCCTTCGCATTCATTTCAATGATGCCTAGCAGAAATCAATTTGTATTTTGTCAATAATTGATACATAATTTCCTAAATATGTCATCATGTGTTGGGTCCATTATCAAACTTATGAGATACCATTTGCATATCAGCAATGTTGCATGGGATTTTCACACATTATGTGTAGGTGTAAACTTTTGTCTGATTCTCTTGTCAGGGATTGTTCTGGTGGCCATCAACCCATATGAGCAGCTACAGATCTATGGAGAAGAAGTCATCAATGCATACAGTGGCCAGAACATGGGGGACATGGACCCTCATATTTTTGCTGTGGCAGAGGAAGCCTACAAACAGATGGCCAGGTAGGTGCTCATTATACACTTTAACCCTGTGATTCAGGAGTGATTGACTGCTGTGCTTTTCTGCTAATAAGAAATTACAGAGTTTAAATGTAATTGGAGAAATCCCCCCCTCCCCTTTGTCATAGTTATTATTTCCATGGGGTTTTTGCAACAGGGACACAGTCATCCCCCAACAAATTAATATTTTTAAACAACATATTGTCATATACACCAACAGCTATTAATTAGATTGATTTCAGTTTCACCAAGCATATACATTTGCATATTTAGCATTGCATTCAAAAAGTACACATACACAGTTCTTGGCTCATTTCACATCTGCCATCGATCTGATCAGGTTCACATCGATCAGTCTAAGCTGGTTCACTAAGGAAGTTAGTTTAGTTTATGATTTAGACTGATTCACCAATCAGTTAGAATGCTGATTTCTTCTAAATTGTTTTATTGTGACTTTTGACAGTTAAGAATTCAGGAAGTTATTAAGATCAGGTTAATGTTTAAGGTACACATTGTTTATAACAAATAGATGAAGTTTCAGTGGATTTATAGATTTGCACTGTATGTAAGCACAAAATGACATCATTTGCTTTGAAGGCTGTGAGTAATGTGAAAGTTCAGCCTGGCTTAGTAATGGATCGAGTGGGCGGTTAATCACAGTGTACACAGCATCATTCTTCTAGCCTTTGTATTTATATGTTTTGTGTAGCTTGAAACAAAAGGCAAAGCCATTTTCACATCAGGTTTAATCTCAAGTTAAACTTCCTACGCTGGGGCACCATGACTCCTTAATGACATGTGTAATGACCTAAACTCAAAATAAACTATAGGCAAAGGGTAAAAATAGTGAGAGACAAGGCTTGTATTCTCAAAGCACAAAAGAGTCTCAGGGTGGAACTCTAAGCACGCTGTACTGTATGTGGGATTCGATTGGTCGTTTAGAGTGGGTTTGACACATGCCAGTTACATTGCATGTTTTACTTAGCGTCTTGGTTTTCCTGAGGTAGCTCAACAGGGAAGTGTGTGTGTGTGTGTGTGTGTGTGTGTGTGTGTGTGGTGCATATGGGCTCCTGTAGTGAGCGACGGGAAACTGCATGTGTTGATGTGTTATGATCGGTGATGTCAGAGCACTATGATGCTTTTAACAGCAGTAAACAGCTGACCCTGAAGTGTAAAAATTAATATTAAATGTTGGGCTGCATGATAATGAAAACATTTCCCTTGAAATTGCTTGATATTGTAATCATGATTGTTCATTTTGACCAAAGGAGTTACATTAAAATACTTAATATGTGGTTGTCAAAGGCATGATGTATTGTTTATGTAGTAGTTGAAAACTGTGTTCCTAGATTACTATTATTATTTTAAATATGTAAATCAAGACTAAATGGTCACATTGGCACTCTTTACGGCAAGAAAAATTAGCAATGTGATGGTATTATCATTGAAAAATTGTTACAACAAGTTTTCAGTTTTGCACTATTGATTGATTACGGCATTTCAATGCACTCCACCTTTATTCTGTGTGTTATGATGGACAAAAGTACATTCTTTATTAATCAAATACAGCAGAACAGATATTCATTACCTTTTCTGTGTATTATACTGAGTTGTCTTCCACAGAGATGAGAAGAACCAGTCGATAATCGTGAGTGGAGAATCTGGAGCTGGTAAAACCGTCTCTGCAAAGTACGCCATGCGCTTCTTCGCCACAGTAGGGGGTTCTGCCAATGACACCAATGTGGAAGAGAAAGTTCTGGCCTCCAGCCCCATTATGGAGGTATGAATCATCTATTCTAATAATTCTTGGGAAAATGAGACACTAAAATTTGTACAGTGTCTTGGCCTAATTATTACAAAGTGTTTATTAAAGACCGAAACAGTACTTTACACCAGCACATGAATGCAGTCACTTTTTAGCTATGCAAGCTCGATTTTGTGCCTAGTTGTGTTCCAAAATGTGTCAGTTTGCAACTCAAAACAAAATTATGCATTTCGTTCTCAACGTTGTCAAAAGGGGCATTATAGTGAATATTGAGCTGACTGGGTTTGCAGCAGTATACTGGTTTCACAGTATACCATGGTAAAAATTGATGGTTATCATACCATGTACATTTTCTTATCTACGGTATTGATTAAATAAATGCAACCAGACGGAGAATCTCACCTGCACGTGCACATCTCCTTTCCTCCCTGACTGCCTGTCAGACTCGTCAACTTGCAACACACACACCCACATGCAGCAGAGAAAATGTCAGAGAGAAGCGAAGCGAGGGGGTCTGACATAAGTGAGTGTGTGAGTTAAAGAAATGTTTCTCATCTGGTGGGTCGCAGGTCTATTCACACTGGGTCGCGGACAGCAGAGAAAGAACAATGCCATGGTTCTTCTATTGAAGATATTTCGGCAGCCGCCCAAGTGATAGCCTATTTAGGACTGCTGAGGCAGATTTAATGATAATCTCACAAACCGCTTAAGGCTTCTTTTCTGCACTTCTGCAAGAGTGTAACAGAACCAGCTCATGATCATGATATGCTCTGCTCTCTGATGTGCTCGTGCAACAACAAGGGCTTACATTACATTAGATACAGGTTATGTTTTTACTATGTAAACACAGAGAGAGAACCCTGCACGAGAGTTTGTTTGGAGCCTGCTCAGGCTGCTTAGCATTGCTTATTCTTATTCTCAAATGTTCATTGTTATATCCTTTGTCATTTTACCTCGATTCAGGTTTTCCTCTTTTCTACTGTTTCATCTGCGTGTATTTTACCTGTTGCTGCTGGCACCTATATAGAGTCTGTGTTTGTAGCCTGCTAGTTTTTTAGCATCGTATATATATATATATATACGCAATAAGAGAAATATATATATATTTCTCTTATTGCGATTCAACTGCGTGCATATTCAGCCTGCATCTGCATTGTATTTTTATCGCGATTAAACTGCGCGCATTTTCTCAGCGCGCACCCGTTTTTTCTCCTCTGCGGTACACAGATTATTGCATCAATCTCAAAGCACTGCTTATCAAGAACGACCAACCACAACAAACAATTTTGCGAGGGATTCACATCAATCTCAAACCCTCACCGCTCAGGAACAACCAACAATTTGCGGTAAGTCATGGCATCCGCTCATGTTATTTCTTCCTGCATTTCATGTCACATGTTTACAATAGCCTCCTCCGTCAGCAGTGAGGGATTCACATGTGATAAATGTAAGGAATTAGTCAGGCTGACGGAGAAGGTTAATGAGTTAGATACTCGCATCCGAATGCTAGTGGAGGTCAGTGAGAAAGAGTAGCCGGGAGATTCTGTTTCGGGAGCCTCCGCAGCAGGGCATTTGGGTGATGTCTCGGCGGCATACTCGCTCAACAAAGCGGCACCACTCTCCTGTTCCTGTTAGGGTTTCCAATCAATTCTCCACACTCAGTGATACACCCACTGAGAATCATGTTGAAAGAGCCCTTGTTATTGGCGATTCTATTATAAGGAATGTGGAAATAGAGACTATAGCCACTATTGTAATTGCATTTCGGGGGCCAGAGCGTCTGACATCAAATAAAATTTACAAGTGCTGGCTAATGCTAAATGTAGATTTTCTAAAATTGTTATCCATGTCAGCACTAACGATGTCCGGCTTCACCAGTCGGAGATCACTAAAGATAATGTAAAAGAGGTGTGCAAATTTTCAAAAACGATATCAGACACTGTAATATGCTCGGGTCCCCTCCCTGCTCGTCGTGGTGACGAGGTTTATAGTAGATTAGTGTCACTGAATGGCTGGATGTCTGAGTGGTGTCTGAAGAATAAAATAGGATTTATAGACAATTGGAAGAGTTTTTGGGGTAGACCTGACCTGGTAAATAGAGACGGACTCCATCCCTCCAGGGAAGGTGCCGCTCTCCTCTCTAGTAATTTGGCTCATAGTCTTAATGATAGTATTTGACTAACTGGGGCCCAGGTCAGGAAGCAGACAAACTGGTTAATCCGAACATCTGCTAGCTGCCTTGAGATGTCACACAGGTCACATAAACTACAACACATAGAGACTGTATCACCTAGATATCTCATAGAGACTGTGTCTGTTCCTAGTACCAAACACAAAACCCTCACTAAATCATTTAGAAAAAATTTGATTAAGGTCAAACTTGAACAAAACAAACAAATTAAAAATCCACATCATATAATAATAGGGCCACTAAACATTAAATCTCTTTCTACCAAAGCACTAATTGTTAATGAAATGATTACAGATCATAGATTGGATGCGCTCTGTTTGACTGAAACCTGGCTTAAACCGGATGAATATATTAGTTTAAATGAATCTACTCCCCAAGGTTATTGTTATAAACATGAGCCTCATCTGAAGGTTCAAGGAGGAGGTGTTGCTACAATTTACAGTGAAGTTTTTGGTGTTACTCCGAGGACTGGATATAAATGTAAGTCTTTTTAACTAATAATGCTTAATGTCACACCGTCAGATATAAATAAAAAATCTCTGTCGTCTTTTGTCCTTGCGACAATGTATAGATCACCCGGGCCTTTTTCTGATTTCCTTGGTGAATTTGATAATTTTTTATCAGATCTTGTAGTTACTGTAGATAGAGCTTTAATTGTTGGTGACTTCAACATTCACATAGATAATGAAAATGATACATTGGGATTAGCATTTATCGATATTCTCAACTCTCTTGGAGTCAGACAAAATGTAACAGGACCAACTCATCGCCATAATCATACGCTAGATTTAATTCTGTCATATGGAGTTGATGTTGATAATATTGAAAATCTGCAGCAGAGCGATGACATCTCGGATCATTACCTTGTCTCTTGTATGCTGCAATTAGCTAATGTTACTCAATCTACACCACGCTATCATTCAGGTATAACTATTCTTTCGACCACTAAAGATAGCTTCACTAATAATGTTCCAGATCTATCTCATACACTCAATAAACCCCAAAGCCCAGAAGAACTTGATGAAATAGCAAAAAAATATAAACGCTGTCTTCTCTAGCACCCTTGATATTGTCGCCCCACTTCGATTACATTTTTTTTAATAAATAAGTATTTTGTGGTGCATGGAAGGATAGTGTCTGTAGCTACAGACAGGCACTAAAAGCTGCCAGGTCAGCATATTTTAGTAAACTCATAGAAAATAACCACAACAATCCTAGATGTTTATTCAGTACTGTGGCTAAATTGGTTAGGAATAAAGCCTCAACAGAACCAGATATTATGTTACAGCACAAGAGTAAAGACTTCATGAATTTCTTTACAGATAAAATTGAAATAATCAGAAATAAAATTGGAATTATGCAATCATCTGTCATAGTACCTCAGAAAACAGTGTCTGATAATTTTGCTCATGTGCAACTTCTCACGTGAGGAAAATTTCACTACACTTCTTCAATACTTCTCTGTCATAGGTCATGAAGAGCTAACAAAATTTAGCGAAACATCAAAAGCCACAACATGTTTTTTAGATCCTATACCAACTAAGCTCTTAAAAGAGGTATCTCCTGTAATTTCAGAACCTCTTCTTAATATTATTAACTCCTCGCTATGCTTAGGACATGTCCCAAGAAACTTTAAAATGGCAGTTATCAAACAGCTTATTAAGAAGCCACAACTTGATCCTGGAGAACTGGCTAAATATAGACCAATTTCAAATGTCCCGTTTATGTCAAAAATACTAGAAAAGGTAGTATCCTCCCAAATATGTTCATTTCTACAGAGAAATAGTATATACGAAGAATTTCAGTCAGGATTTAGGCCTCATCACAGTACAGAGACTGCACTTATCAGAGTTACAAATGACTTGCTCTTATCATCTGAATGCGGCTGCATTTCACATCTAGTGCTTTTAGATCTTAGTGTTGCGTTCGACGCGATAGATCACGACATTCTCTTGAATAGGCTAGAGAATTATGTTGGCATTTGCGGAGTTGCATTAGCATGGTTTAGGTCATATTTAGCAGACCGCTACCACTTTATGTAAATGAGGAATTGTTAAACCAAACAAAAGTAAAATATGGAGTGCCACAGGGATCAGTTTTAGGGCCTCTGCTTTTCTCCATGTATATGCTTCCCCTGGGAAATATGATCATGAATCGTGGAATAAGTTTCCACTGCTATGCCGACGATACACAACTTTATATTTCTTCAAAACCTGATGAGATTTCACAATTCTTGAAATTAGCAGAGTGTATCAATGAAATAAAAGATTGGATGGCCAGAAATTTCCTTCTACTCAATTCTGACAAAACAGAGGTACTAATTATTGGACCAAAAAACTAAGCCACTACAATATAATTTGACTCTCGATGGATGTACTGTTACATTATCTTCAACAGCGAAGAACTTAGGTGTTATATTTGATACCAATCTGTCCTTTGAAAATCAAATTACCAGTGTTTGTAGAACAGCATTCTTCCACCTAAGAAATATTGCTAAATTAAGGCACATGCTCTCTGTTGCTGATGCCGAAAAACTAATTAATGCATTCATGACCTCAAGACTAGATTATTGTAATGCATTACTGGGAGGATGTCCAGCAAGATCAATAAATACACTTCAATTGGTTCAAAATGTAGCAGCCAGAGTGTTGACTAGAACTAAGAAATATGATCATATTAGCCCCATTTTATCATCATTACATTGGCTTTCTTTTAAATTCCGTATTAATTTAAAAATTCTGTTAACTATGTACAAAGCTTTGAATGGTCTAGGTCCGCAGTACTTAAGGGACCTTCTACCACACTATATTCCATCACGTTCATTACGATCGCAAAGTTCTGGCCTGTTAATAGTTCCTAGAATATCCAAAATCCACAAAAGGAGGAAGATCCTTTTCATATTTGGCTCCTAAACAATGGATTAGTCTCCCTAACACTGTTCGAGATGCAGAAACACTCCCTCAGTTTAAGTCTAGACTAAAGACTCATCTATTTAGCCAGGCATACACCTAATTTATCCTCCAACCCACAATTAGGCTGCTTTAGTTGGGTCTGCCGGAACCAGAAACCAGAAACTTTGATAATGATTTATAACTCTGCAATAAATTGAATGACATCTCTGCTTATATTATTTTATTTGTTTCCCTGTCTCAACCTCGGGACTCCTATACTGAGGTCACCCGAATCGGCTGGATCCAGCACCATTCCTGCTTCGTGTTGGACTCCACTGCTACGTGTCGCTGTGTGACGATGACTAAATGCAGCCAGTGACAGCCAAACATCACTTCAGTCTGTTATGATGGACTTCAGAGGAAGAACTGATGCCAACTCCAACCATAAGATATGGGACACTACATATGCCATTGTTTTAACCTTGGATTTAGGATGGACCACACCGAACCTCACCGAAATGACCGGGCAGGTTGAACTGCGTTTCACATCCCTGATCTCTGCCTGCATCACCTCGGTCTATTGAAGGACTACAATCTTGAAATGGAATGCATAGACTATCAATTGCCAACAAAAGCCTTCATCAGCCAATTTACAAGGACAATTGCATCTATGTGAACTTCTGCAGTTAATCCAGAATAGACTTCAAAGGCATTGGTCATTAATCTTACATTTCAAACAAAATCGATGTTTAAACACTGACCCTTAACACTTACTTAGTTTAATAATTTTAAACCATGACTTTAACTATACATAAGTAATATTGGCGTTATATTCGGGTTGTTTAGACAGAGAGTGAGTCTAGCCAGAGGGTTAGCCCCCACAGTGAGTCTGGTTTCTCCCAATGTAATTTTTCTCCATTAATCAACATCTTATGGAGTTTTGTGTTTCTTGCCACAGTCGCCTTCAGCTTGCTCACTGGGTTTATTAATACAATTATTATTTAATTACTTATTTTTAAACACAATTAACAATCGTATTTTATCTAATTACACAATGATGATTCATCAACATTATAGACATTAAAGTTTTATCGTCTGTTAATGCCTGATCTTCTGTAAGCTGCTTTGAAATGATGTATGTTGTGAAAGGCGCTATACAAATAAAATTTACATGACTTGACTACGTGGGGTCGCCACTTGACCTCCAATGTAAAATCTGGGTCCTGAAGCAAAACTTTTTATTTTTTTTTTTTTTAATAATTCTGTTTATTATTATAATTCTGATAGCTTTCTTATTTATTCTATTTATTTGATTTATTTTCAAAAGGGAGACTTTTTTTACACATACTTCCATAAAAAAATGGTTTCAAGTTTCAATTATAATAAAACGTTTTTTCAACCAACCAAAAAAATAAATACAAAAAATTAGTTTTCACTCCTTTAAGGGTCATTGTAGCATAATGATAATTGTGTAATGCCGTATACCGTGATACTGTGAAGCTATGATCTTGTCTGGGACTGTTATTGTACCTTGAAAATCTCATACCATTGCAACCCTAGAGCTGACCACATCTTTGAGTTTTTGCTTTCAAAACCATGTGCTGCAATCTTAGAGCGAAAGTTTGGAGAGAATATTGCTGAGCAAGTAAGTTAGTCAATATATTTATGGCAACTTACCTTCTTCCAGACTTCTGAACATAACTTGCAACCATCCCCCCTTTTATGATGGCACATATAGCCATCATAAAAGTAAATCATACGACTCCAGTGGATTAATTAATGTCTTCTGAAGCGAAACACTAGGCGTAAGAACTTTTTTTCAAAAATGTGTCCACTTCCGGCCAACTGTAGTTTCTGCGTTGACAAGGGTGGAGTTCAAACTGCCTCTCACTTGACATAAGTGCGAAAGCTTCATTAGCATAGATATTTATATGTAGATATCTTTTTAGCAGCTGATCCTATGGACCGCGATACTGTTTCAACACATGCTGTTTATGCAGCGGTCTGAGCTAGGAGCGCAGTCTGAGGAATCCCCTCCATTCACTTGCATTCATCACTGATTCAAACAGCTCTCCATGTTCACCATTCCAAGATGGCACTACATTTGACATAACCAAACCTGCTGAATGAAGCATCTATGTATGATTGTCTATGCTGCTCTGTTGTACACAATTATTTTCGTGTGAACTTTCCAACATGCTTAAATCACACGAGAGGCAGCGTGAATTTCAACTTCTCCCTTCGACCCTAAATAATGATCTATTCCTTACACATACGTAGCGTTTCACTTCAGAAGACATTAATTAATCCACTGGAGTCGTATGGATTACTTTTATGATGGCTATATATGCTTTTTGGAGCTTCAAATATTTTTGCATTGTGAGGAGCTACAGAGCTGAAATATTCTTCTAAAAATCTTATATTGTGTACTGCAGATGAAAGAAAGTCATACACATCATGAGGGTGGGTAAATGATGAGAGAATTTTTATCTTTGGGTGAACAAATCCTTAAAACAACACATGCATATTTGCACTTTTTTATATAAAAATTATACTTATTTTTATTATGTTTTGAGTTTTTATATCAAGTTACGATTTATTTTAAGAATGTCAATCGAAGGATAAACAGTGTAATCACTTACATTTTTTTTTTTTAATTATTAGAATTTGTTTAGTTATTCCTAATACTTAAAATTAGCATTTTCAATTTTGTTTTTCAGTTTTCGGATCAATGTTTCCTGAATTTTTGGTTTTGAACAAGAACTTTCATTTTTGGTGCATCACGAATTGCTAAAATTTCTTTATAGATCTAACAGAGTTGTACCACCAAGTACTGCCATTGTGTTTATAGCATCTTTGTAAAGGTGCCCTTGCTTCACAATCTCATCACAGCACTGACACACTTGAACTGCAAAATTAAACTCAAGAGTAAACAGGCCTGTTTGAACTGATAAGAGCAGAACAGTCGCATCTGCCCTTCAGGAAGATAATCTTTGTGCCAAAGAAAGTGGCCAAATCTCACAGTCAATTTAGAGATATCATTACAGTGGAAATGAGCACTGGCAATTGAAAGGCCTCTTAGGACACAGAGGAAGAGAGATAGGCAGAGCATTCTACAGTATTGCTACAGGTGAGGGCAAACAAACAAATGACATGAAATCACAGTCATTACTCATTGAAAGCAATGCCACAATATGGATTTTAGGTTTTTGCTCCTCCTCAAACACTTCATATGTTTCTATTGTGAACGTGTCTCTCCACCCATGTCAGATTCTAGACCGCATCAATCATGATAGTTTGATCCAGAGTATATGAATGGAGTGGAGCAACAACAATTTTCTCTCTCTGTTTAAAGTTTTTTTGTAGTCATTCCTCTACAATCCAACTAAGGGTTTTTCTCCATCCGCACATGGTCTTTCAAATTTACATGGCCAAATTGGTGAAGTATAAATAACACTTAATTCTCTGTGCAGGCCATTGGAAATGCAAAAACCACTCGCAATGACAACAGCAGCCGCTTTGGGAAATACATCCAGATCGGCTTTGATAGGAGATATCACATCATCGGTGCCAACATGCGAACATATCTTCTTGAGAAGTCCAGAGTAGTTTTTCAGGTGTTTATTAATTGCTGCTTTCAATACACACCTTTCAATTCATCATTACCCTTGTTGACTTTCTGGAGTGGTTTTCCCAATTCTGAAAATCAATATTGTTTTAGGCTGAGGAAGAGAGGAACTATCATATCTTCTACCAGCTCTGTGCCTCATCATCTCTTGCAGAATATAAAGATCTTACCTTGAGT
The DNA here is from genome assembly GCA_032164185.1 of Moxostoma hubbsi. Taxonomy (NCBI): domain Eukaryota; kingdom Metazoa; phylum Chordata; class Actinopteri; order Cypriniformes; family Catostomidae; genus Moxostoma; species Moxostoma hubbsi. Next base: position 3,545,023 of record JAVLUX010000151.1, on the reverse strand, counting down.
AAGTGCCTCAGTACACACTGTTTTAATTTCAAGTCAACAAGAAGTCAGAATTGACCCAAATTACTTTCTTATTACATTTGTCTGGTGTTATTGTGCAAGATTCATCAGTGCACAGTATTCCAAAGAATAACAATCATCGAACTGTAATAGTTCCTTTTCGGCTATTTATTAGGCCTTGATTTAGGCTACTGTTGTAGGTATATAACATTTCTAAAATCTTCCTGATTGTTAACTCCATAATTTAATGCTGGTTAATGTAATAAAGGTTATGGCAATCAATCAATCAATCACCAATGGATAAAATAAAGACCCACTCTACATTTTTCTCACTTTAAAAAAACGTCACATTACGGATAGAGCGTGAAAGTTATTGTTTTTTAATGACCAATACGATACTGATTATTTTTGTGTTTAAGTTTCTGACAACTGATATGCATAACCCATTTAAAAAAAACAATTAAAAAAAAACAAATATATATATATATATATATATATTTCTGCTATTACATTACACACACATTTCCATTAGGCACATTAACACCTTTATCATTTATCACTAACCTCTGGTGAACTGCTTTACAAAACAAAAAATTATTTAGTTTTAGTTGCAATATACACTTGGTCAAAGCCCCTCACTTGAAGAACATTTTAAATGGTAAGTCTTTTGTGTCCAACTTTATTGGTTACACAATAAAGAAGCGATTAGTTGATTAATAGGGATGGGATGATATGGTTATCTCACAAATTGGTTTGAGATACGATATGAGGTTCACGGATCAATATAATCTCCATTTGATATAATAATGATTAAATAGCAGTATAACAGATTTTTTTTAATGCTTAAGTAAAATGCACATTATAATTTCTCATCAAAATAAAGTTCTTTAATACACAATATAAATGCTCAAAGTTTAAACAATAAGAGTTTCTCATATACCTTTCACTATAGTAAAAATAAAATAAGCCTTAATAGTGGGCTACATTCAAGCTGATCAGGTGCCGGTCAAGCAATAGAACTGAACAGAACCTGTCCTGGAAAAGTATGTTAAAGTGAATATTTAATATGTATTCATTTGTTTGTCATCATTATTATAATCACACTTTTTGAAAATATACAAAATTAGACATTCAATTAATATTATATCATGAAATTGTTTATGATATGAGCTGTCACTGTTCCAAATAATGAGTTCAACATACAAGTAATAAAGTAGAGTTTACGCTTATTTGCATAACTTAATAAAATGGTACTGCCAATTTAGGAGTTCAACGAGCATGTCACAGACATCTATGCTATGAGTGAATAAAATTTATATTTAATTTTACTGATCTGACTGTAAAGAACAGAAAGGTTATTAATAGACATGCTGCTCAATGAAAGTGGAGTGCGTGGATCTCATCTTTGACAAACATTACACAGAAGAAATTTTCAAAATTCTCAAGCACTTTTCAACAAAAGATTTTCCAGGTATTCCAGTTCTTAAATTTCAAAAAGCTACATTCTAGCACTTAAACACTTCAAATACCTTGTGCGAACCCTTTAAACAGTGAAGAGGGTAAAATCAAGCGATAGACAGATTGTGATGTTTGACAGGTCTTTTAATTTATGATCACATGGACAGAAAACAATGTTGTCAATTTCAAAATAGAGAGTTTTGCCACGATATGGTTAATCATTTTTGTGTTCCTGATATATTGAAATTCAATATATCATCCCATCCCTTCAGATTAAGTGAAAAAGTGTAAATATCGGTTTAAAATATCTGTCAAAACAATTATCAGTCTATCTCTAATACGGAAATAAAATGGGTTGCAAATGACATTTCATGTTGACTTAAATAATGGTATTTCTGCTGTGCTAATATTATTATCGGGCTACTGACAGCCCAAAGTTACAATTGTTCATTCACCCTCATGTTTTAGCCAGTGCAGAAGATTTCACATACACCTCTCTTGGTGAGAACATTTTCATTGAAGGAGTGAATGATGCTGAAGACCTTGTTAAGACAAAAGAGGCTCTCACACTGCTTGGTAAGGGCTACAACAATAAACATTAAAATAATCCTGTTTGTATTAAGATCAACAGTATAGCAAAAACATAGTTAAATGTCTGGCATGCATATTAACATAATGACATTGTGAATTGTGCAGGTGTGAAAGAGGGGCATCAAATGAGCATCTTTAAGATTATTGCCTCCATCTTGCACCTGGGGAACGTAGAGATTGTGTCTGAGAGAGATGGAGAATCCTGCCATATCACTGTAAGTGCATAGCAAATAACATGCCCTGTGTATACCTTGTTATTTGTTTCATAATTTAAACCTCAGACGGCATGCCCACAGATAATTTATGAACCATCTGATGCTTATGGCACAAAATTACCTTTTCAAAAATTGCATGCTCCAATCTAATTTGCTGGCCGAGTTAGAATGCAGAGGTTTTTTATCATTCCACTTTGAAACAATGTCAGTTGTTGGATTGCCAAATTTTAGGAGATCACTTTGAGCACAGGTAGGTGTGACAAGGCGGGGCCGGATCGTGATTATACACACCCGGTCCCTTATCAGGCTAATTATTTAATCATAATCAACTTTTATATCTTGAGAATGGTACAAGAGACATGATATTCATTGTCATCAGCTTTCTCTGCATACGCCAGCGAACGCTTGCATGCTAAACATGACATTTTTTCATGGATATTATACGTTTGTAAGACTCTGGAACAAATGACCATAAAATCAACTGTCAGAAAGGACAGCCCAGTCGACTCTGAAGAGTCGCTTCTGATTGGCGCAGGACACCGTTGGGGATGCGGACAATTTCAGTTAAAATGTTCCCAAACAGGAAGGACAGTCTTCTCTTCGGCTCTTCCTCTTCGTCCTCTTATCTCTTCCTCTCTATTCCCTGCACATGCTTCTTGTGGTCGCTCCGCTGACTGCCAGGTTCATGCCATGTGAGGCACAAAGAAGCTCGGGACTGGACGTCCCGAGAAATCTCGTCACTCTCTACGGTTCACACACCCACGAGAAGGCCTCACTTCAAATAGTCATATAGTATTACCTCATTCATGCAGACAATAACTTCGATCTTACAGAGGTCCAAAACATAGACGGAACGGACTTTCGACCAAGCGCCAAGAACCAAGCAACACAAAGAACGCAAGGAAACGCCACAAAGACATGCAAGTACATCTCCAATATAGTGCTCAATGTGTAGGTGTATTAATTAAATAATTTGGGTAATCTGATAGCAAATCAATGTAGACTCAAAGAGGAATAAATGGTTCTTAAGGTATTGTCAACAGACTCCATGAAGTTCATTTTCACTGTACTGATCATTTATTTAATATTCTGTCACTCTTTTCACCAACCTGTCTCATGTATATATGTGTTAGATTAGATTTATGTTTAGAATAGTAATAAAGTTTGTCTGTGTTCAAAGACGACATGACTATGGTATATTTTGATAAATAATCTCATCCCTGTTTCTAAAAGATTTAGCTTCAAAACTGTACCTAAATACGTGTGATATTTTTTTCAATAAGCCATAAGAATAATACCACTCCAATAAGTGAATTAATCATAATTCACTTATTAAAGCTAATTCCTTACAGTAGAAATTGTGAGCGGATACAACTAAACGTTGTATTACGATTTCAATGGTGGAGAATAATCTAGTTATTTGTTATTTATCTAATTTATAATGGTTGTCGAATGCGACAAATCCCATTTATACATTTAATTACCTAATAATGTACAATAAGGACAGTTTAATTTAGTTCATAGCTCACATATTTCGAAACCCTAAATTCCCTTCTAAATTTAGCATACCAAATATCCTTACTATGGTGTGAGAATGAGGGCAATTTAACGTTTCACTCCTAAATGTCGCATACCAAATATGCTACACCGGGCAACCCGGCGGACGTGGATTTAGTTGTCACGCCTCTTGTAGGTACTCCAGGTTATGCTGATTGGTGAGAACTAGGAAGGGATGACGGGCTCCTTCCAGCCTGTGATGCCATTCCTCAAGGGCAAGCTTGATGGCCAGAAGTTCCTGATTCTGATATCATAATTCTGCTCCACCAGGGAAAGTTTCTTGGAAAAGAAGGTGTATGGGTGGTAGCGAGGTGCCTTCCCTTGCTGCTGTGAAAGGACAGTGCCCACTCCAGAGGTCAAAACGTCTTCTTCCACCATAAAAGGTTTATTTGGTTCTGGGTGGACTAGAAGTGGAGCAGATGTAAATGCTTATTAAAAGCTTGATTGGCTTCGGAAGACCATGAGAGGGATTTCGACTTGACCTTTATGAGGGATGTTAGTGGCGAAGTGATAGAACTATTGTTCTGGATGAAGCAATGATAGAAATTGGTGAAGCCAAGAAAATGTTGGAGCTCTTTTATGGTGGTTAGAGTGGGCCTGGATCTCACAGTTTCCACCTTCCCTTCGTCCATCTGGATGCCTTCAGCACTGATTTTGTATCCGAGGAATTACATGGAGACCTGATGGAATGAGCACTTTTCAGCATTTAGATACAGGTGGGACATCCTCAGCTTTTCCAATACAAGTGTGACATGCTTACGATGTTCTGTTTCGCTCCAGGAGTAAACCAGGATATCATGTAAACTAGAATGAATTGGAGGTACTCCTGGAACACCTCATTTATGTACCTCTGGAAGATGGAAGGGGTGTTTACCAGGCCATACGGCATCACCCAGTACTCGTACCGGCCTGTTGGTGTGTTAAAAGCTGTCTTCCATTTGTCCTCCTCCCTGATACAAATGAGGTTATATGCACTGTGTAGTTCCAGCTTGGTGAAAATAGTGGCTCCACACAATTGTCGGTAATTGAGGGCGCGGTAATCAATACACGGTTTCAAACCACCATCCTTTTTAACCATGATGAAAAAACTGGAAGCAGCAGGGGAAGTTGATGGTCTGATATAGCCCTGTTTAAGTGCCTCCTCCATGTATTCTTCCATGGCCTTCTGCTTGGGGAGTGTCAGTGGGTAAATCTTACCTTTAGGTGCTGGTTTACCAGGAAACGGGTCAATTGCACTGTCCCATGGTCGATGTGGTGGGAGTTGAGTGGCACATTGGGGGCAGAAGATGTCCTGAAACTGGGAATAGCATGAGGGAATGTCAGTGGAGGTGAGGTTAACTGGGCTTTCAATAGTGGTTTTGGTTATAGGCAATGGGTAGGGCTTCCTGGAGTGAGTGACACGTTTTACAATGGGTAAAGATGGAAAACCATCTGAGAAACACTTGGTACCCCATTTCAGGACGTTTCCAGAAGACTAGGATATAACTGGTGAATGTTGAATTAGCCATGGGTGCCCCAAGATTATATCAGATGCTGAACTTTCAAGAACCAGCAGTGTGATGTCTTCCACATGTTATGAACCCAGTTGTAGTCTAAGAGGTCCCACACAGTGTTTTATTGAATCCTGGAGAAGAAGTTTACCGGTTATGGAGTGGATCCGGTATGCCGAGTCATTGACCCTCTGTACTAAGTTGAGTTGCCGGCAGAGCATCCTGGATATGAAGTTGCCAGCTGAACCTAAGTCGAGGAGGGCGGAAACTGTAACAGAAGTTGTACCAGCAGTAAGTGTTACAGATGTAACCAAGGATGAGTAACAAACATTTGAACTGGAGACAAAACTCACCGTTAGACGAAGAGGTCAAATGGGGTATGCTGCTATGACATGTCCCCCGCCACTACAATATAGACATACCCACTTGTTCGGCTGCCATTGATGCTCTGCCAGAGTTAAATGGGATTTGTCTACCTGCATGGGTTCTGGGCTGGATTCTTGAGAGTTCAGGAGGGAGAAAAGTCGGCTGTGTGACGGAGGCTGCCTTGTGGACATTTTGTGGAGAGAAAACTTCATACGATGGGAGACTCAAATGGAATGTTGAATAAATTTCTCCAATCCAATGGAATCATCCACTGACGTGAGATGTAGCCATATAGATGTATCTAGTCCCTGTCAATACGTGGTGAGTAAGGCCGGTTCATTCCACCCAATGGCTGCAGCTAGAATTCAGAATCTGAGGGAATAATCAGTTATTGAGCTTTTGCCGTGACATAATTTATATAATTATTCACTTACAGTCGAGTCACCGCCTGGGTGACTGAACACCTCTTGGAAGTGAGCCGTGAAGCCATCAAGGGTGTGTTAGACAGGGCTATCCTACTGCCAGAGGGTTTGTGCCCATTGAAGAGCTCTTCCAGTGAGTAAGGAGATGATAAATGAGACCTTGGATTTGGCAGTGGGGAAACGGTGTGGCTACATTTCCAACACCAAGAACATTGGAGTAAGAATCCATGGCAGTCCTCTGCCGATCCAGATTAATGGGATTGACCACAAGACTGGCAGTAAACACAGGTGGAGTATTGGGAACCAGAGGTGATGTAAATGGAGCAAGGTTGGAGAGTGCACTGTGTTAACAAGATCTTGAATGGGGTCTGGTGACGTGCTTCCAGCTGGGTTCATGGGTGTGTTTTAGGTCTGGTCATCTGTTAAGTAACCACAGACAAAAGATGGATTTTGGAACCCAAGCAGGGGCGTTTATTTACAAATTGTGCACAAGTGAAGGCAGACAAGTGAAGTACCGTTCTTTGTGGTGATGGAGGGTGAATGGTAAGACTAAGCCAGATACACAGAGGTGAGCTAATGTCAAGGAAGGTGTTCACTTGGTGAAGGTGAATCCACAGGTGAGTGAATCACAGGTGAACAACAGAGCTTTGTTAAGTAACCCACAGGAGGACGTCGGAGAACAGGTAAGTATGCCACAGGAGATCGTTGGAGAGTGGATAAGTATTTCACAGGAGATCACTGGGGCACAGATGAGCACAACTAAAGTTATCTAATTTAAAATGTACCACCCACTAATCATAACTTGGGGTTCAAATGTCTGAGTTACTTGTTAAAATGCTTCTGTTTTGCATTTTTAAATTTTTCTAATACAGTTTTTTTTTTTTTTTTTTTACGTTTGAAATTTTAATATCAGCATAATATGCTGAGTGAAATGTTGAATTTTAAAATAATACTAACTTGGTTTTGGTCCTGCAGAGGGATGACACTCACTTGCAGCATTTCTGTCGGCTGCTGGGGATCGAGCAGGAGCAGATGGAGCATTGGCTCTGCCGCAGGAAGCTGGTGACCACTGCCGAGACTTATGTGAAAAACATGGGACATGCCCAGGCAGTCAACGCTCGAGACGCCCTGGCCAAACACATCTATGCTCACCTCTTTGACTGGATCGTGGAGCATATCAATAAGGCCCTGTACACCTCAACCAAACAACACTCATTTATCGGAGTGCTGGATATCTACGGGTGGGTAGTTGAAGCAAAACGTGTACAATTGCTTTTTCTGTCAAGATCAAGATTTTCGGTTAAAAATTATCTGAATTTATAAGGGAAAGTGTATATGTTGAAGTCTGGAAACAATAAAAAAAATAATTGTTTTTCATAAGTTTAATTACACTTTAAAGGATGGTGCCATATACAGTATATATAGTATGGTATGCTAACACACTCTGGGTGTGAGTTAAAATGCCCTGGAAAGAGATTCTTCCATAAAAATTAAGGCAACAAGTTACATGAAAGAAACAGGTAATCTTTTACTGTACTGTAGAAATCATGTTTTTAGGGAGGGGACGTTTTGTGATTATAGCTAGAAAGTGAAGATTAAGGGGTTAAAGTGTGATGTACGGCCCAGGTTAGTCCTCCTCACTGAAAAGGTGGAATAGCAGAGTACATTGTGTGTTCTGTGAGTTTGAGAGCTTTTGTGCTCCTTGCTCTCTTTTATAGGACCATTAATGTGTCGCTGTGGGACATTGTAAACCCAGGTTCCTGTCATGTGCTTGTATTTTGACCTTTCCTTTGCAGAAAACTCATTGACTTTATAGTGTAAGCTTTTGCCTGTGAGAGCCTTTCTGACTATAGGATGAATTACTACCTCACAGCAGGATAACTTATTGATTAGCACAAGAGTAAATAAGCAGATGATGCCAAGCTAGGATGCAGAGAGAAGCTCAGAAATTGTTCAGGTTATTTTCAGGCAAATGTGGATGATTTTAAGATTCTAATGCAGGTATCATGTTATTATCTCTCAACAGATTTGAAACATTCGAGATCAACAGTTTTGAACAGTTCTGTATTAACTATGCCAATGAGAAACTACAGCAGCAGTTTAACTCGGTTAGTAATAAAGCTTTCATATACTTGGTGTAATTCATTAGTGTCGAAATTCTTGGCTGTAACAGATTTAAAGACCCCATGAAATCACTTAATGAATCCCCTCTTTTAATGTATTTCCTATTGAAACAGGAAGTTGGAGCTGTGCATATCAAAGGGCTTTGAGGGTTTAGTTTCATCACAGTGGTGAACCATGATTTGCTACTTGCTTTTGCTGTGTTCATTTTCACATAGCTTTTTTAAGTGATAATTGTCATCTTTCTATTCAAATGTCCTTTAAATTTAGTCAATATTTTATTTCTTTTAACTAATTCATTCTTGAGATAAGGGACACAACGTGTCTTACATACAAAAGTCTTTCTTCTTTATCTTTATTTTAGAAATCAAGAAAGTCATAACAATTAAAAAAAAATGGATAAGTTAAATCTAAAGGAAATGTGTATAGTCAGGGCATTTTTGTACAACACATGGTAAATTTTGTAAATAAATATTTATTTAAGTATTTTATCACTCAAATCTTTTACTGAACAATATTATTAGATAATTAAAGACTTTACACTTGCTTGATGAATCAAATTATGAATAAATTAACCATGAATAAATGAATAAATGTCATTTTTCAGAAGAAAAAAAGCATTCTAATAAAGAAACGCCGAAAACATTTGATTTCATTGGGTCTTTAATATATTTGAATAATTCATCAGAATATGAATAGCTCACCTTCAATACTTCATTATATACCATTTAGCATGTATTTAAACTGGAGCAAGAGGAGTATATGAAGGAGCTGATCCCCTGGACACTCATTGATTTTTATGATAACCAGCCGTGCATTGACCTCATTGAAGCCAAGCTCGGTATACTGGATCTTCTTGATGAAGAGTGTAAGGTGAGTATTGAGCAGAAGAAGAACAGTTGTTGAGAAGATTGAAAGTCATGTTGCGTAAACAGCTCTCACAACAGAGCATCTCATTTAGTTTTGAACACCTCTTGAGAATGAAATGATTATTTATTTACTTTATCCAGTCTGGCGTTAAAGCTCTTTGAAGTTCTTCAGAATGAGTGGCTTCAAAAGCATGAACTTGCTATTTTTGCCACAGGTAACCCAAATAAAAGAGCTGATGTTTGCAGTCCTTTGGAGTTCAAACATTTTTTCCTCCCACAGGTGCCCAAAGGAACCGATCAGAACTGGGCACAGAAGCTGTACAGCCAGCACACACGCAGCGAGCATTTTGAGAAGCCCAGGATGTCCAACCGCTCCTTTATTGTGGTCCACTTTGCGGATAGGGTGAGTTCAGCATAGTTTAAGCAGGTAAAGGCTGTAAGGCACAGCATGTTCTATTATGTCTGCATTGGTGATGTGATATTAGGATGCCAGTCAGCCATCTTACAATGTTTATCAGACCAGGATGAACTTTAAAATCAGTTTCTGTATTCTGTTCTTTTTTTAAACTCCTTAAAACTCTTTTCTTTACAATTACAACAAATGAAAAATGGCATGGGTATGGCAGGGTATCTGCAGATCCTTAAAAGTATTACATTTAGGCCGTGAAAGTCAGAAATGTCTTAAAAAGTATACTTAAAGAGAAATGTTAAATGTCATTAGTGGAGGTCAATTAGATTATATCTAATGGAGCCACAGTAAACTTTGTAGTCAGTAGGCACTCGTAATTTTTCCATAGCGAATTTCTTTTTCTTTTTTTTTTTCGGCTGCGAATGAAAATCAATGATCAGTTCTCGATCGTTCAATACACTGCTGCATAAAAAACCCTGCGTAAAAACACCATTTTGTGGTAAACAAAATGGTGCGTTTACATTTGCCAATTCAAATTCTGTACTGCAGTGTTAAGATGGCTATATGCAAAAAGAAATTGACTGGTTTATTTGATTTATGCTTGATGCTTTAGATGTCTTTTGCATTTAAAAGTATAAAAATGCCTTAAATTGAATGCCCTTAATCACGGAGATACTCTGATATAAAAAGAATTGTACAGAAATTCTTAGTGATTAATGGTGTGAACAGAGGAATCGGTGATAGGTTTGCATTATTTGAAAAATCCAAGGATTTAGCAAGAAGTAAATTTGAGACTTGCAAATCCCAGGCTACACCCAAGTCTTTGTGAGTTATTGCTTTACTGCAGAAGCAAGTTTGCTCATTATAATACAAATAGTCTACCATACACTAAAAAGACAAACAGTCTTAAGTTATAATTGCAACAAATCCTAATGTGCTGAATCAAGATTTTCCTAGATGACAGATCTAGACACTGCTTCACAATTAGATCAGAAATTAAACCAGCTTTACATGACATGTAGTTTTTGTGGAAATTAGGTCTTTGTGTGCTTGTCTTAGAAAGATTTGTTGCATAGTTTTCCCTTAGGAGATACATTTTTTTATTTTTTAGGACAAAGAGGAATAATTTTGCTCCTCCATATAGGTGCTGCCCAGTAAACATGAAATATTATTGAAAAACAGAAAGCTCCTGAAAGTCATCAGATTAGCATTTAAGAAAAAACTCTTAAAGTGCAAAAAATCTTAATTGCTGTTTATTATTGTATTGCTATTTCACATTTATATCTGCGTTATATTGGCCATTGAGCACCCCGGTCTCTAGTTATCAGCATCAGCCATTGAAAATCCCATATGTGTCGACCATAGCAAAAACAACCACCAATACAAAAATGAACGCAACAAACGTAAATTATATTACATGCTAAACTTGCTGTTGTGTAAGCACAAAAATTATTTAACATGTTATTTACATTGTGATTATGCTATTTAAGTTTCACTCCTGTGATGGGATGTCATCCCTTTCAGGTTGAGTATCTGTGTGATGGCTTCTTGGAGAAGAACAGAGACACTGTCTATGAGGAACATATAAACATCCTCAAAGCTAGCCAGGTGAGCACTTATTACTAGTTAAGAAATGTTAAAATTATGTTTAAATTGGTCATTTTTTAAAAATGAAATTATGAAACTGTGATTATTAGCTTACCTCACACAAAGTCACACCTGTTGTATTTGAATATCTGAATTTGACGATCAATAATTTCAATACTTTTATTAGCTGTACACATACTGTACACATCCGTACACTCATTTTTCAATTAATCTTCAAATAAACAGAACATTCACTGAAAATATATTAGGAAAAAATCTTACTGTTTTCTATCTTAAGGCTAATTTATACTTACTGGGCAAACAGGCTTCTTTTGGTTCAGTGATGACAAAATACAGCTATGTATTCATTCTGCCAAGGTGTTTGTTTTGTGATATTTCTCCTGTTCGCGCACATCTCTGAAATTCTTGACTTTGGAGAACTGGTTGCAGAATGTTGATGATTGTTGGGTGTGGTTTGGAAGTGAAATTTTTTTATTTAAAATTGCGTCTGCCAGTTAATGAGTATTTACCAAGTTTACTGTCATTAAAAGGGTTTACTTTTAAGCCTGTCTCTGTCTCTGCATAAGTTTGAAATGAGTTTGCAATACAAACTCCATAAAGACAGTGTGGCCACAACAAATGCAGGGAGATAGATAACTTGTCACCAAAGTGTAAGGGGCTCCATGAAACGTTTAAAGACGCAGTCACATTTACTTAAGCACGGCCAAATTTCATGGATGAAATTCATTAATCTCAATGGGAATGCAAGATCGTGAATTTTGCTCAATGGACTTTCATTGGCGAAGAATTTCTTTTTAACTTCCCTTTCACAGAGTATAAAATGCAGCATTAAAAAGAAGCTGACAATTAGTTTTTTGCTCAAGTTCCACCCACGACGCCTTCACCCGCAGAATTTCGCTGTGCAAAGATGACTGTGACATTGCCTTAATATGGCAAAGAAGCGATATATCACAGCAAGCGGCAATTCACTGAGAGAAAAACCTGCATGTTTGGCATCTTCCATAGTATAAATTAGGCTTAAATATGACTGTATTACCACAAAATGTAGATTGAAATAGAGACAGAAAAATGTAGCACAGTTTATGTCCTCTAGAGTAAGAATATTCTTGATTCACAGAATTCGGTTCAGTCATGTTTTCTAGGAAGATGTTTATGACAACAGACAAAATGGCTCAGCCATGTTACTTTAGCCCCAGAGCTGTTCCACACCCAGCCAATCCTCTGTTTTTATCTCTGATTGAAATCACACTTCAGCTCATGTTTTGGTTTCTGACCTGTTTAAGTGGTTAATTGACTAAGTTTGTTTTTCAGATAAACAGTAGCCTGAGTTTGTTCACTCCTAGCAGCCACTGTGTGAAGTAGCTTGACCGACAAACAGTCAAATCCATCTGTGGCGAGCAGAGCGTGGCTGAGCGAAGATGGTGTGGTCACTCCACACTGGCTGGGATGGTTTCCTGGGGGTAATTTTCTCTCGTGGCTATTGCCGATTACAGTGTTAGAGATAAAGCCAGAGCCGCAGTGGAGGAGAGACACACGGACAGAGATGCACAAAGTGTCTCATTCACTGTGGCTCTGGCTGTGGCTTTATCTCTCAGTCGCTAACACCATAATCACCAACAGCTGCTCCGCACCGTCTTCAGAGCAGAGATTGAATTGGAAATTTCGTGTCTGTGTCAATACTGAGCTCTCTTATAGCCCTTTTCCACCGAAATTGCGATGGTTCTCTTGCCAAGCTTATGCTACGCTAGTTCATGACCAGGGCAATCTGGAGACTTTCATTAACCGGCCATGCTTTTGGTAGTTTCATGTGACTACTTCAAACATAAACAAACATGGCGCGTCACAGTATGTTTGTATACAGCTTTTACTCTTGTTTTTTGAGGACATATTTAAACATACAGATTAATACAATCCATCGTTAAAACATTGCTTAACAATATTGCCAGAGACAACATCTATGCTAAAGATGACAGGTAATGTAATTACATTATGTTGTATGAACTATGGCTTAACTTGCTAAGTTGTGTAAACTGTTACAGTGGAATCATTATTAACATTGTTGTAGCAGATGGTTGTATTTGGATTTTTGCCATAGCATATAATATTATTGATTACATATCCCACCATTTTTCTTCACAGATAGCCGCAGTCTTCCAAACTTAGTAGCTGGTCAAAAATCCCCTTACAGAACAAAACAATGCACAAAAAAGATCACAACAGTGTAAGAAAAACTAACAAAGTTAGCAAATATAACAGCTTGATTAAATCATCTGCATATGACACTGCGATTTACTGTTTATCACAGGCTGGTCAGTGTCCAAGACCAAAACATTGTTGCTCCGTCCACTGTCACTTTTGCTCATGCCCTTCGTATGGTCCCTGTACTCCCTTAAGTGGTTATCAGTTTGTTTATGATTTGGTCAGTTGTACGATTGAAGGCTGCATGCATCATTTCGTGCTGTATCTTCATTCTCATGGAGTATTTTTTTCCTTTGCGATCTCTCTAGTTTATTTTGGATCTTCGGAAATACTGTATTGCAATTAGAGCACATGTTTCGTCCTGTTACCTGAACGCATTTGATGTCTTATAATTTTGTGTTTTTTTATTGTTGTTATAGAGCTAAGAAGTACTCCTTGCTGCAGATGGTAGCTACTGTTTTTTTTTTTTTGGGGGGGAAAACTTTACCATGGTTACGAAACATTATCTCGCCCTCCGTCGTAATCGGTCCCTGCATAGAGACCAGCAAGCTGTTGGGGCCGTGCGGAACCAAGTTTTCGGCCCCAGAATGACCTTTTCTGTAGTGTAATTGCGCAGAACAGTTCGAGAATTCGCACCTGCCCAGGAACCCGCACCCAAACCATGTCGGTGGAAAAGGGCTATTAGTGTTTTGTCTGAAGGTTTCTTAGCAACAGAATTAATTAGAATCTGAGTTAAATTAATTTACAGAGAGCAGCAAATTAGCTACTACAAGTTGAATATCTTCCCAGCAAGAGAGAGCTAAAATGCTGTCGGGCTTAACGTTCAGAGACTTTCCCATGTTATATATACATTTTAATATTTTCCTTTAAGATAGGCAAGTTTCTTGCACCAAAAATGTTAGGTTTTTTTCGTAACCCTGGTTCTCTGATAACATTAGTGAACTCACTAAGGGAACGCCTCGTGCATGACCGATTGAGGAAGCAACAATTATAACATCTGTCAGCGTGACAGACCAATCGCTGTAGCGATCAGGGAGTCCCGCCTTCCTTGTATATAGACCGCTCGCTGCTGTGCCAATCTCAGCATATCTCTTTACCCTGGAAGTCTGCAATGAGGGTGGTGAGGTGAGATAGCTCACTTCTGTTATCAGAGAACCTGGGTTACGGAAGTTACCTAACGTTCTCTTTCTAACGTTCGTTCAGTATTTATTAAGGGATATAGACAACTCCCATATTGCAAATATGCTGTACAAGACAGATGCAACAGCCGAATAATAAAAGGCAGCCAACATAAGCATATTCCCCTTTAAGATTATTCCAATAAGATTGCATTCCTTATTCATCCCCCTGTGTGTGAATGGTTACAGCTCATCACACACTGCTCTTTCACCAAGAACTGAATGGGCCAGTGATGGTTCAGTCACATCCAGCCTGTAGTATCTCACAAATGTGTGCAGAGATGCCCAGCTCGCCGCAGTGCACATGTCTTGAACTGAAATACCTCTTAATAAAGCCCAGGAAGTGACCATACCCATAGTGGACTGGGCTCATAATCCTGGCGGGGGTTGCAAATTCATACTCTTGTAACTCAATACAATCACGTCAAAAACTCAGTTGGAGATACGCTGTTGGGAAATAGGTTTACCCTTATGAGTGTCTGCCCAAGAAAAAAAGAGCTGATGACTCCTCTTTTGTGCTCTCGTCTTTTGCACATAAATATACAACGCACAAACTGTGTTGTATACCACAAATGGTGCAGCTGCTCTTCCTCTGGTAAGGAAAAATGCGGCGGATGAAAAGCTAGCAAATCAATAGACCTACAAGCCACTGTTGAATCACTCACTTTAGGAACAAACGCCGCATTAGGTATAAGTGTTGCCCTTAACCCGCTGGATGCAAATTACATGCATAAGGAATGTACTGACAAAACGTGCATCACTTTTTTTTACTTTTGTGAGCGCTAACAGTAAAGACATTTTAAGAGAAAGAAGCTTTAAGTCGATGAACTCTAATGGTTCAAAAAGAGGCTGTGAAAGCGCGTCTAAACCCACTGATAAATCCCAAGACGGGACCAATGGTTTAGAAACCGGGTGTAACCGCCATGTACCACTCATAAACCGTCATATCAGTGGGTGCTGACCCATCATTCCCGAGTCGAGCCCCACATGACATGCCGAAATAGCTGTCAAGTACACCTTTACAGTAGAAAAGGCTCTAAATGCCTGTTAATAGCGCCATATAATTTAAGTGTTTCTCCATGAAGAATTGAGATCACACACCTCGCACTGTCTTGCCTTGAACACTGTGCCTCAGCCTGTGAGTGACGCATCTGTCATCACCAAATTTCATAGAACAAACGGACATAACGGGGTACTTTTTCTGAGAAAAGAGTTCTCCAGCAGCCTCTACACATTTGCTGAATACTTGCAGTGCGAGAGACAATCCGATGGGGATTTTTAAATACTAAACTAGGCTCTAGGATGAATAGCGTGAGACAGTGAGCATGAGCATTTTGAACCTGTACTGTCTGAGATGCTTGTTTAGGGTCCGCAAATCCAGAATGGGGCAGAGACCTCCCCCTGTCTTGGGGACTACAAAGTTGTTGGTGGATTTGCTGAAATAACCACCAAACCTACTGAACTGGGGGCCATTTTGATGAAAAAACATACTCCTTTATTTCCCCAGGGGAGGAAGAGAAGTGTTGAAAGTATAGAAAGTTTTGCAGCAGCACTACAGCAAACTTCCATCTCAAAAAGATCCAACTCGATTGGGGTGGGGGAGAGTGGTTCCCCACTCTCCTGGCTGGCAGGCTGAGATGAAATTGGGGGGAGGATGGGGTCATCCTCCTCGTTATCATCTTTGAGGTGATGGGGGGGACAGCTCTTCATCATCCTCATCCTCCCCAGTGGCCCCCGTGTGGGGGTTTCCCCCAAAGAGGGGGACATCCTATCCATCATATTACCCCAGCTGCAGGGTTATTGTGACACTTTTGCCATTTCCTCCTTGGACTATGAGGAGAGGCACGGGTCTTTGTTATCCTCCACTGCAACCTGAAGCCTCCTTTCTTTGCTATTAAAAAAATTCCAATGGAAAACAGCAGAAGATTTTGCCCAAATTGCAATTTCAACATAAAACGCACTGTGTTCCCTTGCAGGGAGTGGATTTTAAAACTCTTCCAACGGTGCTTTGATGTGCTGCTGGAGTTGAATACCAATTTTACACTGGTCTAGCTTGAAAATTACAAGCTGGGAATCTTATGTAAGATGTTAAATGTCTATGATGTCAATAAAAATGCATTTTGATTCTTACTGTATAGCAGGCAGCAGAAACAGTTCTGAAGGACATCTAATGATATTCTGTTCTTTATAAAATAAAATGTGTTGCATTTTTTCCTAATGGGCACTGTAATTTTACTCAAGCTTTCTTGCTCCAAAAACACTATTAATTAGCATTACATGACATTACATTACATTTTTCTCCCTCTCTCTGACCCGTAGAAGGCTGTTTTTGCTACTGTCCCTATAAGACTTCTGTATATCTGTATGTAAATGACCTCTCTTATGATTGTTGAGCTCTCACTATACAGTATGTTGTCTGTTAAATTTTTATATTCATTATTTCATTTAACAATTAATCCCTTACCAATTTTTCTTTGTGTTCGTTTTTCTTGTTTGTACTCTAACACGAGTGGTACTAAAGGTTTTGGACCATGTGCACTAACCGCCTCGACTCAGATAAATCATATTGCTTTTAAATCCAGCTCTATTTTTTATACAGTTCCAGTTGGTGGCGGACCTCTTCCAGGATGGTAAAGATGTTGCCGCTCCGTCTTCTGCCAAGCCCTCCAGGGTCAACGTCCGGGCGGCCAAGCCCATGCCAAAAGGCCACAACCGTGAACACAGGAAAACTGTGGGCACACAGGTGAGGCTTTGCACAGTGCACGACCTAACAATTCCAGATTTAGACATCTGAATGTGTGGTTAATGATAGTGGATCGACTGAAGTATTGGTTATTAAAGATGAGATGATCAACATAATGATGATATGAGCTCTTTGTGATCAACGTATTTGTGGTTTCTCTCTTTCACAGTTTAGGAACTCTTTACATCTTCTGATGGAAACACTTAACGCGACCACACCTCATTATGTGCGCTGCATTAAACCCAATGATATAAAGGAAGCTTTTGTGTAAGTTTTGTGCATTTCTCTGTGTGATTGGCCCCCTTACTGTGTTTGTATTGCATAAAGCTGGTATTGTTAGTCCATTATTACTCATCTAACATTTCTTTGCCAGAAATAGAGCAGTATAGCAAATTTATTTAAAGCTTAATGAGAACATTAGAGTCATGCTGGATCAGTAGACATTTGATTTACTGTGAGAAGTTCTTGTCAAACTGGCCTCAGTTGCACCATAAGTTTCCTCCAATGTACAACATCAAAGAATTAGCAGATCAGGTTATATAAGATTTCTTAGATCAGTATCTGCAGAAAGATGCTAATAGACTGATAGACACTACTCTCTGCCAAATGTTTGATATAAGACCGTTGCAAATTATTTGTCAGTGAGGTGATTTTGAACCAATGATTTTGAGATGCCAGTATATCTTTCACAGTTAACCGTGTGTTTAGCAGCTGTTTTACTTATTTAATAGGGTTCCTACGATCATGGAAAAACTAGAATCAGGGAATTGTAAAGATGTGGCTTCCTGGCCTGGAAAAGTTATAGAAATTAACAAAATAAAAAATAAAAATAATGGAAAAACATCAGAAATTTTGTTAACATTACTAAATGCAAAAGGTATCGTGAACTAAAAATGAAAGGTATTTTTACAGCATTTACTAATCTTTGTTAATGTGATTTTATAAATGTACAATTGTTCATTGTTTGTTCATGTAAGTACATAAGGCACTAATGTTAACACACAACTTAATAACACATTAATGTTAACATACAACAATAATACAACTTTTAATATTAAAATGTATTAGTATTTGTTGAAATTGACATTAACCAAGATTAATAAGTGCTGTAAAAGTATTGTTCATTGTTAGTTCATGTTAACTAATTTAGTTAACTAATGTTAACAGATACAACCTGTAAATTGTTACCAAAATGTATCTATTGATTAAATTCTTCTAGTTCTGCTCAGCTCAAAGTATTTCATTGGGTATAATTTGCTCTTTGGGATTGCAATCTCTGAGATTATGTCCTTATCCCGTAATCGCAAACAACTGGAAAAGTAATCATAGAAGTCATAGAATATCTATATTCAAAAGGTGGAGCAACCCTATACTAACTATACTGTATACTAAATCTATCTTAATTTTACAACTAATATTTGTGTTTTTCTGGACAAATATTTTTTTTCTGGAACATGTAAAATTCCGAGAAAGGTCAGGGTCTTGTTAGGTTCTGTTTGTGTCCTCTCTGCAAATTCCTGAGAACAAGGGCCCCTTCAGGGATGTTAAATTGAGAGGGTTTTGTCAGTCACATGCTCCCAAGTTTGCGAACACACAGTCGCAGAGCTCTGAGTCAAACAGTCTCCAGTCCCTGTGTGGACTGCAGCCTCCCAATGCCTCTCTCACGGGAGATGTGCTCTATGCTTAAGAGAAAGATACAGTAGGTCTAGATAATACCCCACATCTCAACAATCTGATTTACCTCCAGTGGTTTGATATCTTCACGCTTTGAACCCTGCAATATTGTATCAGAGATGTTCCTTGTGTAGTATTATTTGTGATTTTGGTTTTAGAGCGAGTTATTCACTTTTAACCATTCTGTCTTCTTTCTCTAGATTTGATTCTAGAAGAGCTGTTCAGCAACTACGAGCATGTGGAGTTCTAGAGACCATCCGGATCAGTGCTGCTGGATATCCGTCCAGGTAATGGATCAATGTAGTTTCCTCAACAGGGCTCTTCAAACCCCCTAATATTAAAGGTGGCTCTGATTAGGCTTGGTTCTGTGAAACTGAAATGCAGACTGTTCTGTTGTCACATCAGTTGATGTGTCCATTGTTTTCTGTCAGACATGTATGAAATCAACAAGCAGATCTTTATAGTTGATGATACATTGTTTCCCTCAATTGTGATTCCTGTGTAAATAAATTGATGCTACTTCTGTGGTGCATCATTACAAGTCTGTGTACTGTAAATGCACCTTTTGGTGAAATATGCTTCAGATATTTCTTCTTCGCTGCCTTTATAGTGTAAAGACAGGTTAAAATAAACAAAGAACACATTTACATGTGTTTGCATGTATGATACCTCACTTATAATTGTGCTTAATAAGCTGACAATGTATAATGTTGTGTAAATGTCTTAAACTGTGTTTAAGGAAAGGTCATAAAGAGTTTACTCAAATCCTGATCGACAAACACCTTTTTACGCAATACCATTTTGAATGTAAACACTTTTATTTGTGTTCTCTCGCCTTATTCAGTGCACACTTGTCGTGTACAGGTCAAGATGAGAGAAAAGCCTGATGATTTCAAAATCTCATGTAAACACTCATGTTTTATTGTGTTGTCAGGTTTTTTATACTGAGGTTATCAGTGTTTGTGCATTAATTCAAAAGCACACACATTTATGGCATTTAATGCTTGTGGAATTCTTTAAAGTTTGATATATTTAATACAATCTCGTTTTAAATATATCAATGAGATGAGATTATAGAAATGAGGTTTGCTGTTAAGTCTTAGTATATTTGCACATCTATTGACTATTTTCAGATGGACGTATCCAGATTTCTACAGCAGATATCGGGTGCTTATGACAAAGAAGGACATGACCATTGGGGATAAGAAGCAGGTCTGTAAGAACCTGCTGGAGACTTTGATCAAGGTAAGAGGTTTGTCATTTCTGGTTAGAGTTTTATGCATGCCACAGCCACTTCCTCGAGAAATTCTGTCCTGAAAATGTCTTGATGCTAACTATTGAGAGCTCCTCTGAATAAATTAGATGAGCCAAGTTTATTGCTCAGAACGTTCTGTATTAGGGTATTGTTATAAATTTCAAATATTTTGAATATAGCAGCACATTCTTACTCAAATGGCTGTTGTTTTTTTAACTCTGCATTTTCACATTTACTGCTCGCACTTACTGCATAGTCAGGGGCCAGGACAGAAATAAACTGGGACTGGGGACAAAAATGCACAAAATTTCAAACCTGGGGAAAATAATAGTAAATTGTGACATGTTATATATTCATTAATTTTCTAGTCTAGGCCAAGAATATTGTCATATAAATTATTCAGATTGAACATTTATGTTATTAAGTTGATTAAATTGAAATATTTGGGATAAAAGGATGATGCACGACACATTTTTATTAAAAAAACATAGACCATCATGAAGGTAATAATACAGCTGAAAATCTATAAATTTTTAAAGCTAGCCAGGGGACATCATTTGTCTCCTCAAGGATGGAAAATTTGATTGAATAATTGATTATTCAAGGATATATACTGTATCATTACTAAAGCTGTTTAAACATGTCTGTCTTTTACATCATTTTTCCATCAGGATCCAGATAAGTTCCAGTTTGGAAAGACTAAGATTTTCTTCAGAGCAGGTCAGGTGGCTTATCTGGAAAAGCTCAGAGCAGATAAATTCCGCTACGCCTGTATTAAGATCCAGAAGACGGTGCGAGGATGGCTACAGAGAAATCGTTACCGCAAGATCCGCAAGTCTGCCATCACTCTGCAGAGATACGGCCGGGGTTACCTGGCACGTAGGTAAGGAAGAGTTTGGTTGAATGTTAGAAAAAAAGTTCAGATCACATTATATTTTGCATAAAGAAAACAAAGCCTATTTTTAGGACCATTCAATTCTCATTACTGTAATGCATCCACACATTTAGTTTGGAATTTTTTCATAATTCTCATCTTTTTCAGTGGTGATTGTCAACAGATTCTCTTTCATTAAGGTCTAAAAAATTGATTTTTTTTATATTTACAAAGAATTGAAAACAGTTCAACCAATACAACCATGAAGTGTAAATATATAATTTATATAATAATTCTATTATTTCTGTATAACATTCTATTATAATTAATTCTCTTCAATTCTATAATATTTGTTTCACTTTACATTAATTACATTAAAGTTTTTTGTGTCATGATAATGCAAATTAACGGGGGAATTCTTAAAGGTATAGTTTACCCAACAATGAAAATTCTCTCATCATTTACTCACCCTCATGCCATCCCAGATGTGTACGACTTTCTATCTTCTGCAGAACACAAATTAAGATTTTAGAAGAATATTTCAGCTCTGTAGATCCTCACAATGCAAGTGAATGGGTGCCAAAATTTTGAAACTTCAAAATCCACATAAAGGCTAGTATAAATGTAATCCATATGACTCCAGTGGTTAAATCCATGTGTTCAGACATGATATGATGGGTGTGGGTGATACTATGTTAACAGACCAATATCAGGTTTTCCGCAGGTCTTAAAAAGGTCTTAAGTTTTGATTCGCCCTTCTGCAAAATAAGGCCTTAAAAAGGTCATAAATCGGAGCAACAATCTTTAATTCATAAGGTCATGGCATTAAATGTTGTATGAGGGATTGTTTTCTCGTTGCGGGATTGTTTTCTCAAAATTATGTCCTGGTTTCAGCTGGTAGGCTCACTGATTATTTTCTACTTAATTTGATGTACTCATTTTCCTCCTCGCTATTGTCTTTTGTATCGTTTGCAGAGAAGAGAAGCAATTTCAAAGCATTGCACATTTATTTGACGATACTTTCATTCTAGTCTTTTTGTAAATATGTTGAAGTGTATCTGGTTACCATGGCAATGACGTCATATGCTTGGCATGCGCTCTTTATCATCCTGTCATTCAGCACAAGTAGAAATGCACAAATAACAAATTTGTTTTCAACAACGAGCTGAAAGAAGCCGATCCGTTTCTTCATGCAGCACGTGAATATATAAGCGAGTGTTTTTCTGTAATGATTTAAATTTTTGCGAAGTCATTTCATAATTACACATGCAATATGACATCATATGGGTAGGATAGGCTAAATGGAATTTGTACATTTAAAAAAATGTGGTTAAATCGTGAAAAAAATGTATCTAAAATAAAATATACATTTTCACAAACTATATAGCCTATACAGTTAAGTACAGAAGTTTGCATAACCCTTTTCAGAATGCATACAAATAGCCTATAAGAGATTATATTTTTTATGCAAACACACGTTGATTCCTTAAATTTCCTTTGGTTGGTCTTATAAAGGTCTTAAAAAAGTCTTAAATTTAGCTTCATTAAACCTGCAGGAACCCTGAATGTTTAAGTAATTTTTTTAACATGAATCACCAAAAACAGAAAGAGAATGAGAGAGTGAAAGTAGAAATTGACTGAGCAGGGAGGAGAATTTATATTAAAAAATGACTTAAATATCGGTCTGTTACCCACACCAATCAAACCGCTTCAGAATACATGGATATAACTACCAGAGTCGTCCGGAGTACTTTTATTTTGCCCTTAGGTGGATTTTGGAGCTTCAAAATTTTAGCACCTGTTCACTTGCATTGTATGTACACTGGTGGCCAAAAGTTTGGAATAATGTACAGATTTTGCTGTTTCGGAAGGAAATTGGTATTTTAATTCACCAAAGTGGCATTCAACTGATCACAAAGTATAGTCAGGACATTACTGATGTAAAAAAAAAGCACCATCACTATTTTAAAAAAGACCTTATCCTTGAGTAATCATGCTAAATTGCTACTTTGGTTCTAGAAAATCACTTTCCATTTTATCAAACACAGTTGAAAGTTATTTGGTTCATTTAATGAAGCTTAACATTGTCTTTGTGTTTGATTTTGAGTTGCCACATTATGCAATAGACTGGCATGTCTTAAGGTCAATATTGGGTAAAAAATTGCAAAAAAGAAACAGCTTTGTCTAGAAACTCATCAGTCAATCATTGTTTTGAGGAATGAATACTATACAATGCTTGAAATTGCCAAAAAAAAAAATGATTTCATACGAAGGTGTACACTACAGTCTTATGGTTATTACAAGGACAGAAAGTGATGTGGAAGGCCAGATGTATAACATCTATGGCAAGTGCTACAGGAAGTGTGGGGTGAAATGTCACCTGAGTATCTGGACAAACTGACAGCTAGTATGCCAAGGATCTGCAAAGTTGTCATTGCTGCACGTGGAGGATTTTTTTGATGAGAACTCTTTGAAGTAGTTTAAACATTTCAGAATTTTTTTTTCAAATTGTAATAGTAATTTTTCATGTTATTAATGTCCTGACTATATATTGAGATCAGTTGAATGCATTTTGGTGAATAAAAGTTCCAATTTCTTTCCATAAGAGCAAAATCTGTACATTATTCCAAACTTTTGGCCGCCAGTGTACCTACAGATCTGAAATATTCTTCTATAATTCTTCGATTGTGTTCAGCAGAAGAAAGAATGTCATACACATCTGGGCTAATAGGATGAGAGAATTTTAATTTTTGGTTTCAACTGGTGTGCTGTTTGTTAATTTCGCCTCCCTCACTTTCCTTAAAACAGTCTATCTCATGTTCTTTCTCACCCTTTCACTCTCTATTAGGTATGCAGAGATGCTTCGTCTCACCCGAGCAACACTTATATGTCAGAAACAATACCGGATGGTGCGTGTTCGGCGGGAGTATCTGAGAATCCGTCAGGCTGTGATCACCATTCAGGCTTTTGCCCGGGGAATGTTCATACGCAGGATATATCAGGAGGTACTGCACTCTTTCTCTATCACTGGCTTCTTTTTTCTCTTTCTGGCTCATATTGCTTCAAGAAAATTGGAGACATCAAGTATTTAATTCAGGTTGCAATGCCACCGACAGTCACAACATACCCATGCAAACTGATTCAATATCTTGTACACATGGGCATTTGTGTCACTTTGTTCTTAAAAGTGATGGGAACAGTAGTACCTGAACACGTTTTGAATGGGGAGGGGGCAAATGTGCTGGTTGTGATGCCACAACATGATGCAGACTTGGTTCATGAATAACAATTTGATTATTCTTGATTATTTTTGTTTTGATAAATATAAAATATATGTAATCTGTCTGTAGTCTGTGAGAGTATTTGTTCATTTCCAAGATAAAACTAAAATGTTAATAATTTAAAATTAGATAATTAAATAATAAATAGATAGTAAATTATAATTATGTATCAAATAAAAACAATAATACAAAATAATTTTAAGTTTCAATTGCTCATTGAGTTGCTATTTTTAAATAGAAGTTCAGATATTATGTGATTAACCTCATCTCTACATCTGCCAGTGTCTCTTGGGATTTTTTTAGGTAATTTCATAGTGTATTGGGTACAAAATCGTCCATGTAAAAGGGCATAAATGATACTTGTACACAAGAGCCAATTTCTCAAATAAATCCAAAGTTTCAAGCTGTATCTTCTCTGTTTGTCTCTTTTCAGTTCATGCTCCATCACAAAGCCGTGGTCATACAGAAGACTGTCCGTGGCTGGCTCGTGAGGAAGAAGTACCTCCACTCCCGAAATGCTGCTATTGTCATCCAGTGTTTCTACAGGCAGGTGCGTGCCAAGCGGCAACTAAAACAACTCAAGATAGAGGCCCGTTCAGCCGAACACTTTAAAAACCTCAACGTCGGAATGGAGAACAAAATTGTTCAGCTCCAGAAGAAGATGGACTACAAGGTACTGGAAGATAATATGACACATAGATGTCATCAAAACTGATAGAAATGAATACATTTAATTATTTACATGATCTCGAGTGTGTATTTCCCCCTTTTCACAGTCAAAGGAGTATAAAACTCAGAATGAGCAACTGGCTGTTGCTAATACCACTCTGGGCTCAGAAGTCAATAAACTCCAAAAGGAATTGGAGACCCTTCGGAGTAGGCAAACTGCTGGCACTTCACTGCAGGAGGAGCTTGAGAGGCTAAAGGTGGAGCTCCAGGAAGCCCACACCCAGAGGAAGCAGATTGAAGAGAAGTTCAGCAATGAGAAACAGGGGCTCAAACAGGTGAGAAAATATGAACTTGACAGATAGTAGTTGATGCTTCAAATTCTTTTATATTTTAGTATCATTATTTTAGTTAAAAATAATGGTCAGATGTTACAAAAACAGTTTATACCACATGCTCTTCAGTAATCATAGATCAAAAGAGAATACTACGATGTATCTTCTACATAACTAATGTTTGTCATCCCAAAAGCACTTGAATTGTCAGCTGATATGTCTTTTAATGTCCGTATTAAATTTACTGTACAACATATTTATAACTGGTTCTTTTTTTGAAAATAATAAATTTTCTCTGCCTTTAAAAGATTTTATGTTAAGCAATACACTCTAGGATATATACAGTGTGTGTGTGTGTGTGTGTGTGTGTGTGTGTGTGTGTGTGTATATATATATATATATATATATATATATATATATATATATATATATATATATACACACACACACATACTGTATACACGTATATGTATAGTGTGTGTGTGTGTGTGTGTATATATATATATATATATATATATATATATATATATATATATACAGGTGCTGGTCATATAATTACAATATCATCAAAAAGTTGATTTATTTCAGTAATTCCATTCAAAAAGTGAAACTTGGATATTATATTCATTCATTACAAACAGACTGATATATTTCAAGTGTTCATTCCTTTTCATTTTGATGATTATAACTGACAACTAATGAAAACCCCAAAATCAGTATCTCAGAAAATTTGAATATTGTGAAAAGGTTCAATATTGAAGACACCTGGTGCCACACTCTAATCAGCTAATTAACTCAAAACACCTGCAAAGGCCTTTAAATGGTCTCTCAGTCTAGTTTTGTAGGCTACACAATCATGGGGAAGACTGCTGACTTGACAGCTGTCCAAAAGACGACCATTGACATCTTGCACAAGGAGGGCAAGACACAAAAGGTCATTGCTAAAGAAGCTGGCTGTTCACAGAGCTCTGTGTCCAAGCACATTAATAGAGAGGCGAAGGGAAGAAAAAGATGTGGTAGAAAAAAGTGTACAAGCAATAGGGATAACCACACCCTGGAGAGGATTGTGAAACAAAACCCATTCAAAAACGTGGGGGAGATTCACAAAGAGTGGACTGCAGTTGGAGTCAGTGCTTCAAGAACCACCACGCACAGACGTATGCAAGACATGGGTTTCAGCTGTCGCATTCCTTGTGTCAAGCCACTCTTGAACAAGACACAGCGTCAGAAGCGTCTCGCCTGGGCTAAAGTCAAAAAGGACTGGACTGCTGCTGAGTGGTCCAAAGTTATGTTCTCTGATGAAAGTATATTTTGCATTTCCTTTGGAAATCAAGGTCCCAGAGTCTGGAGGAAGAGAGGAGAGGCACAGAATCCACGTTGCTTCAAGTCCAGTGTAAAGTTTCCACAGTCAGTGATGGTTTGGGGTGCCATGTCATCTGCTGGTGTTGGTCCACTGTGTTTTCTGAGGTCCAAGGTCAACGCAGGGGAGTCTACCAGGAAGTTTTAGAGCACTTCATGCTTCCTGCTCTTGACTAATTTTATGGAGATGCAGATTTCATTTTCCAACAGGATTGGCACCTGCACACAGTGCCAAAGCTACCAGTACCTGGTTTAAGGACCATGGTATCCCTGTTCTTAATTGGCCAGCAAACTCGCCTGACCTTAACCCTATAGAAAATCTATGGGGTATTGTGAAGAGGAAGATGCGATACGCCAGACCCAACAATGCAGAAGAGCTGAAGGCCACTATCAGAGCAACCTGGGCTCTCATAACACCTGAGCAGTGCCACAGACTGATCGACTCCATGCCACGCCTCATTGTTGCAGTAATTCAGGCAAAAGGAGCCCCAACTAAGTATTGAGTGCTGTACATGCTCATACTTTTCATGTTCATACTTTTCAGTTGGCCAACATTTCTAAAAATCCTTTTTTTGTATTGGTCTTAAGTAATATTCTAATTTTCGGAGATACTGAATTTGGGATTTTCATTAGTTGTCAGTTATAATCATCACAATTAAATGAAATAAACATTTGAAATATATCAGTCTGTGTGTAATGAATTTATACATTATACAAGTTTCACTTTTTGAATGGAATTACTGAAATAAATCAACTTTTTGGTGATATTCTAATTATATGACCAGCACCTGTGTGTATGTATGTATGTATATATATATATATATATATATATATATATATATATATATATATATATATATATATATATATATATATACACACACACACACACATACTGTATACACAAATAGTGTGTGAGAGTGTGTGTGTGATATACACTGGCGGCCAAATGTTTGGAATAATGTACAGATTTTGCTCTTGTGGAAAAAAATTGGTACTTTTATTCTCCAAAGTGGCATTCAACTGATCACAATGTATAGTCAGGAAATTAAAAATGTGAAAAATTACTATTACAATTTGAACAAAAAAAATAAACTACTTCAAAGAGCTCTCATCAAATCCTCCACGTGCATTAATGACAGCTTTGCAGATCCTTGGCATTCTAGCTGTCAGTTTGTCCAGATACTCAGGTGACATTTCACCCCACACTTCCTGTAGCACTTGCCATGTGGCTGTCTTGTCGGGCACTTCTCAGGCACCTTACAGTCTAGCTCATCCCACAAAAGTTCAATAGGGTTAAGATCCATAACACTCTTGTCCAATGTCTGTGTTTCTTTGCCCACTCTAACCTTTTCTTTTTGTTTTTCTGTTTCAAAAGTGGCTTTTTCTTTGCAATTCTTCCCATAAGGCCTGTATCCCTGAGTCTTCTCTTTACTGTTGTACATGAAACTGGTGTTGAGCGGGTAGAATTCAATGAAGCTGTCAGCTGAGGATATGTGAGGCATGACCCTATTGACCCTAAGACATGCCAGTCTATTGCATAATGTGGCAACTCAAAAAAATAAAAAAATAAACAATGTTAAGCTTCATTTAATTAACCAAGGGGCTTTCAGCTGTGTTTGGTATAATGGCAAGTGATTTTCTAGTACCCAGTTAGCAGTTTAGCATGATTACTCGAGGATAAGGTGTTGGAGTGATGGCTGCTAGAAATAGAGCCTGTCTAGATTTTTTCAAATAGTGATGGTGCTATTTTTTACATCAGTAATGTCCTGACTATACTTTGTGATCAGTTGAATGCCACTTTGGTGAATTAAAGTAGCAATTTCCTTCAGAAACAGCAAAATCTGTACATTATTCCAAACTTTTGGCCATGTGTGTGTATAAATATGTGTGTATATACAGTTTGTCCTGTGTTTAGTCGTTTATTTCAGATCTGTTTACCAGAGACGAGCTTCTGAATATTCGGTAGTAGATGCCAGACAATCTTTTACCGTTTTTTGATTATTCTGACGTTTTGCTTGACATTCGGAAGAGCAGCGGCACTGTACAAGCGCGTTAAATGATGCGAGCATGCGAATTGTGCCTGCGTGCTTGTCAGGCTCCTACAGTGTGGCTTTCGAACCACGTTGCCAAGCCTCCATCTAGCGAATCTCTGCTCTCTTCCTAACAAAATGGACAAATTCGTTCTCCTCACCTGCAAAAATAATGACTTTGCAAATTCTGCTGAATTGTGCTTCACGGACACATGGGTGAGTAAAACATTTCTGGACAGCGCATTACATCTACTGGGCTTCCAGCTGTTCAGAATTGCATTGCAGAGTTAACGGGGAAAACTAGAGGCGGTGAAATGTGTTTTTACATCAATGAATGTTGGTGTACAGATGTAATAACTATGTAACAGTGCTGAAGGAGATGTGGTGTCCTAATTCATATGCACTCTTCATAAACTATCAGCCTTTCTACTTGCAGTGGGAGTTTTCCTTGTGTATTCTTGTGTGTTTATTGTCCTCCATATGTGTGTGTGAGCGCAGCGCTGCAATAGCTGGCTGATCAGATCAAAGACATGGAACAACAATACCTGGACTCACTTATTATTATTCTTATTATTATTCTTTTAACAAGGAAAATCTCACACATGAACTACCCAAATACAGCACATTACATGTCCCAACAGAGACAGAAATATATTGGATCATTGCTATACAACAATAAAGGATGCATATCGCTCTGTCCCTCAAGCAGTTTTGGTACTCTCTGATCACTATCTGCTTCATCTTCTTCCGATCTACAGGTAGAAACTAAGATCAGCTAAACCTTTAGTAAGGAGTGTAAAGAGATGGACCAATGAAGCAGAGCTGGTACTACAAACCTGCTTTGACTGCACTGATTGGTTTTGTTTTTGAACCTGTAGACACCAATCTGAATGAGCTCACAGATACTGTGATATCATATATCAGTCTCTGTGAGGATATGTGCATTCCTATTAGGACTTATTTAACATGCAACAATGACATACCATGGTTTACAGCAAAAATCAGGCAGCTTCGTCAGGTCAAAGAGGATGCTTACAAAAGTGGGGATAAAATCTTATAAAATCAGGCCAAAAACAGACTGACAAAGGAGATCAAAAATCTAATGACCCTGCTTCAGTGTGGAGAGGCCTGAAAGACTTTACCAACTACAAGACACCATCGTCCAATACTGTATGGAATCAACAATTGGCTGATGGACTAAATGTGTTTTACTGTAGATTTGAAATCCCAGTCTCACACTCCACACCCACTCTGACCTTCACAGCACACAAATTTTTACACCTCCTAAAACCCCCTCCTCCTCACCTCTCCGGCTACTCTACCTGCACTTAAGATCTGTGAAGAGGATGTGTGCTGGGTCTTCTGGAAACAGATGAAAAGAAAAGCACAGGGCCCAGATGGTGTTTCACTCACGTGTCTAAAAATCCTGTGCTGATCATCTGGCCCCCATTTTCACATAGATCTTCAACAGATCACTGGAGCAGTGTGATGTTCCCTGATGCTTCAAACGCTCCACAATCATCCCTGTCTCAAAGAAACCCAAGATCAAAGGACTTGATGTCTACAGACCCGTCGCTCTGATGTCATGAAGTCATTTGAGCCAAGATTACAAAGGAGAGGCTACGGGACAACTCTGTGAATGTCCTTGAGTAGCCCAGCCAGAGCCCAGACTTGAACCCGATTGAACATCTCTGGAGAGATCTGAAAATGGCTGTGCACCAATGCTCCCCATCCAACCTGATGGAGCTTGAGAGGTCCTGCAAAGAAGAATGGGAGAAACTGCCCAAAAATAGGTGTGCCAAGCTTTTAGCATCATACACAAAAAGACTTGAGGCTGTAATTGGTGCCAAACGTGCTTCAACAAAGTATTGAGCAAAGGCTGTGAATACTTATGTACATGTGATGTGTACTCTCCCCCACTAGTCTTCTCCATGTTCACAAATGACTTCCCTACCAAGGACCCCTCTTTTAAGCTCCTGAAGTTTGCAGATGACACTATCATTGGCCTCATCCAGGATGACAGTGAGTCTGCATACAGAAGGGAAGTTGAACAGCTGGCTCTCTGGTGCAGTCAAAGTGCTGAGCATGCTTAAAACAGTGGAGATGACAGTGGACTTTAGGAGGAACACCCCAACATTGACCCCACTCACCTGAACAGCACTGTGGGAGTAGTTGAGTCATTCAGGTTCCTGGGCACTACTATCTCACAGGACCTGAAGTGGGAGACCTATAAAGATTCTGATATTTATATATATACAGTTAAAGTATAAAGTTATTAAAACTTATTTTTTTAACAATTCCACAGATTTCATGTTAGCAAACTATAGATTTGGCAAGTCGTTGGACATCTACTTTGTACATGACACAAATTAATTTTTCCAACAATTGTTTACAGACAGATTATTTCACTTTTAACCCTCTGGGGTCTGAGGGTGTTTTGGGCCCTGGAGAAGTTTTGACATGCCTTGACATTTGTGCTTTTTTCAGTTGCTTCAAAACACATTAATGGCTAAAGTCTGATAACACTGTATTCAGCACAAACTGGACTACAATAATATCTGAGCAACATGTGTGTACATATTTGTATTTTTGAGAAAATAACGTTTATGCGTGTTTTTTGAAAAAACAAAAATTTTAAGTAATTGAAATAAGGCCATATAACACATACTTAACATTTGTCCACAAGCCTTTTGAGAACTGGATCTTGTAGCCCAGAGTTTTTGCTACAAATGATGTGAAAACCAACCACCTCATACAAAACAATATAGTAATTGAACTTTTGTAAGACACTTTTAGTGTTAGAAAGGTCATATGCAAGAAGGCGTGAACTATCATGAATGTGGATTGTAAATCACACCTGAGAGACAAAGACCCTCCTCTGGGCCTATCAATGAGGAATGTGACAGAAAAAGAATGAATGTGAGGAGACTTAATGATCAAAATCAAGTTTTAAGTTAAAAGAAATAATCTGACTGTACATTTTCTTTAAATAAAGACTTAATTTTAGACCTACAGTACCGTTTAAAAGAAGTCTCTTCTGCTCACTAAGACTGGATTTATTTGATCCAAAATACAGTAAAAACAGTAATATTTTTACAATTTAAAAGCACAGTTTTCTATTTGAATATATTGTAAAATGCAATTTGTGATCAAAGCATAATTTTCAGCATCATTACTGCAGTCCTCAGTGTCACATGATCCTTCAGAAATCATATGGTGGTGATTTTCTAATATGGGCATATTTAAAGTGCATTTTAATCATTTATACCTGAACAGATATTTGCAAGACCACGCTTTGTTTATGATAATGAGGCATTATAAACACTAGATAAAATATAATCTAAACATTCATATTATTTTTAATATCATATTACATATCATATTTATATTATACAGCATACAATTTAAATGCCTGCTTTAGCTGAAACGGCATTTAAATGTAACTAAAACTTGCTTATTAGGACATATTTCAAATGTCAATACTCTGAATCCTGGCTGGAAAGTCTGGAAACAGTCCCACTAGTAAAATATGTTCAAGTTTATATAAAATAGCATGTCAACTAATGAAAACTAATTGACTTACTCGTCTGAATTTGTATCCTCGGCTGGATCAAGTCTCTCTTCAAAATACAAACGTTCATCGGAGTCCCACTCTTCTTCTGAGGAAAAAGTTAACTCTTCCTTAATATCCGGAAGTTTCATCGCCTGTGTATCGTTACAAACGCGCAGTAAAATTAATGAATAGTTTACATCAAACCTCTGAACACTGTCGGGGGTGTTTACCATTTGCATTGATCGCCTCCGTACATTAGAGTATGAATGGCGCGCTCTGCTGGTGGGTGGGATCACATTACAGATAATGAGATGAACCGGTAAAAACTGTACAGTGCTTTGTTTCAAACAGATTACATTGCAGGTGAATATTTGTTTTAAATTTGAATTGTTTTATTTAAAAGTAGACATTTTAAGCTTTCTTTAAACATATGTTTCATGTTTGTGTGATAAGTATTTGCAGAGTTTCAGGTCATTTTTGTGACGTGTTTCTGAAATATGCTTGTGAACACAGAGACTGCTGAAAGCTCACCCTTTTTATTTTCTTTATTTTACAAAAGCACAATGTTTCATTGTTATTATGAGTGACCACAAGCATACCTCCAAATTTGTGGCAAAATGGTTTAAGGACAACAAAGTCAAGGTATTAGAGTGGCCATCACAAAGCCCTGACCTCAATCTGATAGAAAATTTGTGTGCAGAACTGAAATAGCATGTGCGAGCAAGAAGGCCTACAAACCTGACTCCGTTACACGAGTTCTGTCTGGAGGAATGGGACAAATTCTAGCAACTTATTGTGAGAAGCTTGTGGAAGGCTACCCAAAAATATTCAACCCAAGTTAAACAATTTAAAGGCAATGCGACCAAATACTAACAAAGTGTATGTAAACTTCTGACCCACTGGGAATGTGATGAAAGAAATAAAAGCTCAAATAAATAATTCTCTCTACTATTATTCTGACATTTCACATTCTTAAAATAAAGAAATGATCCTAACTGACCTTAGACAGGGAATGTTTTCTACGAGTAAATGTCAGGAATGGTTAAAAACGGAGTTTAAATGTGTCTAAGGTGTATGTAAAATTATGACTTCAATTGTATATAGTAAAACAAGAGGTCAGGTTCCTCTCTAGTTCTTTTTTTTTCACCACTAAATAACATTGAAATTAGTTTTTCCTTGTTACAGTCACTTTAGCTCTTTTCTGTAAAGCTGCTTTGAAACAATGTGTATTTTTCTCAAGAACATCCTTTTTCTCATTACAGTCAAATAAAATAAATGCAGTCCTGTTTAAGTTACATTATTATAGAGCTGTACGTTTTGTTTCCAATGACAGACACTGTTGTGTAATTTAAGATTTAAAATCCATTTTTGCTGAATCCTTGAATAAGTTTTGAGTAAAAAGTCAGGTTTGTAGGCCTCCTTGCTCGCACACGACTTTTCAGTTCTGCATTCTCAGTTCGGCCTCTCCAATACCTTGACTTTTTTGTCCTTAAGCCATTTTGCCACAACTTTGGAGATATGCTTGTGGTCATTGTCCATTTGGAAGACCCATTTGTGACCGAGCTTTAACTTGTTTTTTCTGAGGTCTTTGCTGATATCTTTGGATTTTTCCATAATGTCAAGCAAAGAGGCACTGAGGTTGAAGGTAGGCCTTAAAATACATCCACTGGTACGCCTCCAATTCAGTACACCTCCTATCAGAAACTAATTGTCTTAAGGCTTGACATCATTTTCTGGTTTGCTTAAACTAAGTTGCTTAACGGCACAGTTAATCTAGTGTATGTAAACTTGTGACACACTGGAATTGTGATATGGTCAATTAAATTTAAAACAATCTCTCTGTAAACATTTGTTGGAAAAATGACTTGTGTCATGCACAAAGTAGATAAATGACTTGCCAAAACTAAAGTTTGATAATATTAAATCTGTGGGGTGGTTAAAAAATTTGCTTTAATGACTTCAACCTAAGTGTATGTAAACTTCTGACTTCAACTGTATATATTGTATGGGGGTCCAAAAGTCTGAGATCACTAGTGAAAATGCTTTTTTTTTATGTATCTTATTTAAAATATATTGTCCATTACAGATTATGTTATCAGCAACAAATGAAAGTGGAAAAAGTTAAATTTTTACATAAAATTTTAGAAAAGCAATACTTAAAGTAATACTAGAACTAGTGTATAATTTTAATATTTCTTATTTATTTTATTTCATAATTGTTCTCTGTTTTAAATATTACTATGATTTTACTTGTACTCAAATAAAATATTATTGTTGTTATTGTTAAGATAATCTGGAGAGGCTACCTTGCAGTGGGTCACAGGGTCTTTAGTCACAGGGTTTGGACTAAAAGGGTGATGTGGATTTTTTTTCCTTCTCTAGAGGGTGGAGGAGCTGGAGACAGAGAACACACTCTTGAAAAAGGAAAAAGAAGAGATGAACCACAGAATCCAGACCTCTGCTCAGGGTGAGTTTCATGGCTATACACACACACACACACACACATAGAGCATCTGTGAAGGCATGAGTATCAGGAGATCAGGGATGTGTGGGCTAGCCAGAGGGCTGGGCTGGTTTTGTTTGACGCACAACAGGGTCTATGTGCAGAAGTGGGGTGAGAGAGACAGAAACTGCATTGGATTTCAATGGAGCAATGTGACACTGCCTCTGTACCTGCACAACTCAAATCTGACCATTGTATCCAGCTGGTTCACATGCGAGAATGCTATTTGAAACCCGAGGTTTGGTCTAAATACGCTTTTTATTTGTTAAATGTCGCTTTTACATGTTTTGCACTGATTTTCGAAGTGCTGTTCTCTTTTTGAGACTGGTAAAGTTGTTCAAAGCGGTTCAAATAGCTTCAAACAAGTAACTGGCTCTAGGCAACATCTGCTATGAATGCACTGCTTGTTTTGATGAATTGAGTTTGATTTGTTACACTGTCTTTGGGAGGAAGCATTTGTAAGTATTGTGAAATTCAGTCTGATGGCTCCCTTTGAAACTTTCCAAGTTGTAATAAGAGTCTCTCAAACACAAGTCCTGAGATATCTGATGTTGATTGGTGAAAATAAGATGTAAATGGGAAGGATGTTAAAAAAATATGTATTGATGTCATTCCATTAAAAAAGGGTGCGAGTTGTAATTTGAAATGCCCCCTGAATATAAAACTAAAGTTTTTAAAGCTGAAATGTGTCATTTCTGTGCCATTAGCATCACTAAATGGAATTACAAAAAATATATATATTTATTGTTTTTAAATAGGTTTTCCAAACAGTCTGGCATTGGAGAAGTACATTTAATATGCATTAAATGCAGATTTTCTCAGTTTAGAAAAGTTGATACAGGCAAATAACAGTAAAATGAGTGGTGTGTCATCTGACTTTGTTTGAATACATTGTGTCTCACAGGTCAGGGAGGAGCTGTGCCTCAGAAGGAAAGCCGTCTGCAGTCTGAGCTAGATCAGGAGAGACTGCGCTATCAAAACCTGCTGAAAGAATACTCCAGACTGGAGCAGAGATATGATAACCTGCAAGAGGAGGTGAAGGTAATGCTGACCAACATGTTGCAAATAGACATGAGATTAGGGCTCCAACTAACAATGAATTTGTTCATTAATCTTGCAATGATTTTTTTTATTTCTACCTAAACAATGTGCAAAATTTAGTCTATATAAAGTATTCTACACATTGTGCAAAAACAATGGTTTAAAATATCACTTGACAGGGCAAGCTGGATGCATGAAACCATATTATTGTGACCTTTGAAGCATTTAAAGTGATACATCACTTAAAAATGACAATTCTGTCATCATTTGCTCACCATCATGCTGTTCCAGATCCATGGGACTTTCTTTCTGCCATGGAACACAAAAGGAGATGGTAAGCAGGGACAGATAGCTTCAGTCACTATTTACTTTCATTGCAGCTTTTCTCCAAACAATAAAAGTGCATGGTGACTGAGCTTAAACATGCATCTCCTTTGAGTTCCATAGAAGAATGAAATTCATCTGACTTTTGACCAACACGAGAGTGAGTAAATGATAGAATCTTCGGGTGAACTAACCCTTTAACATACACATAAGAGCTTCACAGTTTTTCAAATAATTGTTTCCAATAGGTATAGTTTTTCACTACTGTGAAGTGACATCATTGATGAAGCTTTCAGGTGCACAGTGCAAAGGCCCAATCAATAATGATTTTTTTTTTATTATCAATAGTTGATCCAGCCCTACTGTTTTGCTCTTGTTAAATGTCTTCATGAATTTCCACGTTGTAGTTCCAACCCGGCCATCGCCGTAACCCCTCTAACCAGAGCAGTCTGGGTTCGGACTCCAACTACCCATCCATCAGCATGTCAGAAGTTGGAGACACTGATGACACCATCCAGCAGGTGGAGGTAAAGCTTTTTAGGTTCTGATTTCTCACTGACATCTCTGTGATCAGGGAACAGGCTTTAGAAGGCTATAAAAGCAAATGAAGAGACCATTAACGTTATGCTCTAATTTGTGTGCTCCTGCAGGAAATGGGTATAGAGAAGGCCGCCATGGACCTCAGTGTGTTCATGAAGTTGCAGAAGCGAGTGAGAGAGCTGGAGCTGGAGAGGAAGAGGCTGCAGACCCACCTGGAGAAAGTGGAGGAGATGAGCAAGCGCAAGGCTAGTTTATTTCTCATCTCTGCCTTTATATTCCTCTCACATTGGTCACCAACCTCCAGTTCAGAGTTCTTTTAAAAGGATAGTTCACCCAAAAATGAAAATTCTCTCATGATTTACTCACACTCATGCCATCCCAGATGTTTATGACTTTCTCTCTTCTGCTGAACACAAATTAAGATTTTAGAAGAATATTTCAGCTCTGTAGGTCCATACAATGCAAGTGAATGTGAACTTTAAAGCTCAGAAAGTGCATAAAGGCTGCATAAAAGTAATCCATTTGACTGCAGTTGTTAAATTAATATCTTCAGAAGTGATATAAGTGTGTGTGATTTAATATTTATGTAATTTTTTTTTACTATATATCTCAACTTTCACATTCTTCTTTTGTTTTTGATGATTTGCATTCTTCGTGCGTAGTGCACCTACTGAGAAGGGAGGAGAATTTATAGTAAAAAAGGACTTAAATATTGAGCTGTTTCTCACCCACACCTATCATATCACTTATGAAGATATTAATTTAACCATTTAAGTCATATATATTACTTTTATGCTGCCTTTATGTGCTTTTTG
The DNA here is from genome assembly GCA_032164185.1 of Moxostoma hubbsi. Classification (NCBI taxonomy): domain Eukaryota; kingdom Metazoa; phylum Chordata; class Actinopteri; order Cypriniformes; family Catostomidae; genus Moxostoma; species Moxostoma hubbsi. Next base: position 3,507,547 of record JAVLUX010000151.1, on the reverse strand, counting down.
GAGCTTATAAGTTCTGTCTACCAATCACTTGCATTGAATGGACCTACAGATGTGAAATAATCTTTTAAAAATCTTTGTTTGTGTTCAGCAGAATAAAGAAAGTCATACACGTCTGAAAGTGTATGAGAGCGAGTAAATGATAGAGAATTTTCATTTTTTGGTGAACTATTTTTTTAATATTGGAAACAATGCAAAACAATGCATTGATGATGTTTATGGATCTACTTTTGGAAAGATGAGTGTCTTGCAGTATGACATGCTATACTGCATCTAAAAAACAATCAACCATTTAAATCTAGTGAAGACAAAAATGTGATTACAAGACCTAAGACATTCCTTTATAAATGTATACATTTTAACTACCCATATGCTTTATGGAGACTCTACTATTATGAAGTAGTTAATTTATAGTTTATAGGTGAAAAAATAGAAATGCAAAAGAAACCATTTCAAGTCTGGCCTCCAATTCCTCTCTCTCCCGATGAAAAAGTTTCCTAAACAATGTCCTCCCTACTATCAATAAAAGTAGCAAAAAAGGCCCAAAAATTAAAAATAACTTATGTATTACTGTATCTGGAGTGACAGCTAGATATTTTCCTGCTTTTGGCAGTAGCTTACAACATTTTTTTTTTTCACGGCACACTTTTTACAATTAAACAAATCCCATAACACACCTCTATCCCACTGTTCCACATAACCATCATTGATAGTTTTCCTTTTCAAGAACTTCCATGTTTTCTGTCTATTTTAGTTGCATGTTTACTCAATGTTTGAAATTCGGCTATGCAAAAAAATGAAAGTCACGAAGGTATGGTAAATAATGAGATCTTGATGATTACAAAAACGTCATCTGAAGACAAACAAAGCCTTTTTTTTACAATAATAGGACAATAATAAATAAGATTTTACACAGAAGGAAAGTTACATTTTATCCATAGTTTTAACTGTGGTATTTGCAATAAGATCATAGCAACCAAAAGTAAAAGTAAAACCATGATTAGCATTAACCATAAAACAAATTATGGCATTTTTCATAAGAGAAACATCCAGAAATTAAATTGTATTCTCACTACTATACTGATATAAGTTAATGGTAAATATTTTTGTTTAAATATCTGTGATGTGTGGATTGAAACCTTACAATTTCTGTTTGTTTATTGTGCAGATTTCTCCTTTATTGCTTTTCAATGCTGTTTAGAATGTTGGGCTGTTTAAAACAGCAGTTCATCTTTTCAAGCAGTCTGCCTTATCTTAGTTAGCTTATGTTTACATTTTTTTCTCTCCTTTATGTTACAGGTTAGTGAGGCCAAGAGTTCCACGTCAGAGGACATAAACGCGGACCTGGCCTACAACAGTCTGAAGGTAAGAGCATATGCATGAATTCCAGTTCTGCTCAATGTAGCGGTCACACTGCTCTGCCTCCAGTCAAATGTCTGTCGTGGTGCTCATCGATTTGCTCTGCACTGTTGTTGCTCTACTGCTGTTGGCCACACTGCCTGTTAAACTGTGGGTGAGTGGGACGATGCAGCAATGTGAGATTAGGACGTTTTTAGAGAGACAAATTATGACATCATGGTAAAGTAACTAAATTCTGCGTTTTGTTAATTGAATTGTAGGAAGTGTTTAGAAAGCTGAATTATGACAGAATTCCAAATTAATGTCACTTAATTTCTTAAATTTTGTTTTGCATTTAGTATTGTGTCTTAAGTAAAGCAAAGCAATAATGCTTTTTGTTAAATTAATACTAAGAAGTTTTCAGAGAGCTGAATTCAAATATGCCCATATCAAAAGGAATGGCACATGAATTTGTTGATTTGGTTTTGTATACTTTGGTGTCTTTTATTTGAGTAAAGTAAAATACTGTGTTTTGTTAATTGAATACTGAATTATGACAAAAGTGCCACGTCTTTTCGTAGATATTGTTTTGGTTAATTATTATCTTATTTATGTGAAGTAAAGTAATGCTGCATTTTGTTAATTGTATAATCGGGAGTTTTAGAGAGCTTAATTATGCCAGAATAGAACTTATTTACACTCCAGGTTTTGGATCACGAAGTAAACGTTTGCAGGGTAAATTTCGACAGCGGTGAATGGGAGACCACAGCAAATATTATTTTCAATTACCCATTTGCTCCAAGAGCAAAAGAAAAAATCCACTCTTACATTTGAATGACTTTCCAGAAGAGGAAAAAAATAGAGAGCGGTGGATTAAGAGATTAAAATGGGAGAAGATTTACTGTTACTCTCTCTGCAGCTGTAATAGAAATCCCCTTGCAGCTGTGGTAATTCGTTTTTTAAAACTAATTCCAGAGTAATATAACACAAATCATCACGTTCTGTGAAAAAGTTGAAGTGGAAAAGTTAAATATCGTGTTATGTTAGATTTTATTTTGCATTTATTTTTGAGTCTTTTAAATGTATAAAGAAATGCAATTCTGCACTTTGTTTATTGAACAGCAGGACATTTTTAGTGAGCTGAATTTTTCCTGGAATTAAAAAGAGTGCCACATAATTCTGTTGGTTTTGCGTTAATTTATATTTTGTGTTATTTCTTTGAGTAAATCAACGCAATACTGCATTTTGTTAATTTAATTCTAAAAAGTGTGTACCAAGCTGAATTGTGGCAGAATTAAAAAAAGGTATTTTCATATATTTTTAGTGTTTATTATTGTCTTTTTTTATGTAAAGCAAAGCAATACTGCATTTTGTTAATTGAATGCTAAGAAGGTTTTAGAGAGCTGAATTATGCTAGGATTCTAAAGGAATTTGTTGTGTGCTTATTTTGTGTCTTATGTTTGCATGAATCAATGCAATACTGTATTTTGTTAATTGAGTACCAAGAGGTTGTTTTTAGGTCAGAATTTGCCTGTAATTAAAGGAATATTGTGGGTGCATTACAAGTTTAGCTCAATCGACAGTATTTGTGGCATAATATTGATTATCACAAACTTAATTTTGACTGGTCCCTCCTTTTCTTGAAAAAAAGCAAAAATCGATGTTACAGTAAGGCACTTACAATGGAAGTGAATAGGGGCAAATTTTTGTTATAAGCAATATGTGTGTAAACATTTTTTGTGTGTGTGATAAAATCACACGCTAACCTTATCTGTGTAAAGTTATAGCCATTTTACAAATTATTTGCTGTGACAATGTAATGTCAACAAACACTAACATGACTGTAAAAATTACGATTTAAACAACTTTACATCTCAAATAATACACAAATTTTAACAGAAGAATTAAAGTGCTTTTAGAAAATTAAAAGATTCACATTTCTGCATTTAAACCCTCAAAAAAATGGCCCCGTTCACTTCCACTGTAATTGCCTTACTGTAACATCGATTTTTGCTTTTTTTAAAGAAAGGAGAGGCAAGTCAAAATTACTTTTTGTTGTAATCAACATTATGCTACAAATGTTGCTCATTGAGCCCAACTTGAATTGAACCCCGAATATTCCTTTTAAAAGGAGTGGCTCATGATTTTGTAGATTTTGTTTTGCGATTATTTTCATGGTGTCTATTTTTGGAAAGTGATGCAGTAATTTGATTTGTTTATTGAACACATAACGTCAAACTTTGAGAAGTTGTGGCTTTTGTATCGCATTTTGGGTCTCACGTGTATAACTATAATGTGATTTTGATCTTCCTCTGACACATTACAAACTCTTTCTGCTATCATATCACTGACCATAATTGATCTGAGCATAGACGCGTCTTTAAACCCAAGTGGAGTTCAGTTCAATAGTTTCAATAATTTAGACTCTGACCAGAGAGCAAAGTACAAGGATAAAGTCACCAGAGCTAGCTAATTCGGGGTTGTGTGGAGCTCAAGGCAATAGAATTATGTAACAAGTTTGTTCGTTTTCTTAAAGTGTTTCAACTTTGCAGTGTGTTCTGTCTTATATAATGACTACTGATAGTTCTAGCTCAGCAGGGTTCACATGCTCTGTGATTCTGATCAAAACTTTAGCTGCAGGCTTTAGTAATGGTCAAAATGGCTGCTGTCTGTGTTTTGATTTTGTAATCACTCTCTCTGTGTCTCCTTTGTTTAAATGTTTTTCTCTTTCATACACAAAAATGTTGAGGCTTATTTAGAAATGCCTTATATTTCTGGTCTCAAAGTCATGGAAATGATTAAATGGAAATAAAAAAATACATATTTTAGTAATCTGGTAGACTTGCCCCATAGAATTCCATTCGGAGTGCATTACTTTACACACTTTGTATCTAAATTGTCTTTGTAAACATTTGTTCTGTCTACAGAGGCAAGAGTTGGAATCTGAGAATAAGAAGTTGAAGAATGACCTGAATGAGCTGAGGAAAGCGGTGGCCGACAGGGCCTTCGAGAACAACTCATCCAATGAGCTTCAGGAGAGCTACAACCTTCTGCTCAATCAACTTAAGGCAGCCAGCGAGGAGTTGGATGTGCGCAAGGAGGAAGTCCTCATGCTCAAGACCCAAATTGTCAACTCCACAAGCCAGGTAGATAATACTAATCACGTTGTGAGTCTAAAAACGTTACCCATCCTTTGACATGAATGGTATGTCAAATCTGACGTTTATGGTCTACTGATTGGGGACTGACATCAGCATGTGCAGACATATCTTGAAGTTTGTCATATAGATCAGCATGAGCTAAGTATGTAGACCTCAGATGAAGGTATATTGGTTTGATATTTTCAAACACATCAGCTCACACACTAAAGACTTTCTAGTCCATTATCATTCCATTAGAGGTTCCTTGAAATGAAAGCCTTTCTGTCTTCTGTTTAAGCAAACAGACATGCAGTGGGATAGATGGAAAACGAGAGGATAAGATGGGTTTGTTGGAGCTCAGAATTAAGTAGATTCAAGGGAATAGTGATGATAATAGAAGTGCTGTGTAATAGTGATGGTTTGTCTGAGCTTTACCAAAACTTCAGTGGTTGTGAAAGTGGCTTTCTGTCCGTCTCAATCGTCTGAGGTGGGCATAGCAGTGTCAGTATGGATCTCATTCTCAGTCTCTGTAATATTTGTATATACCCACATAGGTGTGTTTTTCCAATCCACAAGATTATGTTCTGACACTAGCTGAAACCTTTTTCTCAATTCAGTAAAAGTTCAATACAAAAAGTATTAATTTACACATAAATTAAACATAATTTACTCACCCTCATGCCATAGATGTGTATGATTTTCTTTCTTCTGTTGAACACAAACAAAGACTTTGAGAATAATATTTCAGCTCTGTTGGTGCATTCTGTGCAACTCAACAGTGTCCAAAACTTTGAATCACCAAAAAGCACAGAAAGGCATTAATGTAATCCATAAGACTCCATGGTTAAATCCATATCTTCAGAAGTGATATGATGGGTGTGATTAAAAACAAAAGAAAGAAAGTCATACACATCTGGGATGACATGACAATGAGTAAACTATGAGAGAATTTACATTTTTGGGTGAAATATTCCTTTACGTTTTATCAGCAGCATCTGTAACATGCTGATGATTACCACTGAAAATAGTTTCAACTTGTCCCCAAGTTTGTAAAAACTGCATCTGCAGTAAAATGCACTTACAATGGAAGTCTATGGGGCAAAACATTGCACCTAGATAAATGTTAAAAATACAGCTTTCTAGGTATAGCCACAAAATTTAAATGTGTTTGTAAAGGGATTTAAAGGGGCAAGGAGGAGGCGAGAACCGGCTTGACGATATAAATAATATTTTAATAGTAAACTTAAACCAAAGACACAAACACACATATGACAGACATGCCCATAAACAATCTCTCTCTCCCGTACCATCTTCCGCAGTAGGCCTTTATCCCTCTTGGAGGCTTGATTAGCCTGATAAGGGACCAGGCGTGTATAATCACGACCCGACCCCGCCCACCGCCCTGCCACAGTGTTCTAACACAAGACTAGTGTGATCAAATCAATACAATTACCAACTCTGTAAAATTATATTCAAACTTTCAATTGTTGTGATGACCATTGAAATACATACAGTAGACAATACATGAATAACCAGAAGTTCTTTGGCCTAGAACAGTAGTCCAGCTGCAAAAAAGATGATTAAGAAAACTTTACAGTTTTAAATAATAGACATTTATGTAGGGACAAATTAATAAGACCACTTTAACAAAAGTATTAGCTTTAAATTTCTGCTTTTGAACCCTCCGCAATGCCTTGCCCCATAGACTTCAATTATTTTAAGAATATTTTTTGCTTGGTTTTTACAAACTGAGCGATGAGCCACATTATTTTCTGTGATAATCCACATTATGTCACAGATGCTTGTATGAGCTTAGCTTGCATTGAACATTCCTTTAATAAGTTGTTTAAACAGGGGCCTGGGTTGCTCAGCGAGTATTGACACTGACTACCACCCCTGGAGTCACGAGTTTGAATCCAGGGTGTGCTGAGTGACTCTAGACAGGTCTGCTAAGCAACCAAATTGGCCCGGTTGCTAGGGAGGGTGGAGTCACATGGGGTAACCTCCTCGTGGTTGCAATCAGTGGTTCTCGCAATCAGTGGTTCTCGCAATCAGTGGTTCTCGCTTTCAGTGGGGCATGTGGAAATTTGTGCGTGGATCGCGGGGAGTAGCATGAGCCTCCAAATGCGGAGTCTCCGCTGTGTCATGCACAGCGAGCCATGTGATAAAATGTGTGGAATGACTGTCTCAGAAGCAGAGGCAACTGAGACTTGTCCTCTGCCACCCGGGTTGAGGTGAGTAACCGTGCCACTATGAGACCTACTAAGTAGTGGGAAATGGGGATTCCAAATTGAGAGGAAAAAGGGGATACAAATTTAAAATAATAATGAGTTGTTAAAACTGTATTGGTTTTCATGCCTTATTCTTATACACCATCCTGTCTGTCTCATTTGAACAGACTTCCAACGATGTATTGGGATGGACCAACAACAAGAAGTCCCCTGACATGGTGGACGCTCCAGAGGCACATGAGTCAAAGAAGTAAGGCAGTTCAGTCTGCACAATGAACGAGTAACTCTGTTCCTCCTCCTATCTTTGTCTTTTTTAATGAAAAATGAAAATTCTGTCATCATATCCCACCTTTTGTACTAGTTTTTATAAAAGTACCAAGGTCTATTTCGATTTCGGTTTTATTTCTGGACAGCTATTATAAGCTACCACACTGTCAAATCTGAACCTTCATACAATCCAATATCCATCTAGGCTTATCTGAATTCATGGCAGTCTTGTACGAGTCTGTTAGAGAGTGACAGTTGTTAGATGAGGTACAGATTACCTCTGAAAAAATACAACTTTGTTCTTCCATCTCTTTTCTCGTGCATGCTTTTTCCTTCTTTCTCTAGTTCTCATTTCCTGTGACTACCACATCTCTTATAGACATTGCTTGGGTGATAGGCACCCCATCTAAAAAAAATAAAAAATAAATGCTATTATGGCCGAATCACATATAAATGACCGAATAGATGGTGGAAATGCAAACCATAATGGCTAAATGACCTCATAACAGCTAAATGACCTATTACATTTAAGATATCAGCATTGGGTGGAAATGGGTATTTACAGTTTTCCCCATTCTGAAGCTGGACTTCTAACCTGCCTAATCTAACCTGCCATTCCTTGCTTTGCTGCATTAACTGCTGCTGCTTTCTTGAAATTCTTCTCTTCTGCTTCTCTCCTGTCTGTCTGCTATTGCTTCTCTCTTGTCTCTTGGGTTCTCTGTTACTCGGATGGCAGTAAAGCACAAGATTGGGGTTATTTGAATGAAGATGGGGAGCTTGGCCTGGCCTACCAGGGTCTAAAGCAAGTTGCCAGGTTGTGCTTCAATTTCTCTCCTGTTTCAACTGGCTTCCATTTCTTCCACCACTTTCTTTATCGAAGAAATAATAGGCAAACTTAGTCCACCATTAACATGCAAAGGGGCAATCATTGGCACTCAAGCGATAAGAACTAGAGAGAGAGCTCCCAGGGAACCAGGTTCGAATCCATTCTGGGCCATATCCCGTTCTCACTTCCCCTCTCTCTTCCTTACTTTAATGTCTACACTCTACTGTCCTGTAAATAAAGGCAAAATATCCAAAATTATAATACAAGAAAATATAAAAATCCAAAAAGATTGCTGGCCCCTGCAATAGATATTGAAATGGAATCATATATTGCTTTTTGTTCATTTTAAACATAGAAATTATGTTTTGGGGGCTTAATTTCAGATATCATCATTAATATATGGAATATATATTATCATGTATATCAATATATATATATATATCATGGTACAAACTACTGTCATATTTTATAACTGGCAGAGTATGGTGTACATACAAATGAAAACACATGTTTTTTTACTACTGCTTCAGGCTGCTGGAGGCTCAGCTACAGACACAGTCTAGACAATACCGGGATGAACTAGAAGCTCTCCACACACAGATTGAACTGCTGAAAGATAATCTAGAGAAGAAGCAGGAGATGCTGAACCACTTCTCCACACTCTCTCCTGATGCTCTGGTGGAGTTCAGCGTACAGCAGGAGATCACACGACTCACCAATGAAAACCTGGTGAGAGAATTCGGCTCACAATTGCTTTAGTCCTCAAAACAGTTTTGGCAGTTTTATATGGTACACTGTAACCACGAGTTCCCAATTAATATTCAATGGGAAAGAGATGACAGAACGGAGGCGGCACTGAGAGAGGCATCGCTTTTCAAGCTCATTCACAAGAATTCTGACACTTCGTCAAGCCTGTTTCTCAGGCAGCAATAGGTGGTCTGATTCGTTTTAGTGAATTGGTTCACTTGGACAGTTCATTTTAGTGTTAAATGTTTGTATTTAGTGTAAATTTACATGTTCAAGGTTAATTCTGTCTTCCTGATTGATTATAAATACTGTTATGATTTTAAAAAAGATAATTTTATCATATGATTGTTAAATATTAAAAAAATAAATATATAAAATTGTCCTCTTAAAGTAGAGGTTCGGCTTAAAAGAGAGAGAGAAAAAAAGCCAGATAAGCAATTAATTGTCCAAAAGTTTTTAAAGTCTTTCTTTACTATGACAGGCACAGATACAGAGACTACTAGTGTCTGAAATAAATAAAATCCCAGTTTCAGCTTATTGTGCAGCTAAAATCTCAATAATAATAAGAAAAAGTTCAGATTTGGTGCATAATTATTCATTATAAACAGGCCCGAAACTCACCAGAGACTCTTATTTTGAAACGGAGACTTGTCTCCTTTACAATGCATTTAATTTAAAGCTGATAAGGTAAAAAGTAATTTCTGTGACACTAGCGCTACCAAATGGAATTGCAAAAATAAACGTTTTCAAAACAGTGTTCTGAGTATTCCTCTCATCTGCTGTTGTTCAAACAGTCAGATATCCCCGCCCCCAATGCACGCCATTGGTTGAGTAACGTTGTTGGGGCAGTTCTAAGCAGGTCGCTCTAAAAATGCATGAATTTTATGGTGCCACAGAGACACGCCACACTCGGAGTGACTTATACAGTAATTGTCTCTGCATATTATGCTTGGATAGATAGTATTTTAACATTGAAAATACATACTTCAGCTTTAAATATTTACCAAATTTAGCTTTTTATAGCCTTTATACCCACCAGATGAATTATTTTGCATATACGTTTTTTACGAGATTCGTTTTTTTTATTTTTTTATTAATATTATTTACTAGATATGAAGTTGGAGAAGTGATGTGTTTGTAAATATGTAATTTTCATATTACCGTCATATAATTTTTCTTTGCATGTTCTCTATTCAATTTAGAACACTTGATTATCTAATTAAAAATAATAATAAAAAAAATAATAAAATGTGTGTGTGTGTGTGTGTGTATATATATATATATATATATATATATATATATATATATATATTGATGTGAGGTAACAAATATGGATGAATATTGTCAATGATGAAAGATTTCATCAGTACATCCCCAGGAGGTGTCAGTGATTTCACCTCTAGGGGCTGCTGTTATACTGTAAGTCATTCTAAAAACAATCCTCAAGAGCCTGCCACAGAGAAACATGGAGGAAATTTAAAGGGATATTTCTCCCAAAAATGAAAATTTACTAGTCCCACCGTGACCACGAGATTAGTCCCATCATTTACTCACCCTCATGCCATCTCAGATGTGTATGACTTTCTTTCTTCTGCAGAACACTAATTACAATTTTTACACAAATATTTCAGCTCTGTTTGTCCACACAATGCAAATGAATGGTGACCAGAACTTTGAAGGTCCAAAAGGCATTATAAATGTAATCCATAAAACTCCAGTGGGTAAATTCATATCTTCTGAAGTAATATAATAGTTGTGGGTGAGAAACAGATCAACATTTAAGTCCTTTTTTAAACTGTAAATTATTGCTTCAGAAAACATTGATTTAACCCATGGAGTCTTATGGGTTACTTTTATGCCTTCTTTATATCGTTTTTGGACCTTCTGAGTTCTGGTCACCATTGACTTGCATCGTGAGGACCAGCAGAGTTGAGATATTCTTCTAAAAATCCTTTGTGTTCAGCAGAAGAAAGAAAATCATGCACATCTTGGATCTCATGAGGGTGAGTAAATGATGAGAGAATGAAACATTTTGGGTGTACTGTCCCTTTAAAAAAAATAATGCACAGCTATCAGTATAGGTTTTTGCTGGTAACATTACAAAAAGCAATTATCGGCATCAGTTGATTGATAAAACAAATATATTAACCTACCTCTACCTTAAATAGCTCAATGTAGTTAGATTCTTACTATCTTCTAGTGTACCCAACTAACTTGACTAGTTAAATTATGAGTAGCTTTTTAACAGTTTCAAAGTAGGTTCACCTAAACTGCAATTAACTATTGCTTTGAAACAAGGAGAAAAGTAGCATTTGTATCTGACATAATACTGATATTCCACTCATGATGTGATTGTCCCTGTGTTCTCCAGGATCTCAAGGAACTTGTGGAGAAGTTGGAGAAGAATGAGAAGAAGTTGAAGAAGCAGTTGAGAATCTACATGAAGAAAGTGCAAGAGCTGGAAGGTTAGACATTTACTTTCATCTGTGTGTGGCAGATTTGTTTAGTACTGCTGTGTGTTGATGTACTATTATTCTTTACCAGTTTCTCAGGCAAGTAAGAGCCGGCCAGAACTTACCCGGCAGGTCACCGTACAGAGGAAGGAGAAGGACTTTGAAGGCATGCTGGAGTACTACAAAGAAGATGAGGCCTTGCTGGTCAAGAATTTAGTTACAGGTATGTGTATTTGTTTGCAGGCAGTGAGTCTATATACAGTATATTGAGATTTACCCATACATTTTTAGGGATTATTTTTGCACATTGTTTTATCTAGAAGTCCTGTAGTTGTGCTGCATGTGTAATTTCTATGTGTGTCTTATTTTTAGACATGAAGCCCAATGTTGTGTCAGCAACTGTTCCCTGCCTCCCTGCCTACATCCTCTTTATGTGCATCCGCCATGCTGACTACATAAACGATGACCAGAAAGTTCACTCACTCCTCACCTCAACCATCAATGCCATCAAAAAGGTCCTGAAGGTACGAATGTCCTGTACACGGTCACACAACCTGGCCAGCACAGCCAAAAAACTCTCAGTATTTGAAGTTATGCAATGCACAAACAGGCACATAATGATAGGTTGTCCATCATCCATTTTATAACTTTTTCAGAAAAATAACGATGACTTTGAGATGACCTCCTTCTGGCTGGCCAACACCAGTAGACTACTTCACTGTCTGAAGCAGTACAGCGGGGACGAGGTGAAACATCACAATGTTTTTCACAGATTCTGAAAACATAATACTGCTCTTTGACATTGAAGAATAAGAGTCATTTGGCTCAGTTATAATCAGGATACGCACATCATTGGAATGCCCATTGTTCCCAAATGTTCCAATGCGCCTTGCATGTTTGTTCATTTCAAGGGCTAATTAGTCTGATTTGATCGTGCTTTCAGCTACTAATAGGAAGATGTACTCTTAGCTCCTTTTAAATAACTATTCTGGGTTCAATACAAGTTGAGCTCAAATTTTTCAGGGTTTAAAGGCAGAAATTTGAAGCTTTTTTTATAAAAGCACTTGCATTAATTGTTCTGTTGAAACTCATGTATTATTTTAGCTGTAAAGTTGTTTAAATCTTAATTTTTACAGTCATTTTAGGGTTTTAGTGTGTGTTGGCATTACATCATCATGGCAACAAAGTTGGCTATAACTTTACACAGAAAAATTTTGTAAGTGATTTTATAACACTAAAATCATGTTTATACACATATCCTTTGACTTGTGGCTATACGTTTGAAAAAGTGAGTATTTTGACGTTAAAAAATTGGCCATATTGGCCATCCATTGTAAGTGCCAATTGACAGATTTTGCAAAAACCCAGATTTTCTTTTTTTTTTTTTTCAAGAAAAGGAGGGACAAGTCAAAATACATTTTTGTGGCAATAAATATTATGCCACACATGCTGTTGATTGAGCTTAACTTGTATTGAACCCATAATATTTCTTTAACATATTACCATATTTAAACCCATTCCATAGAATTCTGTAGTTTTCCCCATCTAATCAATGCAGATAATGCTAAAAACGATTTTGTATACTTTTTTTGTATTTGTATTTTTTGGGAGGATTTGTCCTTTTTCACCCAATTTGGAATGGCCAATTCCCAATGCGCTTTAAATCCTCGTGGTGGTGTAGTGACTCGCCTCAATCCGGGTGGTGGAGGACGAATCCCAGCTGCCTCTGCATCTGAGACCATCAACCCACGCATCTTATCACGTGGCTTGTTGAGTGTGTTGCCACGGAGACATAGTGCGTGTGGAGGCTTCACGCCATCCACTGCGGCATCCACACTCAATTCACCACGTGTCCCACCAAGAACGTACCACATTATAGTGACCATGAGGTTACCCCATGTGACTTTACCCTACCTAGCAACCAGGCCAATTTGGAGACCTGGCTGGAGTCACTCAGCATGCCCTGGGATTCGAACTAGCGAACTCCAGGGGTGGTTGCCAGCGTCTTTACCACTGAGCCCCCCCCCCCATTTTTGATTATAAATCTCAGATGGCCTCTGTCTAGATCTGTCTGATTTCACTCTTGCTTCTCGTCATAGACGTTTATGACCCAGAACTCTGCCAAGCAAAATGAACACTGCCTGAAAAACTTTGACCTGGCAGAGTATCGACAGGTTCTGAGTGACCTTTCCATCCAGATCTATCAGCAGCTTGTCAGAGTGGCAGAGGGTATCATGCAACCCATGATTGGTGAGCACTACAAGACACTTCATGTTTAAGAATCTTCCATCTGTACCTGTGTGAAGATTCTTAAAAATGTCTCCTTTTGTGTTCCACAGAAGAAGAAAAAACGCTTGTCTTGCAATATGATATATTACATCATGAATGTTTTTCTTGTTTTATTTTGCTAGTGTCTTCAATGCTTGAGAGTGAGAGCATCCCCAGTCTGGCCGGTGTGAAGCCTATGGGCTACAGGAACCGAACGTCTAGCTTTGACTGTGAGGATGGGGGACCGCCGGGCTACACACTGGAGGCCCTGATCAGGCAGCTGGGACAGTTCTACTCCACCATGGCAGATCACGGCCTGGACCCTGAGATTGGTGAGCAGGTGGTTCGGCAGCTCTTCTACTCCATCAATGCAGTGACCCTCAACAACCTGCTGCTGCGCAAAGATGTTTGCTCCTGGAGTACTGGCATGCAGCTCAGGTACTGAGAATACATCTCAACACTAAACCCAAACTGTGTACTTTACTCTTAAAGGGATACTTTGTCGAAAAATTTGCATTAAGTCATCCATCAATCACTGTCATGTTGTTCCAAAACCGTCTGTTATTATCTCAGGTACAACATCAGTCAGCTGGAGGAATGGCTGAGGGGAAAGAATTTGCACCAGAGTGGAGCTATATCCACCATGGAGCCTCTGATACAGGCTGCCCAGCTATTGCAGGTGAAAAAGAAGACCTCCCAGGATGCAGAAGCCATTTGCTCGCTCTGTACCGCCCTCAGTTTGCAGCAGGTAACACCTTAGACTGCCTGTTTGCATTCAACTCTTTCATGTGTTTGTTCATTTATTGATTTTTTTTTTTTTTATCTGCTTTGTTGATCATCCCCTTATTTTGTCTTAGATTGTGAAAATTCTGAACCTGTACACACCACTAAATGAGTTTGAGGAGAGAGTCACTGTTTCCTTCATCAGAGACATACAGGTAAACTTCTTCAAACAGATACTGTACTATGGACAGCTTGTGCAGGTGCCATTCAAATAGAATGTGTGCTTGCAAGATGCAGCGCAACGAAGAGAACACTAGGACAGCTAGTCTCTTTAAGTCTCTTTTCATTGTTCTGATGCTTACTGCACATTCTGAACAAACAGATTTCCTCACTTGCAAAATTACAGTGTGGGCAGTCAGTTCTAAAGATCAGTATACAACATTTTAAATGGCTTCTCTAAACTACTTATGTAATAAATACAATCATTCCCTTCCACAGAATCGCCTCCAAGATCGGACAGAAATCAACCAACTCCTGGTGGACACCAAGCACACCTTCCCTGTTCTCTTCCCCTACACACCCTCTGCACTCAGTCTGGAGACCATACACATCCCTGCCTCCCTCAGCCTGGACTTCCTCACACGGGTCTGAAATCTCAATCTCTCAGTTTCATTCTAAACTCTGCTGAGTCAGACCTGCAGCCTGCAGAGAGAAGCTCAGGCCCACCACAGATCTGCTAAACCACGTACTAACATCACCATACATGTGGCTGGGATTTACAGTATTAGCATTTAACAAGATGCACAGTCTCTCTCAACAACTAACTATGGTGTCGAGACGCTGTAGTTTCAGTGTGTGTTCAGTGGGGGGATCGAGTCAGGTTGGCACTTGGTGTATATAAGCTGTCTACTTTTTGACTTTCCTTGTATGACACTCAACTCTGGTTTTCTCTGGGGTCAATTGAATAAAAGCAAGGCTACAGGCCATTCTTTCAGGGAGAAAAGAAGTTGAAACACTATATTTGGACTGGGATATGTCTTTCACTAATTCTTATGATTAAACAACTTTAATCAATCAAAGCACTCACCACGCTCTCCCATCTAATTAGGTGCTAAGACCTATGTATCAATATGAAAATGCAAAAAGGTCTGCACTCTAAAAATACTTCAATTAAGCTCAAACTGGAGATAAAAATCTCTTAGTATTTTTAGAGTGCAGACCTCATTGCATTTTCAAATCGCTTTAATTGATTATATGAGGGGTTTGGGCTACTGATAAAACGCTAATGCATGATTTATGTGCCAACACATTTATTTATCTGTATTAGTATGCACTGATTTGTGTATTTTATTCCCTTTGTTTGTGTTGATGTGGTCTCTCATCTCAGCTGCACCATTCTTTCCTAGATTAACTTTTAAAGTTATTACCATTTGCCAAGATTCATTCTCACAAGCTCTAGCAAAAATATCCAGGAGAAACCTCTGCATTGCAGTGGAATAGTCTCTCCAAAATGGGCTTGTACTCTTTTAACGCTTTTTTTTTCCTCTGAGGAGGAATACTGTCCTTTTCTTTTGGAGACACAAATGCAGACACATGGGGACCTGAATTGGTTAAAGTCTCCAAAGCAGGTCCTGTCTGGTCTTCTGATGGACAATGGCAAGTTGAAATATGTGGAGCAGAGAGAGAGGATGTCGGAGTTTGAACTGGGATATTTAATAATCTTAACAGAAATCAAATGATTGCTGTTTGTTGGGGAATATTGACTGTTCTGGAGGGAAAGTCACGTGTAAGATGAAGAAATGTATGTTTGATGATTATTTGGTGTACAGGAAAGAAGACGTACTAAACTCCTATTTGACTTGTACTTTTGCACAGCTCTGTAAATTATTATGTGTAATCCAATAGCAATAATCACAAGTACTGTTTACTTTTTTTTTTTTTTTTTAAATGAGAAGAAAAAATAATTATGACCATTTTATAAAATCTTTAAAAATCGATTTTACTCCCTTTTTCTATGTTGAAAAGAATAGTTTTGCCAACAGAATGGGCTGTTCTGCAAGAGCAGTTCATGTCAAAATCTGTACTTTGGTATTGTTTCAAAGTCATAATCCATCTTTACATTTAAATAGATTTTTGTGTTTCCAGTTGAATGAAATAATGGTCTCTTGTTTCCATTGTGCAGAGCCTGTCAAAATGTATACAAAGCTGTCAAATTCACATGTGTCGCACTATTGCTCTCTGGATATCACTTTCTGGATTAAAATAGTTATTTGAATGCCAATAAAGTAAAGCCTGTGGATTTTCAAAGTTGATTCATATGTAAATGTTTAAACATGAGTGGCCCCGGCCTTTCTGTGTGGAGTTTGCATGTTCTCCCCGTGTCTGCGTGGGTTCTCTCCGGGTGCTCCGGCTTCCTCCCACCATCCAAAGACATGCAGGCTAGGTTAATTGGTGTCTCCAAAATTGCCCTAGGTGTGGATGTGAGTATGAGTGTGTGTCTGTATATGTGTGGCCCTGCGATGGACTGGCGACCTGTCCAGGGTGTACCCCGCCTTTCGCCCAATGTTGGCTGGGATAGGCTCCAGCCCCCCGTGACCCTGTACAGGATAAGCGGTTGAAGATGAATGAATGAATAAACATGAGTGATTTTATGTTTACAGTTATTTTTGTGGTAGGCTTTTTATGGTAAAATCCCATTTGTTTTTGTGTCTTGAAAATGTTGTCTTCATTTTTTACTGCCTTCTACTGACTATATTTGTAACTACCCAAACCTGTGTAGTGTATAATTACGGAAGCTATTGTATCACGAGCCAACAAATATATTTTTCATAATTACTGCTAATTTCACATAACACTCATACAGTTGAGGTAGATACAGTTGCTGTGATTTTTATTATTTTTTTTTTTTCATTGTTTTAAAAATATATGTTTGAAGTTAAAAATTATATATAATATTCTGGGTGGGCCAGGGTTAGACCTAGGCCCAGCCTTGGCTATGCCACTTTTTCAGCCTAAGATCCCAGATCAAATATATTTTACTGAAAAGTGACAGAATCCATCTTTTGTTGAGCCCTGAATTAGCCATTCAGAATCCAGGACCAGAACTGTTTGTAAAATAAATTGTATTATGTCAAATAATGTATTAATATGCTAAATAAAAGGCCTACTATTTAACAAACTTGTAATTTGTCCCCCAGAGGTGCATATCTGACATATCACTTGGTCATCTTGGGATTGAAACCGGAAATGTGTAAACAGCTGTGCCTTCAAAGTTGAATGGTGTTCAAAAGTCTTTTCGCGTTTTTTTGCTATATTCTTTAGATTACTGTAAATGTCGGGACAGGTGCCAAGATAATGAATCGCATTCAAAGGCTGTCAACATTTGTCCCTGTTGACTGCCTTTGAATGCGATTCCGATCAAATCTCAGAACTTTTTAATTCTATTTTTTTTTTTTATATATTGGATGCATTCAGTTAAATGCGGCATGTCTCCTAGTCTCTCTTGCTGCTTGTGACTTCCTCAACAGGGTCTTGTGAATGTGGCTGTGCACTTTTTCCCAGACACAAGCCACGTGGTAACTGTCAAAGGATGGCAAGACACAAACCACATTCTTCTGGCTTGTCTGCTAGAACTCTGAATGTGGTAATGTTTTCACACAAAGTCATTACGCTTTTTGCAACGCAAACTAAATGCTCCTTCAAGCATGGCTAAGGAAATGACCTTAAAGGGACTGTTCACCCAAACATTCGAATTCTGTCCTCATTTGCTCACCCTGATGTTGTTCCAAACCCATACGACTTATTCCGTAGAACACAAAGGAGATTTTTAGTATGGGTAAAAAAAGATGCAATTACAGTGAATAGTGACTCAGGCTAACATTCTGTCTGACTTCTCCTTTTGTGTTCCATGGAAGACCATCAATAATCATAGAATGTTCATTTTTGGGTGAACTCTACCATTTCAAATTAATGTTCAAATAAACTTTATTGAAACAACAACTACTTTTTACTTTTTTGGGCAGTTATGTTAAGGTCAATGCATCAGGAGAAGTCCATCCACAAACAACGATGTGATACTCAGTTTTCATGACTCCAAATTTTGTGACCACTAGTTCCTATGTGTTTCAGGTAAACTTACACTTTGCTTGAGAATCATAATGAATTCAGCTGTTACAAAAACTATATGCACACAGACTCAAGTCATCATGTAGAATAGTCTAATGTAGAATTTCCAAAAATTAAAACATACAATGATTTAAAAAAAAAAAAAGAGCATTGTATGTTTATCGCTGTTGTGTTTTATATAGGACTATCTGCCAATTTTAAAGGGGTAGTTCACCCTGTGTCATAATTTTCTCACCCACCACGA
The DNA here is from genome assembly GCA_032164185.1 of Moxostoma hubbsi. Classification (NCBI taxonomy): domain Eukaryota; kingdom Metazoa; phylum Chordata; class Actinopteri; order Cypriniformes; family Catostomidae; genus Moxostoma; species Moxostoma hubbsi. The sequence goes on along the minus strand of JAVLUX010000151.1, from coordinate 3,489,188 downwards.
AAAGAGAAATTTTGAAGGATATACTGGTCATGATCCACCATGCTCATCTTGGCATGAGAAGAGAAGCAGTGATGACCAAGTCATTAACCAATCAGTCTCTTGAGTCTGGGCAGTGAATCATTTGATCCAGTTCACAAAACCATTCTTAATGATTCATTCAAATATCAAACTGATCTGGTTCTTGTGTTCTCTGACTCAATTATTCTCAAGCCAACAACTCTCTGAAGGAGATGTTTAATCATAAATCTTCTTCTTTTGGCTGCTCCCGTTAGGGGTTGCTATAATGGAACATCTGTGATCCGTATATTTGACTTGGCACAGGTTTTATGCCAGATGCCATTATGTTTTATCATGAGTAACAGTTTAATTTCAGTCAGTTCCTCATCCAATGCAAACATATGACTTCAGAATATAGTACACAAGTCATATGTACCACGTTTATGATACTTTATAGTAATTTTGTGTCTTTTTTGAAGCTTGAAAACAGCAGTCATCATTCATTGTATTTGCATGGGAAAAACAACAAGCACATTCTTCAAAATTTCTTATGTGTTCCATGGAAGAATTTTCCTGTTTGGCTCCTAAACTATGGAATAGTCTCCCTTACACTTTTCGGGACTCATTCTCTCATTTTAAGCCTAGACTAAAGACCCATCTATTCATCCAGGCATACACCTAATTGATCCATCAACTCATAGTTATGCTGCATTAGTTAGGTCAGCCAGAACCAGAAACACTTCTCATATTTTATAACTCTGCAATAAATTGAATGCATCTGCACTAATATTACTCTATTTGTTTCCCTGTCTCAACCTCAGGATTCATATCCTGAAGCTTATAGAACCTGCCAGATCCAGCTCATTTCCTGCTTGGTGTCCGACTCGCATTGCTACATGTTGCTGAGTGATGACGACTAACTGCAGTCTACAGTGATGGACTTAACAGTGGATGATCTGATGCCAACTCCAACCGTAAGACATGCGATACATCATGTGCCAATGCCTTAACCTTGGATGGACCTCACCGATCCTCACTGAAATTACCTGCCAGTTGAACTAATATGCACATCACTAATCTCTGCCTGAATTACCTTGGTCTAATGTGACTACACTCTTAAAATGGAATACATAGAAAATCAATTAACTGCCAACAAAAGCCTATATCAGCCAACTAACAAAGGACAATGCATTTTTGTGAACTTCTGCAGTTAATCCAGGATGGACCTCAAAGATATTAGTCATTAATCGTACAGTTCGTACAAAATATTGTTGTTTAAACATTGGCCCTTAACACTTACTTAGTTTACTAATTTAAACCATGACTTGCACTACACATAAATATTGGCATTATATTCTATACTGTTTATCCAGTTGGGAACTGGCCCTCATGGTGAGCCTGGTTTCTCCCAAGGTTATTTTTCTCCATTAACCTAAATCTTTTGGCGTTTTGTGTTCTTTGCCACAGTCGCATTTGGCTTGCTCACAGGGGTTCTAAATACAACAATTGTTTACATTTATAATTACTTATTTTTAAACTCAGTTTACACTCATATTTTTATAAAAAATGCTCAGTAATGACTAAGACTTTATAGATATTACAACATTTTCTGTAAAAGCATGATTTTCTGTAAAGCTGCTTTGAAACAGTGTGTGTTGTGAAAAACGCTATGCAACTAAAAATAACTTGACTATATTTTAACATGTTTTAAATCACAACCTTATCGTTGTGAAAATATATCCAGTATTAGAACTTTTGTTGTTATTATGACGCAACACTGGTAAATCCTATAAGTAATTTTATAACACTAAAATCATGAAGACAATAGATTTTTTCACACTAGAGTAATGTTAACATGTACAGTAACTCACAAAAGTGAGTACACCCCTCATATTTTTGTAAATATTTGATTATATCTTTTCATGTGACAACACTGAAGAAATGACACTTTGCTACAATGTATAGTGAGTGTACAGCTTGTATAACAGTGTGAATTTGCTGTCCCCTCAAAATAACTCAACGCACAGCCATTAATGTCTAAACTGCTGGCAACAAAATGTCTCAGGTGTGAATGGGGAGCAGGTGTGTTAAATTTGATGTCATCGCTCTCACACTCCCTCAATCTGGTCACTGGAAGTTCAACATTGCACCTCATGGCAAAGAACTCTCTGAGGATCTGAAAAAAAGAATTGTTGCTCTAAATAAAGATGGCCTAGGCTATAAGAAGATTGCCAAGACCCTGACACTGAGCTGCAGCGTGGTGGCCAAGACCATACAGCGGTTTAACAAGACAGGTTCCACTCAGAACAGGCCTCGCTATGGTCGACCAAAGAAGTTGAGTGCACGTGCCCAGCGTCATATCCAGAGGTTGTCTTTGGGAAATGGACGTATGAGTGCTCAGACCATACGCCGCACACTGCATCAAATTGGTCTGCATAGCTGTCATCACAGAAGGAAGCCTCTTCTAAAGATGATGCACTAGAAAGCCTGCAAACCGTTTGCTGAAGACAAGCAGACTAAGGACTATGGAACCGAACCATGTTCTGTGGTCTGATGAGACCAAGATAAACTTATTTGGTTCAGATGGTGTCAAGCGTGTGTGGCGGAAACCAGGTGAGGAGTACAAAGACAAGTGTGTCTTGCCTACAGTCAAGCATGGTGGTGGGAGTGTCATGGTTTGGGGCTGCATGAGTGCTGCCGGCACTGGGGAGCTACAGTTCATTGAGGGAACCATGAATGCCAACGTGCACTGTGACATACTGAAGCAGAGCATGATCCCCTCCCTTCGGAGACTGGTCGCAGGGCAGTATTCCAGCATGATAACGACCCCAAACACACCTCCAAGATGACCACTGCCTTGCTAAAGAAGCTGAGGGTGAAGGTAATGGAGTAGCCAAGCATGTCTCCAGACCTAAACTCTATTGAGCATTTGTGGGGCATCCTCAAACGGAAGGTGGAGGAGCACAAGGTCTCAAGGCAATAATGGTGACCACACAAAATATTGACACTTTGGGCCCAATTTGGACATTTTCACTTAGGGGTGTACTCACTTTGGTTGCCAGAGGATTAGACATTAATGGCTGTGTGTTGAGTTATTTTGAGGAGACCGCAAATTTACACTGGTATACAAGCTGTACATCAAATATTTACAAAAATGTGAGGGGTGTACTCACTTTTGTGAGATACTGTATAATGTTAACATCTTGTGGCTATACTTTTCAAATGGTTTGTATATTATTGTTAATGAACTACCCTATTCACTTCAGTTGTAAGTGTCTAACTGTAACCAAAGTATAAATATACCAGGGACAAATCGATTATATTTTCTGTGGTAATCAACAATAAGTTATAAAATACAGTACCGCCACTCCCTACACGCTTACTTTGCAGTCTGAGTAGGGCACCAACTCCCTATGGGAGCACCAGAATGTCCACCGGCTGCCCTTCCTCGCACGTTATAGGTAATTGAAGGACCCGAAAGCAGTTACCGATCCCCGCGATCACTTCATGTTCATATCACACGAATATGATATAAACCCCCTCCCCAAATCCCAAAAATTTGTAAAAATAAGTATTAGTATCCAGCAACAGGTGAAAATGACTAGCATACAACTTAAGAACTAAAGACAATTATAAATGTAAAAATAATTATAATAATCATCATAATAAATAAGCCTAAAAAATTGTGTTCCCAAAAAATGCTGCCAAATGTGTGTTCTGAATGTGTTTCTATTCCGTTTTGGTCATATTTATGATGCCTAAAGAAAAAAAAAATAGTACTCAATTTAAGTTCAAGGTGAATGTGTCTTGTATTACCTTATGATTTAAACACTTTTTCGTCTTTGTTTATTTAATACAAAGATACCTGTAAATATTACTGAACCTGTAGGCCTAGAGTTGCGTTCACAATGTGTCAGAGCGAACTAAACTCGCAGTACCTCATGAGATGATTGGAGATCATGTGCAGCATTCTCATAGACTACATTATTCTTGCGAACAGTTTTTAGTTGAATGAAACAGAGGAAAAAGGAGTGATAACTCTTTACATGCGCATATATCACGAGACATGGTCCTGCTGCACACCTCTAACAAACAGAGAATCAGACACGAGCATTGACGGCTTTTCTTTTGTCTGTTATTACAAATATAATAAAGTGTGTTTCTTCAAACACGTCAGCGTTTATTTTCATGTGTCACTCCGAGACATCTTACAGGTCACCCACCTTTTGCAGGTAGATGAGCAAAATTACTCGTGCATGAAATGTATTTGGAGAGGAGCGCGCGAACTGGATTGAGTCTCGTTGCATTTTGCGTGTGCTATATATTAGACCCTGGTTGCACATAAAATATAACGAACGTTCATAAAATCGCTCGTAGAAAATGCTCTTAACAGCGAAGATCAATAGTCATTGGGAAACGAGTCCCAGAACTCTATGAATTTTCGTGATGGAGAAGGCTTTCATTGCACTCAGAGCTCGCTGCAGACACATCAAAACAGACGCGCATATTCGGCTTTTATTTTATTTTCTAGTCTACAAAATATAATAATGTTTCGTCAAACGCGCGTCTTTGTGCCTAATTTCTTGTTATATATCTCTCTGACAAGTCTTTCAGGTCGCCTTCCACAGCGGCTGGTACATTAGCAAAATACTCGGCATGAAAAATCTGCAATTGGCGGGTGTTCATTTCAAACCTTGTTCACTAGAATTAGGCTGTAAAATTCGGGAGAAAGGAAACCAAAACAGTGTCATTGACTTCAAGCTTTGCAATCGCACCCACACTTTCTGTTTCTTGTGGCTTGCGAGCCATAGGTTTCCGACCCCTGCTTTAGACTGTAATTTAAGGGTTAAACTTCTGGCACCCAGTCACGTGACATAACAACATGGTGTTGGTTTCCATGAAGAACTTTTCAGGCACAAAGCCAACAAAAGTGCCTCTGGTATAAGATTATAAACTTTAAGTTTTTTTATTTAAACCTGTTTGGATGTAAAGATTAACATCTCTAGTTTCGTTTGATATGCCGCAAAATTAAATTTAATAATTTTTTTGCTATTTCTCGGTCACGTTAAACTGTCCCTGCCTTTTTACTCAAATCTTAAGTCGACAGGAGTGATTTCTTTACTCAGGCTTACTAATTTACATTTAGGACATTTGCAGACACTTTTATCCAAAGCGTAACATAACAAGCAATTTGTCATGCAAAAGCTAAGAATAACTTAATATACGTAATTATGTAATTCGTATCTTAATGATGGAGGTAAGTACCGACATGCACTTTAGAAAACTCTTTATTTTGCTGTTATCCAGTGTTGTGCACTGAGCACAAGACATCACGGAAGACCTCACTTATCTCCTACTTTTGCACATACTTACTGAAGAGAGAAGTGAAAGAAAACAAGATGATTAATGTGCTGATACCACCTGGATTTCTGTAGCGGTGCTTTCCTGCAGTGGTGGTTCTGGCTTTCTTGATGCCCTAGGCGAGATCTAAGTGGCACTGCCATTAGCTTCCCAAACACCAAAAATCACATAAAGGCAGCATAAAAGTAGTCCATAAGACTCCAGTGGTTAAATCCTTGTCTTCAGAAACAACATAATAGGTGTGGGTGAGGAATAGATTAATATTAAGTTATTTTTTACTGTATATATATATATATATATATATATATATATATATATATATATATATATATATATATATATATATATATATTCACTTTCACATCACTTAAAGTCATATGTGATCACTTGCCATTATATCAAACACTGTTAAAAGCTATTTGCTTCGTTAAATGAAGCTTAACATTGTCTTAGTGTTTGTTTTTGAGTTGCCACAGTCTGCAATAGACTGGTATGTCTTAAGGTCAATATTAGGTCAAAAAAGAAACTGCTTTCTCTGGAAACTCATTGTTGTTTCATTGTTTTGACGAATGAAAGATATACAATGCTTGAAATTGCCAAAAAATGTCCCTGATGGAGGGAACGAGAATTTGTGTCGATGTAGTGACACTAGGGGGTCGCTCTTGGGAGCCCGATTCATCTTCAGATATTTGAGAAAAGGCCAATGAGAAATTGGCCAGTTGAATATGCTTGCCACTCCCCGACATATGGGTATAAAAGGGAGACCGGTATGCAGATTCATTCAGCCGAGATATATATATATATATATACATACATACATACACACACAGGCAAATTATGTTAACAAGTACATGTCCTAGCTTTCACTGATGAAAAATCATCAATGACTTTGTAAAATCTGCCCAACAATAAAATGGTTGATACTTATTTTCTCAATCACACTGAGTCGATCCTGTGTCATGGTGTACCTATACTGTTGATTATAGTTAGCCTATCGTATGTTTGTTCAGAATGTAAGAATACATTACGAACATCTATAATCCTATCCTAACCATTTAGAGCCTTTTAGGCTGAGTAGCCTGTCACCTTCCACTTTAGCAATCTTGTGAGCCCCAGAGACTGTTGCCACCTATGCGCCTTCCGAGACCCCTATGCCAGGATCCGCTACTGCTTTCCTGACAGAGTGTTCCACTGTTTCCATAGCGACTAATTCTTCGCTTTGATTGGTTAGTTGCGCCACAGGTAGTTTAGAATGTATAACCCTCCACTCCTGTTTGTTCAATTTAAAAGCCTTTTTAACACTTAAACACATACTTCGGGTATTTATTGACCTGGATCCTCATTCTGCCCCCTGTGCCTCATCCATTTTTTGGAGTTGGGCCCACAGCTCTTTAGTATTGCTTAATCATTCTCTTATAAACAACGTAACACAAAAAATGCCAAAACTGCAAAAGTGTGCAAAAAATAAAATAATAATAAATATATATATAAAATGGCTTGTACCAAAAGTGTATAGAGCCATTATATATCCTATTTAGAATAAATTATAATTTTATGATTATTTCATAAGTTTACTACCACAGTCAATCTATTTATTTGTCTGATACAAGTGAGTACTATATTCATACAAATGGCTATATCATGTCGATTTGCTGTGTGACAGTGTTGAATTATCAGTATCCCACATACCTATTATACATGCTATTTGTTAATCAAGGTGGCGCTGATGTTTCAGTGATTGATTTTATTTACATTTGACATTGCTATTTGATGAAGAAACAACATGGAAGTAAACTATAGCAAGTACAACACATAAATGGTAGGTTATTTTCATTTGGGTGCACTGTTGAAGTTATCTAAATTGTAAATCTGTTTTGACTCTATAAGTGCCTGAGAAAATACTTATTGAGCTCACTTAACACATAAGATACACATATGTGTTTGACAGTCAGTTGAGTCTCATACAATTTCAGTGTGAAAGTAATGAATCCTATTCTAGATTTGTCCTGATTTGTTAGCATTATCTCTTTATATATATATATGTGTGTGTGTGTGTGTGTGTGTCCATTGGATAATTATCTAATTCCTTTTTTTTGTGATTGTTTTGATTACCTGATGTAGACCTGAGCGGTCAAAACGTGTTTATTAAAATTCTGTGAGAGCATGATCAGCAGTGTGTGATCCATATTTTATTGTTTTATATATAAAAAATAAACCATAAAAATATATTTAATATTAATTAGATGAGAGGAATTAACTTTTTTTAACAACCTTTTAATCCATCACTGTAAATAAAAAATCCAATCCGTAAACATTAAAATACTCAAACGTTTTTCAAAAGTATCTAAAAAGTTTCAAAAGTAGCCTATAGCGTAAATAATATGCTATGCCTAAAACGGTCATACTATGATTTAAACAAATTAACAGCTCAAATAATTAACATGTGTTTTAACAGAATAATTCATTTTTAAGTGCTTTGAAAAAAACATGAGCTTCGCATTTTAAACCCTCCAACAAAAATAAAAACGTAACAACAAAAAATTAAAATTCCATTTCATTGTAAGTGCCTCGCTGTAACCTCGATTTTTTATTTTTCTTTTTTTAAGAAAAGGAGAGACAAGTCAAAATATATATATATATATTTTTTTTTTTGCGATGATCATTATGCCACAAATGCTTAACTTCTGATAAACCCAGAATATTCCTTTAAAGTGTGTTTTAACTTGTTGTGATAAAGGATTGTGTGAAACAGTCCAGCAGAGGGTGCTAATGGACTGCCTTATCATATGACTGAAATACTATCGCGTTCTTACGCGGAGGACAGTTTAGTTGGTGAAGCGACAGGCAGAAGGAACACCAGTAATTTAAGTGTTGTTGATTCAGTTAATATTGTTTTTGGTGGATTTGTGCGTGCAGGAAATTTTGAGTAGTGACATGTTTACGCACTATATGTAGATATTGTGTGGGGATGAGCAACTTTATTTAGCATTTGTGTCGTTTACTGTTTGCCGTTGAATGACTAAATGACTCAGCACTTTCTATTTACCGTCAGTTTGATAAGCTAACATTTACGCCTTGTATTTTTGAATCTTGTTAAGTATGGGCAGCTTTATGTTGTATTTTCAGGAAGAGTATTTACTGTTGTTATTATTATTGATATGATTCATATGACGTGTGGTACAGATTGTTCCTTAGTCATTGTTTCATATAGTTTCTTTAAGAGCATGTTATTGTCTCTGAATATTTCTACATTATAAGACAGTTTAATAATTATTTCACCGTATTGTTATTAATGTTTGATGTTTGTTGTGACTTTATTAAGAAATTTACTGTTTATTATTTTTTTCCTTCTGTAGAACCACATCTTTATTCACCTGTAACATAAAAAAAGCAAGTTTGGAATAAAAGAGAGTGAAGATGAAAAACGAAAGACTTGTGATTTTTAACAGATGCCCACAGTGATCATAACTCTAAGCCAGCAACACAATTTAATCCTTCATTACACTTGTATTAACATTGTATACAACAGTTTGTTATTCAATCTGACTGAACTGATTCGTTTATAAAACATTGTTGTTCATCCCACCAATGAAACAATAGAAGTGAACTAAATTGATTCGTTCAAGACTGAGCTGTTGGATTAGCCACGCCCCCTCTTTGCAAAACCCTGCACTCAAAAAAATTTTCCTACCGCCTTGAAAGATTTTAATGAAATAAGTGTCATAAGATACCTCACCTGTCTCTGTGACGGTACTAGACTCTGTAAACAGCAAAACAAAACAAAAAAAAATGTGTCCGCGGACATGTTGCGCATTCTCAAAGTATTGTAGTTGCAGCAAATTAAGGCTTGCTATTTTTAAGCTATGTTTTTCAAAAAAGTTGTCAGTTGAGGACTCTATTATTGTACTGTTATTTTAAGGGTGGAGCACATGTCACTTTGGTAGAAAAGGTGAGCACTGCAGCATGTCGTCAGGTAGAAGCTTTGGTTGATAATACCGTTTTTGCATGATGTCTGTCTAATTTGTTATTTCTGGATACCTTTCCATGAAAGTAACTGTAAATTGCTCCATGAGCATTCTATATAAAATGACATTGGATCTGTAATTCGCTAATAATTATGATAATAATAATAATAATAATAATAATAAACAATTTAATAAATTTATTAATAAGTACATATTTAGGAAGTGTGTTTTTATTTGGAGCCTACAACAATTGAAAAACACCAGATATGCAAAGCAACAAATTCCAGCATCAGATTCCAGCTGGCCAGCATCAATACTTGTGGACTGAACATATCAAAAAACATCTCCTTGGCAACAAAATGTAGTTCTTCATAAAAACACTGTAACAACGTAACTTAACCTAAAAGGCATTGGGTGAACAAAACAGTTAAGGGTATTTTTATTTATTTGTACATTTGAAGGGCTACTTCGCATTTGTGGAGAGAATAGACAGAAGAAATCTAACACTACTTACATCTGCGACTGCACTTCCTGTGAGAAACAAAAAAAATAAAAAATCCTCAGCATATTCAATAAAATACCATGCAATAATTTATGCTTGATGACCATATGATGAGTGTTTCACAAGGAGAATTTCATGAACCAAATCGGCTGAAATTCTGTTAAAAATGGTCATGCGCTTCATAATCATGTCTCATCAGTCTTTAATGTAGCTCTTTACTACATTCACTTAAGTTTTGTATATGGCATGGCTGTTTTCAACAAGAAAACTACACTCTTGTGTTAAATGATTATGCATACATGTAGCCCTATGTGTGCTTGGCAGTAAGGATGTCTTTGTTTTGTTTTTTAAAGATTTTAAAGACCCTTAAAAGACTTCTCTAATCCAAATGACACCAGACATAATTTTCAAACAAACAGAACATGTTTTTAAAAGTACTTTACCATCATTATGGATTTACCCATTGAATACTGACAAAAATAGTACAGTTGCAATTATAAATTACTTGTCAGACATTCATTTCACAATACTTCTGCCCAACTTCATTGCAAAAAATTATTTTTCAACTTCGAGCAACAGTCACCTGAATCGAGCAAATGAGCAGTTGCTGATCATCTCTGTACCAAAATCATAGAACAAATAAAGGGCTGATAATAATAAGATTACACATCCTGTATTCCTGCACCTGGCAGTTAATTTTGGAGTGGTGGTCTTCACAAAACCTCTTTTCTAAGATATGAACAGTTCAGTTGTTCAGTGTGTGTGTGCAAAAGACATAATAAATAATACAGCTTTACTTACCAAGTCAAACATTTGTGAAAATATATATTAAATTCATAAGGTTATACTTTCCTTCATTCATAAAATATTGGATAAAAGAAGTTTATATGGATGGAAGTGCAGCATGCTAAGATGAGTTTCACTTTCACGTGTTGACTCATTCAACCCCCCATCTTATAGAACGTTAAAGAAACAGTTCATCCAAGAATGAAAATTCTGTCAACATCTACTCATACGTCTTTCTTTTTTCTGTGGAACACAAAAGATGTTTGACAGCCTGAAAGTCTCAGTCACCATTCATTTGAATTGTATGTAAAAGATTTTTCATGAAAATGAGTTCCACAGAAGAGTCGAGGGGAATTGGAACAACATAGCGGTGAGTAAATAATGACAGAATTTTCATTTTGGGGTGAACTACACCTTTAACAATATAATAAAAAAAAATCAAGGTTTATTTTATAAAATAGACTAAATTGCTTTTTGCCAAAGACAATAATTTTTGGGTAGATTTTTAAGGTTTGCACATTTAAATTTCACAAAAATTCCATCAAATTGAATGATGTAATGCTAAACAAAATAATTAATATCAATGAACAAAGCTTGTATTTTATTTAATTAAAGATTACTCAATTTAATTTTGTTATGAAATGTGTTATTGAAATGCATAAATCTTAAAATATTTTTTCCTAAATACTTTGAGAGGGTACATTTTAGTTAACTTAACCGCAATCAGTGCAGTTTTACAGTCTCCCAAATGCAATGCCAAAGCTAAATCTGGCTTTATAAGAAAATAATTGCATAAAAAAAAAAAACTTCACAGTATTTTGTAAGACAGCCTACAGTAGATATGTCTTATTTACAATTACAACACAAATTGGCCACAATCACAATTCATATTTACTGATCGAAATGCTCAGGTACATATCAGTATCTCATACCCATCATTAGAAATTATGTAACAGTGTTTCATTTCAAAACCTTCCAGTATGTAGTACTCATTCAACTGATAAACACCTCAGTGTTCTGACTGTTCAATTTCACATCAACCGTGACTCATTTCTTCAAACAGAGTAAAGAAACTGAAGGCAAAAATACTTTCCCATTTCTCACATGCAGCAGTTTGCCTGCTGGCACTTCAAATTTAATGTGTGGTTGTGTTTTTCTATGTGTCTGCATGTTTACGTTGCAATCAGGAAACATGCAGGTAACTACACTGCATTACAGTATACAGGAAGTAGAATATTTTTAAAATGAGGTCAAACAGACCATACCTGATGAGAGGAATGTTTTTAAGAGGTACAGTTCTGTATAATAGACCAAATAGTTCATTATTTTCCCGTAGAGAAAGTGTTATTTGATTTAAGAGAATGAAAATGCTTCACCCTTTACTTCAATCATCATCAAAGATATGGCTTCGAGAAGAAGACATTGAGAGATATCTTCCACCGGCATGTCTGTGGGAAACTGAGACATAAAGTGAGTGTATACAGAGCAGATGAACATGAATAAGCTACATAGCAATAAAACTTTCTTAATCTAACCTGCCAATTTCTGATTGCAAAGGGTCATCAGTTAGTGTTTCAGTGTTGAAGTCCAAGGGCTCAGCATCTTGTAGAAGCTCAATGCTGTCCCTTCCTGACCGGCTTCCACTATGAGAGTATTTGTCCTCTATTCCAGGAAAAAAGGATACAAATCCAGAACAATTTGCTATTTTTTTCCACCAAAAAAGCTCACATATCTGACATTCATGGGATATTATACTGAAAAATGAAAATTCTGTTATCATGTACTCAACCTGAAGGCAGAATGTTAGCCTTGCCATTCACTTTCAATGTATGTAAACAAGATACAGTTTAAGTAAATGGTGATTGAGGGTAATATTCTGCCTTTCATCTTCCTTCATAATCTACAGGAGAAAGAAAGAAACTGAGGGTGAACAAATTATGACATAATTGTAATTTTTGGGTAAAATGTCACTTGAAATACTTATTGGTATTAAACATACGGTAGTTTGTGTGTGAATTCAATGTTTCGGCATAGTTGGTTTCCTTCATCTCAGACATTGAGTTCTGCTGTCTAGCAGAAACATCATCTCAACAACACTCGGCTGCGGAACACAGTGGAGTAGCTGCAGGTGAAGAGAAAGAAGATGGTGATGAAGCATGCCATCTACAGGCCAAAATGAAAATCTTAATGCCAGATCCACATAACAGTGACAAGATGAAACAGCACAACTGAGAGGAATGTATCAATAAGTTCTTAGTTTGTTTATAGCAGGGATCAGCAACCTATTTTGAAAATGCAGTTTAAAATTTGCCTTGTTTGATCTCTGTTACTTATCAGCAACATCATTTCAAAATACATGGATCAATAAAAAAAATGGTAAAACAAAAACACTGATTCTTTTTAATAAATATTTTAATCTGTCATTTTTAACAAGTAAAGGACTATTTAAAAGTTTAAGATGGAAGAGCTTAAGTGAAAAACATTATTATTACAACCTATAAGAGATCAGATTGGATTAGATTGCTGAGTTTAAGTAAACTCAACTCGATGTACAGGTAGTTTTAATCTCTCTCTGCAAGTTGAATAAACACAGCAAACAGCGAAAGAACTGTAGTACTGAAGAAGGTGCACTCGGACCAAGCCACAGAAAAGACAGCCAGAACCACAGCCAGCGCACTGTAAAACCACTTTTTCAGCAAACACTCCCAGTGCCACTCTAGTGAAGAAAAAAGGACACTAAATGCAGGGCCAAAAGAGTATGTGCTAACCATGTCACATCATTTATTGACTATAACTTTAATATTTGCTTTAAGAAAAAGTTCACACAGAAATGAAAATTCTCTCATCATTTAGACCCAGTTTACACCTGATATTAAAATGCATCTCAGGTGATCCAGTCACATGTGGTCAGGTGAGACACATCGCTGTTTACACCTGGTTGATTAAAAGCATTTCCCGTGACCACTTGTGGTCAAATTTGGAGGTGAGGGACTCTGTTTCATGACGACATACATCAAACACTATGTCAGTGTGTTACTTTATTACATTAAAGCACTAGCAAGCTGTTTCTCTCAGATGTAGATGAAATTTAATCTAAACCCAAATGCAACATTTCAATCAGAATTATCCATCATATTAGTGGATTACGTGTATTAATTGGAGCTGCAGATGTTCATACTTCTCAAAAGCGTCCCTGCATGATAATTTCAGACACACACGTTCTTGTGTTTGTATCCGCTTTTTTAATTTTCCAATAGGAAGTTTTTTTCTTGAAAACCTACTGTATTATTTTAATGATTATTTATTTACTAATAATTTTAGCACAGTAGTTGACTGACAGGAGAGCGGTGGTGGCGCTTCACTGCTGCCGGTATGCATTCAGGACAGATTGGCATTTACATCTCAAATGTGATGCGGTCATATGCATTTTTGACCACATTCGAATGTTGTTTTTGTGATCTGATAACAAAATGTTTTAGACTCTGTTTACACCAGTATGTAGTGCTGACACGTAGGAGTAGATCACCAAAAACGCATCTTAATACCAGGTAGAAACAGGCTCTTACTCACCCTCATGTCATTCCAGATGTGTATGACTTTAGTTTTTAGAAGAATATTTCAGCTCTGTAGGTCCATACAATGCAAGTGAATGGTGGCCAGAATTTTGAAGCTCCAAAAAGCATATAAAGGCAACATAAAAGTAATCCATACGACTCCAGTGGTTTAATCCATGTCTTCTGAAGCGATCCAATCCATTTTGGGTGAGAACAGACCTAAATATAATTAAAGCTTTTTCACTGTATATCTTGCCATTGCAGTCTCTAGGCATGATCATGATTTCAAGCCTGATTACACATCTTAGAGTTATCGCAAGGAGACTGCTGATATCAAGATTTAGAAGAGTTATATTTTGCCCTGTTCTCACACAAAACCGATTTGATCACTTCTGAAGACAAGGATCAAATATTTGGAGTCATATGGATTACTTTTATGCTGCCTTTTTGTAGCTTCAAAGTTTTGGTCAAATGTCACTTTTTATTATTGTATATATTTTATAGTATACTATTTTAGACAAAAGAGTGGGAAAGGCCAACACGGAGTGGTTCTCAGATATGCTGTAGCTTGGTCCCCGGCCACTCCTCCACCCTCTAGTGGAGGGCAGCAGCGCCTCCCCAGGGGATCGGAGGCAGTCCTACGGCCCCTGGCGCACGGAATGCCCCACCGCGTTTTTGGTGGATGAAAGGGGTCTCCCCTGCACCTGACAGCGGTTCTCCCTCTCCAGGCGATCAGCCAGGAACCCTTCCCCGCTCGCGGTCCTCTCGACCCCGCAGAGTTCTAGAGGGGTCTCCTCCGCCCCTGGCAGTGGCACTGACTGCCCCAGGCGGTCGGCTAAGAGCCCCTACTCCCCTCATGGTCGGTGGCCGTTCCTCCCCTCTCAGGAAGCCGGGCTCCTCCGTCCCCCAGCAGATGGCTGCTCCATTGGGGAGTATGGTAGTGGCGAAGACTCTACAACGACACATCACTCATCCTCCTTCCTGGGTTGCAACACCAGTGTAACACAGTTCAATGGAAAGGAGGAGGTGAGAACCGGCTTAAATATATAAATAGTAGTGTAATAACAAACAAATGCCAGGCAGCTACCTGTAACTCTCTCTCTCTCTCTCTCTCTCTGGAACTGCCACCTCTGGTCGCCTTTATCCCTCTCGAGGGCTTGATTAGCCTGATTAGGGGCCGGGTGTGCAGCATCATGAGTTGAGTCAATACAATGTAAATAATTCAGGGCAGGCCTACTTGAATTTTTGCATTATTGCTGTCCTGAAGAGAATGGATGAATTTAATAGACGTACCTTTTGCTGGGTAATACAGAGGCAATTCCAGTTGTCTGTTTTGATGTGACATAGCTCACAGTGAGATTCTGAGCATGTACTTTATGATCAGTTAAGCACTGATTGTAGATTGTCTGAAAATTAATTGCACAGAGTTAAAAACAACATTTGAAATTTAAGAGCATTTGAAACTTTTAAAGGTAAAGTCACACGAAAATAAAATTTCTTTCATCATTTTCTCACCCTCATGTTGTTCAAAACCCATCTGGCTTTGTATTCGTCCGTGGAACACAAAAAGAGATGTTAAGCAAAATGTAAGGGGAAAATAAATGGTTGTTATGTGACTGAGGCAATGAATCCCTCCTGTTGTGTTCCACAAAAGAAAGTCAGTCATATGGGTTTGGGACAGCATGAGGGCAAGAAAGATGTAACAATGATGTAAATTATGACAGAATTTAAATTTTTATGTGTACTATTCCTTTAAGAGGGGAACCAACTCACTGTGCTGATGTCCAGGGGAAGAATGAAGATGATGAGGAAGCACAAATACCAAGCCGCAGTGTGCAATACCAAGCCGCAGTGTGTTCGATATGGGTATTAGATGACCTCTATAGAGCCAAAGCTAAAGGAGCCTATGTTAGATCCAGAAAAAAATTCAGAAAAAAATGGCTGGAAGAAGGAGAGCAAAAATCAGCCTATTTGTTTAGGTTGGAAAGATCCAATGCTGTTTCTGCTGATCGTCTCCATACAAATGATAGTGTTCTCGAGAATCCTAGGGAAATAGCTTCTTTTTGCTCCAAATTTTATAATAACTTGTATATATCAAGATATTGTGACAATTCAGCCAAATCTTTTTTTGAATCTATTAATCAAAATAAAGCTATTCCTTTAGAATATAAAGAAGCTTGTGATAATGTTATATCCCAATCAGAAATTCTACTGGCTATTAAGAGTATAAAAAATAGCAAAAGTCCCGGCTGTGATGGTTTAACCTCTGGAGTTATACAAGATGTTTGCAGAGAGCTTATCCCCTTTCTTACTAAAAGATTTTGAGGAAAGTTTGGGATCAGAAGCACTTCTGCCAAGCATGACTCAAGGGGTCATCACTTTGATACCAAAACCCAATAAAGATAAAGAATGTCTAGAAAATTGGAGACCGACTACCCTCTTGAATAATGATTATAAAATTCTAACTTTAATTTTAGCAAAAAGAATTAAAGATGTCCTTAATTGTATTATCGATGAATCACAATCAGGTTTTATGGGAAAACGTCACATTACGAATAATATAAGATTAGTCCTAGATATTTTAGATTACGAGGAACTCATCCCTAATGATAGTTATTTGCTTTTCATAGACTTCTACAAAGCCTTTGACTCACTTGAGCATAATTTCATATTTCAAGCCCTTACCAAATTTGGGTTTGGAGATTCTTTTTGTAGAGCCATCAGGACATTGTATAGAAATAATAGTAGTGTTATTAAATAAAAATTCGGAACCTTACCAAGATTCAAGATGTCACGTGGAGTAAGACAAGGCTGTCCTATATCTCCATATTTATTCTTGCTTGCCGCGCAATTTTTAGCTATACATTCCAGTAGTAATTTACAAGGTATTACAATTGATGATAGACAAATTATTATTAGCCAGCTGGCTGATGACACTACTTTGTTTTTGAATGATGCCTCTCAAATCCCTTTAGCTTTAAGATTGATTGATTCCTTTTCCAGAGCTTCTGGTCTGTATCTAAATATTAACAAATGTGAGTTAATGTCAATTAAAAGCTGTAATGTTCCTTCTATATGCAATATTCCTGTGAAAGAGCAAGTTACATTCTTAGGAATTGTAATTAATAAAGACCAAAAAACAAGATGTAAACTAAATTTAGATCCTCTAATAATGAAAGAAAGAATTCTTGGCTGCAGAGAGACTTGTCGATAAGAGGAAGAGTTCTACTCTCTAAAGCTGAAGGATTGTCGAGACAAACGTATGCAGCTCTCTCCTTGGAGGTTGATAAAGGGACATTAAAAAGGTTGATAGCATGTTAAATAATTTTGTTTGGAAAAATAAAACCCACTTCATCAGAAAATCAGTACTGATGAATCCATTAAAACAGGGAGGATTGGAATTTTTAGATTTTACTACCTTAAACAACACATTTAAAATCAATTGGCTTAAAAATTCCCTTAATAATCCCTCTTCACTTTGGAATTTTATCCCTAACGATATTTTCTCAAAAGTAGGTGGCCTGAAATTTCTCCTACTTTGTTACTATAATGTTACTAAGATCCCTATCAAACTCTCTAATTTTCATAAGCAGATGCTCTTGGCATGGTCCCTAATATACAAACACAACTTTTCCCACACAGATATTACTTATGGAACAAAAGGGATATTCTCTACAAGAATAAATCACTTGTTTTTTTGACAACTGGGTCAAAAACAATCTTCTTTTAGTTGGTCAGCTTTTTAATTCACAGGGTAGACTTTACAACTATTTAGATTTTTTACAGAAATATAAAATTCCTATAACTGCTGATGAATATGCTATTGTTTCCAATGCAGTTCCCTCTGGAGTGTCTTTTCTGTTGCAATGTTCTACATTTCCCACAAAAATAATACCATACTGGAATAATATTGTGGAAAATTTACCATGGGAAAAAGTATGGTCTCTGTCTCATAAGTATCTGCTTACCAATAAAGTAAAAGAAATAACATTTAAATTAATTCACAATTGTTACCCAACCAAAACCTTTCTTAGGAAATATAAGTCAGACATTGAAGTGAATTGCTGTTTCTGTCACTCTCCTGAGGAAGATGTCATTCACTTGTTTTGGCAATGTACCCACACAGAGACATTTTGGTGAGATTTGTTAATGTTTATCCAATCTTATTTTGTAAGTGACTTTTCTTTCTGTTTTAAAGATGTTTTCTTTGGTTTGTTTGACTACTCAAAAGAGAAAACTGGACAATATTACATAATTAATTTGTGTTTCCTTCTAGCTAAATTTCACATACATAAGCAAAAATTTACCGGCTCTAAACCTCTCTTTTCTCTATTCAAAGATGATCTAGATAAATACATAGAAACTATACAAAGCTCTGTTAATCCCAAAGCATTGAAAACTGTATCTATATATTCATCCTTTTTGTCCTCTTAAAGTAAATGTATTGCATTGTTCTTGTTTTTTTGTTTTTTCTTTACCCTGGCAACTTATTTGTATTTGTGTATCTTTGTCTTTTCTGTTTTGTTTTTTCCATGTTTATATGTATTGCTCTTACGCTTTGTGATATTTAATTAAAAAAAAATAACAAAATAAAAAAAAATTATTCGATATGGGACGCATAATTTAATCTTTAAATACGGTACAATCCTGTATACGGGAAGGGTGGCAACCCTAGCTCCGACTGCCCTGAGAAATATTTACCCTCGGAATATTTCATCAATCATGAAATGTATCCAGTATTTTTGTTGGCTGTTTAAAAGAACTAGCAATGCCCAATTTGCGAATGAATAGTTCTCGGAGTCGGTTCTTTTCAGTGAATTGACCGGTCTGAATCGATTCGAATTCGTTCAGAGCACTCTCTCTCACTGAATCATTTGGAGCGGTTTCTCACACAGTAAAACAGTATCGGGATATTTACGAATACAGTGTAAATTTACCTACAGTCAACTGAAACAAAAGGCTGTCTTTCTGAGAGGAAATTTTGAGAAACGTAAGCTAGTGCTGTGAACAAAGGGCTGTTCAAATTTAACGTGTATTTGCATCTGTTCGCACTGTTTTCCATGTAAACATTCGCTAGATGTATATCTTTTGACAACTGTGTCACGTTTCACTGCGTTTTTAGCATCTCTCACAAGAGCGCTGCATTTTTTTGATGCTGTGTCAAGTTAAAAAGAACTTCAAACACGTCTCGAGACACCTGCGATCTGCTCTAATCATTGTGCTGCGTTTTTCTTTTTTAGCTTGAAAACGCATCTGTCTGAACGGTTACTGGAAGAAATACTTTAGCCATATACGTGAATGCTACTCATACTCGAGAAGATAAATGCTTATCTCAAAGTCACCAGAATTAAACGCTTTGGTGTTGTTTTTTGCAACAACAACATCAACAAAATCTCACGGGGGAGCATTCCCCCGGAGTCTCCAAGATATAAGGTTTATTAGGCAGATTTCTGCAGACCTTGTGTCCCTCTTTTTGATATTAGTATTAGCACTGTATACTGTCATTGTATTAGAACAAGAGTGCTCATTATCAACAAGCTGTCAACTTGTGTATGTTTGATAAGCTTTTTATTCATAAATTAACATTAACAATTAAAATACCTCTCTGTTGGTGTTGTTGGGCATGAACAACAATACAATTAAAAAAAAAAAAAAAAAAAAAAAAAGTATTACCACTGTACAACCAATTATTAGATAATTTTGTCATCCAATGTATTTAATTTATTTTCTTGATCTGCAATCCCCGTCTCGATACGGCTCAGCTGAGGGAAGAAAGAAATGACACAGACACCCAATGCTATCAAATCCTTCTTCAACGTTTATTGTTCAGCACTTTGTTATATGGTCCAGGAAAAAACACATTCCACTGGACCCCCACCAATGAAATGCCTCATTACCTTATTTGGGGGTAACGTACATTTGAGCTACGTGTGAAACGTGAGAGTAGAGACAAGAGACACATTCCTATAGAATATCCTTCAAACAGGGAACAGCTGCTGCAACACCAACAAAATAAGTTTAAAAGTGGCCTTCATTATTCCACACCAATGTTCTTGGTTCTAAAATTCACTTTTATATGGTGTTTGTACACATGTGAGTCGGAACATGTGTACACAACCACCCTACAATGTTAAAAGTCCACACACTCCTCTTTCATATATTTCTATTAATAAAAAACAGTGTGTCAAAATGAACGGTTTTCATTTCTGCTCTAAAGTGACATCACTTTAGAACAGGCCTCACCCACGACTGGTGACGGACTCCACCCACCTCCCCTGAGTGATTTACACACAGTCCGGCAGATACCGTGCGTTCAGACCAGAGGCAGCAAGAGCGTCAAAATTCGCTCTGGCTACCCTGCCAACAATGCTATTGAAGATTCGTGGATGCTCTGACGTAGTTGAAATAGGTAGCAATGTTCATTCAGAATGCTTGGTTTTGTGAACTATTTAAAGGGCCCGCAAAACATCCAGACATGTCGACTGGTATCTTTTTGCTGACATATCACAAGTAGCATATATTGTCATGAAATCTTTTAATATATTATTATATAATATTATATAAACCATAATATCCACTTCATCAAATCACCTGGCACACCAACAATTTCAGACACCTTTGTCCACTGTTTGTTTACACTGTTGTGTGCTCTAGACTTCGCGAAGTACTTCTATACTCCAATAGGTTGCCGCCGAACTGCGTCAAAGCTCATTATAATAATGTTGCCCGCACTTGAACTTTCTTCTGATGCCCACACCGCCCAAGATGCACCGCTTCTCACCGCCGAGAGATGTTGGCTGCCATAGAAAATCAGTGTTGTATAAAGTATCCATTAGTCAAACTTGAGTAAAAGTAAAGTTATCTTAATGGAAATGGACCCAAGTTAAAGTAGCTCATGCTGCAGAACACAAAGATTTTAGAAGAATATTTCAGTTCTATAGGTCAATTCAATCCAAGTGAATGGTGGCCAGACATTTCAAGCAAAAAGCACATTAAGGGAGCATAAAGTTATCTATACTACTACAGAGGTTAAATTCATGTTTTCTGAAGCGATTCAGTTGGTTTTGGGTGAAAACAATCCTAATTTTAACTGTTTTTTTCACTGTATATCTTGCCATTACAATCTCTAAGCACAATCATGATTTCAAGCTTGATTTCACTTTCTTGTACTTCATGCATGCCCAGAGCCTTAGGTGGTGCTATAGGAAGTGTAATCAAACTTGAAATCCTGATCACCAAGAATGTCAAAATTTGTAGTCGAAAAAGGAGTCATATTTTGGTCTATTCTCACCAAAAAACAAATTTGATCCTTTTAAAGATATTGATGAAACTACTGAAGTCTTATGGATTACTCTTATGCTGCATTTATGTGCTATTTGGAGCTTTAAAGATCTGGCCACTATTCACTTACATTGAATTGACCTACATAACTGTTCTGAAAATCTTTTTTTGTTTGTGTTCTGCAGAAAAAAAATATTAAAGTCATACACATCTTGGATCGAATGAGGGTGAGACAATTATGAGTTTTTGGCACATTCAATTCAAATCATCCATCCATCCATTGATCGACAACCGCTTATCCTGTGTACAGGGTCGCGGGGGGCTGGAGCCTATCCCAGCTAACATTGGGCGAAAGGCGGGGTACACCCTGGACAGGTCGCCAGTCCATCGCAGGGCCACACATAGACAAACAACCATTCACACTCACACCTAGGGCAATTTTTGGAGACATCGATTAACCTAGCCTGCATGTCTTTGGATGGTGGGAGGAAGCCGGAGCACCCGGAGAGAACCCACGCAGACACGGGGAGAACATGCAAACTCCACACAGAAAGGCCAGGGCAACCGGAGTTTGAACCCACGATCTTCTTGCTGTGAGGCGACAGTGCTAACCGCTGCACCACCGTGCCGCTTTCAATTCAAATCAACTGCATAGTAATATGCTGAAACACAGTTAATACAATTTAACAGCATAGCAACAACCCGACAACCAACTAGAACACCTTGTCAAGTGCAAATCAATGTGCAAAAACATAGAAAACAACTTAGCAACAGCATAGTAACAAACTGGCAACCACATACTGTAGCAATGCGCTAAAACACACAGCAGAGATCACCTTGATAACTGCATAACATGCCCTAGCAACCATCCAGAAAACCCTAGTTACCACATACTGTAGCATAAATGTGCTACAAATCAAATATAACACTTTAGCAACCACCAGGAAACTAGTTTTGCTTAGGCAAAGACCATTCACATCTTCATAAAATATAAAAATAAATATTGTTGGACATTTTCATGAGTGCTAATTCATACACCTATCTTGCTTAAATGTAAAATGTAAACGCATGTGATTGACTTTTAAGTGAACAAGTCTGCTTGAAAGGCAGGAGAATGATCACATATAACTTCATTATTTCACAGCTTTCATAATGTTAAGCCTAAACTAAAAAAAAAGAAGCAATTTCTTGTCTTGCCCAGTGGAGACAGTCAATGGAACACTTAATCTGGCGTGTGCTTTGCTTGTGATTTTGATTCAGATTCATGATTCTCAAAATTAATCATTCAGACCGTTTTTGAATCTTTTTGTTCAGTTCAAAGGAATCAAGGTTAAAAGATTCGACTCAAATTATTCTTTTAGATAATCACATATCCCTTTCGCTGATCTGCATGCATTTTTGGTGTTTCGGTGTTCAGTCGCAAAAGTAACGAAAGGGTCTGGAAAAATTTATCGGAGTAAAAGTATACATTTTCTCTTCAAAATGTAGTAAAGTGAAAGTAAAATTCCAAAGAAATATTTAGTCTATAAAGTACAAATATTAAAAAACTGTACCCGAGTACAGTAACAAAGTATTTGTAATTCGTTACTATACACCTCTGTATAAAATGAATGACTTCCGTTCAATTTGACGCTCTTGACACCTCTGGTCTGAACGCATCAATACAGTGAGAAGAATGTCTCAAGATTCATAAGTGTTCTGTTGTTGGCTGTAAAAGTAATGTACTCCCGGCATCAGAACCACTGAAGACGCAGCGGACAAGATGGACTGGTAATCTGGCATACCGGGCCATTTCCCAGTGGGGTGACGCACTTTGGGGCTGATCAGGGGCGAACTGACCATCAGGAGAACAGGAGAACCGAGCGGGCCTGTGGATCGGCTGCGAAATGGACCACGATAAACTCAAATGAGCTGCCGCATTATGCAGAACGGACCACAAAACTAAAAAAATTAATTATCTTTCTAGTCCAGCCCTGCCTGAACTCCGCTGTCAGTCATATAGATTTGTTGTTGCTCTAGTAACCAAAGCACAGCTGTAAAGGCACAGTCCTCTTACAGAAAGGGAGTGAGGAGCAGCAGCTCATTTGCATTTAAAGAGACACACCAGAAATCAGCGTGTTTTTGATTCCACCCAAAAAGAGGCATTTATAACATGGTAAAAATATCTGTGGGGTATTTTGAGCTAAAACTACACAGACACATTCTGGGGACTCCTGAGACTTATATTACATCTTGTAAAAAGTGGTATAATAGGTCTCCTTTAAAGCAAACGTAATTAAGAGTGTGACAGGGTGGAGGGCTATCATCCGCAATCAGTCTTTATCCCTCTCAGAGGCTTAATTAGCCTGATAAGGGAATGGGTGTGTATAATCATGATCAGATAACTAATTACAGAAACGTTGTTAAAATACAAAAACGACACCTCTTTCCAAATTACACCAAATTCATCAAATTACATTGATCTCTATGCACATTATAGTCACCAAATTCAGCTCACACATCAGTGGTCAGTCTCCTGCTGGTTATACTACAACTCTTAGTTTGGAAAAATGTGCTTTTGCAATTCATGTGTTGAGACCTTCTTACAAATTTAGCAGTAATATACTATATTTTTCCAGTTTCAAATAATTATTTCTGTTCCTTCTGTGGAAATAAGGACTTGCCCAAAACTGTGGTGCATAATCTTTAAATAATCTGGAGTGAAATTCCAGGGATAACATTAAAGTAATCAAATATTCTATACTTTTATGCATTACAGGATTCCTAAAGTTAACATTTTCTTAATATGTTTAACGTATTTATCCCCATATAGATCCAGTGTGCAAAATGGTTTCACATACAGTGCCTTGGAATGACAGCAGCACAAATACCAAACAAAGGTATCCCTTGGTATTGTGTGTTGTGCAATAGCCCTAACTAAAGAGGCAGTAGGAGAGTTTGGTCAGAGTTTTTGGAGAGTAGAGTTAATGAACATTTTCATCCCTATAAAAATTTCCAAATTTTCCAAACTAACTGTTGTAGTATAACCAGCAGGAGACCACTGATGTGTGAACTGAATTTGGTGATTCTACAATGTGTAACAATGAAGTTATTTCATATTTTTGTAGTATCGCTTTCCGGTTTTGCACTTTGCACACGGTCCCTGCGGACTTGTATCTCAGCCAGCTGCACGTAGAGATCAATGTAATTTCTCCAAAAGGATTAGCCGAAAACAAAACTCATGTTGCTATTTGTTTCACCGCTCCCCGCCCAGGGGTGTATATATATAAAATAAATTATATATATATATATATAATATTATTATTATTATTATATATTTTTTTATTTTTTTTGCTTCTTCTTGGTTTTAGAGAATGTGATGGATCTGGCAAATATTTATTTTGTGTATGCCAATTAATAATGTACATTTTCCATAAATATTTATTTTGTGTATGGGTTATTCAGTGCATTGTTTATCATAACATCAGGTGCATTGCTTTACTGTTGCAGAATGGAAAGCAAACCCAATCTGCTTGTAGAGACTGGAGAGCTGTTGCTGAGGGCATCTAAGGGGTCAGCCACTGTGGAGAAAGTCCACCTTTCTCAAGTGCCTAAAGGGCTGACCTTTGTGCCTAAAGACCCAGAGTCTGTGCTGGGGGAGGCCACGGTTAGGGTTATCCAAGGTGGAGGGGATCCCTTTGATGACCTGCTGCTGGCAAGACAAAGTACCTTCCAGTTTGGTCAGTACAGGTGGAAAACTTTCAAGTGGGTGCTAGAAAATGACTTTGGTTACTCCCGCCTGGTCCTGTGGCATCAGTGGGAGCGTGAGGCTGGCAAACTGGACAGAGGTGCCCTCATGGCCAACAAGGATGCCTTTCTCCCGTATGCCTGCACATTCAAGAAGGTTGCAGAAGCCATCAAAGTGTGCAGGCAGAGAGAGGGCATGTTACCTGGCTGTGAGGGTGACTGTCTGGTGGGCTTTGTGGTCCACAAGGAGAGCACCTACAAGGAGATCTATGAGGCTAAGGAAAGGGAGAGGAAAAGGTAATATATGTTTATGCTTGCTTGTTAATTGTATGCTGTTTTGTATTTATTTTATTATCATAGTTATTATAATTACAATTATTTAATTGTATACGTTTCCTATGCAGCTACGTGAGGCTCATTATGAGCCAGGACACCAGCGCAGGCAGCAAAATGGATGCCCTAAAGAAATACATCCTGTGGAGGGACCAGCAGAACATTAGGGCTGAAGGGGAAAAAAGCCACCTTCTGTGTCCCAGCCAGCCACAGCACATGGTGAGTTTTTAGATCTATTCCTGGCACAATTCTATGCATGTTCTAATGTAATTATGAATAGCATTATCAATTTTCTGCCCTCAGATCCAACAGATGATGATCTGCTGGCTTCAGGCATGGAAGTGGAGACACAGGGTGAGTGTTAGTCGATTAGTGCAAGCTCAGCTGACCGTATATGATCACCTTCATCACCAATCCACTTACCTCACTTGGAGCAAAGGGCCGCTCAAAGGCTGGTGTCAGCAGCTTCTGAGGTACAGTTTTTATATCCTATTTATGTCCCATCAGTAAATATTAAAAAAGTTTTATGTTAATTTTATAATTTTATCATATCAATCTATATGTGTAATATATATATATTCATATATTTTTGTGTTTGTCTAGGTTGTACTCCCCAAGGCTTGAAAGCACTCCCTTCCAAAAGAACAGCACGAGTGGATCAGCCGCTCCCTCTTCCAACACTAGGGTGTAAAGGCAGGGCTGACCGATAACCTGCAGATGTGGTGGTACCCTCGCCAGCCACGTCTCCAGTATCATCAGCCTCCAGCATCGCTTGACGTGTTCTTCATTTGGCAGGTGTGTATGTGGATGTGGTCCTACAAGCTGATCGGCAGCTTGCCAAACTGCAGACGGTCCGGTCAGCGACTGACATCTTGTAGGCTCTACAAGACAGTGAGGCAGGTGCTGAATTTACGGCTGGTATTTTCTGGCAACAGAATACCTGGAGTGTCAGTGCTGCCATAAGAAGCTGGCCGTGTGGTCCTATGACATCCTGGACCAGCTGGATCCGGCTTACCGCAGGATGTTCCCAGCTATCCTCACTTACCGGTGAGTCATGAAAAGGTTTTTCTTATTCTTATAAAGCATGTAATTTGTACACAGAACGATTTCTGTCTTTCACAAGACACTGTGTCTGACAGTGGAGGTTCTATTCAGGATGTTTACCGGCACCCATTAATCTTTGCTTGACCTTTGAAGGGTATCAGACTCAGAACAATAACATTTCTACACCTTGAGACACTGTGGGTGACCTTGCCAGTCTTGTGCGATGTCCCTTGCATCAAAGATGTGTTTGTACAGATTTGTATTAAATTTTTTTGTCAGAGAAACATCACACCTTTCCCCCTGCTATGGGGGAAAAAAGTAACACTTTAAATGAACTTTAATAAAATTTTACTTGTTTTTTCTTTGTGTTTTAACAGGATCTCTTGTGATATGCATAAGGCAAAGTTGATGAGGGAGCGCTCTCTTGGCAACAGGGCCTCTATGCTATAACTATGTGAACAGCATAGTGTTGACTGGATGGGGAGGTCCCTACTATACATCTCTGTGTATGACCAGTTCCAAGGCACCACCACACAGCCCATCACACCTCCACCACCCATGCTGCCTGTACCAACCGCCATGTGGCTCCTCAAAGTCCAAACGGAGGATGTCCAGTCCTGGTATGGTTAGCTCAAAGCCAGGATCACCTCTGTCTTTGGGTCCATCCTGAAGATGGGCTCCACAAAAAAGGTTATATATTAATCACATATTATTTTAAAAACATATAAATGTACATATACATTTGATCCTTAGTACATGTAAGGGATGTTTGGAGCTCATTGAATTATTCTGTTTTCCAACAATAGGTGGCTAAAAAACTGGCGAGAACTGCAGCTGGGACCGTAGCCTGGGTCAACAATGTGGGCAATGAGCATGAACAGGTCCTCATGTCTGCGCTCACCTCACACGAGGGTCATGGACTGCTGCCCATGACCACAGGCCTGGTGAACAGGTCCGAGGCAGCTGGAGTCGCTCCCCCTGTACTCCATTATGTGGACAGAGACTGCTGCTCTTCTGTGGGCACATCCAGAGCAGGTGCCATGTTCAGAGGCTGCAGTGATCTGGTGGTTCGTCTCGAAGTGTGGCACTTCATGCTGCGCATCACCGCAGGTCTGCATACTGACAGCCACCCTCTCTACAGTCTGTTCATGGCTAAACTCTCTGCCTGCATTTTCTTCTGGGACAAGGGAGATGTGGCCCTGCTGAGGGAGGCCAAAAGGAGGAAGCTGGAGCGACGGCAGGGCATCACAGGCATCACAAATGAGCTGCTTACCAGTAGACTCACCTCCAGACAGCTGGCGCAGCACTGTCCCACTGCACATGTGGCATTGAGGCGACAGAGCAGCTAATTTTAGAGATGCTCGCAGAGTATGTGAGCAGAGCGGAATGGGAGCGGAGCGAGGAGTGGAGCAGCATATTTTGCCTGGAGTGAGGAGTGGGTTTTTAAAAAATCGTAACGTCAGTGTTTTCTCTCGCTACAAGAGCGTTCCACTAAGGCTCTATCATGGGCAAAACACCTGTTAATAGACCTTAATGCAATAATTCACCATGTGTTAAGCAGTGTTAAACACTATTGGCATGAAGGAAAGATGGAATTTCTGATATGACCAGAAAGAATGTGATAAAAAAAAAAATACTAATTTAAAATCTAGCGGCACTCCAGCGCAAAGGTTAATTTCGCTTTCTGATTTCACGCTCCTGATTATTGAGTTAAGATTGCGGTAAAGCTTGACAACTACATGCTTGTGTCTTGTCTCTTTATTCTTATGTGTGGCAGCGGGGGCGTGGTCAAGCGCATGTCCGAAGGGAGAAAGCGGTAAGGGCGCTTGCACCTGAGCTAAATTATGTCTAACACCTGTCTCTAATTTCAGTGAGTATGGGGAGAGCGGCATAAAAGAGCACCAGTGCCTCCAGTCGAGAGAGAGAGCTGCCAGTCCAGTGTTGGCAATAGAGAGCAAACCTAAGCTGTTAGAGTAGTCTCAGAAGTTTATGTATAGCACGTTTTGCACTACCCCCTGTCTGTCTACTACCCGTAATTAAAAAGCCTTACCTTTGTGTTGAACCCTGTTCCCGTGTCCTCCTTCCTGTGAAGTCCTTACATTATGTCAACTGGCATATAGTGAAAATTAATGATGGGATGGCAAAGGAGAACACGAGTGGTTAGGTGATTGCCGCGATCAAATGTTTTTTGTGAAATCCTAAAAGACGTGTTCAAAAAACAAGATGATATTCTGTTCACATGTGGAGAGAAAATATAAAGGCCAGTCATATATCCTATTAAATATTTTGAATAATGATATCAACATTCTAATCTATTGCATCTCAATCTTAACTGTAGGCTATCGTGTCCCGCATTAAACAGAATTGAACTTTTAACGATGTAAAACATCAACTGAACTAATCAATATGTTAATATTGTGTAGTTTGACTTTAATCGATTGCCATCTAAATTTATTTAGTGCCGTGGGCTAATATATGCATTTTACATTTGCAGATGAAGAAGCTCAAGCAGGCCTAATAATTTTTTGTTTTTTTGGTCATTTATTAATTTGATTTAATTTAATGTTTGTTAATTTATAATTTTTTTTTCATTTGATAATTTATATTTTTAATGTAATGTTTTTTTGTTTTTTTTTGCATGTAGCAATTTATTTAATTGATCAAACACAGAGAATGCTGCCGATATGTTTCAAAAGTAAGATATGAAAATTATTTAATTTAGTCTTTGGCTAATGTTAGTGTTCTAATAAAGAACATTGTAGTTTTTCTTCTAGTATTACGTATTTATTTTTCATTTAATAAACCTTCTGCATGGAAGGTTGTGATATTAAAAAGCATACTGAAATAATTAGGTAGTTAGCTGCTAATTTTGCCATGGAGTGAACACGGAGTGTGATTTCCCTAATCCAGGAGCGTGGAATGAGCAAGCGCGGAGTGGAGCTGAGTGATTAAAGAATATTTTGAGCATGGATGGGAAATTTTTGCCACTCCACTCACAGGAAGTGCAGCTGTACACCCAGACAGGAAGTATTACAAAGGGAGGGCTCACACTTCCTGTCTATTGCTGTGCTCGGGGGTCCACTTCCCTGGAGTCCTTTCACTACCACCTCAACCTCTTCATATCCGGTAAGATTCCACTTCAAGGCGTGTTTTTGTGATGATTAGATTCATGTCTTTGGTAATTATAAATTAGTTATTTAATGTTTACTTTTTTTTTTTTAATCAGGAACGAGTCCTAACCTGGAAAATTTCTAGGCTAATCTGCTTGAGGGTTTGGAGCAGTGGAATGAGCTTGCTGCTGCCATCATGCATGAGGCCCCATCATCGCTGCTACAGTGCCTCGCTCCAGCAAAGCCTCAATGAGCTCAGTCAGCATCTTCTTGGCATCAGTCTTGTACAAGACTACTCCAAGCCAAGACAGTACACAGGTATGTGTCTATAATGCCATGCTTTGTTGTTTTCTTTTCCAAGAAGATGTATGTATGCAAGCATCCTTTACCATGCCATCACTTGGAGGATATTTTCATCCATACTAACTGACCTTCTTTCTGCATGTAGGTGTGCAGAGGACCAGATGGCACTCCAGGGTTTGATCGAGTGGTGAAGCTGGCCAGGTACCTTGTTGAGCTCAGGGAAAAGCCTTGTGTCTCAGATAGGGAAGCCCGCAGACATTGTCCGGCTGTTGGACAGTGACAAGCAGGGGGTTTCCAATCCGCCGAGGCACAAGGACAGACTTCTGCCAGGCCACACGAAACTGTCAACCTCCCATGGAAAGGAGAGCCTGAAGCGGTTTGTTAAACATTTGTTAGATAGTTAAATATTAGATAAACAGCTATGATAATGTAAAAGACTGTATGCTTTCTATGCTTTATAGTCCTTTATTTTACAGGTGTGTGCTGTGCCAGGGGTCAGGCCCTGCGCAATTGCCCGATATCAGTAGGATTGTGGAGGCAGTATTTCTGGAGCTCTGCACCATTCATCCAGCGTGGAAGGTGAAGTGGGACTTCAATGAACTGCTGGGCTGCCATTCTACATGACTACCAGGCTATACAGAGGCTGGTGGGAAACTGCCCTGCACTGAGGGGAAGGACCAAGATTCAGCTGTCTTTTTAGTCAAAAGTAATTTCTTTGAGAGCCAGTTGTAAACGTAATTTTAGAATGTAGTCGTGCAATTCTCAGATTCAGTTCATCATATTAATTGTGCCATTTCAAATAGGTACAACAACTACAGGAAGAAGCTTACCTCAGATCAGCATGCTGTCTCACACCCCGCTTCCGGTAGCCAAACAGAAAGCGTTAATGCCTGCTGAGCCTGGGACAGGACTTCCACCCTTCCCCTTTGTCAAAAACCTGACATGCCATTTCAGGCCACGTGACGTTGGCAACGACCTCCTCACCCTGCACAAACACCACCAGCAGCCACCCCCTCTGCTCCTCCGGCAGCCACTCTCTCTGCTCCTCCGGCAGCCGTTTTCTCTGCTCCTCCGGCAGCCGCACTCTCTGCTCCTCTGGCAGCTCCAGGTGCTGCTCCGGGAACATCCTT
This sequence comes from Moxostoma hubbsi, assembly GCA_032164185.1. NCBI lineage: Eukaryota > Metazoa > Chordata > Actinopteri > Cypriniformes > Catostomidae > Moxostoma > Moxostoma hubbsi. Next base: position 3,458,096 of record JAVLUX010000151.1, on the reverse strand, counting down.
GAGCAGAAAAACTCTGAGGAGGAAGAGGAAGGCAGCAGAGGTTTTAGCTCAATAGCAAGGGCTTCCCCATCCCCAGCAAACTCTGTGAAAAGACTACACATGCAGTCAATATGGGCAGCCCAGAAAAATGTCAGAGTCTGAGCCATAGTTGGAAGCACAATCCACATTAATGCTGCTCTCTCTGAAATAACTAAATTTTACATAAATATATTTATTTGTCAAAAACTTGTTTGAAAGAGTTGTATATTCAACAATAAGCCAGTGTGGCACTGATGAGTGTTGTCACCCTTACGTGCAGAAGCTCTAGCGACGGTATTACTTGCATAAATACATGGGATCTGTGGCATTTTTCACTAAATACATACACAGGGATTCCACGGGTCTTAAAAAGTCTTCATTTGCCCTTCTGCAAAATAAGGCCTTAAAAAGGTCTTAAATCGGAGCTACGAGTCTTTAATTAATATGGTCATGGCATTAAATGTTGTATGAGCATTTGTTTTCTTGTTGCGTTTAATTAGGGTGACCAGACGTCCCATTTTGAAGAGGTGTATCCCGGTGTCCTGACAATTCTCTAAACATTGTAAAAATAATGATGTCCTTGTTTCAGCTGGTAGGCTCACTAATTTTTTTCTACATTTGATGTACTCATTTTCCTCCTCGCTGGTATCGTTTGCAGAGAAGTGAAGCCATGTTGAAGTGTTGCACGTTGATTTGATGATACTTTCATTCTAGTCTTATTTTCTCTGCTTACAACAATTTTTTATCTTCTAAATAATGAATGTAATGTTTTTGTTTTGGGACTCCTGGTCAAATGAGATGGATGACAGGTTAAAACTGTTAATTCTCTGTGGACTGTTTCATCTCCATAAATGTCAAATCACTGATTCTAAGCCCAATTTTAGGCTGTTCTGTATTGATCTAAAATTATTACATGACTCTCTTTGTTTATCATTTAAAAAGAAAGCCGCTAAAACAGCTCTGTTGATTAAAAAAAATATGGTTTCATTATAAGTGTTACCTCCTGATTTCCAGAAGGTAACAATTATTATTTAATTTTTTTAATTGAATTTATTTTTCTCATATTATTTAGATTTATTTGATTATTATTATTATTATTTATTCATTTATTGTGTTTAATTTCTATTGCTTTTGATGTTTGGGAATTTGTTTTTTTTTTGTAGACTATCTCTGTTTACTGTATCTTGTTTAAAAATGTATTTTATTGCCTTGCTCAACCTCGAGTTTTCTGTTTTCTTAAAAAAAATGTGTTGTGTGATATATGTATGTAAGTCTTTTGTTCAATAATAATAATAATATTAATAATAATAAATTAATGAATTCCGCATGTCTTTCATCAATGTCCATTTGGGTTATATTAGGTGGCGGTAATGCACTTATATGTCTGCGATCCGCCGTAAAACAAGAAGAAGAACAACTGTCTTTTTTATTATTATTATTATTATTTTTTTTTTTTTTAGTGCAATGATTTTCAATGCTTTGGATTTGTTGGAGGTACAAAGTGTATTTAAATAATATTTCAAGTCTTTACAAGAAAATAGCAAATAGGGGCTTAATAGACATACATTTACACTTATGTATAAAAGACTTTGCAAGAACAATATATAGATTTATTAGAAAATACTCACTTTTTAAGTTATCAAGAAGAATTACTGTCTTACAGACGCGTATTCTTGCGCGTGACGTAGCTCCTCCGCGCAGTCGCGATTCACGAGCTTGTGTGAGGGAGAAGGAGACGGCGCCATATTTAGAGATATTTTGTTGTTTGTCTTCTCTCGTCTTGAGGGATAGTCAAGCAGCAGATTAGTTGGGGAATATATATCATATTTAGTTGGTGAATTTATTTCAAGCCAGTACTGCTAATTCGTTTGTAATATCGCCGGACGGACACCGTAAGCTTTCAACGTTATCAGCGTAATTTCTCGTTAAATATGTCTGGTGTTATTCGAGGCCCTGCAGGGAACAACGACTGTCGGATTTACGTGGGCAATTTACCCCCCGATATTCGCACCAAGGACGTGGAGGATGTGTTTTACAAATACGGAGCCATTCGGGATATCGACCTGAAAAACCGAAGAGGAGGTCCACCGTTTGCATTCGTGGAGTTCGAGGATCCGAGGTAAATATACAAACCAAACAAACCCAGTACGGCCTGTATCTACGCTCTGAAATGACAGTTTCGGCCCTTTACAGAAGTTGCTAAACTAATAGCTTTAAAATTAAACAGTTTTGTGCTATAATTACATACCATATGAGTCTGTCAGGCATGGAATATGTAGGAAGTACATTTAACTAAACGTATAAGCCTAGGTAGAATACAGGAGGTCAGTCAGTGATAATGAATTTCATTGTACTTTTTATGGAAATAGTCAATTTTATTTATTGCAATACTTTTTAACTGCGAAATCTTTCCGTACATGTTTGAAAATATTCATACTGTGATAAACAGTGAGGGTCACATGGAGGTCTACAATAAGTCAACTGATGGTTTTCTGTCTTTGCAGAGATGCAGAGGATGCTGTGTATGGACGAGATGGCTATGACTATGATGGCTATCGTCTTCGAGTGGAGTTCCCAAGGAGTGGCAGGGGAGGTGGAAGAGGTGGAGGTGGTGGTGGTGTTGGAGCTCCCAGAGGCAGATATGGCCCTCCATCCAGGCGCTCTGAATACAGGGTCATAGTGTCAGGTGAGTGGAAGTGTGGTGTGTTGTACTCTGTTTGGTTTCATGACTGTGTGTCTACCCTGTTACTCTTAACTTTGACATTCAAAAGTGCTTCTCTGTTGTGCTCCTTACTTCCTCAAAACTAATCTCCCAATGTACTAGACCAGATACTGGCAAACTACAGCCTGCAGGCCCTCCATAAGTTTTATGCCCGTGACTCATTTATTCTGAAAACATTATTTGATTTAATATTTAAATTATATTGCATTAAGACCTAACAAACCTCCAAGAGCTTGTATCATGATTAGAGTTGCTTAGTTTTTTTTTTTTTATATACATTTTGGGCACATACAATCTGGAAATGTCCTGGAAAATTGTGCCTTGAAAAGAGTGGAAACCCTGTGAATATGTATTGTTTTGTTATAAAAATGTTGAAGTCCCTCATACCTGTATGCTATCTAGTCCCAAACTATCTTTCACCAGACCATGTTGAGGTGCTAGTTTTGCTCATTAATTATTTTATTTTTTGAGTAAGTAGTAGGGTTTGCGAATTGTAAGGAATTTAGCGATTCTGGTTCCGATTCCTCTTGACTATTCTGTTTCCATAACGATTCCAGTATTCTTTTAGTATTTTTTTTTTTTTTTTTTTAAGAATTATTTAGAAATGAGAAATGCAATTCTTATTTACTACCCTCTGTTAACAAAGAATAAGTTCATTTTAGATTTATACAGAGCAGATATAACAAATCAGAAATAAATTGAATGCAGTTCTTGTAAAAGGTGTGTTTGCAGACTTTTTAGAGAAATAAATCCAATAATAGATCCTTACTCTTTTTAAAGTCCCTCTCCACTCACTGATTTAACCCCAAAAATCTTTAATCAAAACTACATATTTAAACGTTTTTTTCATGAAAATAATCCCTTCATGCCTTAAAATGGCTTAGATCTAACTGTATACCTTTGCCTCATTTAGTATGCACAGATCTATAAATATGCAAATTAGTCCCCGCCTCCATCTCCACTCACCCCTGCACTGCTCGCCTTTAGTTTGGGCTCGCTGTGTCCCTGTAATAAATCGATGGAACTGCGTTGGGCTTCAATATAAGTTTAGAGGCAAAACCCATCTGTTTATGGATAATATTTTCAAAACAGTTATCTGGAAAATGACTACTGCCAACCCAAGTTTTCTCTGTAAGATATGCTGGGACATTACGATCTATGTTAAACTGCACCCGTTTATCTCTGATTTTCAGAATCTTTGGTAATACATGAAGGCTCAACTTTGCATCCAAAAACAGAACATGTCTTGCAAAATACCGATACGTAGCTACACTTGGCTTCTCCTGATACCCCTTGGTTTGCCATGGCGTATGTTAATGATATGGAAAGCCCCACCCCTCAAGTTGATGGGATTGGTTCCTTTGTTTTATGACGTATGAAACCCTGGCTGTCGGAATCCGTATTTTTGAGACTGTCTTTGGCAGACTAGTTCCAAGTTGAAATGCTTAGCCATGGCGTTGACTGCTGATTTCACTCATGGTATGTCTTCTAGCATATAAAAACACCAAATGGGCATGTAAACAAGGCTAAAAACTTGATTTTCACTGGAGGGGGTTTGTAAATAAAGAAATCTAAACCAACACGAAATGTCATAGCATATTTCATTATTTAATTTATTTTATAAAATTCCACTTATTACAACAAAACTCGTTTACCTTTATTGTACATTGTCATATGAACAACCAGTCAGTAACTGCACTGCTTGATTTAATAGATACACTGGTCATCGTTAAATAAACCATAACAGTTCCAGAGACAGTTTAGACAGTGTTTTGTAGCCTAATGTTGTACTTCAGGCTTGTGAAACTTCAACAGTTCTTATTTAATTTCAAGTTGGAAACCGGATACACCTGAGCTCAATTTTGAGTGACATGGTAAAGGCATGCGTTGGTGGATAGTGGTTTGATTACACCTGTTGAGCGAACGCAAACAGGCCGTCGGGGACTCCAACCCACCGCTACAGGATGGCCTTCTTCAGATCTTCATGGGCCAGGAGATTAGCCGCCGGCAGTTGTTGGGCAGCGAGCTGGGCTTCCCCAGACAGCAGCTGGAGGAGCCTGGCCACCCACTGGTCACACGCCCAGCACCAGATCTCCGCGGTGTTCTCGAAGAGATCGAGGAAAGCCACAACATCATCAGGAGCGTGGTCAGGGGCAGAGTACTGTGGCTGTCCGGAGTCGCGGCCGGGGCTTTCTCCTGGCCAAGGAGGTTCCGGATTGCATGCCGGTCCTCTGCTTGAGCCCACAGGATCGCAAAGAACCTGCGATCCTGGTCCTGGCGGAGCTCAAGCAAGGTCTATTGATGGTTATGGTGCAGGTTGGCGAGGGCCTGGAGGATCTCCGAGAGCTGGGAGGGCTCCATGGTGCGCACTTTTAACGATTTCCCGGGTTTCGGCACCAGTGTAGAGAATTACGTAGTGAGGACACAGGAGGCAGGTTGTTCCAAACAAAGGTAATACTCTTTAATTTGTCAACTCAGCACTTTACAGCTTCACCATTATACTCGGCTTCACAACAGCAAGGCTCTCCCAGTCTCTGACTCTCTTCCCATCTGGAGGTTCTGTGGCCTTTTTATGCCGCTCTCCCCATGCTTACTGAAATTTAAGACGGGTGTTAGACATAATTTAGCTCAGGGGCAAGCACCCTTTCTGCTTTCTCTCCCCGGACGGGCGCTTGACCACGCCTCCACTGCCACAATACCTATATAAAGTGCATGTGCAAACTAAAAATTAACAGGACAATAGGCACAGTGAGAGAGTGCAGCGCCGACCAGTACACAGTAGTGCAAAAAAATGACAATTTCTAAAAATGTCAAATGTAAACATAACATACTATGAGATTAGTGTTCTATACACACAGCAGTTATTGAAGTAGCAGCCAGGTATAAAGTGACAATAATTAAGGTGCAATTCAGGACAGTGTGTGTGTGTGTGTGTGTGTGTGTGTGTCAGTCCAGTCTCTGAGTATTGAGGAGTCTGATGGCTTGGGGGAAGAAGCTGTTACACAGTCTGGCCGTGAGGGCCCGAATGCTCTCTTGCCAGACGGTAGGAGGGTGAAGAGTTTGTGTGAGGGGTGTGTGGGGTCATCCACAATGCTGGTTGCTTTGCGGATGCAGCGTTTTTTGTAAATGTCTTAGATGGAGGGAAGAGAGACACCGATGATCTTCTCAGCTGTCCTCACTATCCTCTGCAGGGCTTTGCGGTCCGAAACGGTGCAAGTCCCAAACCAGGCAGTGATGCAGATGCTCTCAATAGTCCCCCTATAGAATGTAGTGAGGATGGGGGGTGGGAGATGTGCTTTCCTCAGCCTTCGAAAAAAGTAGAGATGTTGCTGGGCTTAATAGAATTAAGGTAATCGAGCTGGTATTGAGGGACCAGGTGAGGTTCTCCGCCAGGTGAACGCCAAGGAATTTGGTGCTTATGACGATCTCCACAGAGGAGCCGTCGATGTTCAGCAGATAGCGGTCAATCTGTGCTCTCCTAAAGTCAACAACCATCTATTTTGTCCACATTCAGAGACAGGTTGTTGGCTCTACACCAGTCCGTTAGCTGCTAAACCTGCTCTCTGTATGCTGACTCATCGTTCTTGCTGATGAGACCCACCACAGTCGTGTCATCGGCAAACTTGATGATGTGGTTTGAGCTGTGCATTGCTGCACAATCGTGAGTCAGCAGAGTGAACAGCAGTGGACTGAGCACACAGCCCTGGGGGCCCCCAGTGCTCAGTGTGGTGGTGGTGGAGATGCTGTTCCCAATCCGGACTGACTGAGGTCTCCCAGTCAGGAAGTCCAGGATCCAGCTGCAGAGGGAGGTGTCCAGGCCCAGCAGGTTCAGCTTTCCAATCAGGTGGTGAGGAATTTTTGTGTTGAATGCTGAACTGAAGTCTATGAACAGCATTAGAATGTACAAGTCCTTTTTATCTAGGTGGGTGAGGGCCAGATGGAGGGTGGTGGCGATGGCGTCGTCTGTTGAACGGTTTGGACGATACGCAGACTGCAGTGGGTCTAGTGAGGGGGGCAGCTGAGTCTTAATGTGCCTCATGACGAGCCTTTCAAAGCACTTCATGATGACGGGTGTGAGTGCAACTCGGGTGAGGTGAGTGAGGCAGGACACTGAAGACTTCTTTGGCATGGGGACGATGGTGGTCGCCTTGAAGCACGTTGGAACGACGGCGCTGCTCAGAGAGATGTTGAAGATGTCGGTAAGAACATCTGCCAGCTGGTCTGCACATCTTCTGAGCACTCTGCCAGGAATGTTTTCTGCCCCAGCAGCCTTCCGTGGGTTGACTCTACATAGAGTTTTCCTTACATCAGCCGTGGTAAGACCGAGCACCTGGCCGTTGGGAGGAGGGGGGGTCTTCCTCGCCACCACGTTGTTCTGTGCTTCAAACTTGGCGTAGAAGTGGTTCAGCGCATCTGGAAGAGAGGCATCTTTGTCACAGGCAACTGATGTTGTCCTGTAGTTGGTGATGGCCTGGATGCCCTGCCACATACAACACATGTCGCCGCTGTCCTGGAAGTGACAGTGGATTCTCTGGGCGTGTGCGCGCTATGCCTCTCTGATAGCCCGGGACAGTTTGGCCCTCGCTGTCCTTAGGGGAGCCTTGTCTTCTGCTCTAAAGGCGGAGTCTCGGGTCCTCAGCAGCACATGCAACTCTGCAGTCATCCACGGCTTCTGGTTGGAGCGTGTGGTGATGGTACTTGCTGATGTAGCTGGTCACTGATGCTGTGTATTCCTCCAAGTTGGTAGAGTCGCCATTTATTGCAGCCTCCCTGAACATGTGCCAGTCAGTACACTCAAAACAGTCCTGAAGAGCAGATATGGCACCTGCTGGCCAGGTTTTCACCTGATTCTGGAGCGGTTTTGTGCGTCTGACGAGCGGTCTGTATGCTGGAATTAGCATAACAGAGATGTGGAGTGGCCGAGGTGGGGGCAGTGCTCCGCCCGGTATGCGCCTGGGATGTTTGATCAAGAGTGTTCGCCCCTCTCGTTGCAAACTCCACATACTGATGGAATTTAGGGAGCACTGTCTTGAGATTCGCATGGTTGAAATCTCCGGCGACAATAAACAGTCCGTCAGGGTGAGCGTTCTGCAGTTCGCTCATAGCCCCATACAGTTCACAGAGCGCTTCCTTAGCGTTAGTGCTGGGGGGAATGTAAACTCTGGTTATAATAACAGTGGTGAATTCCCGTGGTAAATAAAAAGGTCTGCATCTAACAGTCACAAGCTCCACCAGCGATGAGCAGTAACTAGAGACTAGAATAGAGTTATTGCACCATTCCGTGTTGATGTAAACACACAAGCCACCACCGCGCGTCTTACTGCACAGAGCTGCATTTCTGTTGGCACGAAACAAGGCAAGCCCGTCGGACGTATGGCGGCATCCGGAACTCTGTCGCTGAGCCATGTCTCTGTGAAAACAAAGACGCAGCAGTCTCTAAGCGCAAGCTGTGTAGTCTGCTGGAGTCAGATGTAGTCCAGTTTATTGTCCAGGGAGCAAATATTTGAGAGCAGGATAGACAGGAGAGTCGGCCGTCTAGGGTTTGTTTATAGCCTAGCATGGACCCCCGCCCTCTTGCCACGCTTTCGCTTCCTCGCACACTGCTTACGATGTCCCCTCCCCCGGGCACCGGCATCAGGCGACGGTGAGGACTGGAGGCCTGGTCTCCGCAGCAAGCAGAGTTTGCATAGCAACTCCTGCAGATCATTATGCAGCTTGGTTGTTGCATAAATCTTATATTTTAACAGTGTCTGGCAATGGTAGAGACAAACACCGGTTGCTCCGATGTCCATGTGTCCTAAAAGCCGGGCTAAGTGACAAAAATAGCACCATTTTGGATCTGGAGTGGCCGCTGCGTGCTACCGCGCCGCCATCTTGGATCAACTTCTGTTGATCCAAATGTATCTATTACGCACTTGTTTCTCATACATCTGTGTTGGCATTGCGCAAGAGCTCCAGCCTCTTCATAAGCAAAGACTGTTTGTTTGTGGGCTGGTTATGGGGTAACTTGGTTAGTTAGATCATCGTTCGGTTCTCAAGTCAGTGGAAAAGTGTTTGGACTCTGAATTGAGATTGCTTCTCAGTTTCCCTGGCTAAACACCTGCTCTGGCATGAGAAGCTTTGATGGGGGTTGTCATATAATCTAAAGCTTATTTTTTTTTATATTACCTTTTATTTTTTTTTTAAAGGTACCACCCCCAACTTCATGTTTCAGTAGAAAATACATCAGTATTCAAAAGACAACTGCATTCTTCAAGGCACTTCACGGGTCCTTTCAAACCAAATACAAATTTTCATTGCAATTTCTCTGCTCAATGAAGATTTTTAATAGAAACAATGTATTACAAGGGAGCCATTCACACCGGGAGTGAACATTCGTGCCTACATAGTTTTAATTAAATATCTTCATATGTCTCAATCGGGTTCTCTGAACATGTAAACGATATTGCTGCATAACTGCCTTGTGTCCCCTTTAAAAAAAAAAATCTTATCTTACATGGATGTCTTGTGATATATTTTATATTGCTGCATTTTTGCCTTCGCATTTCATCTTATACAAGTTCTTTTCACAATATGAAATATCCTAGTTATTGTGCGGCATCTTTTTTTTAATATAATGTTATGTTATGCAATAGTAACATTGTCCTAAATTCTTCACTTTAACACATTGTTTTAAGGCTCTTCGATTAAATGCATCAGCCCTTATTTCTCATTAACCAACTCTGCGTGTATGATTGGGCATGGGCACGAGACTAAATGACTAATCTGAGACTAATAATGAAAAAGCATCAGAAAATTACACACAAATGCACCATTCATGGCATTTCTTTATTTGCTTAAATCCTTAATTTAGATAGTAAAATGTGATTGGAATTAATTATAATTAATAATCGCAACAGGCTTACGTTGCTTTAACTGGTTTTTATACTGTAAAAACAAAGTGACTGAAAAATGATCCACTTTCTACTTGGTGTTAAACAAAATGAGTGCTATCATTGTTTTCAGTTATGTGCAATTTGTACATAACTGTTAACATAAATTAGGGGGTTTCATAAACCTTTTAAGTCATTTGTATTTGACTTTTTTTTACCCAGGACTTCCTCCTAGTGGCAGCTGGCAGGACCTTAAGGATCACATGCGTGAAGCAGGTGATGTATGTTATGCTGACGTTTTCCGAGATGGCACTGGCGTTGTGGAGTTTGTGCGCAAAGAAGACATGACCTACGCTGTTCGAAAGCTGGATAACACTAAGTTCCGATCACATGAGGTAGGTGTGAGTTCTTCAAAGTAGGCCGCCATTGGGAAGGACAGGACAGGGCATAGCTTAAGGATTGGGAAATATCAAGGTAAGCTTGATGTCAGAGATTCATGATGGTGCCACATGGACTAGGAGGATCCATGGAATGGATCTTTTAAATGTAAGTGATTTTGTCAATAGGCAACATACAGGAAGAACTGTCAGTTATGATGTTATTATGCATCTTATTATTTCGTAGTTCTTAGTCAGAAAGTGTTCCATTATGTGTTCTTCAGGGTGAGACAGCATATGTCCGCGTAAAGGTGGATGGCCCGCGCAGCCCCAGTTATGGGCGCTCTCACAGCCACAGCAAGAGTCGCAGCCGGAGTAACAGCCGCAGTCGCAGCTACTCTCCACGCCACAACCGAGGATCTCCACGTTACTCGCCCCGTCACAGCCGTTCCCGTTCCCGCACCTAAACATCCATATCACAACCAGTTGGCTGGCCATACTCATACACCCTGTGTTGCCCTCAATTGGACCCACTGTTATACTTCATTGCTCTCTTGACATGTTTTGTCTCTCCACTTTCCCTGGTTTGCTTTCTCATCTTTGGTTTGTCTCAGAATATCCGAACATTAGATATTTTATGGCTGTCATTTGGCTTATGACAGTTAAGTGAATGTTCTCCTTTTTCTCACTTCCTTCCCTGTCATTCCTTTTTTGTTGTTGTATCCTATCCCGTGACCTTGGTGTGTGTAATCAATCACCTGCAATCACATTTGAACTGGATCTTCATACTCCTTTGTATACTATATTTGAGACAAGGGACATGTTTATATGCTTGTTAAGTAGTTGTGTGTTTTAATTTGATATTGTTTTTTGTTAATGATGCTTAATTTTGTTGTTTTTCTGGGGTGGGATTTTTTTATTATTTTGTTGGGCAACTGTTCTACTTTTACCTTTTCATGTCTTTCTATAGACAACAGAAGAGCAGGATTAAAGAAAGCATTGGAATAAAGGATTTTGAAGCACAGTTCATTCATAATAGGATAAAGCGTTTTTGGAGAAGGAGCAGGCATTTCATTTAAGGAAGCAATGGTATGGCGACAAGTAGCTTTAGTCACCTATAAAACAACGCAGTTCTATTTTTTCTAAAGATTTCCAGTACTCTGGATTTTCTTTGTTCATTAACACGTTTGTTTTGCTTTACCATTTTTCCTCCCTTCACAACTCCCCCTTCCTCTTTAATTTAACTTTTTTTTTTTTCATGCATGCATGTGTGTACTGTCTGGATGTTGCAAATCTTGTGCATACATTTAAAACAGCGTTCTGTTTTTTGGGTTATTTTGAATTTGTCCTTAAATTACCTGTTGTTCAGACTGTGCTGGGATTGGCCACTGTTAAACCCTCATGTTGATTTATCTATAGATACCTAAGGTATGTAGTTCTCTTGTAAACTTTATTTGTCAAGGGAAAGTGTCTTTATTTCAAGAAGTTAGATTTGCTTGTTTTTTTTCAATGAAAAAAAGCTCACTTTAATTCGCTTGGGTGCTTCTATAAGTATCTTCCGGAGCATATCATATAGTCTGGTATCCTTTTTATTGTTATCATTAATAAGAAAAAAAAATTCTAAAATTAACATACCGATCCTATAATAAACTTATTATAGATGATCACAGTAACTGTTCATTTAGCTGTGATTCTAACTTGTTACCTCCCTCTTTTTGATTTTGCTGGTATTCAAAGGTTTGGATTGGAGGAGGGGCTCACTGTGTCCCGATCCTTGGAGCCGGATCATTGGATCAGTTCAGGATCAGGATTAGGATTAGGATAAGGATGGATACATGGAGCAGGATCAATTTACCGGGAGCGGGAATCGTAGGAGAGGATCCCATCCCCTTTGTATCCACATCCCCCCACCAAACCACAATTAAAGGAGTTAAACACAGAAAAGGATACTTGACGTCTTAATTGGCTTCTTTAGAACCAAATTATTTTTTTTATTTTTCGTGGAACGCCAATGATGCGCGCAGAAGGGATCCAGGTGCTTTTGTTTTGTAAGATGAGTTTTTTGGTATAAAAGGAGCAGAGCAAGGAACAAGAAGGCTGGATCAGTTGCTTTGGATGGAATCCGCATGAGGAATGTGGTAAATAGAGGGTAATTCTGGGGGGGGTTGTTGTGTAGTTTATTTAGGGTTTCAAAAATACAAATTTGCTTATACATTTGGAGTATTTCTGTGTTGGCAGTGGTGTTTCACCCACAATTGGCTACTTTCCCTAGTTTGTAGTGTGTCCTTTTCTTTCTTTCACCCTTCTTTAAATAAAGATTGCTTTTCAATTTAACTTGCATGTTGTTTTTATTGCTTCACTTTTCTGAAAATCAATTTTATACTTGCCTTTTTTGTGGGTAGGATAATATGAAACTCAGTTGACAAAATAAAAATGAAGTGCCCATGAAATATGTTGGTTGGATGCACAGTAAATAAGGCAATTGTACAGATATATAATGGAATGTTCCAGGTTCAATAAAAATTAACTTAATCGAAAGCGTAAATGGAAAGATAATTATAATATCATAATAAATGAGCCTAAATATTCTTGTGTCCCCAAAAAAAATGCTGCCAAATGTGTGTTCTTACCGAATGTTTCTATTCCGTTTTGGTCATATTTATGCTGCCTAAAGCAAACAAATAGTACTCAATTTAAGTTCACGGTGAATGTGTCTTGTATTACCTTATGATTTAATCACTTTCGTCTTTGTTTATTTAATACAAAGACACCTGTAGCCTAAATATTACTGAACCTGCAGAGTTGCGTTCACAATGTGTCAGGGCGAACTAAACTCGCAGTACCTCACGAGATGATCGGAGATCATGTGCAGCATTCTCATAGACTACAATATTCTTGCGAACAGTTTTTAGTTGAATGAAACAGAAAAAGGAGTGATAACTCTTTACATGCGCATATATCACGAGACATGGTCCTGTTGCACACCTCTGAACAAACAGAATCAGACACGAGCATTGACGGCTTTTCTTTTGTCTGTTATTAAAACAACCTGATCTCACAGAAATACGTGAAATGAACACGACCCCTTAACCTCGATTTACGTGGTGGTGCCACGTAAATGTGTACAATTACGTGTCGGTATCACGAAAACAACACCCATACAAAGTCAATGGGGCTCATTTTTCGTGGTGGACACACGGATTCCCTGGTTCAATAACGTCACACAGTTGGCGGCGGTGAATGTTGATTTCTAGTTTACGAAACGTCCTCTTTTTATCATTTATTATAGTGTATTAGTTCCGACTTTTTTCTGTCATAGCAGCGAATATTATTAATAATTATTATTTTGAATCAGAAGACTTTCAGTCGTTACCACGGCAACGATACGCCACGTTACGCGCGCGTCCGTAAATGATGTGTTGTAGTTTACCTAACGTCCTACTTTTATCATTTTTTTTTAGTGAATTTGTTTAAGGCCTTTTTCTGTCATAGCAGCGAATATTATTAATAATTATTATTTTGAATCAGAAGACTTTCAGTCGTTACCACGGCAACGATACGTCACGTTACGCGCGCATCCGTAAATGATGTTTTTTTAGTTTACCAAACGTCCTACTTTTATCATTTTTTTTAGTGAATTTGTTTAAGGCCTTTTTCTGTCATAGCAGCGAATATTATTAATAATTATTATTTTGAATCAGAAGACTTTCAGTCGTTACCACGGCAAGGAAACGTCACGTTACGCGCGCATCCGTAAATGATGTTTTGTAGTTTACCAAACGTCCTACTTTTATCATTTTTTTTTTGTGAATTTGTTTAAGGCCTTTTTCTGTCATAGCAGCGAATATTATTAATAATTATTATTTTGAATCAGAAGACTTTCAGTCGTTACCACGGCAACGATACGCCACGTTACGCACGCGTCTTACCCATATCACTGTATGCGTTGCGTTTACCGCTCATTTCACCCGCCACCTGACTACAGTAAGCATCTCATCCCAAGGGGTGTTTGTTTGTTTGTTAATCAGCACGCAAAACCTTTGCTGTTATTTCTATAGTTGTAGCCCTATCTTTGTAGCGTTTCATCCCTGTAGATTAGGTTAAATTTATTAGTGTTGCATTATCATTTAAACGGTTATGTTACCCGCCGAAGTAGTTAGCTAGACAGCCAAATGACAGCTGTCCCCGGCACAGTTGGATTGTGGCACTGCCCGCTACCAAAATCAGTTTCAACTCATGTATTTGTCCATGTGTTGTGAAGACAACAATTAACAAAGTTTTGTTGCAGTGGTTAAAGTTTTATTCAAAGTGCAAAGTAAATGTCAGACGTAGAATGACCGCAATCAGGGATGGACTAGAATAAAAATAGTGGAGCTGGAGTCTTTCCAGAGGATTTGACCTCAATGTCAATGACCATTCATACCTGATATAATGAATGCAGAATTAAATAGAGAGATGACCCTCCACTAACTTATAGATAGAATATCCTGTAACACTATGGTCCCATACTTTTGTTAGACTTTGACATTTTAGAAGACACTGAAATCATCATGAGATAAGAGTGTAATTGTTACTGAAAATAAATACAAATAGATTTGTGTAGGTACTTGCTCGTGTCAAGTGGATGTGGTACAAATCTGATATTTGTACAGTAAGGATTGATTTGTATTGTACGTAGTTGTTGTGATTGATCAATATTTAATTAATAATTTCAATTACTCTGTCCTAACAATTAAGAAATGCTCATTTACTACAATGGCTATTCTAATAATCTTTTGCTTTTTCCTGTTTTACAGCTTTATTGCAACACTTTGACTCCACCAACACACATACACACACAAATCAAAACAACGGCACTTTTAAGAGCCTCTCTCTTTCTCACTTGTCTCTTTCGAGCACTCTCCGTCTCTCTCTCCCTCTCTCTCTTGTCTCTCTCTCTCTCTCTCTCTCTCTCTCTCTCTCTTTCTTCACTTTGTGTATTGTTTTTATATTGTGTCTGTATTGTTTGTATTTGTTTGTGATGTCCCTCAATTCTGACGTGAGGGTCTTTGATGATCCCAAGGATGCCAGGTTGCACATGGCAGCATTAATTAGTGATGCTTTAGTCCATGAATCCAGAGTAAGGCTTTTCATGATAAGCAAATACCTAAATCTGAAAATACTAATTGCTATTGTTGTTATAGATGTGATGTAAAGGGTTAGTAAGACCCTTTTATGCAACTACTGAATAATGCTCAATTATAAGTGCTGCTGGTATAAGTGCTCTGCATATATATATAGGCTCTCATGGCCATGGAAAACCCTGCCGTTCCTCAAAGAAAAACAAGGAAAAGCAGGAAGAGATCCCTCACTACTCCACTGGTCACAGGCAGGCGTGAGAAACGTCGGGAAACACACTGCCCTGGATCAGGTTTGTTCTTAACTAAAACATGATTTCTGTATCTAAGAATGAAGATAATTCATTAAATAGTGTTTTGGTGGTTATACATATTATAAAATGAGAATCAGATACCAATTTGACAAAATGGTGTTGCAATGTTTGTGAAAACTGTTCTCACTAATATACAAGATAGTTTAAGAGCATGTGACTGATAATCCTTACTTGTGTTGTGTTTTAATACTTTTTGCTTAGTTTCCCTGCCTACAGTCCTTATGGAATATTTTCAGTTTGAAATGAATTGGTTTCATGCTATATTGATCAAAGGGTTAATCAAAATGACTGTCTCTGCAGTTGCTTCTCAATCAAGAAGAAGGGATCCTGTGCATGAGGAAGGCCTTCAGATAGAAGATCAAGAGTTGGCAAGTCTTGGTAAGAATACTGAGTGTTACAGTAGTAACACTACACTACAGTTTTTCCACCATTTATTTAATCATAATCAAGCATTATGTTTTGTCAGTTCCACTACAGACTCACAGTAAACATAGTGACAATTACAGTTGGAATAGTGGTGTGGCCAGTTTGGATTAATTGTTGGGTTTTATAACACTATTTTGAAAATGAGGTTAGCGTTTTGGGGAATGTATCTAAGGGACTAAGGAGAAACTGTAAATACACCCTTCATAACTTCTTTCTGATTTGCAGTATGTCATCTGCCTGTTCCTGCACCAAGGTCAATTTGTGAATGCACTCATGACCTCACAATCACTCCAGGGAAGCATATTTCTGTGGTCACCATCAATGGTATGTTGATCTGAAAGCCCTCCTTTTTGTGCAAGTATTATTGTACTAGAACTTTACCACTGTGTGCAACACAAAGCTTTTTATCACCATGTCATTTTCAGGCAATGCCATGTCAAATAAGATATTAGATATCATATAAGATATAAGATAAGCTAAGATATCATATATTTGTATCTCTGTATAGAAGGCAATCTGTTGCAATTTGATTACTGAAATTATTTAAGTCTTTACTACAGTATATTCACTTGTTCACAGGACGATACAATGTCTGCTTGCCGCGGAAATCCTGTCCATCATGCTCTGCAGAATGGACTCCCGAGGTGAAGGACCTGCTTGTTTATCGGTACTGGCCAGCTAGCACCAGCTGCCAGACCCTATACAAGTTTGATGTCTTCACCTCATTTGACCATATGAAGGTAACGGCACCAGCCATGTCCAGGCAGGCCTTCCTGAAAATGTTGGAGCACAGATCTGTTCAAGCTGGAAGGGTAAATCTGCCTGAATATCACTGGAACAAAATAAAATAATTATATTACTGTATACCTAATATTTAATTGTAGGCATTGCTTAAAAAAATCCTAACCAAACATTTCTTAATATGCAGACAGGTAGTATCTGTGCTGATACATTTCAGCGAAGCTTTTTTGAGTTTACCTTCTGTCAATACAAAGAAGAGGATATGTGCCAGGTCCATCATTTTGAATGTCCAGCATGTTCTCCAGACATGTTGGCTGTCTGCTCTGATGGAAACCGAAAACATTACCGCTTCAGCAAGTCAAAAGGGTAGGTATAGGTATTTTTCTGAAGTTTATTTTAGATTTGTTTAACACAAATAGTAGCCCTTCGGGTTGTCTTTGAGTGATTATAACTTACATTTTAACAAATAGTAAATGTAGTACTTGTGATTTTTATTATCTTATCATGGACAGGACTGAGGAGCCACCAATATATGAGGGCTTGTTCCTGGCCGAGGACGAGGAAGTTGCTACCTTTGTTGACCTTGTCAGAGGCCACATGAGAAGTGTACGAACATTTGATTTGTTTTTTTTTTATAATAGTTTTTTAATAGTTGTTTATAAAGACGTTTTAGTTTTGTGTTTTGATGTATCTTAAAATGTGTTATAAACTGACTTAATAGGCAAATGACAGTGCTGTCTGCGGTACTGCCAAGTTCACCGCTGGCAGAGAGATGTCCAAAAAGTCTGGTGCTCAGATAGATGAGGAGGGCATTCAAGTTGCAGTTTGCAGGTATGTGTGTGTGTGTGTGTGTGTGTGTGTGTGTGTGTGTGTGTGTGATTCTTGAGTCTGATATTGAGTTTTAATGGCAATCCAATTTTGAGTAAAATTCAAAGCATTTCACACATTTGCTTGCAGAGTGGTATTTATCTATCCTTTGTAGTAGCCAAGTATTATATTTATCATATATTTTGTTATAGGCACTCAGTTGACAGATGTGTGCTTAAGCCAGGCATTACTGGGTCAATTGATTCTTAACCACTAGATTTTCCTCTGATTTATCAGACATGGGTTTCTCTTACGAGGACTGAACCATTACCGTGGAGAAATATTTGCTTACCCGATGTTTCTTCAAAGAGAGATGTCAAAGAAGGCCAATGTTACCTTCTTCTGTATGGATGTTACATGCAGGTAATCCTCATTGTCATATAACAAATTCAACTCCATGATTAAAATGTCTTTTTTCTCAGCTTTACAGTGATGTTAGTCATTTTAGATTTCAATTAAAAATGTATCTTTATTACACTCACATGGTGCTGCTCCTGCTCTTTAGGTACTGGCCCTACCTTAACAAAATAGCAGAGGGTTTACCTGAGCTTCTGCCATTGACAGAAATGAGGCCATTCCTGAGCGTCATGCATGCCAAAGCCCATACAGCAAAATGCGAGGTACATGCAATAACTTTAAGATGTTTTATAGATAATTGTATGCATTAATGTAGTTATAACATTCAAGCAATCTTCAATGCAAAGGATTATTTTTTACATTTGTGCATGTTTATGCCTGATTGGATGATGTTATATCAAAACTTGTGAAGTACTGCTACATAACACTTCTCACTTTGTGTTGCAGGTGAGATGGGGTGGCAGAAGCCAGGATGGAGCAGGAAACACAGTGGGAGAGGAAGTGGAGCAGGTAGGGTATTATTGTCAGGATTTTAACTATGGCTACAAAGAGTCTTAATAGAAACCATAACACCAAAAGGTACTTATTTGTCATCTATGTAACATCACTTTAATTGCCTGGTGTGAGGGATAAAGTACATCCTTTATGTATGAGTTAAAATAAAGAGTAGGCAGTTCAGTTGTTTTCAGCAATTCAAAATGCATGCATGCGTAAGGGGTCCCAAATTCCTAGGATAATACAGTACACATGTTTTCTGTTAAACCACAAGTTTAAGATGTTGTGGTCCATCCATCTTCAACCACTTATCCGAAATCGGGTCGCGGGGAGATGTTGTGGTGTGAAGGTAATATTTTTATGTAATGGAGACAAAAATTGAATTGTATTTTCTTTATAGGTGAACAGCTTTCTCTCCAGGGCAGCACTTGTCACAAAATACATGACAAAGGCTGGTTGGTGTTACACTTACACTACACGCTGTGGTAGCCTAAATAAATAATAATAAATACTTAATAGTGTTTTTACAGGGAATTAAAAAAACAAAGTTTATGTGTTCTTACGAAAGTTATCATTGTATTCTAGGTAATTACCAGTTCAACTAACTTTTAGTGATCTGGTTTAGGCATGTCTGTTGGGTTTCTCTTATTGCCTTTTGGATGTGAAATTATACTTTTTGGCTTGTGGGTGCATTATTGTTTTCATTAGGAAGAGTGAACATGCTAACGCGACAGGCCATGGGTTGGAACAGAAGAAAGAGGGACAACCTTCATCAAGTGTTAGCCCACAGATATGTCAAAGTAAGGGTAAATTATCATTGAGATCCTAAGCACTGCCCCTTTCCCTCAATGCACGAACTACAACTAGATCTGAAACTATTTGTTGATTAATTGTTTGTTGGTGGTTTTTGCATTTGTGGTGGTGCGTAGAGCTTTTTTCTGATATTTTGTTATTTTTTTCTCTTTAAAAGATTACAGAGAGGGCAAAGGTGGAAGCTGCCAGCCTTAGCAACATCAAGGAGGAGCACAACCTTGATCAGGAGACAATACAGCAGTGGGTGTGTGATGTCAGACAATGGGCTGTCACAGGTAAAACATGTAAAGTACACTATGTATATACGGTGTGTATATATACACACACACATCTGTTAATGACTGTACCTTTATACAAATAATAAAAGGTGTCTATATTTTGAAAATGTCACTAATTGTGTCTCTTGTCCAATTGTTTTGTTTCACCTATTTAGAGAGAGTCTACACTGCAGGTTGTACTGAAGAGCTAAGGGCTGACATTGAGAACATCACTGTAACCCTTTTGCGCAAGAAGCAAGATCTGTATCGTCAGCATGGTTTGTTGTCAAATCAAGTTATTTAAATTAATAACATGTCAAAAAAACAATAATATTATGACAGTATAATATTATGATAATATTTTCGTTTCGATTTGCAGATAGCAACCAGGCAAGACAAAAAAAGAGAAAGAAAATGACTGAGTTGAAGAAGAAGCTTCGCGAAAAGGTCTTGCAATACAACACCATAGTGGAAGGAGATCCAATTGACGAGGAGTTGGCTTGCAGCCTGACAGAGGGATACATCCTACCATGGGAGAGACATGAAGATGGTACGATATGTATTAATTGCTAGTTTAGCTTGATGTTTATATTCTACAGAACTACTGCTGTCGCTAAAAAGATTTCTCAGAAATAACATAATTCTGTTATACTTATACAATATAATAAAACATTTCTTGTCCACTATTCCATTCCTTTCCCCAACCAAAGGCAGCACCTTTAGGTTGAAGAGATCTATCTTCGACCAGGTAATGCTGCTGAAACGCTTGGAGGAGGAGCAGAGCATCCTGGTAAAGGAGATGTCTCAGCACATCAAGTACCTTCTGAAGCAAGTGCAAGAAGTGGAGTCACTCAGAGGACAGACTTTGGAGTGCATCAAAACCAGCAGTATGTACAAGATCTTTAGATTTTAATATCATGTATTTATGTATAATATATATTTAGAGAGAGCGTGAGAGAGCTATATCTCCAGGGAACTCTACTTTGTACATTGAGTTGTGATCAGGCACTGAGCTGACCAGCTATTTGGCACCAGTGTGCACAGTGTAAACGCATACACAGTATAATGACTACAAGGAAATGTTGAAGTTGCAAATTCAGCATTGTAAAATGCAAAAATAGTTACAAAAGTCATGTTTTGTTTGATGTGTCATCTTTCTATTTTTTTTCCACAATTCCTCTACAGGTTTCGGTGACCTAACAGAAGATGCAACACATGGGCTCAACAGTGTCCTCAGTCGGAGGGGTCACTCACTTAGAAGTCAACACAAACAGGCTGTTAATGCATACAGCAGTATAGCCACTATGGAATGTGATTTTCTTTCCATACAGGAGGACATTGAGGAGTGGGATGACAATGGCTTCACCAGCCCCGAGTCTGAGGAAGAAGACACCTAAAGACCACTGCCAAACAACACAGAGGAACTTGAGATTTGTACAGAAAAATGTTTTAAATAGCTGTAAAATATATATGTTTTAAATAGTTGGTGTTTTTGTAGATTCTGTATGTATTTTAAATTTTAAAAAATAGAAAATATTGATTTATTTATCTCTTCTAACATTAGAGCTTACTGGTTTCAGACTAAAACTGCTTAATGCTGCTTTAAATAATTAATTTTCATCTTTGCATGGAAAAATCGAATGAAGATTCAATGGCAGTCTGTGTAATTTTAACAAGTATAATTCTAATGTACTTTGGCATTTCCATAATATATGTGGATTTATATTTGTATGCAATATGCATATACTATATATTTTGTAGTTATAGCATTGAAACCATAAATGTTTTTCTTTTATGTTTTCTATATGACAACCTCTAAATGTACATACAGACAGACAAATCCAAACATCTTTAACTTACATCCTGTAAAACTGTATAAAGAAATGTCTTTGTTGTGATGCATACATATGCACCACTGTAATAAACCCATTTGATGCAATTGTCTGTTGTGTGAACGTAATATGCCAGTTAAACCCTTCAGTGGTGGACAGTAACTAAGTACAATTACTCGAGTACTGTAATTTATACATTTATATTAATAAGAACAAATTAATGGTATTTGTACTTGTGTATTTTCTTTTCAGAAAACTGTTGAAAATTATGGTTGTATTGTGTAGATTTTTGACATGTAAATCTCAATCACAAACAGATTGCATTTCCTGTGACTACTTAAAAATTAAAGTCAACTTTTGTTTTGCCAGTTAAATGCGTTTAATGTGAAGCTGCTGCTGCAGGAAATGTTCAGTTTGCATTAGCAGTAACTTGATACAGAGTTTTTTTCACAGCTACACTGCATGATAAAGCTGTTGTTCTCTTCTACTTGAATGGCACTTCTGTACTTCTACTCCACTACATCTCAAAGGAAAATATTGTACTTTTTACTTCACTACATTTATTTGACAGCTTTAGTTACTAGTTACTTTAGAAAGGTGGAGTTTTGCACACAAACGATATGAAGAGTTTTGTTCTCAACAGTTTATACAAGTACAGCATTAGTTGATCGACAGAACTTTAATTGCCAGCTATTTAGATAATTGTTTAAGTCATGTCATGTAAAAACATTTCATGGTTCCAGCTTCACAAATGTGAAGATTTTTCTCTTTTCATTTTGATTATTTTAAAATGTAAACATTTTTAGGTTTAGACTGACGAAACAAGCAGTGAAGGTGTTACTTTAGGGCTAAGGGCCTGCGATTAATAAAAAAAAAAAAAAATAATAATCATCTCATGCAGTCAGACAAAAAAATGTTTGACCACAACCAACTACAACAGTAAAATCCTGATTTTGCATTACACATGAGGAATAATAATATGATAATAATATTACAATGTTTTTCTTTCTGCTTTGAATACTTTTACTTTCCTTTACATTTTCCTGATTATACTTTATTATTTTTGGATTATTTTGACTTTTACTTGTAACAGAGTATTTGTCCAGCAAATTATTAGTACTTTTACTTTATTAAATTATCTGAAAAAGTCATCCACCACTTACATCATTTGAAAGTACTATTTGAACACCTAATTGCATCTTTTTGACTAATGCTGATGCTCATAAGTTTATGACAGTGGCCAAAACACTCAAATAGTCTTTTGTTGCTTGGCTGCGGTATATATATGTGCAGTATTGTTATAATACTAAATTTCTAAAAAAAATATATATATATAAAAGTTGAGGTCGGGGCCTCAAAGTCCTCACTGAAACTATGTCTGAGCCAAGGCTGTGTCCATGAAAAGTTAAAATTGCAACTTTGTCGAACGACTAAACCAAATATGTTGTTGGAAAGGGCTCGACCTGGACAGTAACATATGTCAGTCTGAAGGTTGTAAATGGCTCCTGCTTTTAAATATTGACCTCTGAACCTTGACCTTGTTGCATGTTGGAAAGCTTGTAATTCAGGAATAGAAGGGCCTACAGACATGAAACCAACTGTTATAAATAGCTCTTGACTTCAGCTATATGACTATACCCATATGGATAGACTCACCAAGAGGGGGTGCTGTCAAAAATGGTCAAACTTGATTTTCACCTATTGTCCAGTAAGGTATTTAAAATTTTATTACAGAAATGGGATTCCCATCCCCTTTAACCCATCAGTGTACTCTTACATCATTATTTACAAATTCCAATTTCAGTATATTGAGTCATCTATTTTTAAACTACAATTCCCTCTAGCCGCGCCATGCCACTTGATACTAATCAGTATCATATTTGTAGTTCTTCCGGTTTGCAAAATAGGGTTTTCATACACATATCAGGAGAACATCAGGAGAACATCTTAATGTTTAACTGCAGCCGAAGCATATATTACACTGAATTTATGTGGTTTATTTGAAAAAAGCAAACAGGTGGTGATTTCTTAAGGCGATTTTTGCAAGTAGGTGTGTGTGTACACGCGTTTCGGGATTATATTTCACTCTAGGTGGGAGTTACGTAACGTAGCTCCTTAATTGTAATAGGCTAAACTTACTTATATATGGCTACAAATTACTCCTAAATGTGTAAATATGTATATTTAATTTCCTTTCTCTTTTCCTTTTTGTTATACAGGTATACATTACCTTTATCAAAGTCTCAATAGGCTATTAACTTTTGCAAAACGTCACAATAAAAGACAAATCAGAAAATTTCAATAGTATACTTCATTTATTTTGTTAGGTATAGTTCAATTATCATAGCTTAAACTCTATTTTGATATGAATAACATAAATGGCAAATGAACAACAAATGTAGTACCAAAAACAACACTTTATGGATATGAGTGGTGGTGGCGGCGGCGTAGTGGTTAAAGCACCGGCTGTTTATCAGAAGATTTATCAGAAGGTTGCTGGTTAAAATCCCACAGCCACCATCATTGTGTCCTTGAGTAAGACACTTAACTCCAGGTTGTTCCGGGGGGGATTGCCCCTGTAGTAAGTTGCTTTGGATAAAAGCGTCTGCCAATTGCGTAAATGTAAGATTATCTCAATTCCCTTATTTTAAGTATGTATGTGTGGTTGCATGTAGTCCCATTTGTGAAATGCACATTTTCATTCCCATCAAAAATTTAAATAGTTATTTTACATTGTCAACACATAATCAGCTTCAAGGTGATTAACTGCAACATAGTCCAAACAGTATGTTATGCAAATTAGGGTTTGGCATGATTTCCGTAAATTACGGTACTGTAATTTAGCACAAGAGGTTGAAAGATTGCTAATAAAAATTAAGGCATTTCGAAGCCTGTGAATAAAATGTGAAGTTGCTCATTTAGTTTAATTTTATATTTGTGGCGGAGGTTATTTAATATGAAATCTGAAATGAAACTGTGTCCTCTTCAATATTGAGCTATGCATGTCCCCCAATAAAGCACTCCAACTGTGTGTGTCATTGGTGGAATGAACATTTTGTTAGTTGTGAAAGGATCAGTTGTTTCCCATAATTTAGCTTGTCAGAGTCAAAATTATATGATAAACTGTAACTTTTCCATGGTCTGTTGGCCACAAAACAATCCATATAGGGGTCCTTCAAGTTTAAGAAATGTTAAGTCTGTTGACAGTTGCACTTTATTGAATCAATACAGATAAAAGAGCCTGTAACAAGCTTGAAGAAAAACCATGAAGAATATTAAAGACAAACTTTTATTTCAGTTTTTATTACAAACTGTGGACAACAACAAAAAAATATGTAAAGAAATTACACTTAACAAGAACAAGGAAAAAAATGCATGTTTGCAATGTATGTTGCATATTTGCAGGCTAGCTCCATGGGATGGGAATCACGCTGGCTGCCAGGATGGAGGCCAGGTCTTTCCACTGAGAAAAACATAAATAAATAAAGAGAGGGAAGTTGAAGGAGAATTAGTAAGTATAATACACATTGAATTGATTGTCATGATTGTAACATTCAATGTTTTACAATGCTTTGCAGAGTAGTGCAGTGCTTCAAGAATCTGTTTTTCCAGAGTGGGGACGAGGCAATAAAACTATGTAACTGTTAACCTAGTCTTGCATAGCCAGACCTATCTCCACACTAGAACTGTGCCAGAGTTGGAGGAAGGTCTTGCTGAACCCATTATAATTCTGGTGTATCTGCTTTCCATGTGCGTAAGATTACTTTTAAACAAGATATAAAACATCACTGTCATTACGGACATTAGGGTATGTCAGTGTTACGCACAGTAACTGTTGCTCATGGAAAAATAAACAAAACTAGATAATTGTGAAAAAAAACGTAGATAGGCACAATACAGCTGGCAGGTGGAACAAAAATGGGCCCAGCGCAGCAGCTTAAAATGTCAAAATGTTGTGGAAAAATAAAATAAATCCTCTCTCACAAATAAATGTATCCATTTGCAGTGTACTAATCGTCAAACCCTGAAACCCTGATATTTCCTCTGACTATACCATCAACATCTCCAATCACTGCATTCCTCTTCAAGAGACTTACAGCAGAAACTTCAAAGTGAATAAAAAATACTCAAGCATGCACATCATAATCTAAGTTAAGTCAATAAAAGCACTTTATAAATCCCCTTGGGAAAATTCAGATGGGTAATTTTGTGTAGCCTGACCTAAGCCAAAAGACAACAGCCCATGTAGGTTGGCCTGAAAAATGCTTGGAATGAAGACTAGCTATATGCTGAATTATTGGAAAAATCTTGTGTAAATAATGCATTACTACGTTGTGGCCTTTCCATAGTTACATTTAAATAGTGAATTTCACTTTTGGTTTCATATGGCTGTGGATGCACAGTACAACATAGCAGTATCCTCACAATTGTAAACAGCATACAAAAACTGTTTGCATTACCATTTTTCTTTAATAATCTCTACCCAAGACAATGGTTTGTCAACAATCCCCATAAATGAAAATAGTACATTACATTACATTTATTAATTTAGGTGACTCTTATCCAAAGCGACTTACAATTGCTGTTTATGTCAAAGGTTGCAGGCTTCTGGAGCAACTAGGAGTTAAGTGTCTTACTTAGGGACACATTGGTGTGCCTGCTCTCTGCCAATACAGAGAGATCCAAGAGACCAATAATAAAATGCATGTAATCGTACATAACCAAAAGCTATTTAACATACCACATTGTGCAGGGCTGCCAGTCATAAAGATGTTCTGTCCTCCCCTGTGGCAGGAAGACAAAGACATTGTATTACTGTATGTTATTTAAATGTTGTACTTTAACAAGGAGTGAAAATATATTCATTGTTGACATAATTTGACACTGGTGGTGGTTGAGGAGATTCCTCCCATGTAAAGTGCTTTGAGGACCCAGAAAAGTGCTATATAAATGTAATGAATTATTATTATAGTTTATATACTGCATATTTTGAATCATAGTCATCAAATAAGATCCATGACTGACACTTCAAGCTAAAGGTATTTACAGGATGCCTACATATACAGCTCAATGATGTGACAGACAACAGCATTTTATCAAGGTAACATTAAGTAATTGCAAAACAAGTTATACAACAGTTTTAGAATGTCATCAAGTGTTTTTATTTATTTATTTATTTTTAGGGTGGAGGGGGGGGTGGGTGTCTTTAGTGGTAATGCTTGTTTTTTGGATAAATAACAAAAGTGATAAAAGCATTGTTTTTATAATCACATATTTGTTGCTGCATTTTAAGTAAAAATTAACTTGGTTAAGGTTTTGAAATGACAATTCCAATAGCATTATTTAACTAATTGAGAGGAAACACTGTCATCCAGTTAGTTATTGTCCTACCTTTCTGTTCCTTGTCTTTATTATTTCACGGACTGGGAACATTTCAAGCCGATTGTGAGGGCAATCTGTAATTGTAAGGAATATATTATTTGCACCAATGTCCACAATATGTGTAGTACTTTTTGTGCAGGAATCAATTCACAATGAACACATTTATGCATTTTTTCCACTGTTTGTCATCAGCACATTTAGCTCCTCCTAGTGAGATCTGATAACCACAGGAGTATCAATGGCTGCACATGGTTCTATTCAAAATCTTTGTTTCTTTGCCATCCCTTCTTTATGTTGTGTCTCCTAATGGACTGTTTACATTTTACATCGCTTTCCACAGAGCAGATATCTTTTACACTGGTATTCTTTACATGGACTTTAACTTTGCAGCTCTCTAATTCAATGAAGCAGGGATGTGTAGAAAACCATCAATTCAATTATTATTTATAGAAAAAATAATAAAATAATATAGCATCTAGTATTATAGCATACAGTATAATTACAATCCTGAATCAGATCCATAATAAATCAATAATGTTTAGAGGGTTTACAAAAATCACATTAACTTCATGACGATTATGCGGGGGTAAAATGTCTGTACAATACATGCTGTGCATAGACTAAAACACACCTTTAATTTTTTGTGGTCTTTTACGTTGCTGTGGACCCTGCAGTGGTGGCTGCACAGCTGCGACCAGGTGTGCTGGTTCATGGATGGGTGGAGCTGGGTGTGGTGTTGTGTCGCAGGAAAGAGCCACGTGTGCTGGTTCATGGATGGGTGGTGCTGGTGTGTGGCAAGAAAGAGCCACGTGTGCTGGTTCATGGATGGGTGGAGCTGGGTGTGGTGGTTTGTAGATGGATGGAGCAGGTTGTGGTGATGTGTGGTAGGAAGGAGACAGGTGTGGTGACGTGCAGACAGATGTAGTCTGGGTTGCTGGTGTGTCAATGGATGGAGCCTGGTTTTGTGATGGTGTGGCTGGTGCTTCCTGTTGTGGTGACTGGATATGGGTGGTAGGGGTTAAGTCACACGGCACCAAATGTAGCATGAAGTTCTCCTCTTCTTGAGGCAGCTGGTCTGGGTTGTGTCTTGTCCAACCTATAAATGGACATGGAACACACAAATATAATATATAAAATGCTATTAGGCCAAAGTGAAAATAAATGCAACCCCCAAATCAACCTAGACCGTAAAAAAAGATGGACGTAGTGAATGTTGTTTTACCCACAGGATTCTGAAAGGCATGGGGCAGAGTCAAGGAAGAATGGAGAATGGGTTGTGTATGTGTTCTTTCAACAGCTGTTAAGTATCACCATTATTGTGTCACAGTCTAAGATGCAAAGAACATTTTCATCCATTGTAAACTTTGTGCGACCAGCAAAAGGTTTACAACTGCTAACAATTCTAAATCTAATTTATTGAAGCACAGCCATGTAAAACTTTTTAAAAAACGCCAGCGCTGACCGTTATGATGCTACTGCCAGTGATGCATGCACTCGTCGGGAGATTGGCATTAAGCAAAGTTGAATCTTCTGTAAAAACATTGAAAACTGCTCTTATATATACACACATTTGTTCAAAAATCGGGGTTGACTTGCTTTATTTGTTATTTCAGCCAGTGATGTTAGGAAACGTTATATGTTTTGAAAAAAAACATTGTCCATGCTGCTCTTATCAATATGCAATATGCTATTACATGCAGAGAGAGCAGCAATTGAGCGAGCTCCAAAGTGATTGAAGAGAGTGAGCAGTGTTAGTAAGAACAAAGCAGTGAATCAGAGAAATAAAAGGTCTTCTGATTGTTTCACTTCGGTTACATTCTACAGCACAAATAAACATGACCCCACCTCCACAGAACCCTGTTGGAAGGAGCCGTCAGCCTTTTATATATGTCTGCTATAAGTGTGTGTGTAGCTCAGACACACAGACCTGCATGACAGAGACAGAACACAGAGGAGTAATGTAACCTGGTTGCTATGTCACTAGCAGAATCAGAGTCCTTGCTTTTATTTTTCTGAGAAACCACAGGAAGTCCTGTTTACCATTTGCGCTAGCTTCCCAGGTGAGTGTTTAGGTCAGTCAAAAAAATGCAGACTCTATGCAGGAATAACCCTGCTGCATCAATTTACATTATCCAAGTACTGACATTTTTATTGATTGGATTTAGCTGGAGGTCACTAATTTAGCTTTAGCACACTTCCAGTATCCTGCTTTGCTTGTCGCTGAAAATGCAAACTGTGACTACATAAGTCTGCTGGTGGTCTTGTGCTAAAGCTTCCAGCATATTTGATTTGACAGTGAGTGTGACTCATTAAAAAGTTCAGCCTCAACGGCGCTCCCACTTTAGCTGCGGATTTCAAAAGTTCCAATAACTTAAAAATACCAAGGAGATAGAAGAGAGGTATTTTAAAGCACAGGTGACCCCTGCCATCATCCCAAAGCAATTTTTGTTCTTGTTTTCCACAATACCAGCTCTTTAAAATGACTCTAGGTTGCAGCTAGGCTACAGCAAGATCAGAATTTCTAGTCTTTGCTGTTTGGAAATGTACAGGATAACACCAACAATTGTACAACGGAGAGTTAAATAAATGCAATCACACCTTCAACCATCAATTTGAAGATGGTATCCACATTGTCAAGGCATGTCTTAGCAGATGTGCTAAGGTGGGCATGCATTGGCAGCATTTGTTTAGTTTGGCACTTCCCTGTCACCACCTTAGGAGGATGTGCAATCAGCAGCAGGGGCTTCATGCCAAGGGCATACAACTTCTCAAGCTGGAACAGAGAGGTAGAGAGATCAATTAGATATATACACAAAACCGTAGTTTACAGCTGAATTTGTCCTCAAGCTTGATCTGAAGTTACATCAAAGCTAGAAAACATCTACAAACAATCAAACAATGATTTTTACATAATTTTTGGATAGATAAATGTGAGGATTTGTATGAGTTTCAACTCCCTAGACATAATAGTTTGGGGTAAAAAAGTAAACATTTATTATATTATTAATAGTGTAGATGTGAGGCAATATATTATACCAGTTAGCCTAATTTATTTGCTTATGTCAAAATAATAAAACAATTTTGGTGAATGAGATGATCGGAAAACTACATACCAGAATGGCAGCATCATCAAGAACGTGGGACTTTATGTTATTTTTTCCATGGATGACAACCACTGCTTCTGCTGACGTTGAAATTTGTCCAGCTTTTTTTGGAGTCTTAGGTGTTGGGGTTGTGGATGTTTGCAGAATAAACAAATTTTAAGTCCGCAGTATATTTTTTCCCCGCAGTTTGGGCAGGTCTTTTTTTGTGAACCTCCAGGCATTTCTGAACAGAAATAGCTGGGAGTGAGAGAGATAGATTGAAAGAGTGAGTAAAAGAGAGACAATAACAGAAATAGTGATCGAAAGAGACAAGTGAGACAGAGAGAGGGAGAGAGAGACAAGAGAGAGAGGGAGAGAGAGACGGAGAGTGCTCGAAAGAGACAAGTGAGAAAGAGAGAGGCTCTTAAAAGTGCCGTTGTTTTGATTTGTGTGTGTATGTGTGTATGTGTGTTGGTGGAGTCAAAGTGTTGCAATAAAGCTGTAAAACAGGAAAAAGCAAAAGATTATTAGAATAGCCAGTGTAGTAAATGAGCATTTCTTAATTGTTATGACAGAGTAATTGAAATTATTAATTAAATATTGATCAATCACAACAACTACGTACAATACAAATCAATCCTTACTGTACAAATATCAGATTTGTACCACATCCACTTGACACGAGCAAGTACCTACACAAATCTATTTGTATTTATTTTCAGTAACAATTACACTCTTATCTCATGATGATTTCAGTGTCTTCTAAAATGTCAAAGTCTAACAAAAGTATGGGACCATAGTGTTACAGGATATTCTATCTATAAGTTAGTGGAGGGTCATCTCTCTATTTAATTCTGCATTCATTATATCAGGTATGAATGGTCATTGACATTGAGGTCAAATCCTCTGGAAAGACTCCAGCTCCACTATTTTTATTCTAGTCCATCCCTGATTGCGGTCATTCTACGTCTGACATTTACTTTGCACTTTGAATAAAACTTTCACCACTGCAACAAAACTTTGTTAATTGTTGTCTTCACAACACATGGACAAATACATGAGTTTAAACTGATTTTGGTAGCGGGCAGTGCCACAATCCAACTGTGCCGGGGACAGCTGTCATTTGGCTGTCTAGCTAACTACTTCGGCGGGTAACATAACCGTTTAAATGATAATGCAACACTAATAAATTTAACCTAATCTACAGGGATGAAACGCTACAAAGATAGGGCTACAACTAAAGAAATAACAGCAAAGGTTTTGCGTGCTGATTAACAAACAAACAAACAAACACCCCTTGGGATGAGATGCTTACTGTAGTCAGGTGGCGGGTGAAATGAGCGGTAAACGCAACGCATACAGTGATATGGGTAAGACGCGTGCGTAACGTGGCGTATCGTTGCCGTGGTAACGACTGAAAGTCTTCTGATTCAAAATAATAATTATTAATAATATTCGCTGCTATGACAGAAAAAGGCCTTAAACAAATTCACTAAAAAAAATGATAAAAGTAGGACGTTAGGTAAACTACAACACATCATTTACGGACGCGCGCGTAACGTGGCGTATCGTTGCCGTGGTAACGACTGAAAGTCTTCTGATTCAAAATAATAATTATTAATAATATTCGCTGCTATGACAGAAAAAAGTCGGAACTAATACACTATAATAAATGATAAAAAGAGGACGTTTCGTAAACTAGAAATCAACATTCACCGCCGCCAACTGTGTGACGTTATTGAACCAGGGAATCCGTGTGTCCACCACGAAAAATGAGCCCCATTGACTTTGTATGGGTGTTGTTTTCGTGATACCGACACGTAATTGTACACATTTACGTGGCACCACCACGTAAATCGAGGTTAAGGGGTCGTGTTCATTTCACGTATTTCTGTGAGATCAGGTTGTATTAAAAATATAATAAAGTGTGTTTCTTCAAACACGTCAGCGTTTATTTTCATGTGTCACTCCGAGACATCTTACAGGTCACCCACCTTTTGCAGGTAGATGAGCAAAATTACTCGTGCATGAAATGCATTTGGAGAGGAGCGCGCGAACTGGACTGAGTCTCGTTGCATTTTGCGTGTGCTATATATTAGACCCTGGTTGCACATAAAATATAACGAACGTTCATAAAATCGCTCGTAGAAAATGCTCTTAACAACGAAGATAATGGTCATTGGGAAACGAGTCCCAGAACTCTGAATTTTCGTGATGGAGAAGCGCTTTCATTGCACTCAGAGCTCGCTGCAGACACATCAAAACAGACGTACATCTGCGGCTTTTCCGTATGTTCTTCAAAATATCACGTTTCGTCAAACTCTAATATCTTTGTCTCTAATATCTTGTAATATATCACTCCGAAAAGTCTTTCAGGTCGCCTACCGCAGCGTCTGGTGCATCAGCAAAATACTCTGCATGAAAAATCTGTAGGCTATTTGGCGGGTGTTCATTTCAAACCTTGTTCACTAGAAGTAGGCTGTAAAATTCGGGAGCAAGGAAACCAAAACAGTGTCATTGACTTCAAGCTTTACAATCGCACCCACACTTTCTGTTGGAAAAGTATCTCTAGTCTAGAAAGTTTTAAATGATCATGTGATGGTGAGAGACCCGGCGAGCCACTTGATTTTTAACAAAGAGCCACAAGTTCGCGACCCCTGCCTTAGGTGGTTGGGAAAAGGAAAATGAGAGTACCAAAGAGATGACAAAAGTACTGAGAGTACAAAATAAGAGAGCAGATTGAAGGACTCGTGTGTAAGTTTTGACAGCTGAAGTTTGAAATCACAAATATTAAAAAACAGACCTCTAGCTCAGTGGGTCCCAGCCGTGTTTCGTGTATGTGTTTTTTCAAGGTGTGTTTGATTAGGAAGATATCCAAAATTTGTAGTGGGGGGGCAACCCTACAAATTTTGGATATCTTCCTAATCAAACACACCTGATTTAACTCATCAGCTTGTTAGTGAAGACTCCAAGACCTGAACTGGGTTTGTCAGCAAAGGGAGATATACAATATGTGCAGTGTTGAGGGGCCTCCAGGAACCGGAATGGGAACCACTGCCCTAGCTCATTTAAACATTCTGTCAATATAATGTAGCCAAGGGGATTTTGTCTTAAGTGATACCTTCACAGGGCTTTATTGATGGTAGAATAATAATGTTAGCCAAGCTGTAGGGTTGTTCCAAACATAATTTCCAATAAAATGAACAAATGACCAGTATTTTTGAGCTGAACACATTTCAGCCCTCAAAAACTCTCACAATGGAGAGTAAAGTCTGAAGGAAATAGTGAATATGGATGATCACTTCTGAATGTAACACACCCCATCATTCAGATGAGTTAGAAAAGATATGGCAGCGTGAGACAGCACTGCCATATCTCTTTGCCAAGTTTCACCAAACCCTATAGATACTGTAGGTGTCTGTTTGTTAAATTCTTCAATATTTAAAGTGTTTCATTATGTTAAAATTATTTCATTATGTATTATTGCCCCTTTAAATATATGCATGTTTACATATCACTTTTTGTTACATGCTTGTGTAAGGGGGAAAGGGGATAAGGTAAAGGAGGAATAGGGAAGCCACCCAACTGGCCCAAGGACGGAATCCAATGGCGTGGCTGAAGGTCTCCATGCGTGTTCTGTCTTATCGTGCGCGTTCAGTTTAAGTTATTTAATTCCAATTAAATCACTATAATATTTCTATATTATTAATTTCAAGATCCT
The DNA here is from genome assembly GCA_032164185.1 of Moxostoma hubbsi. Taxonomy (NCBI): domain Eukaryota; kingdom Metazoa; phylum Chordata; class Actinopteri; order Cypriniformes; family Catostomidae; genus Moxostoma; species Moxostoma hubbsi. The sequence goes on along the minus strand of JAVLUX010000151.1, from coordinate 3,424,702 downwards.
CGTTTATTTTATCTGACTCCAATTATAAAAGTTTCTAAGGATATATTAATGTTCTAATCGTAATTATTATTATTACATTTGATTTAACATTGAATCATCATATTTAACTCTATTTTATATTGTACTCGTTCATTCGGATACCTGTCGCTTAGAGAGTCTCGTGCCGGCCGCGAACGCGGATCTCACGGTCACAAATATGCCAGTATTGGTCATTAAAACAGTATTTGACTAAATACTAATTAGATGGCTGCTCCTGTTGCCCTTTTATCTACAAGTATTTTGTTTAGTCCCCTTAGATAGTAAACACTTAATTAGAGTAACATTTCTACCCAGAGGTCATGACCACTAAATTTACAAAGATAGACCAAACATACCCAAGTTAAAATAGTTTTATATGACCATGCCATAGTTTCCTATGTACACTTAGCTAGAAAATATTACAATAACAAGAGGTTTAGACTTCACCCTATTTAGGCTTGGTCGACACTAAACGGAAATTCCCTATCAAGCCTGTACACACTAAGTACACTTGCCAATTAGTTAGTCGGAGCTAACTTCTAACCTGGTCGAAGATTTGCGGAAACATGGACTTAACGTAATCTACTAAAGACAATAGTTTAAGAATCATTCATAACAAATTCAAATGTAACAATTTATTTACCAGATAACATCATAAATTCATCAATTCCAATTAGACAGTAATAAGTCAAATTTAGACATTTTATCAAAACATATAAATTCCAATTGCAGTTATCTGATATGAATTACACACAGTAACTGTGTGGGAACGTCTGACTACAGAGAACCATGAAAAATGTGTCACATCTCCTTAAATACTCAAACCATGAACAAAGGAAGTCCTGGGGACATACCTCATTAACATATAGGCAGGTATGGGGACAGACCTCCAGAATTATACCACATTTGGCAAAGACTATATAACTTAGTTACCAATAGATTTATCAACATGGGAAAGAGACCATATACCAGTCACACTGAGACGAAAGAATATTAAACATTGTACAAATTCTAAATGTTTTTATAGCATAAATTCATGTTCTAAACAATCAAAACGCTTTGTAATTGTCAAGAAAAAGGATAAAACTATCAGTGGAAATAAGAACTGAATAATCTAAAATCAAGCATATAGTATTTGAAAAATGGATAAAACCTGATAGACACTCATCTATTATATTATTTAGAGTAAATTTTAGCCTCTTTGCTAAGACTAGGGCAATCATTTTATAATCAGTGTTTAATAAGGAAATCAGACGCCAGTTTTCTATTAAAAGGGGATCTTTATTGGGTTTGGGAATTAATGTTATTAGCCCCTGACATAAAGAGGAAGCGTTGTTTTCTCAATACTCTCTAGAAACATTTTATGTTTTTTAAAAAAAGGTGCCAATCTTTAAATTAATGCTTTATAAAGCTCTGCAGATAGCCCATCAGTACCTGGGGATTTATAATTTTTTAGATTAATTATTGAGTCAACAATTTATAAAAGACTAATAGGTGCATCATATAGGCTACAATCTTCTTTATTAATTTTCTTTATGTGAGATAATGAATCAAAAAATTCTGTGGTGGTTTGCTGGCAGAATTTAGAAGAATATCAATCATTGTAAAATTTAGCACAAAAGCCGCAATTGTCTTAAAAGTCATCAGTTACACTCCCATCAATACACAGTTGCTGAATATAATTTTTAGCTTGCAGAAAATGTCTCTTAGAAACTTTGGGCATTTTTGTTGAGAAAGAAAGTATGCACACAGACCATTGCTGCCTCTCCAGCCTTAAGAAATAGGCGGAGTTCTGCTCACCCTCTTCTAGCCACTTTCGATGCGATCTGATGAAGGCACCTTCAGCCTTCCTTTTATATATATCTCTAAGTGATGTTTCTGATCAATAAGCTAAATTCTCTCTGAATCTGTAAGATCCTCCATGTTTTTATGTGATAAAGCAGTAATTCTAGCCATCATTTTATCTTCATAATTTTTTCTTATTTTCACTAACATACTACAGTATTTCTGACAATACTTCCCAATTTTATATTTGAGTTCCCAATTACTGCAAAACATATCTTCTTTATTAGCTTTATCCCAATAGAAGGAAATTAAGTTATCAATTTTAGTGAGAACTTCATTGTGTTGAAGAATTGAGGTGTTAAGTTTCCAATACGATGATCTTTTACTCAAGGAGGCAGAGGATACAAATGATACAGATAAGAATGACCTTATGGTCAGAAAACGGTGAGGGAAGTATGTCTGAGGGGTATATCTGTGATGTCTCTCAGTAGGACCCACTCAAGTTTTTATGTGTTCTCCAATTTTATTTTCTGATAAAATCTCCAGTGCGCAGTTAAAAGTGTCTGTTTGCTTGAGTGCTAAGCACAAAGTTTAGTGCAAGGATTGCAGAAAATGTCTCTTAGAAACTTTGGGCATTTTTGTTGAGAAAGAAAGTATGCATGCAGACCATTGAAAAAAATGTTGTGTTCTTTCAAGAGCTGGACCAAGAGAGAGGAAACGTATGTTGCCATGCTTTAGTAATTTCTGATAGTCCGGTTGCACAAAAGTGAGTACTTCGCATATAACATATTCAGATTTGGTGTGGGCAGATGTAAATTTCTGATTTTTTTGTATGAACATGCTGCGCGATGTCGGTGTGGCCTCCAGCAGATGGGAGTTTTACTTACACAAACATGTTCTGAGGGTTCTCAAAAATAACAAATCAAAACGAAAAGGAGGCGGGTCCAAGAATTGAAAAACAGGTGGGATCAAGTAAAGAAAAAAAAAATATTCTCAGCAGTGTCGGTAGTGGGAGCGTGCGTCTGTTGGAAGAATCTGAGGCGTGAGTACACTTTCTCCAAAGGTAAGATTTTTGTAAAAGTTTATTTGGTAATCTGGGCTTAACTTTTTCAGATATCTTGAGTCAAAGAGCACATTATTATTAGGCAAATAGCCAGTTAGCATTAGCTTAGGTAGCATTATAACAGCTCTACTCATCACAGAACTTGTTGAACTCCAACTAATTGAAGCACATTAGGATGTTTGGAAGAAAATAACTCAAATCTGGGGTTTTAAAGTCGAGTGACTGGTGTTGGATTGACAAAAAGCCCAAATCTAATTTGTTCTGTGGTGTGTTCAGCAATTAGCAGTCGCTGAGGTTTTCTTCGAAGAAAAATGTGCTGTGAGCATTATTAATCCCAGTGGTTAGTACTACTGGTGTAGATTAATGCTGCTGCTGCTGGGGCAGGAAAACTGTGCTGTATTAATCCCAGTGGTTAGTACTACTGGTGTAGATTAATGCTGCTGCTGCTGGGGCAGGAAAACTGTGCTGTATTAATCCCAGTGATTAGTATTACTGGTGTAGAGTAATGCTGCTGCTCCTTGGGCAGGAAAACTGTGCTGTATTATTCCCAGTGGGTTGTACTACTGGTGTAGGGTAATGCTGCTGCTCCTGGGGCAGGACAACTGCACTGTATTAATCCCAGTGGTTTGTACTACTGGTGTAGGTTAATGCTGCTGCTCTTGGGGCAGGAAAACTGTGCTGTAGGCATCACTATTCACAGTTGTTTGTACTACTGGTGTAGGGTAATGCTGCTGCTCCTGGGGCAGGAAAACTGCGCTGTATTAATCCCAGTGATTAGTATTACTGGTGTAGGTTAATGCTGCTGCTCTTGGGGCAGGAAAACTGCACTGTATTAATCCCAGTGGGTTGTACTACTGGTGTAGGGTAATGCTGCTGCTCCTGGGGCAAGAAAACTGCACTGTATTAATCCCAGTGGTTTGTACAACTGGTGTAGGTTAATGCTGCTGCTCTTGGGGCAGGACAACTGCGCTGTATTAATCCCAGTGGTTTGTACTACTGGTGTAGGGTAATGCTGCTGCTCTTGGGGCAGGAAAACTGTGCTGTAGGCATTACTATTCACAGTTGTTTGTACTACTGGTGTAGGGTAATGCTGCTGCTCCTGGGGCAGGAAAACTGCGCTGTATTAATCCCAGTGATTAGTATTACTGGTGTAGGTTAATGCTGCTGCTCTTGGGGCAGGAAAACTGCGCTGTATTAATCCCAATGGGTTGTACTACTGGTGTAGGGTAATGCTGCTGCTCCTGGGGCAAGAAAACTGCACTGTATTAATCCCAGTGGTTTGTACAACTGTTGTAGGTTAATGCTGCTGCTCTTGGGGCAGGACAACTGCACTGTATTAATCCCAGTGGGTTGTACTACTGGTGTAGGGTAATGCTGCTGCTCCTGGGGCAAGAAAACTGCACTGTATTAATCCCAGTGGTTTGTACAACTGGTGTAGGTTAATGCTGCTGCTCTTGGGGCAGGACAACTGCGCTGTATTAATCCCAGTGGTTTGCACTACTGGTGTAGGGTAATGCTGCTGCTCTTGGGGCAGGAAAACTGTGCTGTAGGCATTACTATTCACAGTTGTTTGTACTACTGGTGTAGGGTAATGCTGCTGCTCCTGGGGCAGGAAAACTGCACTGTATTAATCCCAGTGATTAGTATTGCTGGTGTAGGTTAATGCTGCTGCTCTTGGGGCAGGAAAACTGCGCTGTATTAATCCCAGTGGGTTGTACTACTGGTGTAGGGTAATGCTGCTGCTCCTGGGGCAAGAAAACTGCACTGTATTAATCCCAGTGGTTTGTACAACTGTTGTAGGTTAATGCTGCTGCTCTTGGGGCAGGACAACTGTGCTGTATTAATCCCAGTGTTTTGTACTACTGGTGTAGGGTAATGCTGCTGCTCTTGAGGCAGGAAAACTGTGCTGTAGGCATTACTATTCACAGTTGTTTGTACTACTGGTGTAGGGTAATGCTGCTGCTCTTGGGGAAGGAAAACTGTGCTGTATTAATCCCAGTGATTAGTATTACTGGTGTAGAGTAATGCTGCTGATCCTGTGGCAGGAAAACTGTGCTGTATTATTCCCAATGGTTATTATTATTGGTGTAGGGTAATGCTCCTGCTCTTGGGGCAGGAAAACTGCGCTGTATTAATCCCAGTGGTTTGTACTACTGGTGTAGGTTAATGCTGCTGCTCTTGGGGCAGGAAAACAGCACTGTATTAATTCCAGTGATTAGTATTACTGGTGTAGGTTAATGCTACTGCTCTTGGGGTAGGAAAATGGCTTTGTAGGCATTACTATTCCCAGTGGTTAGTATTACTGTTGTAGGTTAATACTGCTGCTCTTGGGGCAGGAAAACTGCACTGTAGGCATTACTATACCCAGGGGTTAGTATTACTGGTGTAGGTTAATGCTGCTGCTCTTGGGGCAGGAAAACTGCGCTTTAGGCATTACTATTCCCAGTGGTTAGTATTACTGGAGTAGGGTAGTGCTGCTGCTCTTGGGGCAGGAAATCTGTGCTGTATTAATCCCAGTGTTTAGGATTAGTGGTGTAGGGTAATACTGGACAGGAGAGCTTATTTTATTTTATCTTAATATTCGATGCTTTAAGATTTGTACCAATGTTTTCCATAAGGTAATGCTAATGTTTTCGAATAACACAACTGTTGTAGTAGGCACACTATTAATTCTTATGATGGCAAAGCCAAGACCAACCACTATGTATGTTAATTAACACAGGCTTTTCCTCACTTATAACATATCATCTGTGTAACAATGTTTTTACATTGTATAACATTTTTGTCTGGAGTCAAAAAAAAACAGTGATTTAAAACTATAAGGAAATATTTTTGTATTTGTTTTATTGTCAGCCTATCCCTCTATGTCTTCAATGAACATTTCTTTTGGAGAAAAATGAATGGTAAGCATGAATCTTTTTTTTTCATGTACCTGTTCTTTTAATGTATATTCTGGGTAAACAATATAAGGAAAAGGGTGTAGTCTCCTACATTGATAACATTTATCAGAGCCGTTTGGTGTATGAAGAGTAATGTATATGCCTGTATATTGTCCCTAGAAAAATGCATTCTGTGATCTTTGCATATTGTTTTAACACAAATTTAAAATGCTAAAATAATAGTTTAAAAAACTTAAGAAGGGCCAAAAATTACACATTCATTACCTATGCAGTCTTACAAATTATGAAGTCTGGAGGACTGCATGGAAGGCATACCAAAATTGGAAACATTGGACCCTATCCACTTTACCCGGAAAGTTTTGAATACCTTGTAGAAAACAACGAAGTATCTGATGAGGTAACATTTCTCTTGTGTTTTTACTTTTTGTTTCTATGTGTGTATGTAAATGAACTTTAATGCATGAAGTTACCTTGAATAAACTTTTCACAGTTCACCATTGCTCCTCAAAAACACTACATTTGAAAGCCTGAACTCACAACATTCTTATGTCAAAACAAGTTTACTGGCATGCCACTCGCACTTTTAGTATTTCTATTTCAGTGCTTTTTTCCTGATTGTTTTTTCTTCTTCTTTGTTCTTTGGTTGATGCCGCCTCCAGATCGTGGATGCCTTGTTCCATCTGTTCAGCATGGTAAAAGATTGTTAACTAAACTACTATGAACATTTTCTATATAAGGGAAAGACAATCATCTTCCTTGCGTGCTGTCATCCTACATATATCTGTGCTAACACAAATCTAACACACCTGAGTTTTGGGGTGGGCAATATGACCATTTTTATCATGTTATCGTGTATCATGAAAATGTCTTAATGTATTGTGATATTATATTGTTTTCTATATAGCCCACCCCCTACCTAGGAGTTTGAAATTCAGATAGTCTTTGGTATTGTAATGAGCTGCAATCAGCTTGTCTCTGTTTAACAAGCAGAATAGCCTGCATGCACAGTGCACTCCAGGAGTAGGGTTGCCTACTTTCTATACAAGTGCACAAATTTGGTTCATGTGCACTTGTTTAAAATATTTGTAGCACTTTATTAATAATTTGGAAAAATATTGTTAATATCCTTTTAATATTTTCCATTTAGAGGCGACCAGATGTTGTGGCAATTAATACGCATACACTGACTCATATTCTGGAAGGGAGAGCAAGGGCAAGGAGCCGTTATTTTATCAAGGTAAGAATTACCCTGACAAAACTTTAATTGGCAGTTCTTACCAGTTTTATAGGTAGAACCAATATAGGCAAATATTCCTTGCTAGTCTCACAATAGTTGTTAATTTGCTCATACTGAATTAAAGATATTACATACATTTTCCTTTTACATTCATAAATTGCTCTCTCCTTTTAAGTGGAACATCTTTGAAAATAAAAAGGAGGTTGTTGGTCCCTATTTGGAGGATGCAATTGACATGTAATAAAATAAAATATCTATTTGTTTGTTTGTTCTAGCACTGCAGTATTGTGGATTGGAGTATTACTTATCTAAATTCACTTGGGGAACAGGATGAGCAGTATTACAAAATAGCAGAAAATTGGAGGTATGGGCAAGGTTTTTAAAATTATATATTTTTTTTCTGTATTTCTATATAAACTTTGTTTTGTACATCTACTTATATTTTAAACTTTATCTACATTTCAGCACATTTGCTGCATCAAAAGGCTACCAGGGACCATGGAAAATGACAAGGAGGAACTATACCCTTCAAAATGACAGTATTTCCTGTGGTGTTTTCACAGCTGTGGTAAAAATGCTTTTAATTTTAATTTATTATTATTATTACATCAAATCATTGTCAATATTTAGGATCATGACACTGTTGTGTAATTTCTAATGATATTGTATATATTCCATATTGTTTTTATTGGTTAGATAGAATGGTCTTTTCATTCTACCACAAAATTCCAGTTGATTATGGAATTGAAGGCACTCAGTTTTGTACAGTTTTGAAAGTGTAACTAAACTAAAGTAATTTTGCTGCTGTGACATTGAATTTATCATTCTTTTTGTAACACCTTTAGTTTGCTGAGATTTTTCTAGAAGGCACAAAGAGGTATCTTGCATGCTCATGTGTACAGCATGAGAGGGAGCGACTGGGGTTGTTTCTTTTCAGTTCACTTGGTAAGTACAATGAACATGTAATTGGTTATTGGTTGATCCCTGTTGAAAGAGTAACATTGCAGCAAATATTTTTCCTATGTGCTTTAGATAAGTCAGGTATTTGTGGTACCTGTCACAAGATGATGTCTTGGAAGAACAAGGCAAGTACGCAAATGACATTTTAAATTTTTACATTTAAGCATTCTATGTTTATTCCGATGATTCTCCAATTCCTGTCTCCAGTAGTTTTTTTTTAGTTTTTTTTGCTCTAGTAAATCAGATTCTTGCTAATAAGTTGGGGGAGTAAAAAAAAAATTGCAACCAGGAATTGGATAACCTTGACTTAATCATTTTTCATGCAAAAAATCTTTCTAGGAAAAATGCTCAACTTGTTTAGTAAATATCCATACAAAATGTCTACCTAGGAATCAAGAGGATGCCAAGTGTCTTTTTTGCAAAGGTAGTGAATTTTGGAACGAATGACCCTTGTGCAACATTGTAAAATAAACCTTCTAATATTGCATAGTTAAGGCATTTTACACTTTGAGAGGCTGATAGACTATTATAAAATGTAACTAATAGACAGACTGTTAATGTTAATATTATTTCTAAATGAATGAATTCTGGGAGAAGACAGCTCAGGAGAAAGTAACCGAAACATCACCAGAATTGAGGGACAAGACCGCCCTGGAGAAACTAACCGAAACATCACCGGAATTGAGGGACAAAACAGCTCAGGAGAAAGTAAACAAAACAACACCGGAAGTGAGGGACAAGACAGCTCAGGAGAAAGTTACCAAAACATCACCGGAATTGAGGGACAAAACAGCTCAGGAAAAAGTTACCGAAACATCACCGGAATTGAGGGACAAAACAGCTCAGGAGAAACTAACCGAAACATCACCGGAATGAGGGACAAAACAGCTCAGGAGAAAGTTACCGAAACATCACCGGAATTGAGGGACAAAACAGCTCAGGAGAAAGTTACCAAAACATCACCGGAATTGAGGGACAAACCGCTGTAGAGCTGTAGAGCCTCAGTTAAAGCTGCTCGTGAGCCGACTTTTATCATTAGTATTTGGACCAGATTTTTTTCTGAACTTTTTATTCTTTGCATTTTTTTTTCTCCGCAATGAACATTCATATTTTCTAAACTTTTATTTTTCCAGGTGCTGACACTGGGCCTTGCTGGGGGCGTGAACCTCAAGGACACTGTGTGGAGGGTCATGAAGATGCTTCTTCAGAACGACTTGGCCTGCAAAATGAATTGGACAGGCCTCCATGGCAAAACATCATTCCAGGGCCTAGAAGTCAAGAATGTTGTTACAGGTAAAAGTGTTGATTAGTTGTACCAGGCAACATTTTTAGGTTCATTTACCAGCTTCGTAGTCACTTCGATGAGCTGCCACCCCTCAATACAGGGTGAATAAAGGCTCTTGACCGCCTCCAGTGTAGTGGCCACCGTTTTTAGAGGCAAATTCTTTGTTTGTATGTAAACAAAGGGCATAAACGCAGAGAAATGTCTTTTGTTTTTCAAAATAACCATGTATGTGTGAAAGGAGTGTTAGTCTATCGTTCGTGGTCAGACTACACATTATGATATAGTCTGGCTTGTCAGGCTATGTATACACCTCTTTTGTAAGGTCTGTGCCTGTTTAACTCCATAGTGGTAAAGAAACTGTATGAACAAATTATGCTGTCCCTTTCCCTTCAGTCTGTCACACAAAGTCAAAAGAAGAATGGGACTTAACTTAAAGGCCTAAATGAAATTAGGTTTAAATGGCATTGCCTGTCTTTACTTTGTCTTTACAAAGTCTTACATTTAAACTCTGAAACCTCCCATGATATCTTTAATTGTTTGTTTCTAGAAGCCATTCGGAGAAATCCTGGATGCAGGGAATCCACGAACCAGGAGGTGGAGCAATGGTTGAGGCGTTGGTTGTATTTGGCTGGCGATCGAGAGGGGGGTAGGAGGAGGAGAAGCACAGTCCTCCACCACCAGCCACCCACCAACACACAACCTCAGGCACACACCAACACACAAAGTCAGCACACACACACATGCATTCCACTTTGGCCCATTTCTGGCCACACTTTAACATACACTACCGTTCATAAGTTTGTGGTCTTTCATGGTTTACACAACTAAGTGTGATTTCTAAAGTGTGATTTCTAAAACCAAGCTTTGTATCAAATGTTTTTACATTTTATTTTCTTACATTTTATTTGTATAAAAAAATTTATTGTAAATGTTTACCTATTTAGGTCATATGTTTATGTTGATTTTGCTATTCCCTGCATCCAGGATTTCTCAGAATGGCTTCTAGAAACGAATAATTAAAGATATCATGGGAGGTTTCAGAGTTCAAATTTAAGACTTTGTAAAGACAGACAATGCCATTTAAACTTAAATTTCATTTAGGCCTTTAAGTTAAGTCCCATTCTTCTGTTGACTTTTGTGTGACAGACTGAAGGGAAAGGGACAGCATAATTTGTTCATACAGTTTCTTTACCACTATGGAGTTAAACAGGCACAGACCTTACAAAAGAGGTGTATACATAGCCTGACAAGCCAGACTATATCATAATGTGTAGTCTGACCATGAACGTTAGACTAACACCCCTTTCACACATACATGGTTATTTTGAAAAACAAAGACATTTCTCTGCATTTATGCCCTTTGTTTACATACAAACAAAGAATTTGCCTCTAAAAACGGTGGCCACTACACTGGAGGCGGCCAAGAGCCTTTATTCACCCTGTATTGAGGGGTGGCAGCTCATCGAAGTGACTACGAAGCTGGTAAATGAACCTAAAAATGTTGCCTGGTACATCTAATCAACACTTTTACCTGTAACAACATTCTTGACTTCTAGGCCCTGGAATGATGTTTTGCCATGGAGGCCTGTCCAATTCATTTTGCAGGCCAAGTCGTTCTGAAGAAGCATCTTCATGACCCTCCACACTGTGTCCTTGAGGTTCATGCCCCCAGCAAGGCCCAGTGTTAGCACCTGGAAAAATAAAAGTTTAGAAAATATGAATGTTCATTGCGGAGAAAAAAAATGCAAAGAAAAAAAGTTCAGAAAAAAAATCTGGTCCAAATACTAATGATAAAAGTAATTATTACCAAGTCCTTTCTCTTCTCTGGCTTTGCCTTAATGTCGCGGTCCAGCGCCAAAAGAGCCTCAGCATCCCTCAACGGCAGAAAACTTCCGTCCATGTGGTGTAGGTGTAGAAGAGAGATCCTGAACAATCCGCAGCAGATTTCTTTGCATATCACCTCCTGCTTGGCAATGATCTCTCGTAGTAATGCTGAAACCAGAACATTTTAAAAACTGTTCAGTCCTTGCTAGCTATAACATAGAAATGTATTGTAAATGGGAATAGAGCATAAGGTCTCACCAGAGTGCAGGTCCATCTCAGAAGCAGCATGAGGGGCAAGATGGAATGGCTCAGGAGTTCCATGGTGGCGAGACGGCTGAGAGGGAAGATGGTAGGATGGCTCAGGAGTTCCATGGTGGCGAGACGGCTGAGAGGGAAGATGGTAGGATGGCTCTGGAGTTCCATGGTGGCGAGACGATTGAGAGGGAAGATGGTAGGATGGTTGGATGGTTCAGGAGTTCCATGGTTGAGAGACGGCTGAGAGGCAAGATGGTAGGACGACTCAGGAGGTCCAAGGGTGTGAAACGGCTGCAGAGAGTCAAGTTGACTAGCTGACGGAGATATTTCATCTGATGAGGAAATGGCATCACGCAACAGTGACGGCAGAGGTGGAATGGAGGGCACCTTAGGGAGGACTGGTTTGCACTTCACAGGCTCCTCATCAGACTCCTCCTGACTCGAGAGGAAGCGCTGGTTTGGTCTTTGGAGAGAGAAAAATAACTAAAATTATTTACAACCCTACAGCCATGTAAGGCCCGTTTACACTGCCTACTATGAAGAGACCCATCTATGGGTGGGTGAAACTCTATAAAACTGAGGTTTTAAAGTAAATTAAATCCCACAGTTACGGCTTCTCACCAACTACCCCAACATACTATTTTTTTCAGTGCTACTTCTTACAGAAATTTGGCAACTTAATGCTTAAATCGTTTTACATGCCTTAGTTTAGACACAAACATTATGTAGACAAACTGAGCAAAATCTGAGTGCAACACACAGTATCCTGGATTCAGCAGATTTGCAACATACCTGGTTTTTCTTTTTTCTGGCCTCCCCTCCTCTGCTTCTGACTGGAGGTCTGTGTCATCTTCTGCCCAGCGAAGTTTCAACCTTGCCTCACTAAAGCTATCTGTCAAGAATGGGAACCAAGTGAAAAACAAAGCTTTACCCAAACCGGTATTAATCATGATTGTTATATATTAAATCATTCGGTTCTTGTAATGTCTGCATCCCAGTGTCAACTTTACATTACAAAAAACAAATAAATACACTTAATGACACCAGTCATAAACATAAAAGTGTCATTAATGTTCATGATGTGCGTCATGCTAATAAGGCACACTCTTATGTAGACACCTTCAAATAAAGTGTTACCATTACATTTAAATTTTAAGAAATACATAAAAAAGGTGGCTTGATTTAGTCTTGAACCATGAATAATGGATTAAAGTGAACACTCACTTGCTTTGTAAAGAACCCTGATGTCATAACTTGTCCAGGTCTCCTTAGGCATCTCACAGTTCTTGATGGCCTTCAACATGGCATCGAGTTTGTAGTTAGGCCATTTACAAACCTCTCCTTCTACCCACACAGCTGGCACCACCTCCACTTCATTTGTCTTAATGAAGCTCACTATGAAATACACTGAGGGTTGGGGGGGAATGAAGTTATTTCAGATGTAAAAGGGGAAAGACAACAAAACTGCCCTGTTCCCCAAATGGCATCCTGGAATATTTTAATATGTCATTCAGCCTTGTACATTTTAAATCTGAAGACAAATTTGACACTACAAAAACTCCTACTTCTTGAGAATCAACTGGGTAATGAAAGAATGTCTCCATCTTTGCAAATTCACGGTAGATGATGTACTCCTGGTCTTTTATAGAAAATAATATTTTCCACCAAAGCAACAATCTGATTGATTCTAACACAATTGTCTCCTTCTGTAATTCTGACGTGCACATCATTCACTACCAGTTCTCTGAATTGTAGAACATCCCCTTCAAACAAGACTGGTACAGGCCCATTTCTATGCTCTATATTTACTTGCATTTTTGGCCACTTCAACGCTATGTTTTTGGTTGTGAACTTCAGACACTCTACGGATCACCTGAGTTAGAGGGCTGTGTGGTTTCCTGATCATTTTTTTTAATGTACACAGGTAATTTTCAAATGGAAACCCAGAGATCACATCTAAATGACCATGAATTTTTACATCATCACTAAGATGAATCAACCCATGTATATTGTAGACAACAAACTCAGGACCATACAATTTACTGAAGTGCTCCACAAATGACACAAGTAACCTTTTTGCAAAACCATTCAGAGCTGAACAAAGGCGGGGATTGGCTAAAATTGAGATGGCAACTGACAGCAGCATGAAGTTATATATTTCCTCAGGTAACACACCCCTAAGAACAAGAGGACCGGTGTACAGAAGGAACTGCCTGAGTTCAGTTGCCTTCCACCTTAGTCTTTCTGCCAGACTCCTTGGCTTCCTAGCAAATTCAACTGGGACGAATGCCTTCAAACTTAACAGCTTTTCAGGGATCTCCTGCATGTCACGACACGAACGACGACACCGAAGAGGGCCAGAACTGCCAAACAACAAATCTAAGAGCCTCCTCATTACTCCCAAACAAACCAAATGCATATAATCGTGAGGAAACTGACTTACCATACCGATACCCATTTCAAGTAGAGGGGAAACTGCTATGTGATGTTCCTCATCTGTGCCCCTCGCAAATGACTCATCAGTCCTATCAGCAGCACTTACCTCTGGGAATGTCATGCGGTGACGAGCATAAACACCTGGCTGTAAACACTTATCACATCCTGCATAACCTGAATGACCTTTCACCTGTTTGATAAAGGCTCTAGCAGGAGCATCACAAATGACCGAACTTACCTTCAGAAACAAGGTTTTTGAGCCTATGACAAATCCCTCTCTCAGCATTGTCAATTCTTGAACAAGGGCACCAAGATACTCTTGCAATGAATTGGGTTTAGTCTCACCACAGAACAAAGCAATTAACAGTGGCCTGCTGGAAACATAATCTTTGTGACGCAACATGCCTAACACTGGCCATAACTGAGTCGACGAGCTCTTAAACAGCGGCAATCCATCAAAATTAAGCTGCAACATAAACACATTTCTATCTGGAAATTTGGACGACAAATACTCAAATGTTTTGCGAAACATGTTCAAAATACCAAAATAGAAAAACACCCCACCAGCCAACCTTTCCAGAGTGTACTTGGTTGCCGTTTTTAAAAGGGTTCTCCCATCCTTTGGAAGAAAGGGGTGATGCACTCTAAGGATGCACAGAAGAGCAGACAATGCCACTAATGATACACCATACTCAACAGCCCAGTTAGACAGAGCAGTGGACAAATCTAAAGGAGGAGAAATCTCATCATCCTCCTCATCATCATCTTCCGAGACCTCATCCTCACTCACCATCTCAGTGTCCACAACTTCACCAAAGTCACTACTTATCATCTCATTGTGCTCTACGACACCTGTGCAAAGACTTCTTTGTACCTCTAAAATTCTGTCATTTGTCCTTTTTATGGCTCGCTTGCACACGTTACTCCACTGGGACCGCTCCATTGTGAACTGGGGAAAACCAAACACAGACATTTGTTAATGCTACTGATATATTTAGAGAGAAAAGAGAGGAGAAAGCTCTTTGTATTTATGTCTTGAACAGTGTATGTCCCAAGTAGTCTAGGCTGTACTGTAGGGTAAACCTTAGTCACATAAAAAACAACTCCACTGCTCATTTGATTTATTTGTATTGAAATTTGAAATCAAATCTTTCAAATTTCAATAAACATACGCTGATCAAGGCATACAACGTTACACTAGCCAAATAAAACAGCTCCATTCAAAAATACTTAGAAAAGGTAATGAAAAATATTTCATGTTGAAGCCTGCAGCTTATTGATAATTTTATTGCATGTAAAAATCTGTCAGGCTCAATTGTGGAATAAGATAGAAACCATGCAATGAACACAGGAAAGGACATTTTTTGTTGGTGAGGCTAAAAACAAAAACGTCCGGACTTCGACGCAATTGACCCTTCGCAGAGAGCTTGATTGACAGGTGATCTGACCAATCATACTTCGCCATCCGCCATTTTGTCCAACAAAGCAGTCAGGAGAGTTAGTAGATTAACATGGGAGGATTTGATCTTGAAAAATGGAGTGTACTGACGCCTTTCCGCGATTAAAACAACATTCCTTCTTATGTTCATTCATGTTTATTTGATGCTATAAATGAACTAGAAGGAAGAGATGATCGGCTCACGAGCAGCTTTAACTGAGGCTCTACAGCGATCTGTCAGACACATTAAAGAGCCACAAAACGGTCAATTGACCGTTCACAAAGACCCGCCCCCCTTAGTTACGGTCACTATGTCTGACATGCTACGCCGCTCTCACGCCACACCATGTTCTCAGGCAGGGAAAAATACATCGCGGAGCAGAGAGGAGACTGACAACACGCTGACAGAAAGGCGTCAGTACATTCCGTGTTTCAAGTTCAAATCCTCCCATGTTAATCTACCAACTCTCCTGACTGCTCTGTCGGACAAAATGGCGGATGGCGAAGTATGATTGGTCAGATCACCTGTCAATCAAGCTCCCTGCGAATCGGTTTAGCTATCTTATACCGCCTATATCAGATACACTGATGTGATTGGCTCCCTCATGTACAAATGTCTGCCTCTTGCATTCTTTCGGTGACCACAAGAACGACAGGTGCCATCTTGACCACGCCATGCGGTGTGAATAGACACGAAGTAGTGGCTTTTATACGAATTTCTTCAAACAACCATTGAATACCCTAAAAATGTGCATATGCTATTATAATACCAATAAACTGCCTATCCATAACGTTACGCCATTTGCAATTTTCTCATCAAATTCCTGTCATCTAAAACTGCCATGACAATCTGCCTGGTGCTCATGAGGGCACGTTAACGTTAGGGTGCGAAAAAAAAACCTACTTAGCAGATAAAAGACGTTTAAATTACATAGCCTACGCAAAAAAAAAAAAAAAAAATGCAACATAGAACAAGAGTTAAAAACATACAGAACACAACTTACCTTACTTTTACTTGGCTCTTGATAGTCACCGGTGAAATCTCTGTCAGGAAATGTACAAGAACATTTGGTTTGGTCAGAGAAACGGGCTCGGTTTGGTGAACATGCTAAACCAGCAGCTAAAGTAACGTTAAGTGCTGACGCTAAGGTCTGGTACAACTATTCAAAAACGGGACAGTTTAATGCTTCTCATCTCATATAAATCCAGTTTACACGGAACTTACCACCTACAATATACAACAGAAAATATAATTAGGTAACTGGCTATTTGCACGATAGTTAATGGAATTACTAAAAATAAAGCATAGTTCAGCTTAAGCAACACACTTTACCTCAGCGCGGTTCAGGTACTGAGGATGATAATTGTCCGACTTCGTTTGAAATGGCGCGGCAGCAAGGTCAAAGGGTACATCACAAATGTTTTAATAAGTTCGTTTTTTCATACTTAAATATCATGTATCAGTTTTTATTTTATTATGTCAAGATAATTATGGTCAGACCCTACCTTTACATACATTTTAAATATGATTTCAGTAAAATTAATTTATTATTAAACTAAATTGTGTAACTTCATGTAATTTCATAAAGTTAAGACAAAGACAACCTTGTCCATTAGAGGATATATATATATATATATATATATATATATATATATATTATGATAAAACTGGAGAGGAAATACTTGTTTAAGTCATTTCACAATCACTCCCACAACAGCAACTGAAAAATACGTTGAATCTGGCATGTTTCATATTTGCCAGAAGAGAGCCATAAAATAATGCCCCTCCCTCCACCACCTCAGCTGCGCCACCACCGATTCCGGAACTCTTCATGGTTGCCATCCATTTGCCAACATCGTACACAAACCAAACAAATGCCAGAAGAATCCAGAAAAGGCCCGGAAGATTTTGCTATCTGGGAAACAGCTCAGGAGAAACTAACCGAAACATCACCAGAATTGAGGAACAAAACAGCTCAGGAGAAACTTACCGAAACATCACCGGAACTGAGGGACAAAACAGCTCAGGAGAAAGTTACCGAAACAACACCGGAAGTGAGGGACAAGGCAGCTCAGGAGAAAGTAACCGAAACAACACCGGAAGTGAGGGACAAGGCAGCTCAGGAGAAAGTAACCGAAACAACACCGGAAGTGAGGGACAAAACAGCTCAGGAGAAAGTAACCGAAACATCACCGGAATTGAGGGACAAGGCAGCTCAGGAGAAAGTAACCGAAACATCACCGGAATTGAGGGACAAGGCAGCTCAGGAGAAAGTTACCGAAACATCACCGGAATTGAGGGACAAGGCAGCTCAGGAGAAAGTTACCGAAACATCACCGGAATTGAGGGACAAGGCAGCTCAGGAGAAAGTTACCGAAACATCACCGGAATTGAGGGACAAGGCAGCTCAGGAGAAAGTTACCGAAACGTCACCGGAATTGAGGGACAAGGCAGCTCAGGAGAAAGTTACCGAAACGTCACCGGAATTGAGGGACAAGGCAGCTCAGGAGAAAGTTACCGAAACGTCACCGGAATTGAGGGACAAGGCAGCTCAGGAGAAAGTTACCGAAACGTCACCGGAATTGAGGGACAAGGCAGCTCAGGAGAAAGTTACCGAAACATCACCGGAATTGAGGGACAAGGCAGCTCAGGAGAAAGTTACCGAAACATCACCGGAATTGAGGGACAAGACAGAGGAAAAGTCAGTATAAGACAAAGTACTAAGGACAATGCAGGAATTATGGGAGAAAGCATCTTAGGACACAGCCAAGAAGATATGACAGGTAAAGTTTTAAGTAGGATCTTGGACAAATACACTAACTTGCTTAAAAGTTTGTGGAGACCTTGTAAATTTCCATCTGAAAGCAAGGGTGTTAATATTGAGATATTTTGCCCTTTGCAGCTGTTCATTTCTGTAATGTTTTTGCAAAAGATGTTAGCTGTTGTAAAGAGATAATCAATGTTATTCACACCTGTCAGTGGTTTCAATGTTATGGCTGATCAGTGTGATTTGTTTGCCTAGTAAAGAACCAATTGACACTGATATATACACTGTATTAAATTTGCAGTAATAAAGTGTAAAGGTATTAATGGAAAGGAGGATTCGAGAACTGGCTTGACAGTATAAATACAATTTTAATAAAGAACTAAACAAAAGACATAAACACACACATGTGACGGACAGCTGCCCGTAAACGCTCTCTCTCATCGCACCACCACCCGCAGTCTGCCTTTATCCCTCTCGGAGGCTTGATTTGCCTGCTAAGGGGCCGGGTGTCACGACCCTTCCCCGCCCTCCGCCCTGTTACATAAAGGAAATCAGGATGAAGACATCTCATGATGCTATTGATGAGTCTAAGGAGAGCACAATGCATTGAACAGTCTTGAGCAATAGACATAGTAATTAATTTTCATCTAAATGCATGCTATGCCTTTCCCATTGGTACTGTTACTATTTGTTTTTTCCACCCTTCCAGGGGGATTCCTGGTGAAAAGTGTTTTAAAAGTTTCAGACTTTAACCAAGCAAAGAGGTAAAGACAGTATTTCATGGAATTGGTTTTTAGCGATGGCAAATTATGCTGTAGATCAGTCCCATTATATTTTAAAAGAAAGATATTAAATTACCTTATTGCCATGGTTCAAATCATTCTTCTCTATTCCTATGCATCTAAACTGTTTTTTGTTTGTTTTTTTGTTTTTTAAGATTATAATATATATAATATAAGAGTTGCTTTAATAATTCACAGGAACTGAATTTTCACAACATTAATTGTAACAGTAAATGTATAATAATACAATGTAAAAAATAAAAAGTATATATAATCATAGGCAAGTTGTCTTGCCACTATGGGGTGTTATACCAAAATAGGTCTATCCATTGTGTTAATAGCCCCTCAACTTAGTGCTATGTTATTTCACAACAAGTTTTGGAGTATAATATATACTCTCCATCCACTTAAATAGGAACACCTGTACACCTCATTCATGGAGTTATCCAATCAGCCAATCATGTGGCAGCAGCACTCTGCATAAAATCATGCAGATTCAGGTCAAGAGCTTTAATGTTCATATCAATCATCAGAATGGAGAAAAATGTGATTTCTGTGACTAGCCGTGGCATGTTTTTTTTTGTGCCAGATGGGCTGATTTGAGTATTTCAGAAACTGCTGATCTCCTTAGAATTTCACGCACAACACAGAATGGTGTGGGGGAAAAAACATTGAGTGGGCGAAGGTTCTGTGGGTGGAAACACTTTGTTGGTAAGAGAGGTCAGAGGAAAATTATCAGATTGGTTCAATCTGCCAGGAAGGATACAGGAACTCAAATGATCACTGTTTACAACCGTGGTGAGCAGAAAAGCATCTAAGCATGCACAAAACATTGAACATTGAG
Organism: Moxostoma hubbsi; assembly: GCA_032164185.1. Classification (NCBI taxonomy): domain Eukaryota; kingdom Metazoa; phylum Chordata; class Actinopteri; order Cypriniformes; family Catostomidae; genus Moxostoma; species Moxostoma hubbsi. The sequence goes on along the minus strand of JAVLUX010000151.1, from coordinate 3,405,107 downwards.
GTGGATGGTCTACAACAGCAGCCAAGAATATTAATCAGAGTCTATCATGGGCACAGACTCACCCTAACTGGACAGTTTAAGACTGGAAAAGGTGATGATTTTTTTTTCTAATCTTCAACTGTCCAGTTTCTGTGAGCCTGTGCCCATGATAGCCTCTGATTCACATTCTTGTTTCACAGGAGTGGAACCTGATGTGGTCTTCTGCAGTTGTAGCCCATCCACCTCAAGGTTCAATATATTGTGCATGCTGAGATTCTTTGCTGTAAACAAGGAGTGACTGTAAAAAGTGCTTAATTGAGTTACTATATCTAAGGAGCTCGAACCAATCTGGCCATTCTCCTCTGATCTCTCTTTCACATTTCCACCCACAGAATTGTCACTTACTCAATGTTTTTTTTTTTTGCACCAATATAAACTCACCTAAAGGATTATTAGGAACACCTGTTCAATTTCTCATTAATGCAATTATCTAATCAACCAATCACATGGCAGTTGCTTCTATCCATTTAGGGGTGTGGTCCTGGTCAAGACAATCTCCTGAACTCCAAACTGAATGTCAGAATGGGAAAGAAAGGTGATTTTTGAGCGTGGCATGGTTGTTGGTGCCAGACGGGCCGGTCTGAGTATTTCACAATCTGCTCAGTTACTGGGATTTTCATGCACAACCATTTCTAGGGTTTACAAAGAATGGTGTGAAAAGGGAAAAACATCCAGTATGCGGCAGTCCTGTGGGCGAAAATGCCTTGTTGATGCTAGAGGTCAGAGGAGAATGGGCCAACTGATTCAAGCTGATAGAAGAGCAACTTTGACTGAAATAACCACTCGTTACAACCAAGGTATGCAGCAAAGCATTTGTGAAGCAACAACCTTGAGGCGGATGGGCTACAACAGCAGAAGACCCCACCGGGTACCACTCATCTCCACTACAAATAGGAAAAAGAGGCTACAATTTGCAAGAGCTCACCAAAATTGGACAGTTGAAGAATGGAAAAATGTTGCCTGGTCTGATGAGTCTCGATTTCTGTTGAGACATTCAGATGGTAGACAGAATGAGAACATGGATCCATCATGCCTTGTTACCACTGTGCAAGCTGGTGGTGGTGGTGTAATGGTGTGGGGGATGTTTTCTTGGCACACTTTAGGCCCCTTAGTGCCAATTGGGCATCGTTTAAATGCCACGACCTACCTGAGCATTGTTTCTGACCATGTCTATCCCTTTATGGCCACCATGTACCCATCCTCTGATGGCTACTTCCAGCAGGATAATGCACCATGTCACAAAGCTCGAATCATTTCAAATTGGTTTCTTGAACATGACAATGAGTTCACTGTACTAAAATGGCCCCCACAGTCACCAGATCTCCACCCAATAGAGCATCTTTGGGATGTGGTGGAACGGGAGCTTCGTGCCCTGGATGTGCATCCCACAAATCTCCATCAACTGCAAGATGCTATCCTATCAATATGGGCCAACATTTCTAAAGAATGCTTTCAGCACCTTTTTGAATCAATGCCACATAGAATTAAGGCAGTTCTGAAGGCGAAAGGGGGTCAAACACAGTATTAGTATGGTGTTCATAATAATCCTTTAGGTGAGTGTATGTAAAATCAGACTTTTGTGTGTAAAAATTCCCAGGTGATCAGCAGTTTCTGAAATACTCAAAAAAGCCCATCTGGCACCAACAACCATTCCACAGAAAGATACATTTTTTTTGTTCATTCTGATGATTCATGTGAATATTAACTGAAGCTCTAGGCCTGTATAAGCATGTTGTTGTTTTACATTATGCTGCTGCCACATGATTGGCTATTTAGCTAACTGCATGAATGTGCAGGTGTTCTTAATAAAGTGGATGGTGAGTGTATCTGCACAATTCATCTTTCTTTGTTATTTATTTGTACTGCTTGTAAGTTGGACATTATTACAAATAATTGTGTTGTGTATAATTACTATATTTTAGATGAATGCAGTGATCTGGCTGGTGACAATGTACCTAGCAGCAAAATTCATCTCCCAGAAAAGAGTGGGCCAAGCCTTGTTGGAAGAGGGGAATGTCCATGCAGCCATGGCCAAAACAGAAGACTGCAGGAAATTTAGTAACAATTTACTAATACACGACATTAACTGAATGATTCAATGATCAGTTGAACTGGATAATAAATCGATTTTGGTATTTTCAGTTGCAGGAAGACATTGAAAGCTGTAAAAAATGCTTTAGGGGCTAATTGGGAAACATTTGACCTGGCAACACATGGTCTTGGGCCTGCTGTTATAAAAGGCTGTTAATAAAAACTTTTTCATTAATTGATGCATGTCTTAAAGAGAAAATGAGAACACTGAAATCAAAAGACTCCACAGATGAGTAAGGTTTCCCACACTTTATTTTATATTTTCATTGTTTAAATGCTTGATTTTTGTTGATGTACACTGTTTAGCAGTACAAGAAAAATAAACAAAGACATGACAAATAATTTCATGGTTCATGGTCCTTTTTCTTCTGTTTTTTCGTTTACAAATGTAGTTCATAGTGAGTACATGTTTTGCCTTTTTACCTGTTGACGATAGTCATGCAGTACAGTTATTTTTCTTTTTCTTGACAGAATAATGAAGTTTGAAAAAAAAAACAGTTTGTGTGCCCTCTCTACCATCTTGTACAGCTCCCTTTTTTCAATGTACTTGTCTGATTGGCTCCATTCAATAAGGTCTGGAGTTCATCTTTTGGCTTTCTGTTGGGTGTTTTCTGGAAATCTGGATGATTAGAGATTAACACACAAGGTGTCAGTGGAAGGTAGAGGATGTTTTGAACCAAGATACAGACATATTTTTCAATATGACTATTGGCATTGCATGTACAGAATTTTGGACTTTTGTGATTTATAGTCCCTACACTCCCATCACTGTGAAAGACCGTGAGGTTTTCATTATCTGAGATATACGAGTGACTATCAATGATTGTTCTAGCAAGAGCAGACCTGATATCTTGAATATCTAGTCCTTGTCGCTGTGCAACTATTCTTGAGAATACTACACTCACCTAAAGGATTATTAGGAACACCATACTAATACTGTGTTTGACCCCCTTTCGTCTTCAGAACTGCCTTAATTCTATGTGGCATTGATTCAACAAGGTGATGAAAGCATTCTTTAGAAATGTTGGCCCATATTGATAGGATAGCATCTTGCAGTTGATGGAGATTTGTGGGATGCACATCCAGGGCACGAAGCTCCCGTTCCACCACATCCCAAAGATGCTCTATTGGGTGGAGATCTGGTGACTGTGGGGGCCATTTTAGTACAGTGAACTCATTGTCATGTTCAAGAAACCAATTTGAAATGATTCGAGCTTTGTGACATGGTGCATTATCCTGCTGGAAGTAGCCATCAGAGGATGGGTACATGGTGGCCATAAAGGGATGGACATGGTCAGAAACAATGCTCAGGTAGGCCGTGGCATTTAAACGATGCCCAATTGGCACTAAGGGGCCTAAAGTGTGCCAAGAAAACATCCCCCACACCATTACACCACCACCACCAGCCTGCACAGTGGTAACAAGGCATGATGGATCCATGTTCTCATTCTGTTTACGCCAAATTCTGACTCTACCATCTGAATGTCTCAACAGAAATCGAGACTCAGACCAGGCAACATTTTTCCAGTCTTCAACTGTCCAATTTTGGTGAGCTCTTGCAAATTGTAGCCTCTTTTTCCTATTTGTAGTGGAGATGAGTGGTACCCGGTGGGGTCTTCTGCTGTTGTAGCCCATCCGCCTCAAGGTTGTGCGTGTTGTGGCTTCACAAATGCTTTGCTGCATACCTCGGTTGTAACGAGTGGTTATTTCAGTCAAAGTTGCTCTTCTATCAGCTTGAATCAGTCGGCCCATTCTCCTCTGACCTCTAGCATCAACAAGGCATTTTCGCCCACAGGACTGCCGCATACTGGATGTTTTTCCCTTTTCACACCTTTCTTTGTAAACCCTAGAAATGGTTGTGCATGAAAATCCCAGTAACTGAGCAGATTGTGAAATACTTGTCTTGACTAGGACCACTGTTGAGATTTATAAATATTGTGCTCTCATTTATATTTCATTTGTTTACTTTTTTTTTTTTTTTTTTTTCTTTTGAACCAGGCAATCATATTGTAGAGTGTATGTCATGTGACCTAATCAATGACTGAATGAATGCACATGTGTTTGTTTAAATAAAGTGCGCCAGTCAGAAAGAGACTGGTTGATATGGAACAGTATTCCCTGTTGTCTGCGTAAATTACTCTGCCAACAGGTCATGGGCCCAGGATACGGGTGTTAAGTCGCTGGGTAAAAGTCGCAACGAAAACGTGTGTACCCGAGTTTAAGTTTGTGAGAGAAAAGACAAGGGGCTACAAATATGAGCAGAAAGACAAAAGCAGCGGTATCGACAAGCCGCTGGTCAAGGCTTGTCTTCGACGGAGATGAGAAGAATTATGAGCTATGGGAGACGAAATTTTTGGGTCACCTTTGTTTGCAAGGACTAAAAGAGACTATTTTAAATGAACCTTCTGTCGAGGATGAGGAAGATGAGACGAAAAACGCCGAAGCCTATGCTGAGCTGATACAGTTCCTGGATGACAAAAGCCTTTCGCTGGTCATGAGAGAAGCAGCAGATGACGGACGTGCGGCGCTGGAGATTTTACGTGGATATTATGCTGGCAAAGGAAAGCCCCGGGTAATAAGCTTGTATACAGAGCTAACTTCACTGCAAAAATTGCCAAGTGAGAGTGTTACGGAATATGTCATCAGAGCTGAGACTACAATCACTGCTTTGAGAAATGCAGGTGAGAATCTGAGTGACGAACTCTTGACAGCAATGGTTTTGAAAGGACTTCCAGAGATATTTAAGCCATTTAACTTCCATGTTACTCAGAGTGATGTTAAAATGACTTTTGCCGAATTTAAAACAAGACTTCGAAGTTATGAGGATATCGAAAATATGCGGACAACTGCTACCGGGGACAACGTAATGAAAGCAAGAGCACAGCTTGGAACGAAAGTCACTTTTGGTGACTGTGCGGCTGCAAGTGCTGACATTATCTGTTACAGGTGTGGCACAAAAGGCCATAAAGCGAACACATGCCGGCGTAAACAGTGGTGCAGTCAATGTAAAAATACCACTCACCGCGATGCAACCTGCAGACGGAGAAAACCGCGGGATAACGCAAGAAAAGTGTCAGAGGAGCCGGGTGACAAGGAATATGTTTTTCGGGCAAGCGACGCTGAGATGTGGAGGCATGAGAATGAGAGAAGAGGCCTAATGGTGGATGCAGGTGCAACTTCACACATCATCACAGACATCGCAAAGTTCCGGTGGTTTGACAGCAGTTTCCAAGCCGACACACACTGTGTGGAGTTGGCTGACGGCACGAGGTGCAACGGAGTCGCTAAAAGCAGAGGAGACGCAGCAGTATGTTTAGTGGACAGCACTGGACGACGTTTCAAAACAACGCTAAGGAACGCGCTGTACATCCCAACATATCCACAGGACATCTTCTCTGTGAAGGCAGCCACCTCTAACGGAGCAACCGTGATCTTCAGAGAAGGGAAGAACGTTCTGGAGCATAAAGACGGTACTGAATTCCCCATACACGTGCACAATAAACTGTACTATTTGCACACAATAGACAACGAGTGTAATGACCAATGTAGAAAATGTTATGACTTGCAGACATGGCATGAGATATTAGGTCATTGCAACTATGGGGATGTAATTAAGCTCGAGAATGTTGTGGACGGTATGCAAATTGAGAATAGAGCAGACAAACTTACCCCACCGTGTGAGATTTGCATACAAGGCAAGTTTATTGAGACTAGAAATCGAGAGCCTGATGCGAGAGCCAAAGCAGCTCTAGAAATGGTACACACTGATCTAGCAGGACCTATAGACCCAATGTCCAAAGACGGACATAAATATGCATTATCTTTCACAGATGATTATTCTAGTGCTATTTTTGTATATTTTTTGAGAAACAAGAGTGACACAACAACCGCCACAGAGAAATTCCTTGCTGATATGGCTCCATATGGGAGAGTTAAATGCATCAGATCTGATAATGGGACAGAGTTCACAGGAAAGGAGTACCAGGCATTATTGAGTAGAAATAGTATTAGACATGAGACCTCTGCACCATACTCTCCACACCAAAACGGCACTGCGGAACGAAACTGGAGAACCTTATTTGACATGGCTAGATGCATGTTAATAGAAAGTGGGTTACCAAAAACATTGTGGACCTATGCAGTCCAGACTGCTGCTGTAGTGAGAAACAGATGTTTTAATAACCGAACTAAACAGACAGCTTACTTCATGTTAACAAGCAGACAACCGAACATTTCTAGAATGCAGAAGTTTGGTATTTCGTGTTACGCTTATCAACATGAGAAAAGTAAGCTGAACTCGAGATGTGAGAAGGGCATTTTTGTGGGATATGACAAGAATAGTCCAGCATACATGATCTACTATCCTGATAGCGGGAAAATACAGAAGCGCAGACTAGTTGAGTTTTTACCCAGAATAAGTGTCGAGGTGGACGAGATCCCGATTGATGATGATTTTGACGATTTTAGGGTTAGGAATAATCTTAAAGAATCGAAAAAAGGAGGTCCTGAAATTAATCGGCAGAACTCTCAGGAACCGGTCATAGTAAAAGAGCCAGAAATGTGCGAAAACCAAACACAAATAGATCATAAACCTGAAAAAGGGAGAAATCCTGCCAGAGAGAGGAAAAGGCCAGGTTATTTAAGTGATTATGTTTGTGGTTTTGATGGTGACGAAGCTGACATTGATTATTGTTACAGACTTGTATGTAATGTACCCCAGACATACAAAGAAGCAGTAACATCAGTGAATGCAGATGAATGGGTTAAGGCTATGAGTGAAGAGATGAAGTCATTAAAGGAAAGTGTAACTTTTACCCTGACCAGTCTACCTGAAGGTAAAGAATTAGTGGGGGGTAAATGGGTCTACGCTATTAAGAAAAATAGTGATGGAACAGACAAATACAAAGCACGATATGTTGCCAAAGGTTACAGTCAAGAGAGAGGTGTGAACTATGATGAGACTTTTTCTCCAACTGCCAGTATGACAAGCATCAGAGTGTTGATACAAAAGGCAGTACAGGAAAATTTGATTGTTCATCAAATGGATGTGACCACTGCATATTTACATGCGCCAATAGAGTGTGACATTTATATGAAACAGCCAGAGGGTTACGAGATAAAATCTCAAGGTAATACAAAACTGGTGTATAAATTGAAAAAATCACTGTATGGACTTAAACAGTCGGGTAGGAACTGGAACCAAATGTTGCATGAGTATCTTTGTGAAATGAAGTTTGTTCAAAACCCAGCTGATCATTGTGTTTACACAAAGGTTACAGAAACTGAGAAAGTTTTTATAATCATATGGGTTGATGACTTGATTATTGCAGCCAACAATGTGTATGTGCTTAATCATGTAAAAGAGGCACTCAATGCAAAATTTAAAATGAAGGACTTGGGAAAATTAACACATTTCCTTGGTATTGATTATGAGCAAGATTTTGGTTGTGTTAAAATGTCACAACATAAGTATATTAAGAAAATACTTGAGAGATTTGACATGCAAAATTGTAAGTCCAGAGTAACTCCATGTGAACAGAAACTAAACTACACTGATGATGCTGAGGAAATGAGTGATGTTAGAAAATACAGGGAGGTAGTAGGTAGCTTAATCTACCTGGCAACATGCACAAGACCAGACCTAAGTTTTGTAGTGAGCAAACTGTCACAGTATTTTACTAGACCAACCACAGAACAGTGGAACACTGTCAAGCATGTTTTAAGATATTTAAAAGGGACACAAGACAAAGAACTGTGTTACAAAAAAGGGGAAAATGATAACTTGATTCATGCATACAGCGACGCGAATTGGGCAGCTGATGTAACTGATAGACGGAGTACTACAGGTTACTGTGTTAGCCTAAACAAAAATGGTCCACTGGTCTCATGGAAGACCAAAAGACAGCCTACTGTTGCACTGTCGACTTGTGAAGCAGAATATATGGCTTTAGCTGCAACTATACAGGAGTGTTTATTTCTACAGCAATTGTTAGAAAACATTGATGGTCAGAAATATGAATCGAGAGTGTATGAGGACAATCAGGGTGCCATTGCTTTAGCAAAGAATCCTGTGTATAGACAGAGGTGTAAACATGTGGACATTAAATTTCATTTTGTGAGATCTGTGATAAAGGAGGGCAGAATTAATCTGGAATATTGTCCAACTGATGATATGGTTGCGGATGTGCTAACAAAACCAGCAACAAAGCTCAAGTTAATGAAATTTAACTCATTTATGTTTGGTGTATGAATTTTGTACTTGTATTGAAGTGATGAACTGGAAATAATGAAATAGAAATGTGAGAGCAAGTGGGGGTGTTGAGATTTATAAATATTGTGCTCTCATTTATATTTCATTTGTTTACTTTTTTTTTTCTTTTTTTTCTTTTGAACCAGGCAATCATATTGTAGAGTGTATGTCATGTGACCTAATCAATGACTGAATGAATGCACATGTGTTTGTTTAAATAAAGTGCGCCAGTCAGAAAGAGACTGGTTGATATGGAACAGTATTCCCTGTTGTCTGCGTAAATTACTCTGCCAACAACCACACCCCTAAATGCATTGAAGCAACTGCCATGTGATTGGTTGATTAGATAATTGCATTAATAAGAAATTGAACAGGTGTTCCTAATAATCCTTTAGGTGAGTGTATATGTTTGCACAGAGAACCGCTTCTGGATCTTCTGCAGTCACATTTGACCATGACCAAATCAACTGTGTGAGACTGAGTGCTTGTATCTGGTGGAATAAAACAGGTTCCTTTTTCATTCATTTTACATTTTGAATCTAGCTCCTTCTCAATCATAGACTTGACAGCATTAGAGAAGTCATCAGCGTTGTCTCCCTTGATTTTTCCACTTTCTGCCAGCTCATCCATGTAACTACAAATTTCACAATCAGTCATTAGAAATGGAAATTGCTCGCAGTAACTAGCAGGAAATAATTGATTATGTTAAAAAAAAAATAATATATTACAATAAACACTTACCAGTAATATTTGTGGATATCTCCACAAAGCAAGCAAAGGAGCTGGTCAATCCGCCTGTTCGTGTTCCCCTTCAGGAATTTATATTTTATCGTGAGGAAGAATCTATGTAAGAAAGATAACCAACTTGCCACAGTTAATATATTTAAAATAATAGTTATGCTTTAAGGCATTTTTATGACAATACTGTTTTTTTTGTTTGTTTGTTTGTTTTAAAGAGAGAACAATATAAAATTGATTTACTGAAAGTTAAAAAAAAAAAAAAAAAAAAAAAACTCCAACAGGATTAGCACACCAAGGAAATGTAGAATATGAAAAATATCCTGTTAATACACGTCTTCAAAAGTATCTGTTATTTGGTGAGTCAAGTATGGGTGTACATATTCGTTTAATTACAAACAAAAAGGCAAACATTCATTATGCCTAGTGAAATGTGTAATCACTGAAACTAGGAGTGTGTAAAGGAGAAAGCATGCTTGTTATTACAATAAATAGGCCTATATACAACCCTGTACCTCTCAGCCTTGTTGTTGGTTTCGCTGTTTTCATGATTGAATGACCTGCCAAAATTGGACCAAAGCTCCCCCCAAGAAATCCACTGATTCTTCATGTACGTAGATACATGTGTACTACCAAGGTAGGAATCAAGCTCTTTGCACTTTGTGGCAGAAGTGTGGATAAACTCCTCTTCCTGAGGAACATAGTCATTTTTTTAATTAATAATGTTTACAACCTTACAACTGTCTAAAAACAGAAGCTAAAAGAACATCAGAGAAGAGGAATAATCTATGTAAGAGGTCTGAAAACGTCTCTGGTTACTTAACTGTAATGCCAGTTCACTGATAAAAGCTACGCGCTGATTTAGCACTTTGGGAATGTCTTCAGGAGTGACCAGCTGTGAATGTGTGTAAAACATCAATGAAACTGACTAGAATTTATAGCATCTGCTGGTGACATCATAGGATGCACCTGTAGCAGGGCTATAAATGGATGCGTCACGGTTGCATCGTCAGGTATTTTGTCTGAAGATCAGTCCTGGGGCATCCTCAGTGTGGTAATGAAGCACAGCATCCCGTTCTGCTTTTATCAGGGAACAGGGGTTACATTTAAGTAACCCGAGATGTTCCTTATCAAAAAGTTACACTTTGATACTGTGCTGATTTATAGCGTGAGAATACCCACGCCGCCGCACTGTGGGTGTCCGGACCACTTACGGTTGTGTAGTTGTGCTCACAAGAGCGTAAGAGGTTTCAGACATGAGCTTGTGATGTTGACTCAAGAACTATAAAATCTTATGAATGTGTGTGGAGAGGACCAGCCTGCCCCACCACAAAAATGCTGCAGAGGGACACCTCTGGCCAAAGCTTTAAAGGCGGCGACCCCTCTGGTAGAGTGAGCCCTGATACCTTCTGGCGAAGCTTGACGCGCGCATAGGCCAGGGCAATAACATCCCTCACCCAATGTGACATTGTTTGCTTGGTGGCGGCCGCCCCATTGTTACGGCCCCCCGACAAACAAATAGTTGCCCTGACTTATGCCACTGGCTAGTGTGGTGGACAGAAGTCTGAAGGGCATGGACTGGACACAGTCTGTGAATTCTTTTCAGTCTAACTGTAGCCTGGCCACAGCCTGAGTTACCACCTTGAGTAATTCCTCAGCGGCTTTATTATTGTGCGTGGAATGTTCAGAGGTGGGTGCTCAAAATCCGCACACTCAAGAGATTCAGCATCCCCCTGGTGAACCGAAGAGGCGCTGAAGTGCGCTTCAGGCTCACGAGAAGGATCAGCTGTATCTGGGGAGAGACCAGTCTCTCGCTCCTCAGCCAGATCCATGCGAGAGCCCCACGATGAAAAAGTGGGCGCTGGCTCTTGGAAGTAAGCGAGACGAGTGCAAAGCATTTTGACTGTAAACAGATCGCAAGGCTCGCACCCGCCCCAACACAAGAACACCATGCTCTTCCCCCAAACACACAAAACAAAACTGGTGTGTGTCCGTTTCAGTCATAGAGCATAAACATGGGAACACACTGCTTGCTTTGCTTCACACTCATTCTTCACTTCCTAACAAATTCTAACTCCTAACAGAAGAAGAGAAAGTTCTGACAGCTTGAGAAGCACAACACAAACACAGCTTGATGCACCTGTGATGCATCTATTTATAGATGCCATTTATCCTATGATGTCACCAGCAGGGGCTATAAATTCTAGTCAATTTCATTGACGTGTTGCACACATATTCACAGCTGGTCACCCCTTAAGACGTTCCCAAAGCGCTAAATCAGCGCAGCATCAAAAGTGTTGCTTGTTGATAGGGAACTTAATATATGCAGAGCTTTGTCAAGCCAAAATATTGTGGAAAAAGCTTGTTTTAGGGTATCGCTATGAGCGAGTCTTACCGTTAAACACACCTTCATTGCAACCATTGCTTGAATCACCATGTATCTCTGGCCCACTGGCTGGTTTCCTCCATCTCGTTTTACCAACCACCTATGCACAGCCTACATGTTAAAGGAAATAAAAGTTTTATGTTCAATTAGCATTGTGTAATTTCTTTTTAAACTATTTGAAATTTTCCTGTATACATTTTGGACTGTGTAGCCAAAACTCTCAATTACATTTTATAATAGAGTGCTCATACTAATGTTTTTAAGGGATCTGTGAATTATTGGCAATAATAATAATACAAGTGGTAATACATATACAATATTTTTACAGTGTTATCACAATTTGCTGCCTTAACTGTTCTGTCATCTACCTGCAGCACGTGAAACCAGCAAACAAGGACCTTTGCTGAAGGAAAAATCTCTCTTACGGCATTGAGCTCTTTCAGGTCCCCGTCAATCATGACTGACCTATACAGAAATAAAAGGGAAGACGTATGAAAATCAGGAATTTAACAGGTTTTTGCTAGACAAGATGGAGGATTAATGGGCCCCCATCTTACAATTTTTAAAACTTTAACAGTGTTTACATATCAAATCAAACTATTTAGAAAAGTGATGAAAATACAGTTTTCCATGGTATGGGCTGTTGAAAGCAAATGCTCATCTCAAGAGCAGATTAAGTACATAGGGTACTGACCGGGGAAGAAAGCCAGGATTACTGCTAGAAAGCTTTTGCAGGCAGAGAGTAAGTGTGACTGTTGATTCCTGACTGATAATGAAGTATGCAAATGGAACTCCTCTTCCAATACTATTACTCAGAAGAAGTGCATAAAATGCATAGCCATATGAGGTCATCCCTTTGTAGGTGGCATCCATGAACATCATGGGATGTGGATGTTCCTTTAGTAGTTGTTTTTGCCAGGGTGTCTGTACAACAATTATCAGGGGTTGTTCATCACTTAATGGCTGATAAAAACAAATGTTCTCCTTTAGTTTTGATGTGGCGAGTATATCCACACTGACAGAATCATTTACATCAGGAAAAATGAGGGCATTGATGCTCTTTTTGATTATTCTTATATCCTCTGGTGTAACATAGTATCAACGATTGTGTTTGTCCATATGTCCATGCCTTATGATAGTATGATATGATATCATATGATAGTCCTTGCTCAAGCCACATGTCAATGAAAGCTAGTAGTTCTGGGTCAACACGTTTTTTTTACACCCTCTTCTTGAACGCTGAAGTCTTGTCCACTGTGTTTAAGCATTTTGTGCACAACAACACCTGCAAATCCAGCATCCTTGATTATATTGAAAGACACATACAAGATTTGGCCCTGGTTTGGGTTGGTTTTCCTTTGCTACTTCCAGTTGCTTTGTTTGATCCCTCACATGCATAATAGTAGTAGTCCTTGTGAGTACATACAGGAGATTTAAAATAGCTGTTTGTTTCCTCTTCCAATTTCTTGATATAAGACAGCATGAAGTCCTCCTCCTCAAAAACAACAAATTCTTGGATGACCTCAGGATCTGTAACCTTCTTCATCTTTTGTTTAACACCTTAAATCCATTTTTTCCTCTCCATTTTTGCTTAAAAAAATAAATAAAACAAAATTAGGAGAGTATTCAAAGTCATATTCTGAAAACAATACAATTCTTTTGATAAAAAAAAAAACAACAAAAAAAACACAACCATCTACAGAGTGTATCAATTAACAAATAAGATTATCCTTCTAGAAGTAGAAAGCCTAAAGCACAATTTGCAGCAGCATTACCCTACACCAGTAGAACAAACAACTGGGAATAATACAGCACATTTTTCCTGCCCCAGGAGCAGCAGCATTACCCTACACCAGTAATACTAATCACTGGGATTAATACAGCAGTTTTCCTGCCTCAAGAGCAGCAGCATTACCCTACACCAGTAGTACAAACCACTGGGATTAATACAGTGCAGTTTTCCTGCCCCAGGAGCAGCAGCATTACCCTACACCAGTAATACTAATCACTGTGATTAATACAGCACAGTTTTCCTGCCCCAAGAGCAGCAGCATTAACCTACACCAGTAGAACAAACAACTGGGAATAATACAGCACAATTTTCCTGCCCCAGGAGCAGCAGCATTAACCTACACCAGTAGAACAAACATCTGGGAATAATACAGCACATTTTTCCTGCCCTAGGAGCAGCAGCATTACCCTACACCAGTAATACTAATCACTGTGATTAATACAGCACAGTTTTTCTGCCCCAAGAGCAGCAGCATTACCCTACACCAGTAGAACAAACAACTGGGAATAATACAGCACAATTTTCCTGCCCCAGGAGCAGCAGCATTACTCTACACCAGTAGTACAAACCACTGGGATTAATACAGCGCAGTTTTCCTGCCCCAAGAGCAGCAGCATTAACCTACACCAGTTGTACAAACCACTGGGATTAATACAGCGCAGTTTTCCTGCCCCAAGAGCAGCAGCATTAACCTACACCATGTACTAACCACTGGGATTAATAATGCTCACAGCACAGTTTTCTTCGAAGAAAACCTCAGCGACTGCTAATTGCTGAATACACCACAGAACAGATTAGATTTGGGCTTTTTGTCACTCCAACACCAGTCACTCAACTTTAAAACCCCAGATTTGAGTTATTTTCTTCCAAACATCCTAACGTGCTTCAGTTAGTTGGAGTTTAACATGTTCTGTGATGAGCAGAGCTGTTATAATGCTACCTAAGCTAATGCTAACTGGATATTTGCCTAATAATAATGTGCTCTTTGACTCAAGATATCTGAAAAAGTTAAACCCAGATTACCAAATAAACTTTTACAAAAATCTTACCTTTGGAGAAAGTGTACTCACGCCTCAAATTCTTCCAACAGACACACGCTCCCACTACCAACACTGCTGAGAATATTTTTTTTCATGAATATTAGAATATTCATGTGACTGAGAAAGCCGCTTAGGCGATAGAGAGATTTTAGGAGAGGGGAAATACGGGACAAAACACACATTTTTTCAGAATAAGTCAGGACACTAGAAAAAGTGCTTAAATATGGGACTGTCCCGGGAAAAACAGGATGTCTGGCCACCCTAGCAAGACCACATATCAGCACCAGAAGTGGCTTTGTGGATTTTGAAAAATTTCAATTGGCCCCAGGGCCCTTGTTAGTCATAATCCGCCCCTGAATCAGAATAAGAATGAGCTTTATTGTCAAGTATGCTAACACATACAAGGAATTTGTCTTGGTGACAAAAGCTTCCAGTGCCAAACAATACCACAACAAGACAGAGATAATGAAAAAAAAAAAAAAAATAAAAGAAAAAAAACTCTGGAAGTGTTCATTTCTTGAAGGGCCCTCCCTTGGGAGACAACCAATAATCCACTCAACTGTCCGAATGGTCCTTTGTAGTCTTCTAATGTCCGAATTTATAGCTGAACCAAACCAGATAGTTATTGAAGTGTAGAGGACAGACTCAGACTGTGTGTGTGCACAAGGAATTGTACCTTACTGTCTTAGCCAAGCCCTTCTTCATATACAATCATCTGTCATGGACTTGTGTGTTCGAAATCCTTGTGGAGAGCGATTTTAATATAACCGCATTTCTTCACCTTTTCCCGTGGGTGCCGTATTACCGTCTGCTCGCTTCATTGTAAGAGACGCCACAGTAAGCAAGGAAAACGAGGCGGTCTCTTGGTTAGGATTAAGAGATCTCTGCACACGTCTACGGTGACTGTCGGTTCCGCGTTTGACGATCTTCTTGGAGACGATGGCTGGCACAAATACATCATGCCTCGGCGTACTTTGGAGCCCAGATACACCTATCCACTGCCCATTCTATCAGATTCTTCATCATCTGCGTGCGCTCCAGTGCGACCGCGAATCATCCGAAGAGGCGCCAATCTCTGAAAACTCCGATCACTGGAATACTAAAAGACGTCTAAAGCATCATCATATAGGCTACTTGCTTCGCTAGACGCTGGAAATTGTTATATTGCTAAAATGGCTTTGGTAAATGCAAGATCTGTTTCCAATAAAACATTCATATTAAATGACTTCTTCAAATTTTATTAACTGGATTTCCTATTTGTAACAGAGACTTGGCTTCACTTTGGTGAGTTTGATCTTTAATCTGAACTCTCTCCATGTGACTTTTTTTTTTATAGCTCCACTAGGACTGTGGGGCGAGGGGTTGGCTTCAGTTTTTAAAAATTGTTTTAAGTGCATATTTTTGCCCTCAGAACATTACAATAGTTTTGAAGTACAGTTACTAAAGGCTTCATTCAGGAATTGTCTGATTTTTTTTTATCTAGTATTGTGCATACTATCTTTCTTATCATTCTTGGTGATTTTAATATTCATGTTTGCTGCCCTTCCAAACCTCTGGTTAGAGAGTTTGTTCAATTTATTGACTTATTTAATCTCACACAGCACATCACTGTCTCTACACATGATCATGGTCAAACTCTCTTTTTTTCCCTTTTTTATCTTTTGGACTTCCCATCTACAATGTTTTGATTTGTAATTATTTTTTCTAATTAACATTTTTATTATTGATTCTTGCACCGAACACATAAAAGCAAAATATAAATACATGGAATCAATCTTTAACTCCCACTACCACCCCTCTCCGTCTCCAATCCCACCCTGACCCCTGACATAGAAAAGAAAAAACAAAAATGTTTCAAAAGATCTCAACCCTCCACTCTTATATACACTCACCTAAAGGATTATTAGGAACACCTGTTCAATTTCTCATTAATGCAATTATCTAATCAACCAATCACATGGCAGTTGCTTCAATGCATTTAGGGGTGTGGTCCTGGTCAAGACAATCTCCTGAACTCCAAACTGAATGTCAGAATGGGAAAGAAAGGTGATTTAAGCAATTTTGAGCGTGGCATGGTTGTTGGTGCCAGATGGGCCGGTCTGAGTATTTCACAATCTGCTCAGTTACTGGGATTTTCACGCACAACCATTTCTAGGGTTTACAAAGAATGGTGTGAAAAGGGAAAAACATCCAGTATGCGGCAGTCCTGTGGCGAAAATGCCTTGTTGATGCTAGAGGTCAGAGGAGAATGGGCCGACTGATTCAAGCTGATAGAAGAGCAACTTTGACTGAAATAACCACTCGTTACAACCGAGGTATGCAGCAAAGCATTTGTGAAGCCACAACACGCACAACCTTGAGGCGGATGGGCTACAACAGCAGAAGACCCCACTGGGTACCACTCATCTCCACTACAAATAGGAAAAAGAGGCTACAATTTGCAAGAGCTCACCAAAATTGGACAGTTGAAGACTGGAAAAATGTTGCCTGGTCTGATGAGTCTCGATTTCTGTTGAGACATTCAGATGGTAGAGTCAGAATTTGGCGTAAACAGAATGAGAACATGGATCCATCATGTCTTGTTACCACTGTGCAGGCTGGTGGTGGTGGTGTAATGGTGTGGGGGATGTTTTCTTGGCACACTTTAGGCCCCTTAGTGCCAATTGGGCATTGTTTAAATGCCACGGCCTACCTGAGCATTGTTTCTGACCATGTCCATCCCTTTATGGCCACCATGTACCCATCCTCTGATGGCTACTTCCAGCAGGATAATGCACCATGTCACAAAGCTCGAATCATTTCAAATTGGTTTCTTGAACATGACAATGAGTTCACTGTACTAAAATGGCCCCCACAGTCACCAGATCTCAACCCAATAGAGCATCTTTGGGATGTGGTGGAACGGGAGCTTCGTGCCCTGGATGTGCATCCCACAAATCTCCATCAACTGCAAGATGCTATCCTATCAATATGGGCCAACATTTCTAAAGAATGCTTTCAGCACCTTGTTGAATCAATGCCACGTAGAATTAAGGCAGTTCTGAAGGCGAAAGGGGGTCAAACACAGTATTAGTATGGTGTTCCTAATAATCCTTTAGGTGAGTGTAGGTCACCGAATGTAGTAACTCCCCTCACAATCCACACTGACCAGCAGAAAGAGGACTTATCAATACTTCATTTGGTGTTCAGCCATATTCTTGAGCCAACATTTAAATAAATGTCAGAATTAAACATTGTGGGCGCTTTTGTCCATACTGAGTGCAAATGCGAGATAACGGTGTGTAACTTAACTTCTCTGATTAGTTTGATAGAAAGGCTTTGCAATGGCGAAATTGGGGAAATAACTTCCTGTTCAATACAAAACCAGCGAGGGGTTCTCTCAGGTGCAAGCGACCAGTGAGCCAAATGTCTGAGACCGAATGCATAATAATAAACAAAATCTTGGGTAGGCCTAGCCCACCTTTGTCAATGGGCCTATTTAACTAATTAAAATGTAATCTAGGACAGGGGTTTTCAAACTGGGGTCCGGGGACCACCAGGGGGCCGTAAGGGGGTGCTTAGTGGTCCACAAAAAATTTCAGAGAAAAAACGTGTAAAAAATTTTGATATTATTACTGTTTAATTCTAAAATTATTAATCACAATTTTTTATTGTATTGACAGCCAGAGCAGGAAATAAAAATAAACTGGTATATAACTTTGTATGTTGTGATAATAAATCTTATTTGTAAGAAATAAGGTTTGTAATACATGATTCTCTGTAAAGCTGCTTTGAAACAATATTTGTTGTACTTTGGTCATGTATTTATATAGCACATTTCACAATTAAAATAAATAATTTTAGATTAATATTTATTAAGATTAAGATTAATATAATATATATATATATATATATATATATATATATATATATATATATATATATATATATATATATATATATATATATATTTGGGTTTATAACATTACTCCAGCATAAGAAATATATTTTTGCTTTAGTACTATGGCATTATATAAGCCAATTGTTTAATTATGCAAATAAAAAGTCTTCATAATATAATTTTTACTAGTTTTATCACACAGGGTCTCTCTCGTAAGGGGATCATTACATTTGGGGGTCCTTGGCACCAAAAAGTTGCCTAATGTTATCAGAAGTGCTGTGGCCCTGAATAAACCCCACTTGATCTATATGTATAAGAGATGTCGTAACTTTAATTAATTTTTGACAATATTTTAACATCTAGCTGGATCAGGGAAATTGGACAATAACTCTTACATTCGCTTGGATCTTTGTCTTTTTTAAGAATCACACTGATCCGGGCTTGTGTCATGGTTGGCAGAAGCTTTGCATTCTTTAATGATTCCATATAAACGTCTAACAAAAGTAGAGCCAGTTCTGTAGCATATGATCTAAAAAACTCAGCGGCAAACCCATCTTGCCCCTGAGCCTTGCCTGTAGGCTGGGCCTTAATTAATTCACCAAGCTCCTCCAAGTTTATCTCAGAATCAAGATAATTGTTTTACTCAGTCGGCAGTTTAGGGTGATCTAATGGTTCCACAAAGTTTCTAATATCTTTATCAGTAGACAAAGATGTGGAGCTATAGAGACAAAGATACAATTCTTTAAAAGCATTATTAATATCAATGGCAGAGGTAAAAATTTACAGATTTCAAAATCCCAGATTTCATTGAGGGAATGGTAGAAAAAGACTCTTTCTGCTTTATACATCTAGCCAAAAGCTTCCCTGCTTTGTCCCCGACTCAAAGTATGACTGTGTAGCCCTGAATAACCAAAACTCCACCTTCCGTGACAAAATAGTATTATATCTGTATTTCAATCGGGTAAATTCTCTGAGGCCATCAGATGACATTCGGCACTTCAGCTCTGCCTCGGCACTTTAAATATTCCCTCCAACTCCATGAGTTCTCATGCTTCGAATTTTTTGATGAATGATACACAACAGCTCCAACCTGCATCCATCCCTCTAAACAGTCCATGTATGCATACGAGAGCCCCCGCGACAACTTTCCTGTCGGATTGCTCAATTCCGGTGTTTCTTTACACATTTTGTGAGACAGAATTACATAACAGAAGAAAATATATAAAACGAACTCCAGCCAATAGGAAGAATAAATGCAACAAACATGTAGATTCATCTGTATAATTGTCCCGAAGGTGTGTTCCTCCACAAAACAAACAGCCTCAAGCAACAGACACACACACAAAAAAGTTCTGTTTCCTTGGACAGTTAAACGAATGTTCAGTGAGCCGGCTGTTCATGAGTGCAGCAGATAAACTAATCCTTCCAATGTCCTGCAAAAAATACTCCACAAAACAAACTCCAGCCAATAGGAGGCATAACCACAAAGAACATGCAGATTCATCCACATACTGTCCCGAAGGAGTGTTATTTCACAAAACAAACTCCAGCCGCAAGGTGGAACCAGCACAAAAAGAAACAAAACAGGTGCCCAGTTTCCTCTGACTGTCAAGTGAATGTTCGGTGAGTCAGACACACTTGGCTGCAACGCGAGAATCACACAATACTCATTCCGTTGACTTTTATGAAGGACAATGCTTGCTTCATAATTTCTACAGAATCCCTCAACAGTGCAAATGAATGAACAACTAAAGTCAGATTGTCAGATTAATCAGCCAATCAGATTGATTTATTTGTTCTTGGTGGGTGTGATCTTTAGGATATGTAAGCAGTGCTGTGTTCCATTCAACTCGGAAAGTCAGATTTTACTACTAGGGAAAGTGCCCTACTAGGAAAAGTGCAATGGAATGCCACATTCATTTCCATATTACATGATATTAAAGCTTGTTTAACAAACGCCTGCAGAAACAGGTGTATAAAACATTATAATATCTTTTGATAATCATACACCTGAAGCACAAATGCTAGCTGCAGCATCAGTTGGGTTGCTAAGAGACATCTCTAATGAGAGTCAAACCCCTGCTAAGCTAATGGGAGCATTGCAGTTTTGTTTCCTTAAATGTCATCTTCTGAATATTGGGGAATGGAATGCATTTATGGTCAGAGATATCAAGTAGGAATATCCCTCATCCAACTTGAATGGAACAGCATAACTGTGTACCCTGATGAAAAGGAATTCATTGCAAGCAACATTTAAATCACAAATAATATTATACTGTATATATTTTATTTATTAATATATGTTCCAGGTATTATAGACCTCCTTGTTAGATGGAGTCAAATGAAAAAATATGATTTTTGGTGTTTATTTCACAAAACAATCATGCTGCAGTTAAAATTAGGCTTGCTTGAGCATTTAGTGTTGTTTCAAGTTCTGGCTTTCATGTGTGGATGTGTTTTTAAAATGTCAGTTGGTATTATAAGTTGACTGCCATATACGGTATGATAGCATCTTATTCATTGTGAAACTGTGTTTTCTTAATGGCATGAACTGCACTGAAGACCTAGACTTAAAATGCACGGCTCGTGGCTGGTTGATAGATATAGTCCAGCAGATAAAGCTTACCACCTCTTCTGTTTATATTATTCCTGCTAGGCTCGTCAGAGAGGTTGTGGACACTGTTGATTCTAGTGTGTTGACTATTATGTATAGCTTCTTATATAATAGCATTGTTCCATCCTGCTTTAAGCAAGCAATGATCCAGCCACTTTGTAAGAAGCCAAATTTGGATCCTACCAACCTTAATAATTTCTGGCCCATTTCTAAACTGCAATTTTTTTTCAAAAATCATGGAGAAATTTTTTTTTCTCAGCTCTCTTCAGTGTTATCTGAAAACAGCATTTTAGATAAATTTCAGTCTGGTTTTAGAGCTGGTTACAGCACAGAGTCTGCACTACTCAAGGTGACGAATGATTTACTGCTCACTTTGGCTATAGGTAGACCTGTCATTTTAATGTTGCTTGATCTTAGTGCTGCTTTGATAGAGTTGATCATACTATCCTCCTAGACTGTCTTAGGTGTGAAGTTGGTATTAAAGGCACAGCCTAAGATTGCTTTACATCTTACATTTCAGATAGAATTCTGAGTGTTAGCCTTGGGGGCCTGGGTAGCTCAGCGAGTATTGACGCTGACTACCACCCCTGGAGTCACGATTTCGAATCCAGGGTGTGCTGAGTGTCTCCAGCCAGGACTCTTAAGAACCCAAATTGGCCCAGTTGCTAGAGAGAGTAGAGTCACGTGGGGTAACCTCCTCGTGGTCATGATTAGGTGGTTCTCGCTCTCAATGGGGCACATTGTGCGTGGATCGTGGAGAGTAGCATGAGCCTCCACATGCTGGGATTCTCTGTGTGTCATGCACAACGAGCCACGTGATAAGATGATTGACTGTCTCAGAAGCAAATGCAACTGAGACTTGTCCTCCACCACCACGAAGACCAATAAGTAGTGGGGAATTGGGCATTCCAAAATTGTGGCGAAAAGGGGATAAAAAAAAAAGGATTGGTAATTCTTCCTCTCCTTCTGCACCTTTCACTAGTGGGGTACCTCAAGGTTCCCTTTTAGGCTCGATTTTCTTTTCTTCCCCTGGGTTAAATTTTTAGGAAATATAACATTTCATATCATTGTTATGCTGATGATACAAAGCTGTATGTCCCACTTAGTTCAGATGATTCATATTCAAACATTTTTAAATGCTTTGAGGATACTAAATGCTGGACAGCAAGAAACTTTCTCCAGCTAATTGAGAGCAAATCTGTAATTGTTGTGTTTGGCCTCCCTAGCCCATTTACATTTATGCATTTTGCAGATGCTTTTATCCAAAGTGACTTACAGTCCGCTTATTACAGGGACAATCCCCCCGGAGCATCCTGGAGTTAAGTGTCTTGCTCAAGGACACAATGGTGGTGGCTGTGGGGATCGAACCAGCGACCTTCTGATTAACAGTTATGTGCTAGTACAGTTTTTGCTGTTTCGGAATGAAATTGGTACTTTAATCCACCAAAATGGCATTCAACTGATCACAAATCAGTTACATTACATCGCTGATGTAAAAAATGGCACAATCACTATTTGAAAAAAGTAATTTTTGATCAAACCTAGACAAGCCCAATTTCCAGCAGCCATCACTCCAACACCTTATCCTTGAGTAATCATGCTAAATTGCTAATTTGGTACTAGAAAATCACTTGCCTTTATATCAAACACAGTCGAAAGCTATTTGGTGCATTACATGAAGCTTAACATTGTCTTTGTTTTTGAGTTACCACAGTATGCAATAGACTGGTATGTCTTAAGGTCAATATTGGGTCAAAAATGGCAAAAAAGAAACAGCTTTCTCTAGAAACTCATCAGTCAATCATTGTTTTGAGGAATGAATGCTATACAATGCTTGAAATTGATTTCATACAAAGGTGTACACTACAGTCTTCAAAGACAAAGGACAACTGGCTCTAACAAGGACAGAAAGAGATGGGGAAGGCCAGATTTACAACTAAACAAGAGGATAAATACATCAGTCTCTAGTTTAAGAAATCAGACATTGGAGAACAGATAATTGGAAAAGAGTGTTATGGATTTTAACCCCATTGAGCATTTGTGGGATTAGCTAGACTGTAAGGTGTGTGAGAAGTGCCCGACAAAACAGCCACATCTATGGCAAGTGCTACATGAAGTGTGGGGTGAAATGTCACCTGAGTATCTGGACAAACTGATAGCTAGAATGCCAAGGATCTGCAAAGCTGTCATTGCTGCAAGTGGAGGATTTTTTGATGAGAACTCTTTGAAGTAGTTTAAGAACAATGTTTAAATTACTGAGTTGAAGAAAATGATTTCAAATTATATTAGTAATTTTTCACGTTGTTAATGTCCTGACTATACATTGTGATCAGTTGAATGTCACTTTGGTGAATAAAAGTAACAATTGTGTGGTACTTTTTGACAAACCTAGGCATTTATTTAAATTCAGAGTTGTTAAAACACTGATAATGATAATGATTTGTGATCCTCGTTAATAAATGATAACCTTATGAAAACTTACCATGGATTTATTGTAGTAATATTATTACTAACCATGACTGTAGTGACCATGTTTTTTTTTTTAAACCAAGGTTTTGATACAATTACCCATGGTTTTACTACAGCATTACTGCATCCATATGATAACTTGGTTTTAGTAATAGTAACCATATAATAACTATGTTTAATTTTGAGGTTTTATATGTGGCTTATACCAACTCATTTTTAAAGGGTAAATATATCAGCCTAATCATTTTCTGTTTAGGCCTATAAATAGATTAAAAAAAAGTAATAATTTAAGTTACTAATTTTCTCCGAATAATTCATATATTCGATTTAACAGAAGTATCGATATTATTAGTATCGATATTGACCTAAAGCTACTTGGTATCAGATCGAAAAAAATATGTGGTATCGCCCATCCCTACCCATAGCACTGGTGCATTGTGGGATGAAATAAAACGCTGGCAGTGGGAAGCTATTGGAAATCGCTTGTTACACGCTGGGTGAGGATCGAACGCAACCAATGTGAATGCCGGTGCAATGTTGTGGGCGGGGCACGTCTGGGATCGTGACGTGTAGTTGAATGCAAGTATCAAGCAGAGCCGCATGGGTTGAGTTAAGACTCAAATAGTGTTTAGCACAGCGGCTGAAGAAAAAGCCTGAACACCACAGTGTACAATCATCAAAACAGGGTGAGCAATATGCATTTTATTTTCTATGCATGCAGCTACAGAGCTTACGAGGAAAATATAAATGTATTTCATTATTTAAATGCTTTCTACAAGTTAAGTCAGTAGTCCACAATTTAAATGAAACATTGTGGACACCGCGAGACAGACGCTACCTATTGCGGCCTTTCTGTTTGCTATAATTCTAGCAGATGTAAGCATTTAAAATCATCATTATATTGGTGGAATTGGAGTGTTGCTGCGCAGATTGTTTCTATAGAGATTATTTGGTCGCTGGCGTGAAATGAAAGTTAAATGTGCTTGCTGTCTCGAGAGAATTACTGTTATGCAATTATGACAAAGAAGAGAGACCATGGAAAACAAATGCCGCGGACACCACCACCGTATGGCTTTAATAGCCCATCTCTGTACACTAAAGTCCAGCCAGAGGTTATTTTATGTTGACGTGACAGCACTTAGTTGAAAGTTACAGTAATTTTACATGTATAGATAATGGCCACAGCTTGCAACACACTCTGTTTGTCATGCATAGTTATATCATCCTTCTGTGATTCCCTCTCCATGACCTTATCAAAGGTAAATTATTAATGGTTCTTTGCAGCATAATTTACTCCGACTTTCCTGTCCAAGGAAATTTAATCCTTAACATTTGCTTTAAGGTCATCTTATTTATGAAACTGCATTACATGTGGGTATAAGTTTAAATGCCATTTTACAGCATGCAAGTGATTTTCTTTTTAATTGCAAAAATGTAGATGCCATTCTGTTGCATGTGCAATAGGGCTACATGCAGTTTCATTTCAGGGAACTAAGCTGGATAATGGTCTGATTTCTACATTTTTGTGTTCAATGTCTTTCTCACTGAATGGATTTCATCAACCTTATCCCTCTCCTGGGCCCAACTGTGAGTGCCCGAGAGTCTTTTAAAGAGGGAGCTGATTGAGGTGGCCTCCTTTTTGTCCAATCATGACTGCACAGTTCTTTTTTAGTTGATGCACTAGTTCCTTAATAAGGTGATTGGAAGAATAGATGTTTGACTCTGTAAACTAAATCGCAATCACATCTGTATTTGCCTTTTAAAGAACCGATGTTTTTGACCAGAAGAACTGTGTAAATCCAATGGCTTGGGAGGTCAACATTTAGGCCCAACTTTTTTTATTAGGCTATCTTTAATATCTTTAGATGATTTGTCAGTTGATTTACAGTTGTGTTTTAGTTATTAGTTTCACTAATTCATTTACATCTGCAAAGTTTTATTGGCTCAAAGGTTATATTGGCTATTGTTCTGTTTGTCTGCACATCTTAAGTTTTTTATTTTATTTTAAGGGTGATCTGATAGTGTAGAGGATGATAGTGGGCTTTGCTGATATGTAAAAGGCGGATTACCGATTTATCGGCACGTAGTTTTTAAAATTGATTCATTCGAATATTTAAAGTTTTCTTTAATCTTCCCTTACTATGACAGGTACAGACAACAATTGGCGTTGTTAAACCAAAATCCCAATATAACCAGTAAAAAGTAAAGATTTGGTGCATAATGTGGGACTTTTTAAAAGTAAACAAGCCAAAAACACACAAGGCTCTTATTTTGAAATCACAAGTGTCTTACCTCTGTTACAATGCTGTTCTATAATCAAGTATTCACCAAATAAAGGTTTTCAATGCCATAAGAACACCAGATGAAAGGTTCTGCATATATGCTATATATTTTACCAGATGAAGTTTAATGAGAAGAAAGATTTATTATTATTCTCAAGATATGACGTTTGAGACATAATGTGTTGACGGGACACGTTTCCGTTTAGTCACATTTTACTTTGCATCCCCTCACTTCAGTTTTGAACACTTGATTATATAATCAAAATGTGAATTGACAAGAGGATAAAAATATGAATGAATATTGTCAATTATGGAAGCTATAGATACATAAAATCCCCACAAGGTCTCAGTGTTTTGTTTCACTCCTAGAAGCAACTGTAATACTGTAGAATTAAGCCATTCTAATTGTAGAATGTAGATTTTTGCCATTTAACTGGTATTTCCAAAAAGCAAATATTGGCATTGATTAATCAGTGAAACAGATATATCTGCCTAAATTTTTTCTTTTTGAAAGTATAGCCATAGAACGTAAAATGTTAGATTAGTAAAGTAATACAAATGGCTTAACAACTTTGTGTAAAGTTATAGCCAGAATTTCATCTCCCTGTAACTTTTGCATAATGAAAGAAGGATATGAGAGACTGTTTTTTTACGTTCAGAAAAGTCCTAAGTTAACAAAAGAATTGCGTTGGTTTATCCTCCTAGAACAGTAGTCACACTGCAAAAATGACGGTTTAGGCAACTTAACAGCTCCAATAATAAACTTTTTAAAATGAAGATTTCAATTGCTTTAATAAAAAATGTGAGTTTCTCATTTCAACTTTTTAAACCCTCGTAAGTTGCCATTTGAGCTTCATGATGTTGGTATGTTCTTCTTTGCACCACAACTTTATAAGTTGTTTTCTCTCTCTTTATAATTGTAGCCATCATGACTGACAGGAAGGCAGTAATAAAGAATGCTGATATGTCTGAGGACATGCAGCAGGATGCAGTGGATTGTGCCACACAGGCCATGGAGAAGTACAACATTGAAAAAGACATTGCTGCATATATCAAAAAGGTACAAATATGTGCGACAGATGCCTTTGTTTAATTTATATTTTAAAAAACAGTACAATTTTATGACTTTTTTCTTGCAGATAGAGTCCTTTTTAATAGCTGTTAGATAATGTTGTTTGAGAATAGTGACATGTGAACTGAACATGTAAGTCTGCTTTACCAGAATGACAACATTCTGTTTTCATCAAGTACCTGTATTGTGACTTTTTCTCTTGTTTCTCTACAGGAGTTTGATAAGAAGTATAATCCAACATGGCATTGTATTGTGGGACGGAACTTTGGCAGTTACGTGACGCATGAAACAAAGCATTTCATCTACTTTTATTTGGGTCAAGTGGCCATTTTGCTCTTCAAATCAGGCTGAAGGAACAACTGTCATTTATGAAAGCTGGAAGTCAGCTCACCAAACATGGACTGTGATGCACTAATGGCTTGAGACACACTCAGACCACACACACACACATACATAGATGCATTACATTATCCCACATACACACTAATGACTTTAGCTATATAGGCTGTGCATATATGCATGGACCATGTATAATATTTTATTTGTAATTTGAATATGTTGCAATACAGTAAGTTTTGCTCTCTGTTGTTGCACAAGATGAAGCAACAAGACCATTTTTGTTAGTTTTTCCTGAAACTAAATTTGTTTTGCACTGAAGTTGTACAAAATGCTTTGACCGCTGCCTTTAAATTATATTAAAGAATGATAAATCATAAATACTTTGTAAGACGCTATTCTTTTTACCCAATTCAGCCAGATCCAAACAGGATTTCTTAAAAGTCTGTTTTAGAGGTTGATAGTGGATCTTTGTTTGTTTTTGTAGCCATAATTAGATTATGTATACTTAAGTTTACTTTGCAGCCTCTGTTTGTGTAATAATGTAACGTGGTGAGTTGTCTTTAGTTGCTTGCAAAGTGCAACTCATGACCAAACTCCTCAAGATGGAAGCACTTGCTGCATGTATTTTTGCTGAGAAAAGGAGTATACATGGTTCAATTTCTAATGAACAGAATCTTTATGAACCATTTGTAACCCAGCCTCTATCCCCAAGAGGACTTTACAAATCAAGAGCACTTTTATCCCCCCGAAGAATAGGAATCGCACAATAGAAACGCATAGTAAATTGACAGAATTTGAAAATCAGTTGAAAAACGGGAAGCTTTTCCTCAGAAATATCTCCAGAGCACAACAAATAGCATTTTCTGAACTTGGAAAAAAAAAGTTGATTGTAATTAAACCTGCTGACTAGGGTGGTGCCATTAGTTGTTTGTATACAGTCCATCTTATCCATTACAACAAAGTTTCTATAAGAGTTTAGCAGGGGATCAAACCATAAAATATCAGGATGAGCTACAATTACTCTTTGAAGATGTTCTCAATTATATTTCCCCTAAAGAATCAACTTCAAAAAATAATTTGAAGGCTTTCTTATATATATACTTCCAAAAAAATCGTGAGAATCCCCCACATAGACCTATCGACTCTGGGATGGTTATTCTCACTGAAGAAATCAGAGTTTTGTGGACCATCATATAAAAATATTTGTCCCCAATTTAAAATATTATATTAAAGACAGCACTGAGTTTGTACATTTTCAAAATGGTCCTCCACAAATTGATGCTAACACAATCTTGTGCACCCTTCATATACAATCTCTTTACATTAACCAGATCAAAGAACTTGAGGCATTAGAACATTTCTCAATTTGAGGATGGCGACAACACCATCAATAGCCTTTTTAACCAGTTTAGCATCTTGTTTTAAAAAGGAACCTTTTCTTCTTCAATGATACCTTATATTTACAGATTTCAGGAACTTTAATTGGAACAAAAATGGCACCTACTTTTGCATGCTTGTTTGTGGACCATACTTGCACCAAATTTTAGACACAGCTGACTGGGAACAACCAACTACTTTGCAACACTCCATGTTGAATTTCATACTTGGAGTTTTATAATCTTTTCCATTGTCTCCATTGACAACTCTCTTGTTGGGGCCACGTTTTCATTCAATTAGCAATTATATATATATATATATATATTTTTTTTTTAAGGGAAATTTCCATGAACAAAGTAAGCAAATGACACATTTTCACAGGAAAAATCAACTGATAGTGCACGAGAGAGTCCCTTGTATCTAAACTTTATTGCAATATAATTATATAATATTTGTCCTTGTAAAGAATAAAGGAGTCCAAAGTGAAGTCTCAAGTATGTTTTTTAATAAAGATTTTAATAATAAAGACTTAATTTTTTATTTTTTTTTTTAAATAAAAATTGTTCCGGTGCTCCAGTCTTATAAGGAGAAAGCAAATAAAAAGATTATATGGAAATGTTGCAATCTCCAATAACAACACAACAATAGATGTTGTACGTCTCAATACATCTGTTTTGAGACAGCCTATGTGATTGAAGAGCCATTCAGGAGAGAGCAAATAAGCATAGCTGTGTTTGAATGTTTGATTTGAACATTCGAATGATGACCAAAAATGCTGTGTATGTGGCTCATTGCCATTGACTAGATGTTAAATCTATCCCTCACAGCCTCGTTTTCATTCCCAAAGATGGTGCTACTGTGATATGGGATTCGTCTCAAATTAGTATCCTACCTAGACCACAGACCTTATTCATGATAGCACCATCTTTGATTTTTAAGGGGAATGAAAACAAGGCTGTGAGGGATATACTTAATGTTTATTCAATGGCAAGAACAGTATAAAGCTGTATAAATCTCCTAGATCACATCTGATTTTCCACAACCTGTGTTGTCTGGAGTTCTTTGTATACTGAATGTCCTTGGACAGATATTTTCTCAATGTTTTGTCTGCGGAACATTCCAAAAACACTTTAAACTGCAGTGCAGTCCATTGAAGAGACTGTATATCTATCCCTCACAGCCTTGTTGTCATTCCCCTTGAAAATAAAAAATGGTGCTAGCGTGAATGAGGTTTATAGGCACCTCATGAGATTTATGCTCAAAATGCTGTCAACTGAATTGTGTATGTGATGCCTTAAAATACTGTCTAGGTAGGCAGGTCACCAGCCTAGGTGTGTTAAGAGCTTGCCTAAAGAGGGCAACTAAAATTGGTAACAACTCTTATTATGTGCAGTAGTTTTTGGTTGTTAATAATTATCTGATATCCCTGATTTGCTTGTCGGCTGGTCTATTTTCTGCAATTAAAAGCGTTTGGAGGCACCTGTCAGCTAGTCAGATTTGAAGACCAGCTGTCTGACCAGATGAGAACCAGCTTGGCCAGGTTGGTACTGTCCTAACTTTACAGTATTTTGGTGCATCATAGACTTCCGTGATCCATAAAAAATTCTGTCTTGGTGGGCAGTTCACCAGGTTCTGAGACACAGGCATGCTGTCATCTTTCTTGGGTTGTGTGCAAGCTGCTTGTGCAAGCGAGTCATCTGGTTCCTCTCAGCCAAGATTATCTGGTCATCAAACTCTGCCAATTGATTCATCAACTTCTAAACCAGTTGCAGGTACATTGTAGTCATATTGAATATATTTATGGTTTCATACTATAAGGATAGTTCCCCCCAAAATTTAAATTCTGTAATTATTTATTCACCCTCATGTTGTTTCACCTTTCACTTTTAATGCTTTTTTTCTGTACAATAAAAGTGAATGATGACTCATTCTGCCAAACATATTTTATATCTTCCACAGAATATCAAACATGTTTGAAATAACATGAGAGTGAGTAAATTATGACAGAATCTCCAATTTTGGGTGTGCTATCCCTTTAAGAGTGACAATCTTCTGAAAAGTAACCCATGTTACTGTTCATTTTCAGTAATAGTGGATGAGCAAACTCTTGATATTCTGGTGTCACACACGCTCTGCAGACTTGCAGCTCATGGACATTTACTCATTTACTGGATTTTCAATATTTAAGATTGAAAGTTTGGATAAAAGGCATATGAATAGAAGCAAACATAATTATGAAACATTAAACAAGTGTGTGTGTTCCTGATCAGCCATATTTAGAGGAGCCATATAAAGATGTATGTTAGGGAATAATGCTGCATACACTACATACAGGTGCTGGTCATATAATTAGAATAGCATCAAAAAGTTTTATTTCAGTAATTCCATTCAAAAAAGTGAAACTTGGATATTATATTCATTCAGTACACACAGACTGATATATTTCAAATGTTTATTTCATTTAATTTTGATGATTAAAACTGACAACTAATGAAAATCCCAAATTCAGTATCTCCGAAAATTAGAATATTACTTAAGACCAATACAAAAAAAGGATTTTTAGAAATGTTGGCCAACTGAAAAGTATGAACATGAAAAGTATGAGCATGTACAGCACTGAATACTTAGTTGGGGCTCCTTTTGCCCGAATTACTGCAGCAATGCGGCGCGGCATGGAGTCGATCAGTCTGTGGCACTGCTCAGGTGTTATGAGAGCCCAGGTTGCTCTGATAGTGGCCTTCAGCTCTTCTGCATTGTTGGGTCTGGCGTATCAAATCTTCCTCTTCACAATACCCCATAGATTTTCTATAGGGTTAAGGTCAGGCGAGTTTGCTGGCCAATTAAGAACAGGGATACATGGTCCTTAAACCAGGTACTGGTAGCTTTGGCACTGTGTGCAGGTGCCAAGTCCTGTTGGAAAATGAAATCTGCATCTCCATAAAATTGGTCAGCAGCAGGAAGCATGAAGTGCTCTAAAACTTCCTGGTAGACGGCTGCGTTGACCTTGGACCTCAGAAAACACAGTGGACCAACACCAGAAGATGACATGGCACCCCAAACCATCACTGACTGTGGAAACTTTACACTGGACTTCAAGCAACGTGGATTCTGTGCCTCTCCTCTCTTCCTCCAGACTCTGGGACCTTGATTTCCAAAGGAAATGCAAAATTTACTTTCATCAGAGAACATAACTTTGGACCACTCAGCAGCAGTCCAGGCGAGACGCTTCTGACGCTGTGTCTTGTTCAAGAGTGGCTTGACACAAGGAATGAAGCAACAACAGCTGAAACCCATGTCTTGCATACGTCTGTGCGTGGTGGTTCTTGAAGCACTGACTCCAGCTGCAGTCCACTCTTTGTGAATCTCCCCCACATTTTTGAATGGGTTTTGTTTCACAATCCTCTCCAGGGTGCGGTTATCCCTATTGCTTGTACACATTTTTCTACCACATCTTTTTCTTCCCTTCGCCTCTCTATTAATATGCTTGGACACAGAGCTCTGTGAACAGCCAGCCTCTTTAGCAGCCTCTTTAGTCCCATTACTTTTGGTCCCTTAAAAAGTGGGAGGCACATATACAAACTGTTGTAATTCCTACACCGTTCACCTGATTTGGATGTAAATACCCTCAAATTAAAGCTGAAAGTCTGCAGTTAAAGCACATCTTGTTCGTTTCATTTCAACTCCATTGTGGTGGTGTATAGAGCCAAAAAGATTAGAATTGTGTTGATGTCCCATTTACATTTACATTTATGCATTTGGCAGACGCTTTTATCCAAAGCGACTTACAGTGCACTTATTACAGGGACAATCCCCCCGGAGCAACCTGGAGTTAAGTGCCTTGCTCAAGGGCACAATGGTGGTGGCTGTGGGGATCGAACCAGCGACCTTCTGATTAACAGTTATGTGCTTTAGCCCACTACACCACCACCAATATGTCCCAATATTTATGGACCTGACTGTATCACCAGATGAGGTTTAATGAGGAAGGTTTATTATTCACAAGATACGAAGTTGGAGACATGATATATGTGCTGACAGGGAACATTTCTATATAGTCACATTTTTCTTTGCATGTCCATGTTTCAATTTAAAACACTTTATTATCTAATCAAAATAACAAAATATGCAATTGAAGTGAGGGAAACAAATATGGATGAATATTGTCAATGCAATCAAATCACCATGAGTTGTCAATGATTGCTTTTGTTTTTCATTTATTTTTCTGTTAAACTGTAGAACCAAGTTGTTCTAATAGTAAAATCCGCCAGCACCAGCCACAGAGTAAAATCTAAATGTATGCTGTTAACCGGTAGTTCCAAAAAGCAACTATCGGCACAGATTAATCTGTGAAACTGATGCATCTGTCTACTTCAGTTTGTTATCTTAAGCTAAGTCCTAATTTGTACAAACATTTGACTAGTTGAATATAATTGTTTTGTTTTCTGTCTCGTCTAGGTTGTATCAAGCACGTGTGCGGCAGAGTGCGTTTCAGTGTTTCCTGGCTGTGGTGAAGTGCGTTGAAAAACAAGTCCTTTACGGCTACTGGTCCTCCTTCATTCCAGACGCTTCATTTCAGTCCCCCCCCCTCTTACCATCCTGACTATTGCCTTGAAGGACCCCTCCCCAAAGGTAACAGACAAATGCACTGTTGTTGCTCTTTTACTTTCTTTGCATCCATTAACACTAACACTTTCTCAAAGGTGCGTGCAGGCTCTCTGCAAGTACTGTCTGCACTTCTAGAAGGTTCTCGACAGTTCCTTTCAACCGCTGAAGACACTAGTGCTCCTCGTCAGGCCTTCATTCCCTTTTCCGCCTCATTAGCCACCAGCATCAGAGAGCTGCACCGCTGCTTGCTGCTAGCACTCCTTGCAGAGTCCTCATGCCAGACTCTCACTCAAGTCTTAAAGGTAATAGTGTGTGTGTGTATATATATATATATATATATATATATATATATATATATATATACACAGTGAGGAAAATAAGTATTTGAACACCCTGCTATTTTGCAAGTTCTCCCACTTGGAAATCATGGAGGGGTCTGAAATTGTCATCGTAGGTGCATGTCCACTGTGAGAGACATAATCTAAAAAAAAAAATCCAGAAATCACAATGTATGATTTTTTAACTATTTATTTGTATGATACAGCTGCAAATAAGTATTTGAACACCTGTCTATCAGCTAGAATTCTGACCCTCAAAGACCTGTTAGTCTGCCTTTAAAATGTCCACCTCCACTCCATTTATTATCCTAAATTAGATGCACCTGTTTGAGGTCATTAGCTGCATAAAGACACCTGTCCACCCCATACAATCAGTAAGAATCCAACTACTAACATGGCCAAGACCAAAGAGCTGTCCAAAGACACTAGAGACAAAATTGTACACCTCCACAAGGCTGGAAAGGGCTACGGGGAAATTTCCAAGCAGCTTGGTGAAAAAAGGTCCACTGTTGGAGCAATCATTAGAAAATGGAAGAAGCTAAACATGACTGTCAATCTCCCTCGGACTGGGGCTCCATGCAAGATCTCACCTCGTGGGGTCTCAATGATCCTAAGAAAGGTGAGAAATCAGCCCAGAACTACACGGGAGGAGCTGGTCAATAACCTGAAAAGAGCTGGGACCACCGTTTCCAAGGTTACTGTTGGTAATACACTTAAGACGTCATGGTTTGAAATCATGCATGGCACGGAAGGTTCCCCTGCTTAAACCAGCACATGTCAAGGCCCGTCTTAAGTTTGCCAATGACCATTTGGATGATCCAGAGGAGTCATGGGAGAAAGTCATGTGGTCAGATGAGACCAAAATAGAACTTTTTGGTCATAATTCCACTAACCGTGTTTGGAGGAAGAAGAATGATGAGTACCATCCCAAGAACACCATCCCTACTGTGAAGCATAGGGGTGGTAGCATCATGCTTTGGGGGTGGTTTTCTGCACATGGGACAGGGCGACTGCACTGTATTAAGGAGAGGATGACCGGGGCCATGTATTGCGAGATTTTGGGGAACAACCTCCTTCCCTCAGTTAGAGCATTGAAGATGGGTCGAGGCTGGGTCTTCCAACATGACAATGACCCGAAGCACACCGCCAGGATAACCAAGGAGTGGCTCTGTAAGAAGCATATCAAGGTTCTGGCATGGCCTAGCCAGTCTCCAGACCTAAACCCAATAGAGAATCTTTGGAGGGAGCTCAAACTCTGTGTTTCTCAGCGACAGCCCAGAAACCTGACTGATCTAGAGAAGATCTGTGTGGAGGAGTGGGCCAAAATCCCTCCTGCAGTGTGTGCAAACCTGGTGAAAAACTACAGGAAACATTTGACCTCTGTAATTGCAAACAAAGGCTACTGTACCAAATATTAACATTGATTTTCTCAGGTGTTCAAATACTTATTTGCAGCTGTATCATACAAATAAATAGTTAAAAAATCATACATTGTGATTTCTGGATTTTTTTTTTTAGATTATGTCTCTCACAGTGGACATGCACCTACGATGACAATTTCAGACCCCTCCATGATTTCTAAGTGGGAGAACTTGCAAAATAGCAGGGTGTTCAAATACTTATTTTCCTCACTGTATATATATATATATATACACACACAGTGGCCTCAAAAAATAATTAGACTATACTTGCAATGTGTGAATGTAATTTAATTAGAAAAAGGAATGTCAAAACTAATTTTTGGAATTGCTGTTAACCAGTTGGTCCCAAGTTTATTTTAGTGGCTATATGAAGTCAGTTCCCTCAACTTACCGCAGGTGTCCTGGCAGAGTTACCAAAGGTGTAGTTCATCACATTAACTATGGATATGTTCCAGCAGTTTGACAACTATGTTCTAATTTTGAACATTATAGTGTGGTTTAAATGTCCAAATAGTTGTTGAAGCCACTTCCTTGTAGGGACTTTCCATTCACTGATATTGTTCTAAATATGTGACCCTAAACGTTTGACATTTTTAGGTAAAAGTTAAAACATTTAGTCCCTTTTGTCCCCACAAGATGCTTTGGTCAGGTATTGCTATTCTTCTGGAATATTTTCAGAAGACCGTCAGACGGTCAAAAAACCTGCTTCTATTCTGAGTTTGTACTTTGTACTCCAGTGCCTTGCTCACCTGGTGTCCAATGTGCCCTATAACCGTCTGAGACCAGGTCTGCTGAGCCCACTGTGGAAACAGATCCGTCTGTATGTGCACCACAGAGGTGGAATGTCAAGAACATTACTTGTTCAAATAAAGCAGATGAATATATTTTAAAGAAGGTATATTGCTTTGCTAATGCGGTGGAAAAAACAGTATGACACCAATGGTCAACTAGATTGAGCTAGACATTTCGAGCATGTTGCTAGGTATTGCTAGCATGTTTTGTCATATATCTAGATGTTGCTAGCATTAAATTAGGCATTGCTAGTGTGTTTCAGCATTTAGGTAAACATTTCTAGCATGTTTTAGCATGCAGCTTGGTGTTGCTAGCATGTTTTAGCATTTAACATTTCAGCATTAAAGGAATTCAAATGACACTTGTTCAGTCTATGTCTTCAGAAGATGTATAAGTCTGGGTGAGAAACAGATAAACATTTAAATCCTTTTTTTTTACTTATAAATATCCACTTTCAAGTTCTTGTGTTTTTGGCAATTCAATTCTTTGAGCATATTGCCACCTATTGGGCAGGGAGGAGAACAGACTTTTTATATTCTAAAGTTATAGATATATTGCTTCTGAAAGTCATATGAATTACTTTTATGCTGCCTCTATGCGGTTTTGCGGTTTTCAAAGTTCTGGTCACCATCCACTTGCATTTTATTGACAAACAGAGCTGAGATATTCTTCTAAAAATCTTAATTTGTATTCAGCAGAAGAATGAAAGTCATACACATCTGTGATGGCATGAGGGTGAGAAAATGAGAGCATTTAAATTTTTTGTGAACTATCCCTTTAATTTGATGCATTGAAGAAAAAAGTAATATGTGTTTGGAACAACATGGTGGTGAATTGTGACAATTTATATTATTAACAATAATATTATTATTATTAGTCATTCTGTAATGCATGTTAAATGTGTATCATGTACTGGAGTATAAGAGTAAACATCCATTACATTATATGTAATTAGTTACTCACAACTTCATTATTCTTTTTCTTAAATACTTACACTTACTTTTAATTTTTTACATTATTACTTTT
Organism: Moxostoma hubbsi; assembly: GCA_032164185.1. Taxonomy (NCBI): domain Eukaryota; kingdom Metazoa; phylum Chordata; class Actinopteri; order Cypriniformes; family Catostomidae; genus Moxostoma; species Moxostoma hubbsi. The sequence goes on along the minus strand of JAVLUX010000151.1, from coordinate 3,368,556 downwards.
ACTTGTGCATACTTGAGTAATTTGCTTTTTTAAGTAATTGTATTTTACTTGAGTAAAGTTTTTGGCTACTCTACTCACCTCTGGTCCCAGGTAAATAAAGGTTGTATAGGTGCAACACGATACTTCTAAAAATAGAGGGGGGAGTTCACTAAGAATGAATTGCACCCATTGAAAGTGCTGTTCATTTGCACACAGTTGCTGTGTCCAAAACCGTGTACTGTCACAGTGTTACGTATTTGATGAGGGACGCGCTTATCTGCCAGCTAAATGGTACATTCTTTTAGGTATGCACGTATTGGAGTATTATGAATAGATTTTGGACATACTTCATCCGGGGATGTGGGCATTGACCTGTGACCCGCATATATAACATAACAACCGCAAAAATTATCTACTCTCTTTGCACAATTTCAGCACAAGGAACAATTATATTGGTATATGTAGCAGTTCAAGTTGAGAAGAGCCATCAGACTCGCAGTTCACCGACGTTCTTTTAAATCTAACATTTTGAACGTGACATTGCCTCAGTCCATTATAGGATCGTTAAGTGTCCAGTCGATCCGCACTTCAGAATCTTGCCGGAAATAGTAGGTCACCCAGGTATTTCTTGCTTACTGCTTCATGAATTCTGTGGATTCGGACATACTCCAATGATATACTGTTTTTGGCATATGATAAAGTAGAGAAGTATGGATATTCGGACACAGCGAATATCCATATTGTATTGGGAGCCTTTAGCCTCCTTGTTAGTGCACCCGTCTCACACTAGTGATGCTGTTTCGAGTCCCGTTTGGAGCAGGGCGAGCAGGGCCGTTTACACGAATCCATAGCAAATTAAGCTTTTTGTTGACTAATATATATTCACTTTACCAGATGCAAGGTTTCAGCAACAGAGAATCATGGAGGGGTAAAGAAAAATCAACAATCTACATCGATTTTTGCAAATAACCTATAGTTCCCTCTGCACAGATTAATCGGTCGACCACTAATCCAGATACACGAATCATCTCTTTAACATGCCAAACGTACTCTGCTTCTGGATATGCCAGGTAATAACATGCCTCTCCATTATTTGATGAGTTACCACTGCCGTGTTTAATAGATAATGTGTACAAACAAATCTTTTAAATTAATTTCAGTTTACCGGCTGCTTTTCTTGGGTGGTAACAGTGCAGTGTTAAATGTGCTGAATATAAAGCACAGAGTTCTGTAAATTAAGTGCAATCTATAATGAGCCTAAGTTACATAGAAACAAGGCATGTTTGTCTTGGTTTAAAAATGTAAGAGTAAAGACACAGCTCTATTTCAGCATTGAATGCACCTTCTTGAACTAGATTGCGGGTGGTTAGTTAATAAAAGTGAAAGGCATCATGCAAAACTTGCACAACTACTGAGTGAATTTGCCTTTCAATTTACTGAAGGTGTAATGTTTGTCTGATTCCCTGACAGGTGGTTCAGTTCTGGTCAGAGGTCTTGGCTGGTCTGGTGATTGGAGCTTTACAAAATGTGAAACATCCCACTCTTCAGACCAGTGCATGTGACACTTTCTCATTTATTTTACCACAGGATTTCAGCCAGCTGCCCATTAGTGTTTGCTCTCTTGTTGAGTGTCAATTTGTCTGTTTCAAAAGTCATTTGATAATTTTTGGCATTTAATTGAAAGTTTTAGCTCATTTATGATTTCTGTGTATTTATGTGTGTATTAATATCTGCAGGACAAGACACAGGTTCTGTGTATCAAAATACTGCTGGGATTGACGTACAGTGAAAACGTCACATTACTGTTGTAACCTCCGTTCCCTAAGGGAGGGAACGAGACATTGTGTTGAATGAAGTGACACAAGGGGTCTTCCTTGGGAGCCTCGCGTTCCTCTGAACTTGAGAAAAGGTCAATGAGAATATGGCAGACAGAATTTGCATGTCCCGCTCCCAGACATACGGGTATAAAGGGAAGCGGGCGTGCATCTGTCAGTCAGGTCTTTGCACCGAGGAGCTGAGAATAAGGTACGGCCTTTTACAGTAGTAGGTCTAGTGTCATAGCAGAAGGGACACAATGTCTCGTTCCCTCCCTCAGGGGATGGAGGTTACAACAGTAACCGTGACATTCCCCTTTTGTCACTCAATCGAAGTTGTGTCAATGAATTGACACAAAGGGTCCCATTCAAAAGCGCCATGCACTAGAACAGCTGACATAGGTGCAAGCAGGCTGCTGCGTGCTAGAAGCAACTGTATCGGCTGCACGTAACCCTTCCCAACGCCCCCAGAAAAAGGTGTCATATACAGACCTTAGGTTCCCAGCACCCCTGAGGGGGGAACAGGTGCTATATGACTAGCATGGGAGCAAGCCCGGCAGCCGTGGCCTTTTCTCTCTCTATGTCTCTCGCATAGAGTGTGAAGCGGCTGGTGCATGTGGGAGCGGTGCGGTTGTAGGTCCTGCCAGATGAGGGAGCAGCTCTACAAACATGGCAACCAGGGGCTGTGGGACTGCCCAAGGGAGACACGGGTCTGACGACAGGGGCAGCAATTAAATCACAGGGAGTTGCCTGAAGAGGGAATTTAGCCTGTGGAGCCCTAACGCAGTACAGAACACTTGTGGCTTTTAGTGGGTCTGGTCGCAAATTGCTCCCCTGAATTCGCAGGCCAGAAGGCTAGAGAGGAAGAACATCCAGGAAGCGAAGCTTAGTGGCTAACCTGGGAGAGAAAGCGCACTGGATCAACAAGGTGAAGGGTGCTGGGTGCAAGCGGAACATCCGGTTGGTTGTTCTACTGGCTCAGACCTGACAAAACACAGGACGAGACCGACTCAACACTGAGATTGTAAAATCTCGCAATGGTATTGGGTTTTGCCCAGCCCGCTGCTCTGCAGATGTCTGCTAGGGAGGTGCCGTTGGACAGTGCCCACAAGGATGCCACACTTCTCATTGAGTGTGCTCGAACCCGCAAGGGGGCGGGCACGGCCTGGGTCTGTTAAGCCAGAAAGATGGTGTCAATGACCCAGTGAGCTAACCTCTGTTTGGAGATGGCGTTCCCTTTCTGCTGTCCACCAAAGCAGACAAAGAGCTTCTCTGAACATCTAAAGCTCTGAGTGTGGTCCAAATAGATATGCAAAGCACGTACCGGACACAGTAATGACCCAGTAATGGGTCTGCCTCCTCCTGGTGCAGTGCTTGCAGGTTCACAACCTGATCCCTGAAGGGGGTTGTAGGAACCTTGGGCACATAGCCTGGTCGCGGCCTCAGGATAACGTGAGTATGTGCAGGACCGAACTCCAGCCAGGTGTCACTTAACCAAGGACTTGCCGTACACTGCGTCGTGGTGGGCCACGATAGCAGCTACATACACCTTCAAGGTGGAGGGGGACAGCCTCCCCTCCAGCATCTCTTGCAGAAATGAAAGCACTGACCGAACTGCGCATCTCTGCGAGTCTTCGACTTGGGAAGAACACCAATTTGCGAACAAGCGCCACTTCAGGTCATAAAGTTGCCTGGTGCAGGGAGCTCTGGCTTGGTTGATAGTGTCTACGACTGCAGGTGGTAGATCACTCAGATCTTCCGTATCCCGTCCAGGGGCTAGACGTGGAGGCTCCAGAGGTCTGGGCACAGGCGCCAGAGGGTCCCCGTCCCTGAAAAAGAAGGTCCTTCCTCAGGGGGATTTTCCAGGAAGGTGCTTTCGCGAGAGCGTGAGATCTGAGAACCAAGTCCGGGTGGGCCAATAAGAGGCCACCAAGGTGACTTGTTCCTCATCCTCCCTGATCTTGCACAGCACCAGTGCAAGAAGGCTCACTAGGGGAAATGCGTACTTGCGCAGCCCCCAGGGCCAGCTGTGTGCCAACGCGTCTGTCCCAACAGAGCCAAGACCAGCCAAGACCTCTGACCAGAACTGAACCACCTGTCAGGGAAACGGACAAACATTACACCTTCAGTAAATTGAGAGACTCAGGGAGTACCAGAGCGGGCAGTGATTGTTGTCCTGGGAGGCAAAGAGGTCTACTTTAGCCATGCCAAATCGGCCCCAAATCAGCTGGACCACCTGGGGGCGGAGCCTCCACTCTCTGCTGGGCGAAACCTGTCGTGACAGCACGTCCGCCTTCGTGTTGCGGTTGCCATGATATGAGTGGTGTGCAGCGACCTGAGTTGCTGCTGACTCCAAAGGAGGAGATGGCAGGCGAGTTGTGACATTTGATGAGAGTGTACGCCGCCATGGCGATTTATTTACGCTACCATCACTGTGCTGTCTGAACGAATCAAGACGTCCTTGCCCTGAATCAGCGGGAGAAACCTCCGCAGGGCAAGGAATACAGCCAGCAGCTCTAGGAAGTTAATGTGCCAACGCAGCTGGGTCCCTGTCCAGGAGCCAGTTGCAGCGTGCCCGTTGCACACAGCACCCCAACCCTGTTGAGAGGCATCTGTGGTGACCACGACACGTCTGGACACCTGCTGTAGGGGGACTCCGGCCCACAGAAAACAGAGGTCTGTCCAAGGGTTGAAAGTCTGACGGCAGGAGGGGGGGATTATCAACACGGTATGTGCCACGGCGCCATGCCCATCTTGGGACTCGAGTCTGAAGCCAGTGCTGAAGCGGTCTCAACACGAGTGGTGCGACCGTGGTTGAGGATACCCTATGCCCCAGGAGCCTCTGGAATTGTTTTAGAGGAACCGCTGTGCCGGGCTCGAATAGAGCAAGTCACCTGAGCACTGAGTGTGCACGCTCGCTGGTGATGCGTGCTGTCATTGAGACTGAGCTGTCATTTAGACTGAGACTGTCATTGAGACTGAGGCTGAGGTGCTTGAGCACCTGGTCCCTGTGAGCGCATAGTAACTCTCGAAAGTGAGCCAGAATGAGCCAGTCGTCGAGGTAATTGAGTATGCAGATGCCCACTTCCCGTAGAGGAGCAAGGGTTGCCTCTGCGACCTTGGTGAAGATGCAAGGGGACAACGACAGGCCAAAGGGGAGGACCTTGTACTGATATGCCTGGCCGGTGAACGCAAACTGTAGAAAGGGTCGGTGTCAAGGCAAGATGGAGATGTGGAAGTATGTGTCCTTCAGGTCTTCCGCTGTGAACCAATCTAGCTTTTGAACGCAGGTTAGAATCCGTCTCTGCATGAGCATTTTGAACGGAAGTTTGTGTAAGGCCCGGTTGAAGTTTGTGTAAGGCCCTCGCAAGTCCAAGATTGGTCGCAACCCGCCGCTTTTCTTTGATATGATGAAGTAAGGGCTATAGAAACCCTTCTTCATCTCGGCTGGAGGGACGGAGTCTATCGCATCCTTGAGAAGCAGAGTCTTGATCTCTGCCCTGTAAAGTGCTGGCTTTTTCGCCGCGTATGGAGGTGGAGCGAATACCACTGAAACGAGGCGAGAGCCGTTGAATTGAATCATGTAGCTGAGTCGGATGGTCCTGGCCAACCAACGTGACAGGTTGGACAGCGAAAGCCACGCGTCCAGACTCCGCGCCAGGTGCACTAGAGGGATGATTGGCTTTGACGTACCGGGTCGGGCTTCGTTGCGGGGGAAGGCAGAAGAGCGCCACGAGGCTTTGGTGCACTTATCTCGCTCTGCACACACGGCAGGGGGCGGGTTAGAGACTGAGGAAGAGGTCCTCGAAAGGTGTCTTCGGAATTCGTCAGTGCTGGCCTGCCGGGGCTGAGCTGTCGTGGGTCCGGAGGTAAGGTGACTGCGTCACCTGTTGTTTGACCAAAGGAGGATACCCTCAGCGGGAAGGCGGGGTGCGAGGTGCACTGGTTTGGCAACGACGCTGCATGATGTGAGAAATCTCCTCCATCTGCCTTTTCACTGCTGAAAACTGCTGGGCGAAGTCTTCAACAATGTCGTCGAAGTGGCCAAGCTGGGAGACGGGGGTTGAGAAAGCGTGCCTCGTCAACATTGGGCATCTCGATCATGTTCAGCCAGAGGTGGCGCTCCTGAACCACGAGGGTGGCCATCGCCCGCACGAGTGTCTGCGCTGTGACCTTCGTGGCTCTGAGAGCGAGGCTGGTTGCAGAGCGCAGTTCCTGCAGCACGTCGGATTCGGGACTACCCAGGTGCAGATTTTTGAGTGGCTTGGCTTGGTGGACCTGCAGGAGAGCCATACCATGCAGGGCGGAGGTGGCCCCTCTGGTGGTGCTGTAGGCTTTTGAGGTCAGTAATGACATCATCCTACAGGCCCTGGAGGTGAGCACCGGGCTGTCCCCCCAGGTGGTGGTGTTCTCGGAATACAGGTGGATCGCAACCGCTCTGTCCACCTGGGGGACCTCCGTGTACCTGTGGGTCTGCCCTGCCGTCCAGGGTAGTGAGAGAGAATGAGCGGAGGGGTCGGTTCCGGGCAGTAAAAGGTGCCCTCCATGACCGCGTCAGCTTGTCATGCACTTCCGGGAAGCGTAGCTGGGAACGGCTCCCTGAGCCGAAGTACCAGTCGTCGAGCTGTGAAGGCTGTGGGGAGAACGGAGGGTTCCAATCCAAGCCCATGCTCACTGTAGCCTGGACAAGCATGTCGGCCATCTGCGTGTCAGCCTCAGAGTGGGCGGGCTGGCCCGAAAGCAGCAACCCAGTCGAGTCCTCTGCGTGAGATGCCTGGATGCTCTCCAATGCAGCGGCAATGTCGTCATCCAATTCCGGGGGGCTCAAGGGAGAATGCCGGCTGGCCGCGAGGCAAGCCGCACTCATCCTGAGCTTGGACGGAAGCAAGCGAGTGTGTCGGGGGGGCGGGTTGTTCATGGGGATTTACCCGGAGAAACTGAGCCCATTGTCATACCCAAATCGTCTTCATCGCCAGGGAAGAACGAGCGGGGGGGGTTTGGGGGGGGGCTGAAGTGGCATTCACCTTCAGGAAGGAGAGCTGCGACTGCAACACTGCCATGGTCATGTTCTTGCAGTGTGTGCATGGACCATCCACAAACGGCGCCTCAGTGTGATCGCTGCCCAGGCACACGAGGCAGCATCTGTGGCCGTCAGTCTTGGAGAGATATCGACCACATCCAGGAACTACACAGAGGCGAAAGGACATCTTCAAAAAGACTTCAATGCCTGTCTGTGTATTGCTCTTTTATGAGTGAAAACTCAAGCACATATAGAAATACAAACTCCTTTAAGGAGGGGAAAACACTCTTTCAGACAGTGAAAGCGCTGTCGAAGCGCACAGGGGCGTGGACTGCACAGCATGCAGAGAGAGAGAACGCCGCTGGAAATGCGCCGTTAGGTCCAACAGCAGTGCTTCTTGCCAACAGAGATGAGTGGAACAGTGGGGATATTCAGCTTGCTGTTGCACAACTGCTCGGCTCCGAAGAAAAAGTCTGACTGACAGACGCATGCCTGCTTCCCTTTATACCCGTATGTCCAGGGGCGGGACATACAAATTCTGTATTTCTCATTGGGCTTTTCTCAAGTTCAGAGGTACGCAAGGCTCCCAAGGAAGACCCCTTCTGTCACTTCATTCGACACAACGTCAAGTGAGTGACAGAAGGGGAACTGTCTTGTGAAAGTGGCAGCATTTAGAGTGCTGGGTGTTTATATCCTCTTTCCCTGCCTCAGAGAGGTACAGTCAGTGTCAATGTTTTCACAAACTTAATGAGATTTGACTCTTATTTTAATTTGTAGTATTCTTATAGGGGCCATATCATTCAACTATTTTATCAGCTAATTTTGTCCTTAGTGTTAAAGGAATATTTCACTGTTCAATACAAGTTAGGCTCAATTGGCAGCATTTGTGGCATAATGTTGATTAACAAAAAAATTATTTTGACGTGTCCCTCCTTTAAAAAAAAGAAAAAAATGTAGGTTATAAACAGGCACAGGTACAATGGAAGTGAATGTGGCCAAGTTTTGGAGGGTTTAAATGCAGAAATGTGAAGCTAACAATTTAACAAACCACTAACATACATTTTTCTGCTGAAACTTTTTTTATTATTTGAGCTGTAAAGTTGTATAAACCATTGTTTACTGGGATTACGGGGTTATAGCATTACGTCATCATGGTAACGGAGTTGTAAAATTGGCTATAACTTTACACAGAAAAGGTTGGTAAGCAATTTTATCACACTAAAACCATGTCAACACACATATTGTTTACATCTTGTGGGGAAACTTTTGAAACAGTGAATATTTGGCCCCATTCATTTCTTTTGTAAGTGCCTCACTGTAACACAGATATCAACATTATGCCACAAATGCTGTAAATTGAGCTCAGTTTGTATTGAACCCAGAATACTCCTTTTCATTTGAGTTTTTCATGACCTTTTTTCTGCCCTTTCTCTGACATTTAGAATTATATGTGTTCTTTCTGCTGCTGTGCCTTTAAGACTTCTATGCAAACATCCTTAATCTGTGGAAAATTTCTCATGATATTACCTTTAACTTTAATTTGCTACATTTTGTTTTTAAATTGGGGCAGGGGAGTTGGGCCACTGTTGGGCCCTTGAGCAAGGCCCTTGTCACTAACTGATCCAGGGGTGCCGTATCATGGCTGACCCCAGCTTAGCTGGGATATGCAGAAAAAAAAAATATTTCACTCTATTTGTGCAAATGTATAATGTGTGACAAAAATAATGGCTGCTTCTTCTAACTGAAAGTGTATCACTAGATTGCCTATTGTATAACCAACATATCTCTCAGTTTCACTAAAACACTTCATACCAGATTTGATCATGAAGAATCAAACTGATAATAGTGATATTTTCCATGCACAGGATGTGATGTTTGTGGCAGACACAGCTAATGCCATACTCACTGCTCTGGATGATCGCTCTCTCAATGTCCGTGCTAAAGCAGCCTGGTCACTAGGCAACCTCACAGACACACTCATTGTCAACATGTGAGTGACAAGCATTCGCAAAACTGTAAATGTGTTCGTGAGCTGAGTCTGGCAGAATAATGATATTCATGTTATGAATAAGTGTCCTCTCCTCCTCAGGCAGTCAGTGGGGCTTGAGTTTCAGGAGGAGTTCTCTGGTATGTTGCTGCTGAACATGCTTAGATCAGCCACCAAAGCCTCAAGAGAAAAAGACAGGGTATGTTGAATTGCTTGTGAAGTTCCTCATGTGTATGTGGCTTTGAGTAAAAGTGTATGCTCAATGATGAATGATAAAAGGTCAAATAGAAGAAATTAGTGTCTGCGTGTGTTCGCGTTGACGTCTAGTTGCTAGAGTGCTCTGAATACCTTAAGTATTAAACTTCAGGGTGCCTGGGTAGCTCAGTGAGTATTGACACTGACTACCACCCCTGGAGTTGTGAGTTCGAATCCAGGGCATGACGAGTGACTCCAGTCAGGTCTCCTTAGAAACCAAATTGGCTCAGTGCTAGGGAGGTTAGAGTTACATGGGGTAAACTCCTCGTGGTCACGATTAGTGGGGCATGTGGTAAGATTTGCGTGAATCGCGGAGAATAGCATGAGCCTCCACATGCTGTGAGTCTCCGTGGTGTCATGCACAGCGAGCTACATGATAAGATGCACGGATCGACTGTCTCAGAAGTGGAGGCAACTGAGACTTGTCCTCTGCCACCCAGAATGAGGTGAGATATCGCACCACCATGAGGAGAAAAGGGGATAAAAAAAGTATTAAACTTCAGTGCGTAACTTGTCCTGCACCGTTTGTACTACAGATATGAATACACAAGAAAACAAACAAAAGGCACCTTTTATAATGTATCATAGACTTATTCTGTGAGTGATGGTTTGTAAACACGGTAAGAGCTTTGTTTGTTATAGGTAAAGAGCAATGCTGTCCGTGCACTGGCGAATCTGCTTCACTTCCTGCCGCCGGTGCACCTGGGCAAGCCTGTGTTTGAGCAGCCTCTTCAGGAGGACATGAGTGCACTAACTGATACATTCAGAGGGGATGCCACCATGAAGGTACACTGGAATGCCTGCTATGCACGCGCAATGCCTTCAGAAATCACAACCTGCCTCTGGGTGAGTGCAGATACACAAAAAATCTGTAATTTTTGCATTATGATCAGATGCATAATTTTCATTTGGCATGCAATAAAATGGCTAGGAAAAATCCCATAGACCTAAAATAAAAGACTTGAGTCATATATAGGACCCAAAATATTATAAAGACTTAAGGGTGGACACTTGTGACAACCCCCCAATCACCTTAGCAACTGCATAGCAACTCTCTAGCAACCACATAGCTTCATGCTAAAAACCCCTCAGAACACTTTAGCAACATAAATTCACAAAGACCACATACATGTTACATATATCCAAAATACCGAGTTCCACTGTCATGGCAAACCAGGGAATTTTAATATTGTAATTGCCTGCCCTGAAGAAGTCATGGCAATTTATATAATGACAACACAGTTTAAAGGTTAAACAAAAAAAACATTTACTAATGTCATCTTGGACTTACAATGACACCTGATGGTGTGGATGCAGCATCATTCAAAATGAATAGTTTTCAGTTACAGATGCCATTATAGAAATTCACTATTCACAATCAGCCATGATTAATTTAATCCATGAGTGAAAGTGTCCAAAAACTAAACAGTTATGAGATTAAGTGAGTAGTATTCAGCTGGTCATGTGATTCTAAAATAGCAGCACTCATGAGGGCACCCCTGCCCCATGATGAATAAAAACAGCTTTTATATTGTTACTGAGATGACTAGAGTTCTCAACTCATGTGAGTGGTCATGATTTTATACATATGTTTAAAAATTACAATTTATTTATTTAGGAGTAAATCTTTTTTAATAGGGTAAAAATGAATAAGTGCACCATTTAAGGTTCTAAAATATTTTATCATCCTGAACGTGACGTTCCATTATCTTCACCTTCAGGTACAGCTGTATGGTCCAAGGAAGCTTACTCTGCCCAACCCTACGTCGTCACTTCCTGCAAGTACGCATCAAATCTGCAGCTGCGCTTTCCGTTCCTGGGACACGGATTGCTACAGAGACCCTCAGCAGTTTGCCGAGGTGTGGCTTACACTTGCTCAAGCCCTTGAACACAGTGAAGAAACAGAGGACTTTCTTGAATATGGTTATTGCGCTAGTTTATGTACTCTGTCTTGCTCTCCTGCACCTGCTGTCCTTATGCCTGCCTGATGACCTTCCAGCCCTGAGGTCATCGCTGAGTGACCAGTCTTGACCAGTTCTTCAGGGCTTCCTAGTTTGTTACCTTAGCAACAGGGGAGTGGCTTTGGTTTCCAGGGAAGATGGTGTCATTGGGGATGAGGTGGGGATCACACGGTGCCTGAAGATGGCTTGATGATGCTCGGTGAGGCATTGACAAGGCTGAAGAGACTGCAAGGACAGCCTGTGTTGGACAGCTGTGAGGAACTGAAGACTGTGGTGGATTTCTTACAGGATGTAGTGAGGGATTTAGAGGTGATGAAAGCATCTGACAGACAAGATTAATCTTTTACACATGGCAAAACACCACAGCAATCAAAGTGAAATTACAGATACATGATTAAGCCATATAACAAAAGTCTGTTTGACATTTAAATGAATAGTTCACCCAAAAATAACGATTTTGTCATCATTTACTCACCCTCATGTTATTCCAAATGCAAATGACTTACTTTCTTCTGTGGAACATTTAAGAAAAGGTTAGGAGTATGTTAGTCTCAGCCACCATTCACTTACATTGTATGGAAAAAAGAAGCGGTGAAAAAGAATGGTGACTGGCTAACATTCTGGTCCACGGTAGAAAGAAAGTCATACAGGTTTGGAACAACATGAGGGTGTGTAAATGAAATGACTTCTCAAGTTTGGGTGAACTATCCCTTTAAGAATGTCTTTTAGATTGTGTGTGTGTGTGTGTGTGTGTGTCTGTCTGTCTGTCTGTCTGTGTGTGATTTACCTAATATTATTGGAAACTATTTCTTTGGTCTATACAGAGTGTGCAGACTGATGTTATTGTGATTTAACTAATTCATTGTGGCATCATTCCCCTCAGTTTGAGTTGTTTTAAGTAACAATTTTACACTAACTCAATTGTAGTAAGATTATAGGCCTAGTTATCTTATTGAAACTAAAAATACTAAATAAACACACATTTCCCTGCAAGTATCAAGGGAATTTAATTGGGCTTGCAATAAAAAATAATTTTAATTAAACTGGACAAATTGTTTCACTTGAAGGAAAATCTTAACTTTTACTAAGCCGTGTCCAAAACATCAGGAAATAAGATAAAAGCTTTATGTGTAGCTGACTTTGCTGTTTCTTCAAAATCCTCAATTATAGATATAGATATCTGATATAGAATATTATCTTAAGAGAGCAAATTATTCACACACACACAAACAAACACATACATGCATGCTTAATAATGAGCATGTATGCACAGAAAGAGTACAGTTAATGCAAATTAATATGCATATATACAGTGTATATATACTCAGTGACCACTTTATTAGGTACACCCGTACATCTACTGATTCATGTGATTTGTCTAAGCAACCAATCGTGTGGTAGCAGTGCAGTGCAAAACAGAATTCAGATATGTACAATTGTGGTGAGCAGAAGAGCATCTCAGAATGCACAACATGTCGAACCTTGAGGCAGATGGGCAACAGCAGAAGACCCCGTTGGGTTCCACTTCTGTCAGCCAGCTGCGTACCTAAGCAGAAATCGAGATATATAAGACCAGGCTATGCTTATCCAGTCTTTAACTGTCCAGTTTTGGTGAGCCTGTGCTCACTGCAGCCTCAGCTTTCTGTTCTTACTGCATGTATGGAATATTTTAGACATTGTCTCACCCACTTAAATGTTTCATTTCAGAATTTAGAAGGTGCCATTAAATTAAGATGAGGCACCTGGGCTCAACTAGGGAGCTATTGCTCCATCAAAGAGTTATACACTCCAATGTGATTGTACCTCTCCAGTTTTTAAGTCATTCGTTCTTGGGACTGAACCGGTAACTTACAGTATATTAGCAGCCATTAGTTTAATCATTAGATTACTACTACACCTCATTCCTGTTTTTTCTTTTTAACAGTTGCATCATTAAGATGTACATAAGCAGGTTTGTGATGCTCTGTAATGTGTTGTTCTATAGAATAATATTATATACATTTTAATAGTAATTTAAATGTAATTTGATAATTTTAATAATTTTCTAATAAAGAAAAGTATACTGTATAAATGTCCCGAAAGGTTCAAAGAGATAAGTCCATAAAGCACTCAAAAAAGAAAACTTTCAGTTTTACTCAATCCTCCCATGGTCACATTACTCAAAACATTAATGTAACCAAGATAACTTAAATGAACGATGATGAGTTGAAATGAGTTGATCAAACTAGTAATAGTGTCTTGTCAATTTTACTAATTTATTGGGTAGAGGATTTCTTGTTCCCAGCATGCTTTACATGTGACTTTACAGGGAGAGTAAATGTTAAAATAACTTGCTTTTTTGTGTCTTTGTGCAAGATGAATGTAAAGGGAGAGACTTGTTCGTGTTTAATGTTTTGTTATGTTGAGATTTTAAAGAATTTCTGTTTTGTAGTTTGGGGTTATTAAGGTTACCATCATGGTGAAGAGTTGAGCTTGAGCTTAGATTGAGGACCAATACATTTAAAAAATTTATGTAATGCTTTGTCCATTTAGCAATTTCTGTGTTAACCATAGCAAACTTACTTAGTTGCACCCAGTAGTGCTTCCCACCAGCATACTGTATATTTAGCGTGCTAACACATATTTTGAAATGTTACATTATGTTGAATTTAATTGATTCAGTTAGGTTCCTATACTTGAAGTATTTGAATTCAAATTACATGGTCATTTAGTTTAAGAAAACTTATTTCAAATGTGGAACCACTATCCATGATTGAATCAAGTTCAACTAAGGTTCAATGCCCAAATTTATTGGGCTCAGATTGTAAAAGGGTGGTTCAAGGAGCATGAGGAATCATTTTCACACATGAATTGGCCACCACAGAGTCCTGACCTTAACCGCATTGAAAGTCTTTGGGATGTGCTGGAGAAGACTTTACAGAGTGGTTTGAATCTCCTGTCGTCAATACCGCCTTTAGCTTGGATCATGGTGTGCATTCGTCATGGCATTGTTTCTACAGCTCCGTAAACACTTAAGCACAACAATTTTTTATTCAATCTATTTAACAAATTAAATAAACATATCAGAAAATGTAGAATCAAATTAGATAAAATCAAACCCTTCCCCCCAAACACACAAAAAACCATAAAAAGTATACTTTCAAAATACAATCAAATTGCACACACACATTTAAAACTAGACATCCCGCTCCACTACCCCTCCCCGAAAACCTTCCAAAAAGACCAAATATCTGCCCCATTTCCATAATGGGGCAAGTTTAAATCTTTCTCCCATAATCTCTTGAGAGACGTTGATGCTTCGTCCCCCAGATTCTGAATTAGCCGGGAGTAATACACTGATGCCTCATGACCTTTTCCAAAAGCAGTAATCACCACTCACAGAGGGTGGGGGGGGGGGGTGCATGCTACTCCCAAAAGTCGCAACACTTTTGTCCATACGGAGTGCAAATGTGAGATAACGGGTGTAACTTAACTTCTCCGATTCGTTTGATAGAAAGGCTTTGCAATGACAAAATAGCAGCTATAACTTCCTGTTCAACACAAAAAGGCCAGATGTCTGAGACTGAATGCATAATAAAAAAACAAAATCTTGGGTAGGCCTAGCCCACCTTTATCAATCGTCCTATGCAGTTTACTGAAATGTAATATGGGACGTTTCCCATTCCTAAAGAAGGACTTCGCTATGCTATCAAATTGTTTGAAATAAGAGAGGGGGACACCTATAGGGAGAGATTGTAGCAGGTAGTTAAATTTTGGAATAAATTAATTTTAATAACATTAACCTTCCCAATCATCGATAAATGTAATGAAGCCCTCGATTTTTATGGAAATAAAATACCCAAGTACTTAATGCCCTGCTTGGGCCACTGGAAGGCGCCCGGCTGGAAAGCTGCTACTGGACATTATGCTGTCAGAGCCAAAGCTTCGGATTTAGACCAATTGACTCTGTATCCTGAGAACTTCGAAAAGGCATTAATAAATCTGTGGAGGCAAGGCATAAATCTAGTAGGGTCAGAGACGAATAATAAAATATCATCTCCGTGAAGCAGAAGCTTTTGCGCCACACCTCCCGCCATCAAAGCTGGAAAATCATCCTCCTTTCTTGTGGTTCCAGGGCAAGACAGAACAATGGGTAAAGAGACAGTAAAATAATCTGAAATTAATCCATTTGTTTGTACCACTACTGCCGGGTGTCTATAAAGTAACTTAATCCATTCAATTAAATATTCCCGAACCAAAGCATTTCCAAAATTCTAATTTTTCCAAAATGCGTCTTGGTCGCTAACGGATTAGCAGCTAATTCCCTCTCCGATGATTCCAGATAATCGATCCGTCTCTCGACATCTGACAAACTTGTAATCAAATTTAGTCTCCATCGCAGTAATTGTTCGACATATTATGGCCAGATCCTCAAAGTCTGCAACGACTTTCGGCAGATTTCATCAATTCACGCCGTATTTCTTTCTGTTCACTGTCTGAATTGAGTCCAAATCATCCCATGGCGTCACGTGACTCCCATTAATGTATTTCTTTTATTTACTTTTATATATTAAAATCATGACTATTGTTGCATAACTAATAATTTTTTTTACCATGTTTCCATTATGGAAAAGCAACAGTAACTGTCTAAACTCTAAGTGAATAAAGATCACCTTAAAAAGTTGCAATGAAATTAGTGATACATTATGGTTTGATGACTCCTTGATTGACTTCGTCCCTCAGAGGCCTCGGGATCACTGATGCATGAGAGAGAAAGCAGCAGGAGGAGTGCAATCAGGATGAAGATGAGAACAGAACGTGTGATTCCTGTGAAGATCAGATCAAGCGAGCGTGAGGTTCAGTGGGCAGAGTCCACTCGTCTTTAACAGGAGGAGGAGTGCTGATTCAAGCATGTCTGTTCCTGAGCACTCACCCTTATCCCCCTCTTCCCACTGGGGGGCTGGAGAGGTGGGGAAAGGACAATTAAGATGTGATGAGGGACAATTAAGTGCTTTAAAAGACATCAAAACCTCTTTACTAATGAATGTTTCAGGTTAATGAAGAAAATACACAGTGAGAAGCTGTTATACTTCCATCGATGGTTCTAGTTTGTTATAAATGTTATGAAACATAACATTCTGGAATATCAAATAGTGCTGTGATAAAGATAATGCTTCATTGGTTGGTGTGAAATCCGAAATATTGAAAATATGGTTAGTTAACATGTCCTGCGGTGTGACAGGCTGCACTTCATCTAAAACTATTTTATACAGCATTTTGCTTTTTCTTTATAATTATTATTATACATGCAGCTTTTATTAACTTGAGAGACATATATTTGTACTTTAACAAATTAATTTGTCACATTGCAAGATCATATAAAATTAACTTAAGGCAAAAAAGGTGATTAAAAATGAAAAAATAAATAAAAATAATCCTAAATGGTGACCTGTTAAACCACCTGAAATTATACAAATACATTTTAACATAAAATCTTTTTTTTTTTTTAAAGTGGACATGCTATGTTTTGACAACCCATATAAAATACTTGTTTTCTAGAAAGATGGTAGATGTTAACATTGTTTGTGTTGGTTGAAATATTTACAACACATTAGTTAAGGAATACTTGAGTAACCATTTAGCTATAACTGTGTATATGGGTGTGTGATGTGCCTCGAAATGAGAGTAATGAGTAAAAGGAGACAGAAAGAGCTGCCAATATCATGACGCATCAACACCTCTTCTGGCTTGCTGTACATGTGGATCTCAGACATTTGAAGTGTCTGAAACTGTGCCCTCATCACATGCTCAGCCTGAAGTTATTCGCTTTTGTATATTTACAGTGACACTTGTCTTCACATTTTGACCCTTCATGAGGAGTCATTAAAGTTTTCTTTTGTACATTGCATCCATAAAAAGAACATGCATTCTTTACTGTGTTATATAACCACAGTACAGCACCATAACTTTTCACTTAAGTGCTGTTATAGTCTTGGGATCTGTACAATTTACGTTTAACGTCAAATGATGTTTGCAAACACTGAATGGGAATTCAAAAATGGTAAAATGATCTGTTGTTTGTGTGTGATTTTTAAATGTCTGTGATGCATAAATAGGACCACAGTAGCCATAGTTTACTCCAATATACCAGTTGTTACTACAGTTTAACCATAATAAATTAATTTGGAGTCTCCTTCAAAAAGTGCAAAGGGCTGTTTACACACATTTTTGAGGCCGTCCACTCTGTTTTTCATTAGTTTTCTATGTAAATATGAACTGAAAAACATTTTAAACATTGAAATAAATGTATGAAAATAAATAGCTTACTCAGAAAGGTAAGCTGGCAGTGAAAAGTTTGGAATAATGTACAGATTTTGCTGTTTCGGAAGGAAATTGTTACTTTAATACAGCAATGTGGCATTCAACTGATCACAAAGTATAGTCAGGACATTACTGATGAAAAAATAGCAAAAAAAATTTTTTTTTTTTTTTTAATCAGATCTAGACAGGCCCTATTTCGAGCATCACTCCGACATTTTATTCTTGAGTAATCATGCTAAATTAATAATTTGGCACTAGAAAATCACACTTTCTTAACATTGTCTTGTTTGTTTTTGAGTTGCCACAGTATGCAATAGACTGGTATGTCTTAAGGTCAATATTAAGACATGGCAAAAAAGAAACTCATCAGACATTCATTGTTTTGAGGAATGAAGGCTATACAATGCTTGAGCGCTTGGATACAAAGGTGTATGTTACACACGAGGTCCACACGTGCGTTTTATGAAGATTTAAGGTCGGGTTTTATTTCAGGAACACTTGCAACACCCAAAACAATCTCGGTTACAATCACAACAACAACGCTCTTTCTCAATCGTCTCGCGATACTCCCTTCTTTTCCAATCTCGAGACCTTTTCAGATCTGCCTTCTCCAAATCTCGTCTGCCAAGCTTTTAGCTTAAAAGTCACAGATGGAAAATATACATACTTCCTACTATGCAGATAGAGCATGAAAAGAACAGAAACATTAAATATAAATACATATAAATAACAAGACATCAACAAAAATACAGAAAAATTAAACAACAACTGTGGAATAAAGATGACTTGTTTAAATACACTGAATTTAAATAAAATAGTATTTAAGATGACTAATGGGGGGTGGGGGGGGGGGGGGGGGGGGGGTACTCCATTACACCATTACATGTACACTACAGTCTTCAAAACCAAAGGACAACTGGCTCTAACATGGACAGAAAGAGAAGTGGAAGGCCAAATGTACAAGTACAACAGAGTCTCTAGTTTGAGAAATAGACACCTCACATGTCCTCAGCTGACAGCTTCATTGAATTCTACCCGCTCAACACCAGTTTCATGTACAACAGTAAAGAGAAGACTCAGGGGTGCAGGCCTTATTTGAAGAATTACAAAGAATAAGCCACCTTAGAAACAGAAATAAAAAAGAAAAGGTTAGAGTGGACAAAGAAACACAGACATTGGACAACAGATAATTGGAAAAGAGTGTTATGGATCTTAACCCCATTGAGCTTTTGTGGGATCAGTTAGACTGTAAGGTGTGTGAGAAGTGCCCGACAAGACAGCCACATCTATGGCAAGTGCTACAGGAAGTGTGGGGTGAAATGTCACCTGAGTATCTGGACAAACTGACAGCTAGAATGCCAAGGATCTGCAAAGCTGGCAATGATGCACATAGAGGATTTTTTAAGTAGTTTAAGAAGTTCTGAACATTTCTTTCAAATTGTAATAGTAATTTTTTACGATATTGATGTCCTGACTATACACTGTGATCAGTTGAATGCCACTTTGGTGAATAAAAGAACCAATTTCTTTCCATATGAGCAAAATCTGTACATTATTCCAAACTTTTGGCCGCCAGTGTACATATTTATATAATTTGTAACTTTACTTAATTTGAATTAATGTGTAAAACACAACATATAAATTCTAAGGCAAAATTAGAGTGATAAATAAAAAAAATATTGACAGTCTATTGAACTTATTTGCCTTTAAAAAAAAAAACATAAAATTAAGACTCTAATTCAAACAATCAGCCAAAGAACTGAAGCCCTTGCGCTTGAATAACTTAAGTAAGTTTGTTTGGTCAAAAGGAACGTATTGGGGCAATTAATTAATTGTTATTAAGTATTCATTTTAGTTTTTATTTTTAGAATTATTTATGTTATTTTACAGTAATTAGTTGTTCCCCGTCTGTCGCTCACTTCGACATTATGTCGAAGAAGCGACACTAGGGGTCTCTCTTGAGCGCCAAATATGCCTTTGAGCTATGAAAAAAGGCCAATGAGAAGTTGGCAGACAGTATTTGCATACCCCGCCCCCGGACATACAGGTACAAAGGCGGGGAAATACATCTGTTGCATTCATAAATTTTCTTCGGAGCCGATGGTCGTGTATGCAGTCAGCTGCGAGTCACACACCTGTTCCTGTCTTTGTTCCTCTGATGCTCTGCCTGCTGTTGGATCTACGGTGCACTTCAGTGGCTTTTCTCCTTCTCTGCACGGCAGTGTAGCTTGCCCCTGGGCGTTTCAACAGCGCAGAAAGCTAAAAGAGTTTATTAAAAGAGTGATTTTCTCTATAACATAGTATTTTCCTCTAAAAGAGCATTTACACAGCGGCGTTGAACGTCCTTTTCAGGACGCGTCTTTATAAAGATGCCATTCCGCCCCTGCGAGAGCATGACCATGGCAATGTTGCGGTCATGGCTTGCTTTCAATAGAAAGCTCGCCACTCCAGCCGCCCCCCGCATTGCTCCTTCTTCCCACAGGATTGAGGACGATGTGGCTGGCAATGGAGGCGATCTGGGGACGGCAGCGGGTGCAGCTCTGCTGGGTATGCCCCCTCGGACCACCCGCCCCCAGCACACTCGTTGACTCCCGTCCGTGCTCGAGGTAACGGTGGCTCGCCTCACGGCCAGCCACTTATCCTCTAGAGCTCGAGGTGGATGAGCTCGCCACTGCATTGGAGAGTGCGCCGTCTGACGCAAATGACTCCCCTGGGCTGCTGCCTTCGGGCCAGCACTCCCAGGCTGAGGCTGACATGCAGATGACCGACATGCTTTCTCGGGATGCTGCCAGCGTGGGGCTGGACTGGGTCCCTCCTTCCTCCCCACAGCCATCATGGTTGGATGCCTGGTTCTTCAGGTCTGCGCGCCGCTCACAGCCTCACCTCCCCCTGGTCCCATTTTTCCTGGAAGTGCATGATAAGCTGATGTCTTCATGGAGGGCAACCCTCTCCACTCGTCACAAAGCCACTCGCTCATCCGCTCTCCCTACCCTCGACGGCGGAGCAGCCCATGGGTACATAGCGATTCCCCAGGTGGACAGGTCTGTTGCGCTCCACCTGTGCCCCCAAAACCCTACCACCTGGTAGGGTCACCCTGTGCTCCCCTCCAAGGCCTGTAGGACGACGTCTTCATTGACCGCTAAAGCCTACAGCGCTGCTGGATATGCCACTTCTGCCCTGCAGACCATAGCCCTCCTGCAATTCCACCAGACCAAGGCACTTATAGATACGGGGGTTGCCCTGATCCCGATGTGCTGCAGGAACTGCGCTCAGCGACCGACCTCGCCCTCAGAGCCACGAAGGTCACAGCAGAGTCACTCGGGCAGGTGATGGCCCCGCTCTTGGTCCAGGAACTTGGTTGAGATGCGCGAGACCGACAAAGCTCGCTTTCTCAACGGCTCTGGCTCCCAGTTCGGCCTCTTTGGTGACACTGTCCAGGACAGATGGCGAAGAAGCAGACGGAGTCCATTTCACACATCCTGCCCTGCAGCTCCCAGGAGCTCCTGAGACGCTTGGCCCAGAGGCCAAGACATTAGCTCTGGAGCTGGTTAGCAGACCACTCCGTCCCCCGGTGGAAGGCCGGGTGGAGAATCTTTTGTTGGATTTATTTCATTTGCCACTCCCCCTATACGGGACTGCAGTACCCACATTCTCAATAACAGAGCTATTCCCTTGTCTCTGGGTCACCTGGCCCGCAAATGCTGTTCTCACGGCACTCTACCACCAGATCTTTACAGTCCCGGCATGCTGGACGCGGACCCCCCGCCTTCAGCCCCACGACTGTTCCCCAGCCTGCCGGTCCTGCCGAGTCTAGAAGACGCCTACATCAGACCTCCTCCTCAGTCACTAATCCGCCCCCTGCTGGGTGTGCAGAGCAAAGTAAGTGCTTCGAGTCTTTTCTTAGCACTAAAGCTTTGGGACGTGTCTTCGCCTCCCGACGCCGTACTACCTGCTCCGCCCCGCTGCAAAGCCCCACCGGGTACGTAAAAAATAACCGTCCCCTTGGTGCCCCTAGCATGGAGTTTGGATGCGTAACTTTCACTACCCAACCCGTTACGCTGGCAGGCCCGGACCACCCGACTCGGTTATGCAATTCAGTTTGCCAGGCCCCCGCCCCCTTCGCGGGCATCCACTTTAGTACACGGCAAGCATGCCAAATCCCTGCGGGTGGAAATCGCTACTCTTTTTCTAAACAAAGATGCGATAGAGCTTGTCCCTCCAACAGAAATGAAGAAGGGCCTCTACAGCCCTTACTTCATTGTACTCAGGAACGGCGGAGGCTTACGACCGTTCTTGGACTTGCGAGTTCTTAACCGGGCTCTCTTCAAACTCCTGTTCAGAATACTCACGCAAAACATATCTTAACTTGCGTCCGGCATCTAGATTGGTCCGCAGGGGCAGCCTTGAAGGACGCGTACCTTCACGTCTTAATTCTGCCTCGACACCAATTCTTCTACGGCTCACGTTCGATGGCCATGTGTATCAGTACAAAGTCCCCCCCTTCGGCACGTCTCTGTCCCCTCGTGGTTTCATGAAAGTCGCAGAGGCTGCCCTTGCCCCGCTCCGAGAAGCCGGCATTCGCATACTCAATTACTTTAATGACTGGCCCATCCTGGCCCACTCCCGAGAGTTACTATGCACTCACAGAGACTAGGTGCTCAGGCACCTCAGCCGTTTAGGGCTTCAGGTCTACCGAGAAAAGAGCTAGCTCTCCCCGGTTCAGAGCATCTCTTTTCTTGGCATGGAATAAGACTTAGTCTCAATATCAGCACGCCTCATCAACGAGTGTGCACAGTCAGTGCTAAAATGCCTCCCTGGGGGGCCCCGCTGTGCTGGCACATCAATGGCCTAGAGTTGCTGACTGTTTTCTCTGCCTTGTGGAAGTGTCTCCCGTTAGTTCGAGACAAACGTGTCCTAGTCAGGTCAGACAGCACCACCGCGGCAGCGTACATAAATTGCCATGGCAGCGTACGCTCCCGCCACATGTCACTACTCGCCCATCGTCTCCTCCTTTGGAGCCAGCAGCGACTCAAGTTCTCGGACCTTGTACCCCTCGCTACAGCCCCTCCCTGGCAAATTCCCCTGAGGAAAGACCTTCTTTCTCAGGGACAGGGCACGCTCTGGCATCCGCACCCAGACCTTTGGAACCTCCACGTCTGGCCTCTGGACAGGACGCGGAAGATCTAGCTGGTCTACCACCTGCCGTCGTAGCCACGATCAACCAATCCAGAGCCCCTTCTACCAGGCAACTTTACACCCTGAAGCGGCGCTTGTTCGCAAATTGGTGTTCTTCCCGGGCTGAAGACCCACAAAGGTGCACAGTTAGATCAGTGCTCTTATTTCCGCAGGAGAGGCTGGAGGAGAGGCTGTCCCCTTCCACCCTGAAGGTGTATGTCGCCGCTATCGTGGCCTACCACAACGCAGTAGACGGCAAGTCTTTGGGTAAGCATGACTTAATCATCAGGTTCCTAAGAGGTGCCCGGAGGTTGAATCCCTCCCGGCCAAGCCTGTTCCCCTCCTGGGATCTCTCAGTGGTCCTCGCGGGCCTCCAGAGACCCCCCTTCGAGCCGTTAGAATCAGTTGGACTCAGGGCCCTCTCTTTAAAGACAGCCCTTCTATTTATCCATGTGATGTATTCGCCACCTTTACCTCCCCCTTTCGTTGCCTCTGCAGGGTCTTTTCCCCCTGAAAGAATAGAAAACTGGGTAAGACCCCCTTCCCTCGATGCGTGTAAGGGCCCTGGCCATTCTTGCTCTATGCGGAGAAACATAGAGAGAAAAGAGGCCCAGCCAGGCTTGGCCCATTCCCAGGTTGGCAAGCGTCGCCTTATTCCCCTGTCTAGGGTAACCAGTAGGATTCCGAAAACTATTTTGGGGGGCATTGGGGAAGGGTACGTGCAGTCTGACACAGCTGGTCGCCTTTGCACGTAAAATTCCTGCCCGATCCAGTGTCAGCAGTACACGGCTCAGCACATGGCGTGATTTAAATTGGACACCTAGTGTCGCTTCTTCGACACAACGTCGAAGTGAGCGACAGACGGGGATCGTCTAGGTCAGAGGTTTTCAATCCAGCCCCTGGGGACCCACAGCTAATTTAACTCACCTGATTGAAATAATCAGCTCATTAGTAGAGGCTCCATGACCTGAACCAGGTGTGCCTTATGATTGAATTAGGGAGACATACAAAATGTGCAGAGCAGTGGGTCCCCAGGAACATGATTGAAAAACCCTGGTCAAGGTTACATATGTAACCTCCATTCCCTGAAAAATCCTGAATGAAACAGACGTATTTCCCCTCCTTTGTAACCGTATGTCCAGGGGCGGGGTATGCAAATACTGTCTGCCAACTTCTCATTGGCCTTTTTTCATAGATCAGAGGCATATTCGGCACTCAAGAGAGACCCCTAGTGTCGCTTCTTCGACACGATGTCTCAATCCCTCCATCAGGGAACGGAGGTTACATACGTAACCTAGACGTTTTGTGTGAAGCCACCATTTGGGTGATTAATGTTCTTTTTGGAGAAGTTTCATTCCATGCAACTATTCATGTGCTTGTGAATGTGCGTTGCTCAAGTGCACCTTTATCTGCACTTCTTAGGAGAATCAAGTTTAACAATTGACCGTAGTCATTATTAGCTGTTGAACCAATTAAAGTGGAAACAACAATATAAATGTGTATTATTTGCTACATTTTATATGTGTGACATACCTTTTTAAAGTGAATACTTAAAACTGATACATATGTGAATATTTAACAAAGGTTTATTAGTTATGCTGAAATAAAATGGCCATAAGTTGAATTTACTTAAAAAGTGTGATGCAAAAATGCTACATATACATTTTAAGTCAATCAAAAAACAAATGTTTTTAATTGCCACTTTTTAGATGCAGTGTCAAGTTAAATAGTGTGTCAACTGTTAGAGACACCTGCTTTCTGCTCTATGCATGATGCTGTGTCCAGCTTTTATTAGCACAAGGGCACGTACGGTCTAAATAGCCCCTACTAAGCATTCAAAATCCCTCTGCAGTTTCACTTAATTTCCTTTTGTGATAACAGTGGTGGCTGATACCAAGTTAGCAAGTTACCAAGTGTTCTTGTTGAAACAATAACTGTAGTAACTCTGGTATTTTGGTGAATAGTGTGGTTGCCGTGGTAAATTTGTGTAAGTGTAGCCCAAATATAAGTGTGTTTAAGTGCATATCGGTGGGGGGGCTTTAGAGCTGCAATACGTTCTGGGAGAGTAGCTCCACTCACAATCCTTATTTCCTCTACAACTGATCTCATTTGCTCCTCTGCCTCCTTAAAGGAAATGAGTGTAATGTCATTCATGTCACTTTCATTTTGACAAATGCTCTGATCTTTCAGTGAATTTCAGTGATTTTTTTTTATGCACTCTAATTCATTAGACAAAAAGTAATTTAAAGATTTATGCATTTCAATTTCATAACAATATTCCATCAAATTGAATTGAGTAATCTTTAGTAGTAGGTTTTATAAATTTAATTTAGTTAAAAATTGCACAGTTCAGTTTGATGAAATTTAATTCTAAATTTTTTAAATGTAAATCTAAAAAATAGGCTAAACATTTATATTTTATTTATTTATTTTTTGTGGGAGTTTACCAATGATTCAAAATTACGTTATTTATATGATTATTATTTTCATAAACGTTGCCAATATAAAATGGCAACATAAAATGACAATGAAGTTGTTTTAAATTCTTTTGTGGAAAGGGAAGGGGATGTTACCGATATGTTTCAAAAAACATCTATATTTTAATAGATAAGGTAATATTATTAAAGTTAAAGGGTAAGTTCACCCAGAAATTACTATTTTGTCATTAATTACTCATGCTATAATGTCCACACAATAAAGTAAGTCATTGGCTTGGAACAGTGTGTTAAAGGTGAATAAATAATGACAGAATTTTCATTTTGAAGTGAACAAACTTTTAAGTTTAAGGGATAGTTCACCCAAAAATGAAAATTCAGAACTTTGAATCTCCAAAAAACAAAAAAACATAAAGCCTGCATTAAAATAATCCAAGTGGTTAAATCCATGTATTCAGAAGTGACATGATAGTTGTGGGTGCGAAACAGTAATTTTAAATTTTTTTGCTTAAAATCTAGTCCCTGCCCAGAATGATGAGATATGCAAAAAGAATGCGAATTGCCAAAAATGAAAGAAGTAGAAGTGAAAGTGGAGATTGATAGTAAAAAAGGACTTAAATATTGATCCGTTTCTCACCCACACCTTTTATACCATTTCGGAAAAAAATTTAATAAACCACTAAAGTTCTATGGATTATTGCACTGTATCTTAATTTGTGTTCTGCAGAAGAAAGAAAGTCATACACACCTGGGATGGCATGATGGTGAGTAAATCATTTTTAAATGTACTATTCTTTAAACAAATTCATGCATTTGGCAGTAATTTTACATTTTTAAATGATACGTTGCTATGCAAAATATGTAAATACATACAGTGCATATCTGTAAAAGACTACTGCAGTTATTGTCAAACAGGGTGATAAATGGAGTCACCTGTGGACACAGTTCTTTCACAGCAAACACACAATAAATAACATGAGAATTCATCAGATAAGTCTATGAAACCCTGCAACTTTCAGAAAAGTAGGGTTAGGGGATAGAATCTATAGAATCATTATGTCTATGGAGAGTCCTCTTAAGGATAGCCGCACAAACATGTGTGTGTGTGTGTGTGCATGTGCGTGTGTATGTGTGTGTGTACACTTGTGTGTATGTGTCCTTTTGAGTCCAAGTCAAGGTCCAGCTTACTGACTGGAACTCATCTCACTGGTCACTGATTCCCCAACTTGCCCGTCATGTCTAAATGTTTGTGTGTGTGTGTGTGTGTGTGTGTGTCACAACATAAGTATTATAAAGGGTTTAACAAAAAAAATAAAAAAATTTAGCACAAATCAGCTAAAAGTAGCAACATGCACTATTTGGCAAGTGGCTGACAACTCTGGCAATTGAAATCAAATATCAATGAATGGTCAGTCCAGTTAAACAGTCTGCACTCACAGATGACTGGCCACATAAAGAATCAGCCCTACCCTTCCTTCATCCATACAGGCAAATCAGTTATATTTCGTAAATATCAGGGGTGGAAAGGGAAGGGGCTATGTTAGAGAGACAACAGAGCCTTTGATGGCATCAATGAACAACAAAACAACCTCCATTACCTCCTGGTCACAGAGAGAGAGAGAGAGAGAGAGAGAGAGAGAGAGAGAGAGAGAGAGAGAGAGAAATGGAGAGAGAGAGAGCGAGAGAGAGAGAGAGAAGAAAAAAAAAACCCCAACAAATTATTCATCCGATACAGTCATACTCCACTGCAGCTTTTCACAACAGAAGTAGTTTCACATCCTGGAAAAAAAAAATATGTAATTTCTGTAAGTTTCTTATTAACTACTGTTAATCATTGAGATCTGACTAGTCTTCAAAATATGTGAGACGGTTGAAATGCAGTATGCATTAAAATTCTGTTCCAGCAGAAAATTTGAATTTCTGGTCTAAGACCTCAAATTAGCTGATTCCTAATGATCTATTTTACAAAAAAAAGAAGAAAACACACACACACACCCACACACACAAACACACACAAACTCAAAAATAAATAATAACCCAGTTTTTGAAGTTACTATAATTTATACATTTTGTATAAGTGAAATTTGAAAAGTTCTACATTTTCACAAATTTACCACTGATAATTACCTTGTCACATTAACTATTGCCCATATTACACTCATTCTACCCAAATTTCAGTCTAAAAAATAAGAAAATGGGCAAAATATTATAATTGAAAACTAAAGCTTATTACCCAAAAAGAGGTGGGATTTATTTATTTTTTCACTTGAAGAAGATCTCTGCAGGACAGAAATGTTTATTTCTTTTTAAATTGAAAATTAATATCATTATAATTAAAACTGTCATCACGTTATCAAACAGGTATAATGATAAATAGTCCTATAAAGATATATGGTACCAAATTAATAAAGTATGACTAAATATGCTTTAAGATCCAATGCATGCAAAGTCATGAAAAACTATTAAAAAAATATATAAAATTCACCCCTTAGGCTGTCAAAACACATCATATACATGTACTTGAGGAAAACGTATACCAACGAAATATGAATTTGTATTAGTATAATTCGTAAAAAGAGCATTTCAAATTTGCACAACGTGCGACTGCCAATGACCATTGACTTTTTTTCCCTAGAGCTCCGCCCCTCACGAACATGGAAATACTTCCTTCAGCAGGTGCGCTTAAACCCTGTGCAACTGCACATTTTTGCGTAAAGGACACTTTGTTCACCTCTGTCCACACACTTTGCCTTAATTTCATCCTATTTCAATTTTACGTCTATTTCCGAGTCCGCGAGGATTTCCAACGATACCGGATTGATGTTTTCTGACATGGTGTCCAAGTTGACATCGCTTCAGCAGGAGCTCCTGAGCGCCTTGTTGGACTCGGGGGTCACCAAGGATGTGCTGGTCCAGGCGCTGGAGGATTTGTGCCCATGTCCCCCTGAATTCGGAATAAAAGTGGAAAAAAACGTATCCCCAGGTAGTGCCCACGGCGGCAGCGACTCAAATGATTCAAAGCCGGTGTTTCTGACTCTGAGCAGCGTGCAAGGTAAAGGGAGCAAACTGTCCGGCGATGAAGGCTCGGATGACGGGGATGAGTTCGACACGCCGCCGATCCTGCGGGAGCTGCAGTCTCTGAACACGGAGGAGGCGGCAGAGCAGCGCGCTGAGGTGGAGCGCATGTTATCGTGAGTCAGAGATTGACATTGCAGTTCGTGAAATAAATAAATCTGGTCTTATTAAAAATAATGTATGCAAACAATGCAGGGCAACACTTTACAGTTCCCATGTTATGTGTTTTTATAATTAATTAATTGTGTACTAATTAAAGGGCTTAAAATGAGCAGCTTCACAAAACAATCATACAGTCAAATGAGTAGACGTAATTAATCAGTTTTATCCAATAATGAAACAGAACAATAAACATTATTGTAAAGTGCTACCGAATATAGTAGAATGATCTAGTTTTATCCAATTATTTATTTTATTTTAAAGATAACAGTACACCGATTACAAAACTATTTATGCTATTTTGAATGTTTTACCGTTTAAATGGGCTATATATTTAACTTTTTCTTATAGTATTTTTTTATTTTTCGAATTATTGTATTATTGTATTAAGAACTTTATTTTGTAACTTTGTATTTTTAGCCATTTTAAATCATTTGTAATTTGTTTTGGCCTTTTTTTTTTTTTTGACAAAAATGCAATATGCTGGGGGACAATAGAAAAACATCGCACAAAGTCAAAACGAAACCACGTGTTGTTGTTGTTATTAATTTATTTCTATAAATCATCAACAGAAAGATACACAATGGCGTATGAATAGATGGAAAAGATATCTAGTTATTCATTGTCCAGAGTTATAGGCTTAAATCAACATCCTCGACCACTCTAATGTGAGGACTCATTTCCCAATACAAACATTTGCGGACTCACAAGTTATTTTCTTTAAGACGTATTAAAACAGTAACAAACAAGCGTGTATATAAAATGCTTCTTATGTGCTGAAGATTACTTCACAATGGAATTAGTTTTATGAATGCAAATTGGTATCGTACCTCCGTAGATCAAATGCAGCATGGAAAACATAGGCCTACTTCTTATTTTAAATACTTTAGGCCTATATAGAGAGAGAGAAAATAACGTAGGCTATGTTATATCCTACTACATTTCTTTCTTTCTTTCTTTCTTTTTTCTTTCTTTCTTTCTTTATATATTAATCCCAATGATAGTCGACATAATACTGACAAAGCTGTTGTCAGTATCATGTTACTCTCAAAGAGTAAAACTAATTTCTGAAATACTAACTAATTTAACCAGTAAGTCCACTCATGATTATTTTTACTGATTTAGGACCATGTATGTTTGAGTTCTTAATACTTTTGCATATTATATATATATATATATATATATATATATATATATATATATGTGTGTGTGTGTGTATATAATAAATATATAAGCATTTTCAAATTATTTTCAAAACAACGGTAGACTTAAAGGACATGTGCTAATTCTACACACAAAGAAATATAGAAAAATTAAATAGTTAATTATGAATGCTCAAAACAATAGTTTGTGTTGTTCTCAGAGAGGATCCGTGGAGGGTCGCGCGCACTGTCAAAGGCTACATGCAGCAGCACAATATTCCCCAGCGCGAGGTGGTTGATGTCACGGGTCTCAATCAGTCGCACCTGTCGCAGCACCTGAATAAAGGAACACCGATGAAGACTACCAAACGAGCCGCGCTTTACACCTGGTATGTCCAGAAACAGCGCGAAATCGACCGACGTAAGTCGACATCCCTTTTCGCATATAATGTAAACATTAGCTTTATCTATAGCATCTTATTAGACCGTGTTTATTTTCCTGTAATGCTTTTATAAATTATCATACTTAATTGAATCTAGGCCTTATTCTGTATAGGTAAATGTATCTTATATTATAATAATACATTGTATTTTAATAATACATTTGACAATTTTAATGTATTATTATTATGCACATTATGTATTTGAATGATTTACAACATAACACATACACAGTAATATATCTACAAATCAATATCCATATCCATATGTCTATATAAAACGCTTTTGTGAATGTTTTTTATTTTGTGATTATATATCTTATTTTGTGATATATATCCTCTTAATTCTCAGATTTTGGTGATTGTGAGCTTATGAATTTTTAAGCATTTTTTTTTAAAATAGCTAAATTATTAACATTGTTGTCTAAAATGATGCAATTAACTGTCATGTATTTGCCTTTGACTTGATCTTAACAACCTACTATTATTAAGGTTATATATATATATATATATATATATATATATATATATATATAATGTGAGCTCTGCTCTTTAAAGCCTATCAAAACAGTGCTCAAAATTTGGCTTTCTTAATGGGACTCCCCATCCAAAGCACTTTCTATCATGATTCTGCCTTACTCTGCCCCAATGGTTTCCCCCTCTTATTTCCGCAGAGTTCGATCGTGTTCAGGGCTCTGACCCCATTGACTCAGGCAGTCAGGATCAGGTCCTGTTTTTTTTCCAAGAATTCAACCATGGACATAGCTCAGTGGCAGCGGGAGGATCAGGTGGGCCACTCAGAGAAGAGGGGGAGCCAGGCTCTAAGAGAGTGAGGCGAAACCGCTTCAAATGGGGTCCAGCATCTCAGGAAATCCTCTACCAGGCTTATGAACGACAAAAGAACCCCAGCAAAGAAGAGAGGGAGGCGCTGGTAGAGGAATGTAACAGGTAACCTCAAACCAGGGTTAAAAATGAATGATGATGATGATAATAATACATTTTAATATTTTTTTCATAATAATAACACACTCAAAAAATAATCTTAAGATTTACACATTTGAAGTTCATAATACAATTTCATACAATTTGAGTAATCATTAAAAAATGAAATCATATTAAATAATTCAAGATTTACAGATTTTATTTTAATTAAGCAATTGAATTTTGAAGGTACAATGAAGGTAAATCAATATATAATAATTAAAATAATTATAAATATTATACATATGTATATTGTTTAACATATATATAACTTATTTAGAATATATAACTTGATACTGATTTAATTTTATAGGTAATACAGTATGTTAATGAGTGAATTCAATTCAAATATTTAATCAAGGATGAAACACAGCGTGTTTTTATATTGTTAGAAAAAATGCCCTAATTATGGTTAGAAAAAAGCCCTTAAAAATCAACTTCAGAGGGTGAATATTGCTTCTTAATAAATATATTTGTCATTTCTGACAGTAAGAACAATTAGCAATTATAAAATTATAAATAATGCTCCATGATGTAATATGTGTGTTAAATATATAACAATATAAATTCCATTTATTTATTTATGTTTTTTGGGTTGTTTTTAGGGCAGAGTGTGTGCAGAGGGGCGTGTCACCCTCTAAAGCTCATGGACTGGGTTCTAATCTGGTCACAGAGGTTCGGGTGTACAACTGGTTTGCTAACCGGCGTAAGGAAGAGGCCTTCAGACAGAAGCTGGCAATGGACACGTACACTCCCCACAGCATGAACCCACTGATGTCTCATGCATCCTCACACACCCAGCACCATCACAGCAACTCAAATTCCAGTAAGATTTCAACCACTCACATATAACGCACACACGCACATCCACTCACAGAAGCAGAATAAGTGTGTGCGTGTTTCATTGGAATTCCATGGTTCCTTTGACACACCCACAGGTGAGATTGAAGGACATACAATCACATGCCACAATCTTTAGGGTCAAACCAGGGTTAAGTCAAGTTTTTAGCTCGGTGGCAAGGAGGGAGTGATCACATTAAACAAAACTTCAGCACATATTTTTCCCCTAAACGATACAGTGTTTTAAAAATAGTATATTAGTTAAACATTATCAGGTTTGGGAGGGTTACTTTTGAAATGTATTCCACTACAGATTACAGAATAAATGCTGTAAAATGTAATTTGAAACGTATTCCGTTAGATTACTCAAGGTCAGTAATGTATTCTAAATACTTTGGATTACTTCTTCAGCACTGGTAGATTTTTTTCACTCGTTTTGACTAAAAACTCTGCCAGTACAGTAATATAAAATACACATGTTAAAAACACATTCTCAGAAAAAACGAAATATCTTATGCAGTGTTGTTTCTAAAACAAGATAAATCAAAATGATCTTAGATTTTTAGATATTTTTAGAGCAAAACAATAGAAAAATTATTATTAAGAATATGATTTTTGCCCTAATATCGAAGGACATATTAAAAATAAGAAATCATGATCCAACGTGAATTTTCTTGATAAAAAAAAATATGATTGTGCCTGGTAGCATGTGCATGTAAAATGGGTAGAAATAGCATTTTAGCTTAGTGTAAAGTTGGCAATTTACACAATTTTTATTTCCATTTCTTCTGCTCCAAACTTACTTCAAACTTAATTCTCTGTCTGCTCGTATGAATGTAACACATCATAAGAAAGTGTTTCAGCGCTGTTCAAATGCACTTTGGATTTATATGCATAAATGTTTTCCATCTGAAAGGACTAAATATTAAATAAAAAAAAATGACAATAAAATGCAAAGTAATCCTTTTTGAATGTAACAGTATTCTAATTACCAATTACTTAAATTGTAACTGTAGTGGAAAACAGTTACTTATATTTTATATTTTAAATACGTAATCCTGTTACATGTATTCGGTTACTCCCAAACACTGAACATGATCATACAGTTTCATTAAATGTTTTCAGCTCAACTTTATTTTAGGAAAGAAGCACACAATTGCATTTGGCTGAAAAGTCACAAGCAATTACCCTGTGAAATGGGGCGAATTTCGCAGAATGTTTACAAATATTACGTCAGGCGAGTGAGTCAGAGAATGGTGTGTTTACTTAAACTGTGTGTTCTGCTTCAGTCACTGACCTCAAACTGTTCAAAAGCTCTTTGATTGTACTTTTTTTGCCTATACGAAGGAAATGACCAAAATTTAGCATAATCAGTTCTAAGGTATGTTTTGGAGCGTGTTTTTTTTTTTTGTAGTAGAGTAGTGTCAGTCTATAAGTCGATCTTATAAAGGCGGACTTTAGGAGTATTTAGACTGTGAAAACTCTTATCATTTTTGCAGATATACAGCTATGCTACAAGGTCAAATAAAGATTGACTGGAAAAGTTTTCTCCTTTTCGCGCTATTTTAAACTTGTGATAATATGTCAACTGTATTGCCAAAGCTTAGTAGTGTAATTATTTATAGACATCTCTCACTCTCTCTTGTCTTTTTCAATGCAGAATTCAGGTATAGTCAACAAGGAACCAGTGAGGTCACTTCTTCGACAACCATCAGTCATCATGGTAACAGCCATTCAGTACTGCAACAGGTGTCTCCAGGTAGTCTGGACCCCTGCCACAGCCTGTTATCAACGGAAAGCAAAATGGTAAAGTAAAAAGTATCTAGTTTCATATGCATTAATCAAACTGTAACATCATCATGGACATGCTTTGACAAATACAGGAATCAAGCCTGAAAGAAAGTATAAAAAGCACTGTACATTATACCCGCCTGTTTCTTATCCCAGAAATATCATGTAACTTTGGTGCAGCAGAGATCAATGCACATTTTTACTGACATGATTGATAAAGTCAGCCTTTATTTGAAAACTGACTCAACTAGGTCAAAGAAAACATTGATCAAGCATGTGGAGGCAGAGCATATGAAACCCTGCCTTTATTCAATTTTATGGCTCATGTGAATTGCCCCCCCCCCCAATAAACATGAGTTATGAGCTCTCATAGTCCAAAAACTGACACAAAGACACACATTGCTGACTGTGGATGTTGAGGAGGAAAGAAACCTTGCCCTTACTTGCAAAGTGTTTTAGTGTACCTTATATGTACCTGTATTTACATAGTGTGTGTGCGTGTGTGTCCAGATCTCGGTGTCAGGTGGAGTCTTGCCTCCTGTGAGCACTCTGACCAGCATTCATAGTCTTTCTCAGTCGTCTCATCATCACCAGCAAGCACAAAACTTCATTATGAATTTGGCTGCTCAAAGTGAGTGTATCACCTTTTAATTTTCCTCCTTATTTTTCTTGGGTGAAAATCAAAACTAATATTTCACCTTAAAGTATAATATTATATTTGACTTTAACTTTGGATGAAAAAGAATGCCTATTTTGTTATAGAAAAGGAATATTTCAGGTTCAATAAACGTTTAGCTCATTTGACAGCATTTGTGGCATAATGCTGATTCTTTTTAAAGAAAAAGTACCTCTTTTTCTTTAAATAAAGCAAAAATCAAGGTTACAGTGAAGCACTTACAATGGAAGTCTTGGGTTTTATTTTTAGATGGTTTCAAGGATGAAACGTGAAGCTTGTAGTTTTATAAAAGCACTTACATTATTTATTCTGTTAAAATGTATTATTTGAGCTGTACATTTTTTTACATTTAAATTTTTCTAGTCTTTTTAGGGTTTAGTGTTTGTTTACATTCCATTGTGATGCAACACATTTGTTAAATTGGCTATAACGAGAAGGTTATAAGTGATTTTATTACACTAAAATCATTTTTATAAAAAAAAAATTTTAAACTGTATTTTAACACAAAAAATTGTCCCCCATTCACTTCCATTGTAAGTGCCTCACTGTAAACCCGGTTTTTGCTTTTTTAAAGAAAAGGAGGGATGAGTCAAAATAATTTTTTGTAGTAATAAACATTATGCCACAAATGCTGTTGACTGAGCTAAACTTGTGTTGAACCTGGAATATTCCTTTAACATTTTTTGCATTGTGACATTTGCCTTACAATCAAGCAAGACGACCGTATATATGATAGGTTTTGTTGTACTGAATTTCATTTATTGATGTTAATAAATAAAGTCAAACAGGATGATATTCATAACTGTATGTCAGTACTGAGAATGAGAGCAGTAATGAGAGTATACAGTCATGAAAATGTTATAATGGCAAACATTTTAATGGTCCTAAAATAGGCCCCATTTATGCAAAAAATATAATGTGATATATCGTTCTTTATATTTTAGTGGTAAAATTTAGGTTAAGATTCATCTTCTTCAGTCATTAGTTTGCAAGCCCAAACTGAGTGTTGATGACCACTATGCTCATAAAATGGAAAGATTTCCCTTGCTAGTTTGAAATAAAAGTATTCAATGTACTATGTTGACATATGCTTACTTTCATATCACAAATCTCCCAATCCACCCAGAACATTTATCGAAACAAAACTACAAAACCCAGCAATTCAGAAATCTTCATACATTAAAATAAGACTGTGTTTACATATCAACATATTTTCAGTTTTATCAAATTTGTCCCTCTCTGATAAAGGACAGTTTGAACCATGTATCGGTAAGCAGAGCTTAACCAATCTTAACTGAGACATTTTGAAGTCTAAGTGGCCTTTCACGCCAAATACATTTTTGCATCAGTATGTAAACATGCAGTAGATGGACATCTTTGAGTACTGTGTCGCATTTTGGTGTATTTTCAGTTTCTTACAAAAGAAGCTTGTGTTTTTTCAACGCAAGAATGCTTTTTGCCCGAATGGACCCTTACAGGTACAAAAGCGAATTAAATTGAAAACTATAGCTAAAACAATTAAATTAAAAACTAAAACAATTTGCAAATGTTTTAGTTCAATGGAAACATTATAGGTGGTCTAAATGGGAAATTTAAAATTCTACAGGATATGGCCACTTTAATAACTCTATTTGCATTTTACATAATCATTTTGCAGATACTTTATCCAAACTTTCAAATTAGGAAAAACAAAATCAATTTATTATACGCGAGCAAACAAAATTAGCAGTATGACAAAACCAAATTTCAAAAGTAAGCCATAGTACAAAAGCTAGAGAACACTTCAAACCAAATTTTGTCTTTGAAAGCATTTTTATTATTTTTTTTGTATATCAGGTTTGACATCTCCTCAGTCTCAGAGTGTGCCGGTCATTAACAGTGTATCTGGACTCACCACCCTGCAGCCCATGCAGTTCCCCCTGAGCACCAGCCTGACGCCACTGACCACAACACACATCTCCACACAGCCCTTCACACAATCTCACAGTAAATACACGCACACACAGTATCACAGCGCCTGGACTTTCACATACAGTTCTTTGGTATTTGCAAATGTTTCATTGCTTATGAATGCTGAATTTGAGCACTGGTTCAAAACTCACATTCTGCTCTTGTCTTTTCCAGTGTATTCTCCCAAACAGGAAGCTGCACAGTTTTCCCATCCCTCTCGATACACTACAATGGACACCAGCACCATCACACACCTGGGCTCCAGCAAGCAGGTCAAACTCAGCTTTATTTTCCAGCTTGACATGTTGACATTTTTCTCTATACCTAAACTGTGTACATCCGTACATTCAATGCACTAAATATCATGACAAAATATCAAACCAACTGGCAATTGTTTTCAAAGAAAGATAGCTCAAGCTCACATTTCAAGCAAATCCTTTCACAAAGAAAAAGTTTGCAAGGTTTTAAATTATATAATTTCAATTAAATAGATCATTATAATGTTTTAAATTAAGATTAAAACATATTCTGACACTTGGTTGTCAAATGTGGACCATGTCCAGTTAAACATGTGGTTACACACTTAGCTCTGAGAAAAAGTCTAGAATCATTTTATGAGTTCTGTGGTTTATTTTGATGAGGAGGAGGAGGGTGGGGCCGGGCCGTGAGGACACTTGGCCGGCCCTGAATTGCGCTAATCAGCCGGGAGTGGGATAAAAATGAGCCAGAGGTGCCAGCTCAAGAGACACATGTGGCCACGTTGCATGTGTGTCTATGTTTGTTTATGTTTTTTTGTGATGAATTTTATCATTAAACTTTTTTGGGGGGGGGTTCTCCCCCTTTTCTCTCCCAATTTGGAATGTTCAATTCCCAGTTGACTTTAAGTCCTCATGGTGGCGTAGTGACTCTCCTCAATTCGGGTGGCGGAGGATGAGTGCCCCTGCATCTGAGACCGCCAACCCGTGCATCTTATCACGTGGCTTGTTGTGCACATTACCACGGAGACCACGTGTTGAGGCCCACGGCACAACTCACCACACTCCCCACTGAGAGCGAACCACATTATAGTGATCATGAGGAGGTTACTCAGTGTGACTCTACCCTCCCTAGCAACCGGGCCAATTTGGTTGCCTAGAAGACCTGGCTGGAGTCACTCAGCATGTCCTGGGATTCTTTACCACTGAACTACCCAGGCCCCCCATTAAACTTTATGTTGACTGTTTAGCCAGTTCCCGACCTCCTCCTTCCCCATCCCTTACCCCGTTACATTCATGTACTTTAGTCATGCATGAAGCGATTTATACACTACCGTTCAAAAGTTTGGGGTCACTTGTCTGAAATGTTTCTCATGATCTTAAAAATCTTTTGATCTGAAGGTGTATGCTTAAAAGTTTGAAATTAACTTTGTAGACAAAATATTATTCTGCCAAAACATATACATTTATTTAATTACAAATCTAAAATTTCCTAAAAAAAAAAAAGAAATGGATGACTTGGATCAAAATATGAAGAAAAGAAACCAATAAGTGCCCAACATAGATGGGAACTCCTTCAATACTGTTTAAAAAGCATCCCGGGGTGATTCCTCAAGAAGTTGGTTGAGAAAATGTCACGAGTACATGTCTGCAAAATCTAGGCAAAGGGTGACTACTTTGAAGATGCTAAAATATTACATAGTTTTGGATTTATTTTGGATTTTTTGGTAACAAAATAATTCCCATATTTCCATTTCTATTATTCCATAGTTTTGCTGACTACTATTATTCTAAAATGTGAAATAAATAAATAAATAAAGAATGAGTAAGTGACCCCAAACTTTTGAACGGTAGTGTATGTAGAAGCGAATTAGGGTAAATAAATTTGATGTGCTGTCGAGTATGAAGGGGCTCAGGCAAGGGACTGGGCTTGAGCTCTGAGAACAACTAACCCGAATAAAGCAAGAAATAGACAATTCTGAATATAATTGGTATAGACATTATGAAATATAAAGGTGTAGATGGGGAGGTGGAGGTATGCCGGATTAATCGTCAATGGAGCGAGCGAAGCAGTTGTTTATATATCCTTGGGATATGATTGGCAAGCCTAGACAAACAAGCTCCTAACAAACTTAAGTTTGGAACTTCATTTATTTGCCACTTGGTTTGGTACTTTGTTATCTAATGCAATTAAATTAATTCTAAGTGTGTCTTAAGTGTCCAAATCTTTCTTGAGCCCCTGTATGTTTGACAATATGCAAAAAAATGTTAACCCAAAAAGTTTACTTCCTGTGGTCAGGAAGGGAACATCCAAATTATCTGGTTTTATTCAAGTCAAAAATATGATTTAACATCACCAAATCAACCTAAAAACATTAGGTTGCACCAAGAAAACTAATTTTAAGGATTAGATCAGGTAGAAATAGCTCTTTAAGGTAACAATTGCAGGTTACCACTTTTCACTATGTATGTTTGAGTCTTTGGTTGTAGTCATGATTGTTAATTGCTACTCTTTCTTTACTGCAGTGTCCTTTGCAGGCCTGGTGAATGAACACACCAGAGTGAGAACTTATCGGCAGCTTAGCAACAGCAGTGCCTGACATTAGCATTCATCAGTTACTGTGGAAACCGCCAAGTGTGGAGAACCAACAGGAGCGGCACTGCCTCTGGATTGTACAGCAATTTGAGTAATTGTGATTTATATCTTACACCTTTAAGCCATAGTGGATGACAGAATAAACTGATGGAACTTGCTGGAACAATTTAATACTGAGCCAAAGGTTTCACACCAGCCAATTTTGGCTAATGAAACCTTCCAATATACTGTAAATACAGTCTGATAAAGAAATATAGTTTTTATAAAATACAAGGTCAACCTTTCAAGCAAAAACACAAAAATAGTCAGTCAACCACAGATAAGATTATGTTTTATACACATATTGTTTGAGATTTTAGATAGAGATATATATATATATATATATATATATATATATATATATATATAAATGTTAAATAATCATATCACCATCTAAATTCACGTTCTTCAGTAGTTTCTCCATTTCAATGCACATTGCACATAAAGGGTATCCCAAAAGATACTACAATTTATTCTCAGGGATTGATTTCACACTATTCCACTGTCACTAATATTATGCAAATTGTATAACTGACTAAAGCTGTGCTTTTTTTATATACAGTATGTTTTGGAATCACCTCAATCATATTTATATTTGTGTAAAATTGACTGAAATATTACATTTTTTAAGAATATATCCTGGTTGTTGGGCTCATTTTTACTAGTTTAAACTAAAATGGGTGTTCATAAAAGTGTGTTTTGCAATGTTGAACAATTATATATTTTTTTGTTAGTTAATGGACCCTGTATATAAAGCCTCTCAGTGCACTTATGTCTTATGAATGCTTTCACTAGTGGAGAGACAAAGGTGTGAAAGAGGGGTTGGGACTGATACAGGCAATAAAAGGGCATGTTTTTGTTTTCCATGCCCCATTAGGTCTATTTCCCCTGTTGTCACACTGGGCAAAGGGCAAAGTAAGTATCATCTTAGAATCAACTTTTATGAAGTGAACAAGAGAAGTCATTTCCTTTACTCTCCTCACAGACTTCTCTACCATGGGATTAGAGTTTCTTTCCCCATAGAAAAACTAAATCAACTAGAATATAGAAAAAAAAGAGTTCCTTACTGAAGAGCAAAAAAGGAACAATCTGGAGTGTAATTTAACTCTAATCATGTGGATTGCTAAAAGGGAGCAATGTATATGGGTTTTCTCAGAGAATATGAAAAGCTGCTGTAGTAAATTGTCTCTCGAGGACAACTACTGTTGATTGATTACAGCAGTGGCTCTGTGTTTTTATGTATTTTATCTCTGGTTCAGTACAGACATAATGGGAAAATATAAATTTGTTAAGGTATAACAGTGTGAAGGTTAGTTGCGTTTTTATGTAACTACCTAAAAGCAATGCAAATTTAAAATAAATCGAACCCTTACACGGGGGGGGTGTATTGGTCAAACAAAAGGTAATAATATATTAGATTTCTAAAATATAGATTTGTGCAATTCAGTTATGTAATTCTGTTACAGTAGAAGACGACCCTCAAATTGCTTACAATGAGCTAAAGAACATTTTTGGTTGAGACACTTTTTATAGGAATATTCTGGGTTCAGTACAAGTTAAGCTTAATCAGCAGCTTTTGTGGTATAATGTTGATTACCACAAAAATGTATTTTAACTCGTCCATTATTTATTTAAAAACTATCAAAAAACACGGTTACAGTGGGGCATTTACAGTGCCAGTCCATAAACGCTCAAATACGCACTGTTCGAAAGTATCACTAGACATAAACATTATACATGTTGACATGATTTTAGTGCAATAAAATGTCTCACTTACCTTTTCTGTGTAAAGTTATATCAAATATTACAACTTAGTTGTCATGACTGTGTAATTCCGGTAAACTCTTTAATCCCGATGAGCAATTTTCTCACACTAAAATCATGTAGAATAGAGATTTTCTTTTTCACATTAAAACGGTGTTAACACATATAATGTGTAGATCTTGTTGCTATGCTTTTGAAACTGTATTTGTGTTAACATTTATGGACTATCCCCATTATCTTTAATTGTAAGTGCCTCAAAGTAACCTTGTTTTTTTGCTTTTTCTTAATTTTTCTTAATTAACGAGGGTCAAGTTAAAATTATTTTTGATTTGGCTTGATTTGATTTATTTAACAATAAAAAGGTAAATGAATCACAACTCAAGGATAACACAATAAAGATAAAAACTTATTTCCATTGTGGTCCTTGATATTACATATGATAAATGAAATACACTGGCATTGATAGTATTTCTTCACATACAGTGTCCACACATACAATAAAATATCACAATTTTACATATACTCATTATTAAAAAACCTATTCATCAATAAGTCAATTTATCTAAAACCAACCATAGACTAAAACCAACCTTATTTGTTATACACTTGATACGCATAGGTAACTTATTCCACTCCTGTGTTCCTGAGTATTCAGAAGACCTCTGGCTATACATGGTTTTAAAATTACATACAGTATGATCCACAATTCTCTGCTTGGTATTGTACCAATGTTTTTCACAAATCCATTAAAAATAAGTTCTAAAATAAACTGGAGCTCTTTTGTTGATTATCCTATGTACCATATTAAGTTTAAGGTGAACTGCTTTACATGCAATTGGCAACCAACCAAGATGGGTTTCATCCACAGGTGTAAAATTCTGAATCCCTAAAACAAATCAAATTAATTTATTTTGAGATGCTTGTAATATTCCCATCCACATGTAAAAGTATTGAGTGATTTACTGTTTCAAAGGTCCAAAAGAACCATACCACACAACATTCCATCTATTTCCTTATATGATCTGTTAAATTTAGTAACGAAATATCTGTGGAATAAGTCTTCCTAAAACCTGACAGCTAATCATAAATCATTCAATTTTTGCATACATATTCATACATCTGTTTATGTACAACCTTTTCTTCAAATTTTGATGCCACACTAAGGATGGAGACCTGATGGTAATTCCCAGGATCACATCTATTCCCTTTATTTTATATTGGAATCATTTTTGCTATCTTCATAACAGATGGTACTCTACCCTTTTCATGTGATAGATTAACAATATATGTAATTGTGGCCTGGGTAGCTCAGAGAGTAAAGTCGCTGACTACCATCCCTGGAGTTGCGAGTTCGAATCCAAGGTGTACTGAGTGAGGTCTCTTAAGGAACAAAATTGGCCCGGTTGCTCAGGAGGGTAGAGTCACATGGGGTAACCTCCTCGTGCTTGCTATAATATTGCGCATGGATGCTGCAGGAATAGCGTGTAGCCTCCACACGCGCTATGTCTCTGCGGTAACGTGCTAAACAAGCCATGTGATGAGATGCGCAGATTGACGGTCTCAGATGCGGAGGCAAATGAGATTCGCCCTCCGCCACCTTGATTGAGGCGAGTCACTACACCACCATGATGACTTAGAGCACATTGGGAATTGGGCATTCCAAATTGGGGAGAAGGGGGGGTGGGCAATATATGTAATATTCGGTGCAACGATATCTACAGCATTTCTTAAAAACCTAGCTGGAATATTATCTAGACCAGTTGCTTTAGACACTTGTAATTCGTTTAACATTATATTAATCTCTTCTACTGTAACTTTAATGAAAGAGAAAGAATCTGGTAACACACCTAGTCTTGAATCAGTATTAAAATCCCCCATAATAATACATTCCTTTTCAAAGCATACTCAAGTCGTTCATAAAAATAATTTTGATTTGGTTGTCAATAACACACTCCAAACTAATAAAAACACAAATGCCTCCCCCTTTTCTATTGTGACCCTTTCTAATTATATTATAACATTCAACACTAATTTCATCATCATTTATTGTCGAATCTAACCATGTCCCTGTTAAAAATAAAATTCCCACTTGGCAGTTATCAAGCAACCACCTTAATTCATCAATCTTAAAATAAACTCCTTGTATTTAAATGCACAAAATGCAAGCCTTTACCTTAAAACAGTCCTTAAATAAATCGTCTGAAACATCCGTAAATGGGAATTGTCTGTGGTAATTAACATTATGCCACAAATACTGTCGATTCAGCTGAACTTTTATTGAACCCGGAATATTCCTTTAACTATGAGTGTCAAGCAGCTCTGGATAAAAGTCACAATCATATTGATCTATACAAAAGAAAAACATAAACAGTCATCTCCAACATGTATCCCAAGTTAAATATTCACACAAAATAAAAATTAATCAAGAACCAAAAAGGACTTTGTATGAGTACAAACAGGGGAAGAATAAATACAAGTGGTCAAACACTACTTCACAATAAGGCTAACATAAACATAACACAATGTTTAATTCTGTGTTCTAAGACACACACACACACACACAAACTACAACATGCAGAGCACCCAATTATATGACTGTTTGAGTGAGATCTCTTTTGTATCTTGTGTCAAATCAATGCTGCCCTCATGCACTGGTCCTCCAGGGCTTGAGATGAAAGGAGAATTCCTGCTGTTAAGGCTCCTGAAGTCCTTTCTATCTGCCACCTATATTTTTACAATGGTGCCTTTAGCAGCAAAATAGAATGGTCTGAACAACAGTCATAGTACTGCTTACATCTCAGCTTTCCTTAGACACACCGATTGCACTTGCAAAACTGCTGCAGATCCATGAAGCTGAAGATGTTTAAAGAATACTTCAATGAAAAATTAAATGTTCGTTGTTCCAAACCTGTCAGATTGTCTTTTTTCCATGGAACACTAAAGGAGATGTTAGGCAGTATGTTAGCCATTCACTTTCATTGCATCTTTTTTCCATTAAATGAAAGTGAACGAAGACTAGCAGGATTAGTAAATGGTGACATAATAAATATTTTTGGGTGAACCATCCGCTAGTTTGTGCACAAAGAGACCTCTTAAGCTGATTAAATCACATTGTACTGTAATTGTAGACAGTTAGCAATAAGCAATTAGAGTGTAAAGTCTTCTGCAAGAAAACAGAGGACACATGATGGGAAGTGGACAATGGGAGAAAACGTGGAG
The DNA here is from genome assembly GCA_032164185.1 of Moxostoma hubbsi. NCBI lineage: Eukaryota > Metazoa > Chordata > Actinopteri > Cypriniformes > Catostomidae > Moxostoma > Moxostoma hubbsi. Next base: position 3,324,983 of record JAVLUX010000151.1, on the reverse strand, counting down.
GCGTGGAGTGGTGAAGGTGGAAACGTGCTCTTCAGAACAGTTCTGCAGATAGATCTTATGTCAGCTACTAATGGACACATTGGTGTCAAAGGTCACAAAGACGGGAGGAAGAAAAGCTGACTCTACACCTGTAACCCTTTGCTGAAAAAGACAGTGATTTTTATTTTGCCCTTTCTATCCCCATGTCCAGCTATATGGGGGTCCAGTGTTTGAGCCAAATATCATCCCACAATGACCCCTACTGAGACTGACTTGTTTACTTGGACTATTTTAAACATGCTGACTGTATGAGTTTTCATGCTACAATAACATTTTACTGAAATAGAAATGTTTCCTGAAAATGTTCTTAAGGCAAGGTATATTTCTGAGCATTCATTTGCAATATTTACAGTATGACGTTACAAAATTGTATCATTCTGAACTGTGACTGAATTAAAGTTAACCGTAATGTGGATAATTTCTTTTAATAATAAATCCTAACTCAGTTTAAAGGGAAAGTTCACCCAAAATGGAAACTGAAAAAACAAAAAAACAGAATGCCACTCCGAACCCAAATAACTTCATTTCTTATATGGAACACAAAGGTTAGTTTTTAAAAAGTATTCACTGAGATTATTTACCATAATATAAATGAATAATTTTGATTACCACAAAAACAATTACATTACAGTGGTTACAATCCAGATTACAGTGAGGCACTTGCAACGTATGTGAATAGGGCCTATTTTTGCAGGGTTTAAAGGCAGAAATGTGAAGCTTGTAGTTTTATAAAAGCACTTACATTAATTCTTCTGTTAAAATTTGTGTATTATTTGAGCTGTAAAGTTGTTCAAATTGTCATTTTTACAGTTTTTTTTTTGTGATTTTAGGATTGACGGGTTATGTCGTCATGGCAACAAAGTTGTAAAATTGTATATACCTTTACACAGAAAAGGTTAGAAAGCAAATTTATCAGACTGAAATCATGTTTGCACACATATGGTTTATGTATTGTGGCTATACTTTTGAAACAGGGAGTATTTTACGTTTACAGATTGGTCTCATTCACTTTGTAAGTGCCTCTCTGTAACACAGATTTTTGCAGGGTTGTTTTTTCTTTTTAAGAAAAGTAGGGATAAGTCAAATAATTTGTGTGTAAATCAACATTGGCTATGCCACAAATGTTTTCAAAAAGGTGTTCCTTCACTGTTACTCTTGATTAGTCAAGGATAGTCAGTAGAAATTTAAAAAAAAATACTAAATGTATTGTTTTTTTTTCTTTTTCTTGCCCATAATTCTATTGCCCCAGTAGAATAGTACACTCAGATTTGGGTTTCTGCTTGTTCTCTAAAGCCATCCTCAACTTTTGCCAGAAAATCCTGGAATCTTCTCCAGGTTTGGGCCAGCGCAGGTAGGTGCGTTTCCTCACCAGCTTTTGCATCCTGTAGTACGGTGATAGCTGATGTGTGGGGATATCCTCCAGGAACACCAAGATCAGCACATCCTTCTGCTCATCGAAGAGTCGGAAGCTCGCCACTTGTACCTCACTGGAGCACCAGTTGCTTTTCAGATAGTTTCTGGTAATCAGACAGATGGTCTTACGGCTGCTGTATATTCCATCAATGATGTTGTCCATGATTGGCCTACCTGGCTCAAAATCTCTGTGGTGCAGGCACAACCTCCAGCCCTGTTCTCCCTCTAGTTTGGGCAGAAGTTCCTCCATGACCCAAAGCTCATCTTGAGTGTTATAGGAAACAAAAGCATCATACTGAAATGCATGTTGCTGGAGCATCTGTTTCTTCTTGCTGTCATAAAGGAAGGCTAAGATAAGGTAGTATGCATAAACTAGCTGAAATCGCAAAAAATGCCATACAAAAGACAAAAGCAGGGTGACAATGACCAATAGACTGCTGCAAAGAAAGCAGATGATGTCATAATTGACAGTGCAGGAATCTGTGTTAAAAACAGATAAGCTAATGCCTCGTAAAGCCGGAGGATAGCTACATTTGTACTTGTTAAAATAAAAGACTTGGGTTGTGTTATTTTTCATGGCCCAGTCGATGAAGAAGGCATTGTTACAGTCACAAGTAAAAGTGTTTTTCTGCAAGTCGAGGACTTTGAGTCGAGGCAAAGTTTCAATCAAAGTTTTGTTAATTGCATCAATCTCATTTCCTGGGGCTCTTAAGGTAGAAAGCCTAGAGAGATTTGCATTCAACAGGAAGTTCAGTGAGCGAAGTTGAGTTCTTGAGATAATGAGTTTGGTAAGACCTGAGATGGAATGGAAAAGTTCGGAGGGGATTGCATTGTCATCTGACAGTGCATTCTTGGAGAGATCCAAAAACCAGAGTTTAGGGCTAAACTTGAATGTGTCTGGATGTAGATGATTAAGATTCATGTTTCCACCGTAAAACATTTCCAAGGATGATAAACCTTGAAGCAGATTTGAGGGTACTTTGCCAAATCCTCGCCGTTGACTGTGGATGGTCAATACCCTAAGCAACTTCAGGTCTGTAAAGGGAGGGTATTTCAATGTATTATCAGTAAATGAAATACTATTGGCATACAAATCTAGACTCTCAAGATTGGGCATCCCTGAGAACACATTTGGATGTCTGAGTGTTCTAGCTGTTATCTTGTTTGATGACAGTGACAGAGAGGTCAGCTTCTCCAGTCCACTGAATGCATAGGCTTCAATCTCTGAAATCTGATTATCTTGTATCTCCAGATTGTTGAGTTGGGATACATTGCTGAAACTGCCTTTTACAATTTTGCTTAACTTATTAAAACTCAGCTGCAATTCCTTCAGGGAATGGGGCCCATTTTTGAAAGTATCACCAATCCTTAATATATCATTTGTCCCAAGTCTCAGGATTTCAAGACTCTTAAGGTCTTTGAATAGACAGGGACTAATATGTGAGATTTTGTTATCGTACAAGTACAGAATTTTCAACTGTGTCAAATTGGCGAAATCACCACAGTTTAGCTTGATGCTGTTTCTACTAAGGTCTATGAATTCAAGAGTGGTAAGCATCTGAAAGGAGTTTGTAACTTCAGTTAGTTTATTGATTTGCAGACGCAGTATTTGTAGTTGCCTAAATCTGCTGAATGTGCCTGGTGACAACTGGGATATATTATTTTCTCCTAAATCCAATTCTGTCAGGTTTGAACAGGGTTCAAATATATGGTCAGTAAGGTCTGTTATTTTATTAGCATTCAGTCGAACAACTCTCAGTGCAGGAGAACATGTGTTCAGCAGCAGCTCTGTCTTGTTAACAAGCTTGACATTTCTATTAAGCCTGATTTTATACAAAAACTTCTTGAAGCTCTGAAGCACGATAGCAACACTCTGGTGTGATATGTGAACATCCATGAAGTATAATGTTTTTACTGAGGTGAAATATGTCTGTTCTGTAACATTCCAAGTCATGGTTCCATTTTTACCACAAAAAGACAAATCAAGATGGTTCAGAGTAGGAAATATATTGTCGGTGAGATGAAACGTTCCCAAAGGGTTGTTGGAAAAATCAAGCTTTTTCAATGACAAGGGCTTTGTTGACATTTCAGTTGAGTTAAAAACATCAAAATGGTTGCTTCCAATGTAGAGTTCCTCTAAAGCTGGAGATACAAGAACAGGCCTGACTCTTCCTATGTAACGGAGGTGGTTGTTTGTGAGGTTCAACACCTTTAAATTTTGAAGAGTGCTGAAAGCGGACTCATCAATGTCTTCAATGTTATTACCATCAAGATGTAATACCAGCAGTTTGGTTAGACTGCGTAGCATACCGCTTGAGACCCCTTTCAATTTGTTGTTGGCCAGATTGAGATTGGTTAAATTGGAAAGACTATCAAACGCACCCTCTTGGATCCACTCAATCTTATTGTTGGATACATTCAGATCTCTCAAGTTTATCAAATTCTGATAGTCTCCGAATTTGATTTGTGCAAAGGCATTAAAGGAAACATCTAATATCTGGGTGTTGCTGGGTATCTGTGGAGGAACACTGAAAAAGCCCATTTTGTAGCAAAGTACTTTCAGCTCGATGTCATATCGGGAATTAGTTATGGTGCAGTTGTTCAGGGAAAATGAAGTAACTGTAGAAAAGAATCCACAGAGAGCAATATACAACACGATTGTTTTTAGACTTCCCATTTTCCTAGATTTTGCTTTAATGTCGAAACACGATGATCTGTTGGGTTCTCCTTCTTAAAGAATTTGTCTTTATATTTCACTTATTCTTTTTCCATCGCCCAGCCTTCCATCAGGCTTTAGCTTTGTACTACCTATAATAAAAATGTTGAAAATGTTTTAATTATTCCATGCACTCAAAAAACATATTTTAGCCTATTTTTAAGATTTCATAACAAAATTCCATCAAAATGATTGGTGTAATCTTTAACAAAATGTTATTAACAAAACTGATAGATCAAGATAATGGGAACATTAATTGTTACTAGTGGGCAAACCCATTATTTTTTATCAGATTATCTACTTTTGCAACATTATGAATGTTATCAATGATTTACTGTGAAATTACATGAAAACAGTTCCTCTTGCAAAGATAATAATCTACAAAAACATGAACATGAACAATAGATTATTTAATGTCAAAATTACATATTTTCTATAACATAAAAAAAAAAAAGAGCTATTCCTAACCGACATTTCCACATGTTAAATCATCTACTTAGGATCATTATTGCCTAATGTACATGAAAATAAGTACTTTCATTCATTGTACAAAGATAAATAATCACAGTAGTCTACTTACAATATGCTTTCAACTTGAGCTGCTGATGTACAGAAATGAAACATTTTACAGTTCACTCACCAGGACTCCATTATCATTACCTTTGCTACAGTCCTGGAACACACGAAACAGGTTTTTTTGGTATGTTGTGTATCAGGAAGTGAAGTAATCTGAGGTGATAAAGCAGAAGAAAAAAGTATTAAAAGCCTTACATACCACATGGTATCTAACCCAATAAATTCACACTTAATCGACACCTATAGCATAGTGAATGCACCCAATCTGATTCTACGCAAAGCTAATTACATTTTTAATAAATGACTGTGTGCTTTGGTGTTTTCCTTGTGGAATTAATTCCTTTAGAGTATTTTCATGTGACGGTTCGAAAGTGATTTTGCAGTCATGAAATGAGACTTTAGTTCTCCTTTGGACTTGACCAACTTGACCAACACTTAACACAGAAGACAATGTGTCATCAGCAAATGACTTCTCTAAATCACAGGAAGACCTAGGAAGAGTTTAATTTTAGTTAATAATTTATTGTTCTGGAATGTTGTGTTTAACTCTCTCTAACTCCATTTCACTAACTCACTTAAGATTGGGCTCAATCCAAAACAAATAAAAGAATAAATACAAAAATCTTGATAATCATTACAATACAAAAAAATTATGTGTATAATAGTGGTTTATTTATTTATTATTATTATTATTATTTTTTTGTGAATGCATTTTGGTGTCTGGCATCTTACATTTAGCTTAACATGAATTTCAGAATTTCTTTGATAAGTTCCCCTTTTGCTTTAAATAATAAAATATCTGATCAACCTGGAATGGACTCCAGAAGTTTGTTTAAAACCTGACGATCCATGTTATCCCAGAATGATGTCAGAATGTTCCAAAGTTAACATGATCATGGTCACAAATGTATTTATTTGATTAGTGACCTAGAAATAGCGCAGGATCGTAAATATTTTTTTTATTTACAGGTTTAAAATGCATTACTTTTGATTCCCAGAATTAAAAGTAGAAGACCTAGAAAAGCAGAATGTGACTCTAACTTCTAATTTCCCTGTTTTGGATATGCAGTAACATGAACTATAGGTTATGACATACTTACATAAGCTCTAAAATTATACAAAATTTGCCTATAAAACCAAACCAAATTTATGGGTGATTCTCAGATTACAGGCAAATTTCTGTCCCTGGTATGTATTTATAGGAATAACACATTTCACAACTATTTTAAATGTCCATAGTCATTTTAGACAAAGACAGATCTAGACTTTTTTGTGTGTGTGTGTGTGTCTCAAGATTAGTGTGTGTGTGTCTTAAATTAAACCATGGGGCAGAGCTTTTTTAAATTGTCTGATATACATATGCATACATATGTGTGCTTTAATTTTTCTGCTAGAGAATCAAATAACAACAACAAAATAACAAAATAATTTATTCTCTTGCAGAAAATGTAAAGATTATTACATTTAAAACGTGTTTTTATTTATTGACATTGTATAAACTTTCCATTACACTAACAGGATGGGGATGTAATGCAACGAGTTAAAAGAGTAGGAAGAAAGGTGTAATAATCGAGTCAGACAGAAATCCGAGATCGACTAGTCATTTCTGTAAACTGTTTCAATGGACTATGGAGGCCCAAACCTGCAAAAATAATAAATAAATAAATGTAATAATAAAAAAATAAATAAAGGAATAAATGTCTTGATAAATCAAATATAATTATTTTTTAATTAAATTTATTCCTGAATTTATTATTGTATGACTTTATTCCTTTATTATTTTCTATATTTATTTTTAACTTTATTATTAACTTTTATTTTAAATATTAAAAAAACTTTTTTTTTAATATTTATTTATTCCCACATATATATATTTCCATATTTATATATTCCCATATATATATATATATATTTATTTATACATGTATTTATTTGTACTTTTCTGTGTGCAACATGGAAATGAGGAAGGCGGTCCTTGCGTAGCTCCAGTGCATTATTGGTTGAGAGCTCAACAGTACTTAACGAAAGCAAATAAGATGGACGTCCCACCTTAACACCCTCTGACTCCCACAGATTTAGATTATGCGGGGAAACGTTTTGCAGAGAGCCTAACAATCCAGGATAAGCTTCGACATTCATACCAGCCTACAGCTCTCCTAATCCATCAATAAGCACCTCTACTCTAAATGAAACATAGTCATTTGATGCGTGGTTATTGACTACATTCGCTAAGTTGCGTAACTCTCTAGATATATGTGAAGCAATAGATTTAAATATTTTTTTTTATTGCAGAACGTCATGGTTACTGTCGTAACCTCCATTCCCCGAGGGAGGGAACGAGATGTTGTGTCGAATGAAGTGACACAAGGGGACACAAGGGGTCTTCATTGGACGCCGAATCGTACCTCTGAACCTGAGAAAAGGCCAATGTCAAGTTGGCAGGCAGAATTTGCATGCCCCGCCCCAGACATACGGGTATAAAGAGAAGCGGGGTAGCGAATGCCAGTCAGGATTTTGCACTGAGGAGCCGAAAATGAAGCACGGCCATTTACAGTGCTAGGTCTAGTGCTGTGGCAGGAGGGACACAACGTCTCGTTCCCTCCCTTGGGGAACGGAGGTTACGACAGTAACCATGACGTTCCCCTTCTGTCACACACTCGACGTTGTGTCGAATGAAGTGACACAAGGGGTCCATAAAAAAGCACCACGCACTGACCATGTTATGTGACTGTCGAAACAGTTGCACAGCAGGCTATTACGTGCTAGAGGCGCCTGTACCGGCTGCACGTAGCCCTCCCCAACGCCCCCAACTCTTTTTTTTTGCATACAAACATTAGGTTTCCCGCACCCCTGAGGAGGGAAAAAGGTGTTACAAGCCTAGCATGGGAGCAAGCCCAGCAACCGCGGCCTTCTCTCTCACTATGTCTCTCACATAGGGCGTAAAACGGCTGGGGCCTATCTTAAGTCGGGGAAGGCGGTCTTTCCCTGGGGTGAGCAGGAGATAGCATGTTGGGAGCAGAAGGATGTGCCGAGGCTAGGGTGCTGAGAGAAGCCTCGAAGTCCTTACACTGCTCTGCATACCTGGCAGAGGGTGGATTTAGAGACTAAGGTAGAGGCCTAAGGGGGCGTCTTCAGAACTCATCAGCGCCGGCGTGCAGGGGCTGTAGGCTAGGCCGGAGGCAAGGTAACTGTCCGGGGCTGCCTGGGGGAAACGCGGGTCCGCTGACAAGGGGACTATGCCCATGGAGCCCGACCCCAGTACAGAGCATTTGAGACTCGTTGAGAATTGCTCTGCTGAATTCGCGGGCCAGAGGGCTAGGGAGGAGAAATATCCAGGCAGCGACGCTCAGTGGATCAACTTGGTGAAGGGCGCAAGGTGCAAGCGGAACACCTGGTTGGTTGTGCCACGTTACGAGTTCTACCGGCTCGGACCTGACAAAACACGGAACGAGACCGACTCAACCCTCAGATTGTAAAACCTGGCAAAGGTATTGGGTGTTGCCCAGCCCGCTGCTCTGCAGATGTCTGTTAGGGAGGTGACATGGCTCAGTGCCCACGAGGATGCCACACTTCTAGTAGAGTGTGCTCGAACCCACAAGGGGGCGGGCATGTCCTGGGTGTGATAGGTTAAGGCAATAGCATCAACAACCCTGTTGGCCATCAACAGCGCTCTGGCTATTTATGTACACTACTGTCGCATTGCTGTCTGAACGGATCAAGACGTGCTTGCCTCGGATTAGTGGGAGAAACTTCCGTAGGGCAAGAATTACAGCCATCAACTCTAGGCAACTGATGTGCCAAGGCTGCCGGGGTCCTTTCCAGGGGCCAGCGGCAGAGCACCCATTGCACACGGTGCCCCAACCCTGTCGAGAGGCATCTGTGGTTACCACGACATGTCTGGACACCTGCTGCAGGGGGACTCCGGTCCGCAGAAAGCAGAGGCCTGTCCAAGGGTTGAAAGTCTGACGGCAGGAAGGGGTGATTGTCACACGGACTTGAGTCAACTCGAGTGGCGCGACCGCGGCTGAGGATGCCATATGCCCCAGGAGCCTCTGGAATTGTTTTAGAGGAAACGCTGTGCCAGGCTCGAAGCGAGCCAGGCACCTGAGCACTGACTATGCGTGCTCGTTGATGAGCCGCGCTGTCATTGAGACTGAGTCTAACCCCATGCCGAGAAAAGAGATGCTCTGAACCGGGTCGAGCTTGCTCTTTTCCCAGTTGACCTGATGCCCTAGACGGCTGAGGTGCCTGAGCACCTGGTCCCTGTGGGTGCATAGTAACTCTTGAGAGTGGGCCAGGATGAGCCAGTCATCAAGGTAGTTGAGTATGCGGATACCCACATCCCTTAGGGGGGCAAGTGCGGCCTCTGCGACCTTTGTGAAGATGCAAGGGGACAGGTACAAGCCGAAGGGGAGGACCTTGTACTGTTATGCCTGGCTGTCGAACGCAAACCGTAAGAGGGGTCGGTGTCGTGGCAGAATGGACACGTGGAAGTACGCATCCTTCAGGTCTACCGCCGCGAACCAATCTAGCTGTCGAACGCAGGTGAGAATCTGTTTCTGCTTGAGCATTTTGAATGGGAGTCTGTACAAAGCCCGGTTTAGAACTCGCAGGTCCAAGATTTGTCGCAACCTGCCGCTTTTCTTGGGTACGATGAAGTAAGGGCTGTATCACTATCTGTATAACTCTTTTAGGAGGAGACACTCTTTTAAACAGAAAGAAAGCGCTGTCGAAGCGCCCAGGGTCGTGAACTGCACAGCGTGCAGAGAGAGAGATGCCAGCTGGAAATGCGCCGTGCGGATCCAACAGCAATGCTTCTCGTTGGTAGAGGTGAGTGGAACAGAGTGAAACTCAGCGGCTTGCTGCACAACCATTCGGCTCCAAAGAAAAATTCTGACTGGCATTTGCTGCCCCGCTTCCCTTTATACCCGTATGTCCGGGGTGGGGCATGCAAATTCTATCTGCCAACTTGACATTGGCCTTTTCTCAGGTTCAGAGGTACGATTCGGCGTCCAAGGAAGACCCCTTGTGTCCCCTTGTGTCACTTCATTCGACACAACGTCGAGTGAGTGAAAGAAGGGGAACTTATATATACATACATAAACGATCAGGGAAAAGAAGCATGGTTGTATCTTTTACAATGAACAATCATAACAACAGAAAACAATATTATGGATTTGTGGACATCAAAATATTAAGTTATATACACAGAAAAAAAGAAAAGCATAAGGTTAAATCATATAATTTATGAAACTTGCTCTTTTTGTGGTTTTGTTGAAGAAACAGTTCCCCATTTATTTTGTGATTGTAGTATAACCAATAAATCTTGGATTGACTTAAAATCTTATGTTTTAGCCCCACAAATAGCTATAGCTTACACATGGCTATGACCTAATGTCACATCAAAACAAGTCAAGAGTAATCGAGCACACGCTTCAATCTATGATAAACCAATGGTAAGCAGGACCAGCTCACATAATTATCATACAAGAGACAGAAATGTAAGAATAAATATAAAATGTGGGAATATTTAAATATGAAAATAAACACAGGTGGGAATAAATAAATATAAAAATAAATGAATGCATAAATAAATAATGATAATAAAATTATAATGAAAGAATTAAAAAAAGTTTTAAAAATAAAAATAAAAAAGAGAAAATAATAAATAAAGGAAAAAAGTCTACAAAAATAAATTCAGGAATAACTTTCATTAAAAACGAATTATATTTGTTTTATCAAGACATCTATTCCTTTATTTATTTTCTTATTATTACATTTATTTATTTATGTATTTATTTATTTATTATTTTTTATACAGGTTTTGTCCTCCATAATGGACACCTTTAACTTGTTCAGAAAGCTTGGAGCTGGAGCAAAGTTTGATTTGAAAAGGTTTGCCAAAGATGCTGAGCGATTTAATGTATGTTTACATATAAAGACCACAATAAAGTGATTTTTTATGATGTTGTAAACTAAAATTACGGACATAAATGCATTTTGGCTAGAAAAGCTGCCACATGTTTTCCAGTTTCCATTAATTGTGCCTTGGAATGCTAACGCTAACCAACCCAAACGACACGGAAAAAAAAGTGCCTGAACAAATTGAGAGACAAAGTAACTGTTCTGTTTTAAACACCAACTTTATTTTGATGCCAAGGGAAACAGCACAACAACTGACTACTGTTGTATTTGTACTTTTGAAATATTAAATAAACGCTCTCGTTTGGTCAATATTAATTCTTGTGTTGTTCTCTTAGGTGGTGAAATCAGAGCATGGACTGCTCGAATCAGTTTCTTTAGCACAGAGACACATGGGAGCACGCCTCTGAAGTCCAGGCTCAGTGAGGATGGTAATGATAAACAAGAGGAAGAGGGGAGTGATGAAGAGCAGGTCTCCGATAAAAGTAAAGGGAAATGGTCTAAAGTGGATGAGCCAGTGAAGGCAGCACAGAAGAAAAGTAAAACTGATAAAAAGAAACCTGAAGGTAAAATGTTCACTGTTTTAACATGGACATTGCTTGGAAGAAATACAGACTGATCCAGAACCATTAGAAGTTGTAAAGGTGTTTGTCACTACTCGGACAAACATTGTATATTAATGTTGCTATAAATTGTTATTGGTTTTCAATCTTTCCTCTAACAGAGCATGAGACCAACAGTGTTGAGCAAGAGGGAGATGGAATCCAATGTATGTCATCACAAGACATGACGAAATATCCCAAGACTAAAGACAAGGTGTCTAAAGACAAGACCTCTGTGAAAAGACTAAAGCAACTTCACAAAGAGAAGGTATGGAGGATTCTTATTGTTTTTTATTACATGGCTCACTTAACTTGATTTTGGTTGCTCAGTAGTGACATTTAGTAACTGTTTATCCGGGAAATCTCTCTGCAAAGAATATAGTTTCAACTTAACCCTTTAAGGTACTACTCAACCAGTTGGTAGACCACACTTTAAGTCACTATATTTCATTGAAAAATGCATCAAGCTTAACTCAACCTGAATGAGCCATCTCTATCATTTGGTGTAGTTGTGCAATGCTAAAAAAAAATCCACTAGATGGCACTGTGTCTGTGAGCAGCATACCTTTTCAGTGTCCCTTCAAACAGCACATGACGCAGCGAAATTCCAGGCTTCTTTTGTGACATTGTTCCGGTTTATTAATTTATATGATGTAGTGATGCTATATATATGTCACAACTGCTCACAGGAGATGCATTTGTGCGGCCAACAGAGCTGTGTCTCGTCTGACCACATGCAATCGGATCACCCGAGATACATCTTAATATTGTGATGTGCAATAATTACTAATGAGAAACCGATGGTCAAGAACCTAGAAGGTGACAACCCATATACTTAAATCATTACCAAATCTATACTATTAGTGCTGCATTTGTGCCGATTTGTGTTTAAAAAAAATTAAATAAAATAAGTTTGTGGCGGTTCGGTGTTTGAGATATTGTGATGTATTTTGACGTTACTTTCCACCCCATGTGGTCCAAATCGCACCTAAACGGTTCCATTCGTTTGTGCTCGATTTGTGCCATTAAAAGAAATAACTGTAACTATTTCCCTTCCTTAGATATAGCAAAAATCTTTTCGGGAGCAGTGACGTCACACTCCACCCCACCAAACCAATGTCGTTCGTTTGTGTTGATTTTTGCCATTAAAAGAAACACTGAAACTATTTCCCTGAATTCCTTAGAAATAAGAATTTCATTTCGGTAGCAGTGCCGCCACTCTCCATCCCATGTCATTCAAATCGCCCCAAACTGGTGTTGTTTGTTTGTGCTCGATTTCTGCTGATTTGTGCAGTTAAAGTTAATCTTGTAAATAATAATAATAATAATACATTTTATTTGTAATGCACTTTACATTTAAGACAAACCTCAAAGTGCAACAGGTAAGACCATAAAAACAAGGTAAAAAAACATCAGTGTAAAATATAGATAAAAAGTGCAAACGACATTATCATTATTGTGTTAAAATTAAAGTCGAGTGTAAGTTAAAACTCGTAAGTTCTGCTAAAAAGGAATGTTTTTAGTCCTTTTTTAAAAGTCTCAATAGTCTGTGGTGCCCTCAGATGGTCAGGGAGTGCATTCCAAGTTCTAGGAGCGGCAGAGCAGAAGGCACAATCACCCATGGTGCTGAGCTTAGTTCTGGGGAGTAGGAGGCGGTTTGAGTTTTTTGAACGGAGGGATCGTGTTGTAATGAGAGGAGTGAGTAGTTCTTTCAGGTAGGGGGGGGGGGGGGGGGCATTTCCATAGATGCACTGGTGGGTGAGAATTGAAACCTTATATTCAATCCTAGCAGAAACGGGAAGCCAGTGTAGTGAGTGGAGAATGGGTGTGATGTGGTCGTACTTTTGCACTCTCATCAGAATCCTTGCAGCACTATTCTGAACATACTGTAGTTTCTGCAGACTCTTGTTAGGGATCCCGATGAGAAGTGCGTTACAATAATCCAGCCTGGAGGAGACAAAGGCGTGGACCAGTTTTTCAGCATCAGCTAAGGTGAGTGTAGAACGGAGTTTTGCAATATTTCTGAGATGATAGAAGGAGATCTTGCAGAGGTTTTTGATATGGGCTTCAAAGGTGAGTTGCGGATCAAATCTTACACCGAGATTGGTGACTGTTGTGGAGAGAGGAATGTCTTGACCATAGATAGTTATACCAGTTATGGAGGATGACTGGACTTGATGTGAGGTGCCAACAAGTATTGCCTCAGTTTTGGGGCTGTTCAGCTGGAGAAAATTGTGTTTCATCCACACCTTTATCTCCTCCAGACAAGCGATGAGTGTTGAAGACGATGATGATGTTGATGAAGCTGCAGCGGGGTGTGAGTCAGATTTCATGTATAATTGTGTGTCATCACCATAGACTCCATGGCGGCTGATGACTTGACCGAGGGGGAGGATGTAAATGATGAAGAGGATGGGGCCAAGGACTGACCCCTGGGGGACTCCGCAGGTGACTTTGTGTTGGCGGGACCTTGCGTTTCCAAGTGCAATGTAATCTGTTCTGTCAAAGAGGTATGATTTAAACCAGTTCAGAGCAGTGTCATTGAGTCCAGTGGTTTGGTGTAGCTGGTTGAGAAGAATGCCATGGTCCACAGTGTCAAAAGCAGAAGACAGATCGAGAAGTATGAGGAGTGAAGGTGAGCCAGCATCAGCTGCCATTTGTAAATCGTTTGTGACTCTGACCAGTGCTGTTTCTGTGCTGTGAGCAGAGCGGAAACCAGACTGGAATTTTTCAAAAAGGTTGTTATGTTTTAGGTGGTCCTGGAGATGGGCAGCAACAACTTTTTCCAGTACTTTGGAGAGGAATGGGAGATTGGAAATGGGCCTGTAATTTGTAAGTATATCTGGATCAAGGGTGGGTTTTTTCAGAAGTGGTCTGATTATGGCAGTTTTAAGGGCAGATGGAACATTGCCAGCCTGGAGGGAGTGGATTATTACAGTGGTAATCAGAGGGCTTAGGACAGGGGTGTTTGCTTTGACTAGAGCTGTAGGAAAGGGGTCGAGGGCACAGGTGGTGGGTTTCATCTTTTTGATGATCTTCTCAAACTCTTGCTGGGAGATTTCTGGAAAGAAGTATAAGGGCTGAGAAATCACAAGCTGTGAGTGTACAGGCGGGGCGGGTAGTGTTGAGGATCCAGGAAAGGAAGAGTAGATTGAGTCTACTTTTGTTTTGAAAAAGGCCAGGAACTTATTACAGTGCTCTTCTGTAGTTTCTGTGAGTGAAGGGGTCTGTGGTTTGAGAAGATGATTTATGGTTGAGAAAAGCTGCTTTGAGTTTCCAGGACTGTTTCTGATGACGTTTGAGTAGAACTGAGACTGTGCCTTTGTGAGTGACTTTGAGTAGTCCTTTTGGTGTTCCCGAAAAACTTGTTTATGCACAGTGAGACCTGTGGCTTTGTATCTCCGCTCGATGGCACGCCCAGATGCCTTCATTTTCTGTAGCTCACTGGTGTACCAGGGAGCTGATCGGGAGAAAGTGACTGTTCTGGTTTTGACTGGGGTGTGGAGATCCAGGATACTCTTAAGGGTGTTGTTGTAGTAATCCACAGAGTCCATGGCTGGTATACAGTTTACGGAAAGGAGATGCTGTAGGTCGGATGCCATAGTCTCTGGGTTGATGTTTTTTAGATTTCTGAAGCAGATTTGGCGTTTTGGCTTGATGAGGGTGGACGGTGAAGACATATTCATGGAAATGACCTTGTGGTCGGAAACACCCAGATCATAGACCAGAAGATTGCTGAGATGAGCAGAGTTTGTAATAACAAGGTCTAGTGTGTGCTCCCTGGTGTGAGTGGGGACATCAACAAGTTGTGTCAGATTAAAACAGTCGAGTAATTGGAGGAATTCTGATGCGAAACGGCAAGTATGGGAGTTGACATGAATATTCATATCTCCAAGGACTATAATATTGGCAGACATTGTACAGAATGTTGAGAGAAGATTGGACATCTCTGGGATGAAAGATGAGTTTGGTTTGGGTGGCCGGTAGATGAGAAGTATCGCTGTGGAGAGAGGGGCCTTACAATTAAATGCAAGGCATTCAAAAGAAGACAGCTCAGGCAGGGTTATAGAGGACAAGCCCAGATCACTTCGGTGGATGACAGCCAGACCACCACCACGCCCTGTGCTGCGGGCTTTCTGTAGGTAGCAGTAGCCAGGAGGACAGGTCTCATTTAAGACAGAAAAAACATCTGGTTGGTGCCAGGTTTCTGTAAGGCACACCAAATCCAAACACTTATCCAGAATATGGTCATGTATGAGGCAAGATTTGTTTGTAATGGATTGTGCATTGAACAGTTCAATCTTGATGGTAGATGGAGCAGTGTGTCTCTGTATTGGCCGGAGTAGACTGAAATCCACTCCACGTTTTCCATCCCGGTCAGTGCGCAGTGTTGCCGTAAAGACTCCAGCGTTGTTAATCGTAGGAGTGGCAGCGCCCTGATGACATGCTGGAGATGCGGTGAGGCGTGCGCCAGACCACAGGGATGGGATGTTGTGTTCAGACCGAGAGAAAACAAACTTTCGGCCGCAACTTCTGTGAATGTAGCGCGGCTGGCAGAGGAGTCCAGGTTGTTTAATGACCGATATGCATGATGGAGTAGTGTAGTTGTTGAGTTTCTTCAGTTGGGTGACGGAATACTTCAACATCATGTCAGTCGTGGAGAGTGGTCTGTTAGCCGTTAACAATGCCCGTGATGCACAGAAGAGAGCCGCCAGACACAGTAAGCGAACAGCAGCGACTCTGCGTAGAGACCTCACGAACATCAGCTGTGAGTTCGGGCGAAAGTCCCTCGATGGCAGGCAGCAACGAATAGATACGGGAAACTCCGAGCAAGGGTAAACTGGTAAGTAGACATCCGCTGGAGTCGGTGGAATCCGTACAAAACATACAATCCACAATGTTTACAAGTGAGCAACGACACTAATATAACTTACTGGACGTAATACTGGTCGATAAATGTACTGTATAGCCTAGCTGTATAGCAACAACTGTTGCATAAAGGATTTCGGTCAGAGAAGAGGCGAACAAACAATGCCAGCGTCCTCTCGATGTCTCCAGCGTCCTCTCAATGGTTAATGCTAGATTGTTGTGATAGCATTCGACGAAATATTTCCCTTCCTTAGAAATAACATGAAATTTATCGGGAGCAATGATGTCACTCCATGTGGTCTAAATCCTCCAATTAGGCCTTGCAAATGTGTTTAGTAAAACCTTGTTTTGATTATCTTGTTGGGATGTCAAATTACACTAACATTTTAACATATTTAAATTTAAGGATTATACAAATATATTAGAAATAATCCCTGATTTACTACAGCAATGATATAACCATTGATTTGTCCACAAGTTGTCTCGTGGTGCACTCAAAAAAATTAACTTTGTTTGAGTCAGTTTTACTGAATAATTTCTTGTTCACATTACTAAACAATCACAAGCAACAGCATAAAATGTGTTTAATTTAGTTATTTCAACAAAAAACCATGTCTTGTCACCTTTACTTTAGGTGTTTTTGTTCAGTCAACAAATCATTGTCTAGTGAAACGCACAAATACAAGAAAAACAAAACGGGATGTCCCTTTGCACACACTGTATGTAAATGCAGCAGCGCAAAGCACATTGAGGAGATTATATTCCCAATTTTGTAAGGTATGCATATTTTGTTTAAATCATTTTCCATCCTGACAAATACTGCCAATAAAATTATTTGTAGTACATTATATAGTTTTATTACTTCAGGATGTAACTTCTATTATAATATACATGTTGTTTCATTTTAGATGAGCTGTGTGATGCAGACTAATCAGATTGAAGAAATTATTTCAGCAACATTGTAAGGTATTAATATTTTGAAATCATTTGACATTCTGACAAGTACTGCCAGAAAAATAAAAACAATAAACTGATGTAGAAGACCAAATAGTTTTTGTACTTCAGGTTATGAGTTTATGTCGGAGTCTGGACATGCATCTTGAGTTTTTTTGCTTTTTTCAATTTTAATCAGTTATGTGAAATTTTCCAGACCATGTGGCAATGTAAGGACTGTAAGATAACAGTCAAACTTTATCTCAATTGTTGAAGCATTACAGATTAATGCGTGGTCATTTTGGTCGGTGTAATTGTTTTCCGTGCACTTATTCCAAACCCATGGGTTTTCAGTGCTTATGTTCACTTGTGACACGTTTGGTGTGTGTGGTCAAAAATTCTGTCATGGTGAGATAAAGGAAAGAAAAGGAAGCAATAAATACCAGCTATTTAGAGACATAAACCTGAAAAAGACTACCATACATATATGCTCAAGGAATTTGTAAACTTAAGAATTAAGAGACAACACCATGAATTTTGCAAACTTTGGCTAGTACCGCAACTACTTTTTCTCAAACACATATTATATCTTATTTAATGGACTTGTAACTTCTTAACACACCCAAATTTCACTGTTTTTTGGCCCTGGCACAAAATCATATCATGTCACTAATCATATCAGCAGCACCTGGGAAAGTGTGAATGAGTACTAGTCCAGTAAAATCACTTTATCATTCTGATTGGATTATAAGAGTAGACTGATTGATATAAATAGAGGGAAGAAGTGCTTCCAATCATTGTGTTCTTGTTTGCAATGGTTACCTCCAAAGACAGACGTGCAGCCATCATCGCATTGCATCAAAATGGCCTCACATGCAAAGAAATTGCTGCAAAGAATATTGCACCTGAAAGAACCATTTACTGGATCATCAAGAACTTCAAGGAGAGAGATTCAACTGCAGTGAAGAAGGCTTCAGGACGTCCCAGAGTGTCCAGCAAACACCAGGACCGTCTCCTCCTGAGGAGCCAGCTTCAGAATCATGTCAGCACCAGTGCAGAGCTTGCTCAATATTGGCAGCAGGTTGGTGTCAGTGCATCTGCACGCACAGTGAGGCGAAGACTCAAGGGGTGTGCTAAAATAAAATTTTCTGTGTTTATTGTAATTTTGAAGTCTTTAAAGAGTGAAATTAAGAAATTGTTGTAATTATTTGAGATATTTCATTGTATTGTTGAATGACTACCCTCCTGGTGTAGTATCTTTGTCATTCTAATGAAACTGTACATGTATAACTATTTTAAAATGAAAGTCTATGTAATGTTTGCAACTGTAGGTGAAAATTAGATAGACCAAAAAGATGAAAAATGTCAATACATACTTCATTACCCTGTAAGAAGAAGACAATATTTATACATCAGTTGATCTTTTCTACAAGGCTTAAATGTGTTTTCTCCAGTATAAGCTTCATGTTATACTATGTGCTGTCCAGAAAGAGTGAATGGTGTTAAACATATTGATAGTTGTCAGCCTTATCTTTACGTTTAATGACCAGAAGATTCTGTTGAGGTTATGTGAGTGTGTGTGTATGTGTGGAGGAGGAGGAGTTTAATGAGAGACATATAAACTTTAAAGGATTCAGAATAAAAGAATAACTGTAAAATATTTATAATTATAAATCATTAATCATAATGAGTTTAAATTTTTTAGGGCTCTTAAAGGGATAGTTCACCCAAATATTTAAATTCTTCCATCATTTACTCACCCTCATGTCATCCCAGATGTGTATGATGACTTTCTTTCCTCTGCAGAACACAAACAAGTGCTGCGTCCCAAACCGCATACTCTAAAAGTATGTACTGTATTTGATGAAGGACGCACTTATCTGCTGCCAAAACAGTACGTTCTTTTAGGTATGCATGCGAGTACGATGAATAGATTTCGGACATACTTCATCCAGGGATGAGGGCATTGTTCCAGTGACCCGCATATATAACATAAGAACAACAACTGTGAAAATAATCTGCTCTGGTATATGTAGCACTTACAGTTGAGAAGAGCCACTTGACTTGCCTTTCACCACTGTTCTTTTAAATGCAACATTTTGTGTCTGCACTATTAATTAAATAGTGTGCCTTTATATGTCCTACCTGCTGATACAGACAGGGTCAAAAACTCTGCAATATACACAGATACACTCGTTTACATAAGACATTCTCCCACAGTGCTATAAGAAAATGAGCCTGTAGAGTTTTTAAATGTCTTTTAAAAGGTTTTACTTATTCAAAAACAATCAAATTACAATGAAAATTTGTTAAAGACATGTTATCTTTCAGTACCTAAGTACCTATCCTTCATCTGTGTTAAAGCGCCCTTATTATATTTAAATATAATAAGATGATGCATTTAGAGTGAAACCAAAAAGTCATTTAGAGCTATATATTCACATTCTTTAACAGTAGTGCCATTTTTGATTGAAAACAAGGCTGTGAGGGATAGACTTATTTTACAGTCTTTTCAGTGGGACTCACTGTGTAAAGCTTTTTTTTAATGCATCTGAAAGATGTTTTTTCAATGTTTCATCAGCAGAATGATCCAAAACACTTTAAACAACAGTTCAACCCATTAAAGAGACCTCACAGGCTTGTTGTCATGGGCATCACTTAGTTGTAAAAGTGGTGGGGATAGTTGGTGTTGTGACATCACAAATGGATAAATACTGATTTTTGATCACCAATTCACATATATTAATTGGATAACTTGATCCGCACATCTAACACCATCAGTGCTGGGATTATGTTAGACAGTGGATACATGGATCACATTTGTTTGCATTTTGTTTTTCGATTTAACTGGAAAGAATGCCACTGATATCAGCTGTAACAAGCATTCATTATAAAGTAAAGAAAACCTCCAGCGCTGGATTGCCACATATTATAACACACACAAATGAAATGGAAACTCCTGCTCAAGAACTGGAGATGTTTCCTCTATTTGACACTTACTTAATGAAAGCTATTTTAAAAAGTGGTAGGGACAAATTGATGTAGGCAAAAAGTGGTAGGGACATGTTCCACTCATCAATGACACATGTGCTTGTTGTCATTTCTGTCAAAATGAAAGAGTGAGCTAATGAGAATCAGGCTCATTCCAGAACTGCCTGCACCTCAGTTCAGTTTATTATCTTTTGGATCACATCTATGGAGGCTTTAATGAAGATAGCATTGTCTCTGATATAGTTCCTTTTTTTCATCTCCTCATGGGAGATGAACTTCGGGTAGCCAAACCCCAACATGCTCTCATCTAGACAACCCCCACGAACACTTCCCAGAGCTCCAGGTCGCGGCCTATGAAAATTTTTCCAGGTGGGATCTGGGCTGAAGCTCTCTATGACATGCAGTGGTTTAGTGAGTGCTGGGTCAGTCTGATCCAGAAGCGAGAAGGTAACACGATAAGGGAAAGGCCACTCCAGCAGCCCATCATACTCTCCTGGTAGAATACGAATATAGACTGAAAGATGTAAGCCCTCGCCACTGCCGTTTCCATTGGGGAAGGCGGACACTTGCAGACGGTAACCATAGTTATGGGAATAGAACGCGGGACTAAACAGTTCCAAACTTCCATTGGTCCTGCTCTTGGCCTCCAGCAGTCGTTGGCTGTAGTCGGTTAGCTTCCACAGCAGCGTGCCATCTCGGCTTCCAGACAGTTCTTCAACCCCACGCCAGAGTTCCCTGAGCTCCAGTCTCTGGCGGTTCACCAGACCACACAGCAGAGAGAGGTGGGAGTGGGTGGCCTCCTCAAGGTGCCGTGCCACTGCAGTCTTAGGGCACTATGAGTGGGGCAGAGGACAAGAGAAAGATAGTCATGGCACATAATTATGGTCATCAGACTATGCTGGGTATTTTGATATTCTTTCCTTAGAAAAATTATCAAATGTGACCGAAATTTCTCAAAGATCAACATGATTTCTTTGATATTCTTATATAAAGTGTGGTTTTAGGACACATATATTTTTCTTCATTTTTATAGACATTAAATGTATTATTTGAACATATTCCTAGAATCTTTTTATCTATGAAAAATCGAGTTTTGAATCCTATGAATCCAAATTCATAGGTTGACTTTATTGTAATTTATAATAAATAAGAATACATCCATCCATGACATTATAAGATTTTCATTATGTTTTTCTGAAGACTGTTTGGAACCAAAACACAAATCAGATTCAAGAAAGTATGTCATCTAGAATGTATCAGTAATCTGATTTCACACAGTATAAAATGTAGTGTAATCAAATGACAAATATAAATTTTTTTTGTCATTTTATACGTGATTCCGATTGCATGTAATCCGCAACTACCCAGCACTGACCACAGAGATATTATGTGTGCATTACTCAAGATCTTACCCTATGTTTGCAGCCCGCCTCCTTGAATGGGCAAAGCACCATTGCAGTGCTGCACCCTTCCTTTATATGTGCCATTAAATTATCTCGGGTGATTCCAGGTGTGCCGCACCTGTTAGGACACTGCACAGGAAAGCGTGGACACTGTTGCTGATGATGCTATAAATAACAGAATCAAAATTAAGTGAAACGTCTATGAATATACTTCCAGAAATCTGTTGAGTAGTTTTTCAAAATTAATTTATTTTTAATGTGTGGTAGCACTCTGTGAACTGACCTGAATAGTGTCATAGAGGAACTCTTTCCTGCAGTATCTGCAGGGCAGTTTTCGCTTAGTGCATTCAGATACAGAATGCTGGGTCAACAGTCTACGCACCATACGAACACCGCATTTATTCTCACAGTACACACTTTCCTCTGGACAAACACCCTGGTGACTCTGTGTGAGGACAGAGAGGGACTCATTATCCTAATCAATTGATTGATACAGTTTGACAAGTATAATGAATATGAATGGGACACAATAATATAGGAGGGGACAACATTTTTTAAAACACTTAAAAAAACTTGACCTTCAAAGTAAATACATCACAACTAATGCAACTAAAAAGGTTGCAAATTACAAACAACTTGGATTAAAAGGAGAATGGGATAAACTGTGTCACGTTGTACTTAGCCTGCCCTGAGTCCTTTTTACTACATTATTGTTTGCAATCCTTAAAGAGGAAGAAAACGAGGGGCAAAAACAAATTTTATTTTGTCCCCTCTGAATTTTTTTCCCATTCACACTCGAGGTACCCTGGCAACATATGAAACAACATAGTGTCAATCTTAGCCACTGCGGTGGGAGCGCACTGATTGAATTGTTTACTAAGCAGCCTCAAGGGCAATGAGAAATGAGAAATATGCCGAAAGATCATTTGCTGATAGTAAACATGAAATACTAGGTGGCAGAAAGTTCTGCTTTATTTTGTATCTATTTACTTTAATAATCTAATACATTTACAATTAAATTATTCCAAACAACACAATAACCTTAAGACATTTCAAATTACATATAAAAAAACATTACAGAATCTTGTTATAAATTCCTCAATTAAATTTACCACAGTGAAACAATGGTGTTTACAGGTAAAGTAGCTGAATATTTGAATGTGTTGCCTGCGTACTTTTTATTACTGTATTATTCAATGCAATAATAGGGTGCGTTCCATTCTGAAGGGCTCATCCCTATGCCCTAATCCCTTCAAAGGGTTTACCCTCCAGAATGAGAGCTTCAGAGGGTTGAAGGGTATAGACCTAAAAAATTTCAGTAATTCAGAAAGCACTTCAAAATCATCTATTCAAAACTGAGTCAAGGCAGACATAATTACACATGATTTCACCTCACTACCTACATTCATTTCTGATCATCAGTTTCTGATTTATTACAAAAATAAACAAGTGTTTCTTGTTTAAAAAGTTGTTTTATTTTATTTTAATAAACGAAAATTTAACCAAAATCAAATGTACAGTGCATTATTTAAATAAATAAAATGCCACTGTGTATAATTATTTTATTTAAACTCATTTAGAATAACAGATCCAGTGAATTTACAGTAAAATAACATATATTAGCCAGATTCGAACAAAAAGTCAGGGGTTGAAAATTATTTTAAGTTATTTACAATAATTAAAAGCTTTTATAGACTATGTATCTGAAGTGATGACACATGTTTTGGTTTATAGAACCAGATTTGCAGTTGCAGCTGGTATAATTTACACTTTGTAATGAAAGCTCAGAGAGGTTGGGATCCATATACGGTTTTTATTTAAAGGTAATTTAACTAGAGTAACACGGGCAACGACTTAGCTGGCAACAGAGTTCGTGGTCAGTGAAGCTTCAGCTCTGGACTGGTGATCGGGTTCGTGGTCGAGCAGACGTTAGATCAGGACTGGCGGCTATATTCAAGGTCAGACAGGCGTTTGGTCGGGGCAGGCGGCAATCAGAAGAATGGTCAAGTTCGGGCAAGGTTGGCTTCGACAAGAGACAGGAATTCAGGTGAGTAACGCTCAGTAATGCAGCCGGGGCGAACAAGACTTCGCAATGAGGGCACGGGGAAGCGAGGTTTTAGTAGAGGGAAGATGATGGGCAACAGCTGTTAGATAATCAGTGCGAGTTAGAATTCAGGTGAAGCGGATCGGTGAATGGGTGCGTCCTCACTGGTGTTCGTAACAGAGCCCCCCTCCTGCGAGCGGCTCCAGAAGCGAGGGTGCGGTCGGCGACGGGGTCTACCTCGAGGTCGTGGGGCTGGTCTGTCCGGATTGGCTCGGTGGAATTCGGTGATCAAATTGGGATCGAGGATGTCATCGGCTCCGACCCAGGATCTTTCTTCCGGACCATAGCCTTCCCAATCAACCAGGTATTGTAGGCGGCCACGAAGTCGTCTGGAGTCCAGTAGGCACCGCACTGAGAAAGCCTCCTCGCCGTCAATGAGCATGGGGGGGGGGTGGAGTTTGCTTCCTCCTCGGGTTGTGGAGCACCGGCCGGTCGTAGAAGAGATACATGAAAAGTAGGAGAAATGCGATACTGAGGGGGCAGTTGGAGACGAAAGGTCACCGGATTAATTTGTTTTTTTATTCTGAAGGGACCCACGTACCTGGGGCTAAGCTTCTTGCAGGGCAGGCGGAGACGGAGGTCCCGCGTTGAGAGCCAAACCCACTGTCCAGGAGAGTAGTTGGGACAGGGACGGCGATGGCGATCCGCTTGCTCCACCGCTCGTCTTGTGGCTCGTCGGAGATGTACGTGAGCCTTGTTCCACACGGCCTCGCTGCGTCGTAGCCAGCTGTCAACCGCGGGCACTTCCGAGGGTTCGCCAGACCAGGGGAAGAGAGGAGGTTGGTAGCCTAGTATGCACTGGAAAGGGGTGAGGTTAGTGGAAGGTTTGAGGATTGAGTTTTGTGCGTATTCGGCCCAGGGGAGGTAGCGACTCCAGTCGGATTGATTTTCATGACAATAGGTACGTAGGAATTTAGTGATTTCTTGATTTAGGCGCTCAGATTGTCCATTTGATTGGGGGTGGTAGCCGGAAGTGAGACTAACGCTGATGTTGAGTTGGCGGAAGAATGCTGTCCAGAGCCTGGAGGTGAACTGGGGTCCCCGGTCTGAAACGATGTCTTCGGGGAGGCCGTAAAAGCGGAAGACATACTGAAAAAGGAGTTCTGCAGTCTCGAGAGCGGTCGGGAGCTTGGGTAGGGGAATCAGGCGGCACCCCTTAGAGAACCGGTCAACTACAGTGAGAATGGTGGTGTGCCCCTGGGAGGCCGGAAGATCGGTCAGGAAGTCGATGGCAATGTGTGACCAGGGTCGTTGAGGTAAGGGTAGTGGCAGAAGGAGACCTGATGGAGCCTGTCTAGGGGATTTGGCCATATTGCAGATCCTACAGTCGCGGATGTAGGAGGCTGTGTCGGATTGCAAGGTTTCCCACCAGAACCGGTTCCTTAACAGTCGAACTGTGGAGGTGATGCCCGGGTGACCTGAGCTGACCGAAGAGTGGACCCAGCGCAGCACTCGCTCCCGAAGAGCCGGTGGCACGAAGGTCCGGTCGGGTGGACAGTTGAGCGGTGGCGGGTTTGTTGAGTTGGCCTGGGAGATCTCGGACATAATGTCCCACTGGACGGGAGCGAGGAGGAGCGTGGGAGAAATGATGGGCTCGGGGGTACAGTTCTGGGGAATCGGGTCGTATTGTCGGGAAAGGGAGTCAGCCTTGGTGTTCTTTGTCCCGGGTCGGTAGGAGATGGTGAAATTCATCCATCCATCTTCTTCCGCTTATCCGGGGCCGGGTCGCGGGGGCAGCAGTCTAAGCAGAGATGCCCAGACTTCCCTCTCCCTAGACACTTCCTCCAGCTCTTCTGGGGGGACACCGAAGCGTTCCCAGGCCAGCCGGGAGACATAGTCTCTCCAACGTGTCCTAGGTCTTCCCCGGGGCCTCCTCCCAGTGGGACGTGCCCGGAACACCTCCCGGGGAAGGCGTCCAGGAGGCATTCGAAACAAATGCCCGAGCCACCTCAACTGACCCCTCTCGATGTGGAGGAGCAGCGGCTCTACTCTGAGCTCCTCCCGAGTGACCGAGCTTCTCACCCTATCTCTAAGGGATCGCCCAGCCACCCTGCGGAGAAAGCTCATTTCGGCCGCCTGTATCCGGGATCTTGTCCTTTCGGTCATGACCCAAAGCTCATGACCATAGGTGAGAGTAGGAACGTAGATTGACCGGTAAATAGAGAGCTTTGCCTTGCGGCTCAGCTCCTTCTTCACCACAACAGACCGGTACATCGACCGCATTACTGCAGAAGCTGCACCGATCCGTCTGTCAATCTCCCGTTCCATCCTTCCCTCACTCGTGAACAAAACCCCAAGATACTTAAACTCCTCCACTTGAGGAAGGATCTCCCCACCAACCTGAAGGGAGCAAGCCACCCTTTTCCGACTGAGGACCATGGCCTCGGATTTGGAGGTGCTGATCCTCATCCCGGCCGCTTCACACTCGGCTGCAAACCGTCCCAGCGCATGCTGAAGGTCCTGGTGTGAAGGGGCCAACACGACAACATCATCCGCAAAGAGCAGAGAAGAAATCGTGTTGTCCCCAAACCTGACACCCTCCGGCCCCTGGCTGCGCCTAGAAATTCTGTCCATAAAAATTATGAACAGAACCGGCGACAAAGGGCAGCCCTGCCGGAGTCCAACATGCACTGGGAAGAAGTCTGACTTACTACCGGCAATGCGAACCAAGCTCCTGCTTCGGTCATACAGGGACCGGACAGCCCTTAGCAAAGGACCCGGGACCCCATACTCCCGGAGCACCCTCCACAGGCCGCTTCGGGGAACACGGTCGAATGCCTTCTCCAAATCCACAAAGCACATGTGAACTGGTTGGGCAAACTCCCATGAACCCTCCAGCACCCTGTAGAGGGTATAGAGCTGGTCCAGTGTTCCACGGCCCGGACGAAAACCGCACTGTTCCTCCTGAATCCGAGGTTCCACTATCGGCCGTATTCTCCTCTCCAGTACCCCGGCATAGACTTTCCCAGGGAGGCTGAGAAGTGTGATCCCCCTGTAGTTGGGACACACCCTCCGGTCCCCCTTCTTAAAAAGAGGGACCACCACCCCAGTCTGCCATCCCAGAGGCACTGTCCCCGACCGCCACGCGATGCTGCAGAGGCGTGTCAGCCAAGACAGCCCCACAACATCCAGAGACTTGAGGTACTCAGGGCGGATCTCATCCACCCCCGGTGCCTTGCCACCAAGGAGTTTCTTGACTACCTCGGTGACCTCAGCTAGGGTGATGGACGAGTCCACCTCTGAGACCCCAGTCTCAGCTTCCTCAATAGAAGACGTGACGGCGGGATTGAGGAGATCCTCGAAGTATTCCTTCCACCGTCCGACGACATCCCCAGTTGAGGTCAACAGCCGCCCACCTCTACTGTAAACAGCGTTGGTAGGGCACTGTTTCCCTCTCCTGAGGCGCCGGACAGTTTGCCAGAATCTCTTCGAGGCCAGCCGATAGTCCTTCTCCATGGCCTCACCGAACTCCTCCCAGGCCCGAGTTTTTGCCTCCACAACCACCCGGGCTGCAGTCCGCTTGGCCTGCCGGTACCTGTCAGCTGCCTCAGGAGTCCCACAAGCCAACAAGGCCCGATAGGACTCCTTCTTCAGCTTGACGGCATCCCTTACTTCCGGTGTCCACCACCGGGTTCGGGGATTGCCACCTCGACAGGCACCGGAGACCTTACGGCCACAGCTCCGAGCAGCCGCTTCGACAATGGAGGTGGAGAACATGGTCCACTCAGACTCAATATCTCCAACCTCCCTCGGGATCCGGTCGTAGCTCTGCCGGAGGTGGGAGTTGAAGATCTCTCTGACAGGAGATTCGGCCAAACGTTCCCAGCAAACCCTTACAGTACGCTTGGGTCTGCCATGTCTGTCCAGCTTCCTCCCCCGCCACCGGATCCAACTCACCACCAGGTGGTGATCAGTTGACAACTCCGCCCCTCTCTTCACTCGAGTGTCCAAGACATAAGGCCGCAGGTCAGATGAAACGACTACAAAGTCGATCATCGACCTACGACCTAGGGTGTCCTGGTGCCACGTGCACTGGTGGACACCCTTATGCTTGAACATGGTGTTCGTTATGGACAAACCGTAACTAGCGCAGAAGTCTAATAACTGAACACCGCTCGGGTTCAGGTCGGGGGGGCCGTTCCTCCCAATCACGCCCCTCCAGGTGTCACTGTCGTTGCCCACGTGGGCGTTGAAGTCCCCCAGCAGAACGACGGAGTCCCCAGTCGGAGCACTTTCCAGCACTCCTCCCAGAGACCCCAAGAAGGCCGGGTACTCTGCACTGCCGTTCGGCCCGTAGGCACACACGACAGTGAGAGACCTATCCCCGACCCGTAGGCGCAGGGAAACGACCCTCTCGTTCACAGGGGTAAACTCCAACACATGGCGGCTGAGCTGGGGGGCTATAAGCAAACCCACACCAGCCCGCCGCCTCTCACCATGGGCAACTCCAGAGTGGTGAAGAGTCCATCCCCTCTCGAGGAGTGTGGTTCCAGAGCCCAAGCCATGCGTAGAGGTGATCCCGACTATCTCTAGTCGGAACCTTTCAACCTCACGCACAATCTCAGGCTCCTTCCCCGCCAGCGAGGTGATGTTCCACGTCCCTAAGGCTAGTTTCCGTGTCCAGGGATCGGGTCGTCGAGGCCCCCGCCTTCGACTGCCGCCCAATCTTCTCTGCACCGACCCCTTACGGCTCCTCCTGCAGGTGGTGAGCCCACGGGAAGGCGGCCCCACGTCGCTCCTTCGGGCTGAGCCCGGCCGGACCCCGTGGGGAGAGACCCGGCCACCAGGCGCTCGCATACGAGCCCCAACCCCGGGCCTGGCTCCAGGGTGGGGCCCCGGCTGCGCCATACCGGGCGACGTCACGGTCATTAAGTTCTTCTCCATCATAAGGGGTTTTTGAACCGCTCTTAGTCTGACCCGTCACCTAGGACCTGTTTGCCTTGGGAGACCCTACCAGGGGCGTATAGCCCCAGACAACATAGCTTCTAGGGTCATTCGGGTACTCAAACCCCTCCACCACGTTAAGGTGGCAGTTCAGGGAGGGGTGAAATTAAAGCGGGTAAAGAAAAGGGCCCACCTGGCTTGCCGGGGGTTGAGTCTTTTGGCGGATCGGAGGTATTCTAGGTTTCTGTGGTCTGTGAGGACTAAAAACGGGTGTCTAGCTCCCTCCAGCCAGTGCCGCCACTCCTCGAAGGATGCTTTCATGGCCAATAGTTCGCGGTTGCCCACATCATAGTTGCGTTCGGCAGGGGTCAGTTTCCGTGAATAGAAGGCGCATGGGAATAATTTCGGGGGATTTCCCAGGCGTTGGGAGAGTACGGCACCGATGCCGGTGTTGGAAGCGTCAACCTCGACCACGAAGGGGGTGCTAGGGTCTGGATGATGGAGGATCGGGGCTGTGGTAAAACGCTCCTTCAAGTGGTCGAATGCCTGGAGCGCATCGGAGGACCAGTGGAGTCTGGGTCGGGTGGTTTTGACCATGGCGGTGAGGGGTGCGGCGACCGAGCTGTAGTTCCGGATGAATCTTCGGTAGAAATTGGCAAAACCCAGAAAGCGCTGGAGCTCCTTGACAGTGTTGGGTCGTGGCCAGTCAAGGACAGCGCGCACCTTGCCCTCGTCCATCGCTACTCCTTCAGGGCTGATGACATAACCTAGGAAGGAGACGGATGTCAGGTGGAACTCACACTTCTCAGCCTTGGCGTACAACTGGTGTTTGATGAGCCGTTTCAGCACCTCCCGGACATGGGAGACGTGTTCCTCCCGAGTGTTGGAGTAAACAAGTATGTCATCGATATAAACAATAATGCACCGGTTGAGCATGTCCCTGAAGAGGTCGTTGACGAAGGACTGGAAGACAGAGGGGCTGTTGGACAGGCCAAAGGGCATGACGCAGTATTCATAGTGGCCGCTTGTGGTAGAGAAGGCTGTCTTCCATTCGTCCCCCTCCCGGATGCGGATTAAGTTATAGGCGTTGCGCAGGTCGAGCTTGGTGTAAATCTTTGCGTTTCTTAGTTGATCAAGTGACGCAGGGACTAGCGGGAGAGGGTACCTGTACTTGACCGTAACATCATTCAGGCCGCGGTAGTCAATGCAAGGACGTAGAGAGCCGTCCTTCTTGCCCACGAAGAAGAAGCCGGCTGAGGCTGGCGATGTGGACGGGCGGATGAAACCCTTTGCTAGTTCCTCCTTTATGTAGCGCTCCATGGCGTCTGATTCAGGCTGAGATAGGGGAAAAATCCTGCCTTTGGGTGGTGAGGCGCCGGGTAGGAGTTCAATGGCGCAGTCGTTAGGGCGGTGGGGGGGTAGCTTCTGGGCCTTGGATCTGCTGAAAGCTTCCCTGAGGTCGGAGTATTCTGGTGGGATTTTATTGGTGTCATCTGGCCCCCTTTGGAAGCATGTTGTACCCAGGGTGGTTGGATTTAGCAGAGTCAGGCATTTGCAAGAGCAATCCGGACTCCATTTTGTGATTTGGTCGTCCCGCCATGAAATCTGTGGGTTGTGAGTACGTAACCAGGGAAGACCAAGGATGACCGGGTTGTGAGGGGAGTGAATGACATAGAAACGGGTGCGCTCGGTGTGAAGCGCCCCTACCTGCAGGGTGAGGTCCACAGTGGAGTGGCGGACTTGGCCGGTGCCCAGCGGTCGTCCATCTAGTGCGGCCACTGTTAAGGGAGGATCACAGGGAGTTAGGGGAATAGAATGTTGGAGGGTAAAAGCTTTGTCGATGAAGTTTCCTGCCGCTCCAGAATCCAACAGCGCCCGTGTGTTGACGCTGAGGGTTTGGCTCGAGAGCCTAGCAGGCACTTCAAGGAGTCTGGTGGAAGAGGTGGTAGAAATAAATAAACTCACCTCTGGCTGTCGTGAGTGAGCTGGACGGACGGGGCAGTTGGCTCGCAGGTGACCCGCCTGGCCGCAGTAGAGACAGAGGTGGTTGGCGAGGCGGTGCTGACGCTCCTCCTGGGTCAGATGCGCCCGGCCCAACTGCATGGGTTCGCTGGTGTCGCTGGGTGGCGGTGCTGGAAGGGAGGGGCCAGACCAACGGGTTGGTCGTCTGGAACGGAGGAGGTTGTCAATGCGTATGGCCAGAGTAATGAATTGGTTGAGGGAAGCGCCTTCGTCGCGGCAGGCTAGTTCAGACTGTAATTCCTCCCTCAGGCCCCTGCGGAAGGTCAGCTTGAGCGTGCTCTCCGCCCAATCGGTCTGTGCAGCTAGAGTGCGAAAGGTCAGGGCATAATCTGCAGCCGTACGGCTCCCTTGGCGGAGTGCCAGTAGTTGTTCCCCCGCGCTTCTACCGCCCTCAGGGTGGTCGAAAACCTCCTGGAAACGTTGCAGGAAGGTGCTGAAGGGGGTTTGGCTCAGACCCTGATTGGTCCAGAGGGCGGTGGCCCATTCGCGCGCCCTCCCGGTGAGCAAAGAGCAGAAGAAGTGGATCTTGACGTCATCAGTGGGGTAGAGGGCTGGTTGCTGGGACAGAAACATTGAGCACTGCATGACGAACCCCTGGCACTGGGTAGGATCGCCATCAAACTTTTCTGGCATCGCTAATCGAGGGAAGGAGGCGGCGCCGAGAATGGGCGGAGCGGCGATCGCCTGGCTGGCTGGAGGCGGCGCGGGAGCGGGCTGAGGAGCGGGTTGACGTAGCTCCTGCACGGTCCGCATAAGTTCCTCCATTAAGGTGGTGAGACGGCCAAGCTGATGTTGATGTGAGGCCAGAAGGTTTGCCTGTGCGGAGAGTTCCTCGGACATTCGGGAAGTTACCGCTGGATCGGTGATCGGCGAAGTCTTCTGTAATGAAAGCTCAGAGAGGTTGGGATCCATATGCGGTTTTTATTTAAAGGTAATTTAACTAGAGTAACACGGGCAACGACTTAGCTGGCAACAGAGTTCGTGGTCAGTGAAGCTTCAGCTCTGGACTGGTGATCGGGTTCGTGGTCGAGCAGACGTTAGATCAGGACTGGCGGCTATATTCAAGGTCAGACAGGCGTTTGGTCGGGGCAGGCGGCAATCAGAAGAATGGTCAAGTTCGGGCAAGGTTGGCTTCGACAAGAGACAGGAATTCAGGTGAGTAACGCTCAGTAATGCAGCCGGGGCGAACAAGACTTCACAATGAGGGCACGGGGAAGCGAGGTTTTAGTAGAGGGAAGATGATGGGCAACAGCTGTTAGATAATCAGTGCGAGTTAGAATTCAGGTGAAGCGGATCGGTGAATGGGTGCGTCCTCACTGGTGTTCGTAACACACTTACACAAAATTACACTTGGCAAACCTCCAGAATTGTGATGTATGCTCCGGTTTCAGTTGGTTTGGCAGTGAAGTGTCCATCAGTTGAACCCTATGGAAACGCTCATTTTGAAGGGCCCTTCAAAGCAGCTTATGAGCCCTTTGGTTTGGAAGAACTTTCAACATGGTGGCCAGGATCATTTGCCCTTTGAAGTGCCCGTTCAACTTCAGAATTTAGTTACTGATTTAGTTTTTAGTAATTATTTAGAAATAAAATCATTATTAATAATAGGTTCGGCATATTGGTTATCAGAACACTTAAAGGAAAATAAAAAAATTAAATAAAAGTGCAGCGCTCTGTGCATGTGTCAAGCACAAGGAAGTGCAATCGAGCTTCTTTCATGAATTCACAAAGGAGACTGCTGATGTCAAGATTATTCGTGAATCAGGATTTAGATTTTGGTGCGTTTCTCACACAAAACCAACCGTATCGCTTCAGCAGACATGGATTGAACCACTAGAGTCTTATGGATTACCTTTATTTTGCCTTTATGTCCTTTTTGGAGCTTGAAAGTTTTGAACCCCCATGTCTTGCATTGTACAGATATACAGTAAACACATCATACATCTATGAAAATATCTTCATTTGTGTATTGCAGAAGACAGAACGTCTGAGACGGCATATGGGTGTGTAAATTATGATACAATTATAATTTTTGGTTGAACAATTGCTTTAAAACTAGGCATCTGTCTTAAAAAATACAGTATAATAATACTCTATCAAGATCACTACAAAATCAAGTAGTCAAAAATACAATGAATAAATACATGTTTATGTGTTTATTTAAAAAAAAAAAACATGATCTTGCTTACCTCATATGCCTCGCCAGTGAACTCTTCACCACAGTGTTCACAGTGGAGCTTCCTCTTAACACAATCATGCTGAAGGTGCTCAGGCAGTTCTCGGCGAAACAACTTCTCAGAGCAGCGGTTTGGACACGACACCACATTAAACTCACACACTGACAAATGGGCCTGGTGAAGAGGCAACAAACATACTGTGAGATTGAATTGAATCAGAAATTGGATCACATACTGTATATTTAGGTGACTTTTTCTGTTCTATTGTGTCTGTGTGGCCACTACACTACACACTACACTACACTACACTACACACACACACTTGTAAGGATGTCATATAAATACACATATTTGTGAATGTTCCCTTTCTTCACCTGGAGCAGCTTATTCTGTGCAGTCCATCGGCAGCCCTCTTCACTGTGTATGCAGCGGATGGGCAGAGCAAGAATCAGCTGTTCCAGCTCCACATCTGGAAAAATCTGCAAAATTCCAAATTTTTGTTTATTAGCATTTGAAAAGCATTAAAATGCAGTCTACTAGAGATATACAGTTGAAGTCAGAAGTTTACAAACACTTGAATTTGTTCAAATATTTTTTTAACTACTCCACAGATTTCATATTAGCAAACTATAGTTTTGACATCGTTTACGACATCTACTTTGTGCATGACACAAGTAATTTTTCCAACAATTGTTTATAGGTAGATTGTTTCACTTTTAATTGACTATATCACAATTCCAGTGGGTCAGAAGTTTACATACACTAAGTTTACTATGCCTTTAAGCAGCTTGGACAATTCCAGAAAATGAATTCAAGCCTTTAGGCAATTATCCAATTAGATTCTGACAGGCTACTTGGAGTCAATTGTAGGAGAGCCTGTGTTTTTTTTTAAGGCTTACCTTCAAACTCAGTGCCGCTTTTCTTGACATCATGGGAAAATCTAAAGAAATCAGCCAAGACCTCAGAAAACATTTGTGGACCTCCACAAGTCTGGTTCATCTTTGGGAGCTACGTATTTCCAAATGCCGGATGGTACCACTGTTCATCTGTACAAACAATAGTACGCAAGTAAAAACACCATGGGACCACACAGCCATCATACCGCTCAGGATGGAGATGCATTCTGTCTCCTAGAGATGAATATAATGTGGTGCGAAAAGTGAAAATCAATCCCAGTGCAGAAATGGACCTTGTGAAGATGCAAGAGGAAACAGGTAGACATGTATCTATAGCCACAGTAAAACGAGTCCTATATCGACATAACCTGAAAGGGTTCTCAGCAAGGAAGAAGCCACTGCTCAAAAACTGCCATAAATAAGCCAGACTACAGTTTGCAAGTGCACATTGGGACAAAGATCTTACTTTTTGGAGAAAAGCCCTCTGGTCTGATGTAACAAAAATTTTACTTTTTGGCCATAATGACCATCGTTATGTTTGGAGGAAAAGGGTTAGGCTTGCAAGCTGAAGAACACCATCCCAACCGTGAAGCATGGGGGTGGCAGCATCATGTTGTGGGGGTACATTGCTGCAGGACAGACTGGCCAAAATAGATGGCATCATGAGGAAGGAAAATTATATAGAAGCAACATCTCTAGAGATGGTCGCAAATGGGTCTTCCAAATGGACAATGACCCCAAGCATACCACCAAAGTTGTGGCAAAATGGCTTAAGGACAACAAAGTCAAGTTATTGGAGTAGCCATCACAAAGCCCTGAACTCAATCCGATAGAAAATTTGTGTGCAGAACTGAAAAATTGTGTGCAAGCAAGGAGGCCTACAAACATGACTCACGCCAGTTCTGTCAGGGGGGGAATGAGCCAAAATTCAAGCAACTTATTGTGAGAAACTTTTGGAAGGCTACCCAAAACATTTGATCCAAGTTAAACAATTTAAAGGCAATGCTACCAAATACTAACAAAGTGTGTGTAAACTTCTGACCCACATTCTTAAAATAAAGAAGTGATCCTAACTGACCTATGACAGTGAATGTTTTCTACGATTAAATGTCAGGAATTGTGAAAAACTGAGTTTAAATGTTTTTGGTGTATGCAAACTTCTGACTTCAACTGTAGACTGACCTGTGTAAGGATAAATTATAAGTGAAGTATAATTTCTTTCAGCTGTTAAGCAATCATAACAGAGGTTATGAACATATAACCTACAAGGTACAGTGACAAAAACAGAATGTTTAATTCTCAGACTAGGAGAGAGTGGAAAATAATAATGAAAATCAAAATGATGACTGTTTTTATGAATTGTGCACAATAAATAAAAAACATTAGAAAAATAAAAAGAGTAAATATTGAGTTCATTTTTATTTCATTTTTCATTTTATTTCATTTTAAAGGGATAGTTTACCCCAAAATGTAAATTCTTTCATTATTTACTCACCATCATGATATCCCAGATGTGTATGACTATCTTTTATCAGCAGAACACATTTGAAGAAAATTTTAAAAGTATCCAAGCTCTGTAGTTCTTTAAATTCAAGTGGATGGTGATCAGACATTTGGAGCTCCTAAAATCACAGATAGTCTGCATAATCGTCATCCATACGATTCCAGTGGTTAAATGTATTTATTATAAAGCAAAACAATCACTTTTGGTACGCAAAAGATCAATATTTATACTATAATCCATAAAAAAGTTTTAAGCTTCACGAGAGGGTGGATTTCACATGGTCTCTTGTGTAACGTATTCACATGGGCAAGTTACGGACGAATTCTTACGTTCTTCTCTCGGTTGAGACATACAGAATAAGCAAACAAATGCACCACTGTGAGTAAAGAAATAGATGAGTACAGATCTAAAACAAAACCAACCAATCTTCTGTACGTGCGTCAGTTCTCGTGTTTCAAATGCCAACATGATTACTTCACACCCACATACTTCTGCTGCCCAGAAGCGATGATTTATAGTTAAAAAATACTTAAATATGAATCTTTTTTTGCACCAAAAATGATCGTATTGCTTTAGAAGACATTCATTTTACCACTTGAGTCACATGGAATGTGTTTATGCTGACTGTCGGGCTCTCTTTTTGGAGCTTTAAATGTCGGATCACCATCTACTTGCGTTTTAAGGACCTACTAAGCTAAGATATTATTCTATTTTTCTTCAAATGTCTTCTGCTGAAGATAGAAAATCATACACACCTGCAATATCATTTTGGTAAGTAAATAATTAAACATTTTGGGTGAACTAACATAACTAGTTATATGTATGATGTTACTGCACAATAGTGAAACTGTATTGAAGCTGATAATCATGTTGTTTTGTTGCAAATCACTTTTATGGTGATCATGCTGGATCTGTGTCCACTTTGGTCAAGTTGGACCCTATTAACTCTGTTTCAGTTCATCTTGAGCATGTGCAACTGAAGTACAGATCAAATTTATTTGAAATGTGTTATTGTATGATCTAAAGTTGTGTCAATTCAACTAAAACTAATAAGTATAAACAACAATATTTAAATAGCAAATCTGAGTAAAGTCTACTTGCATCTAAATAGTTAAGTTTAGATGCACACAAGAGCATCTAAACTTGAACACAAAAGTTTTGGAGACCCCCATCACTCAATTTAATTGAGGGAACGAGCCAACTTATTAGGCTTTTCTGTGTAGGTGCTAAATATGTACTCTAAAACTAGTCCTTTAATAGTTATGATGGTGCACTTACTTTGGCATAATCTAGTGGCAGCTGGTCCTCTGGGCACTTGAACACTCCTTCACTATTGAGATTTAGCAGAGGGTAAAATCAGTTTAATCAATGTAAGAAATTAATTTCAGCAGAATTTGGGGTGTTTGATGAAGAACCAGGGCATTCATACTACACTGGCTAAATGTTTAGGTTGAGTTACTTTCTAGGCAGTTAAAGGGATGATTAAAAAAAAGCTGGCCCTCTGACACACACACACACACACCCTCACAAAAAATATTCTGTATTTTTACATTTTCAATAAAATATTGTTTAGTATGTTTTTTAATTGATTTGAATTATTGTGACACAAGAAATTTCCTCATAAACTACATTTATAGCATAATACCCTTGTAATTACCAGTTTGTAACCTAAAACAAGTCTTCGTAAACAACCCAAACCTGCCAACCCACACACACACGTGCGCGCGCACACACATGCGCACACACGCGCGCACACACACACATGCGCGCACATACACACACACACACACACATTTGCACATGCACAAAACAGAAAGCTAATCATTTGTTATTCTTTTTATGTTAAAACATAATTTCACATATGACTGGTTGCTACACAGTATGCTAGGCTATTTGTCTTGTTCATGTGCAGAGCAAACTTATAATCATTTATGCATAAATTATACCTACCCAACAGAAAGTTGCCTTCACACATGGATGTGTTAGAATTTTATTTGCATTTAATTAATGCCTCTATATTATGAAAAGCAGTTCAGAACTGCCACTGATGGCTTGAGTGAATCACATCTGAACTGTCTTTATACAAATGTAAGGGAGAAATTTTCAGAATCACCTCCCACACACTATCAGAGGGCCTTCAGGAAAATGTGACTGGATCATCCATCTGGGATGCTGACGTCCCTAAGCACACGTAATGTGCAACCAACACAACAGCAGAATATTAACAGAGCAGTGATCTTTCTGTTACGTGTGACACACATTATACTTTTGGGAATTTTCCAAAAGTCTCAGGGAGAACACAATCCTTAAAGAAAGAAAACGAGACTGATGTGGACATGCTATATGTTATAGGTTCCTAAGCGTGTAGGAACTAGTTTGCCTGACAGTTGAGATGTTGAATAAACTAAATTTAAATAATAAATGGATTTATTTCAAATTTTAAAATATAACATTTTTGTCTCATAAAATGGCTTCAAATAGAGCACACAGTAATCCAATCCACAGAACAGTATTTAAATTAGTAAATGATTCAGATTTGTAACTGAAAATAACTAGACAGACAGAATGTGAGAGGACGAGGCTGTCAATCACTATAATGATAACATCTACAGGACTACATAGGAAAATTACTGTCATTGTTTGAACCTTCTCAAGCATCATTACACCTGTAAACTACACAACATTGTGTTTTGACTACAGGATTGAGAATCCAAGGAATGTAGATGACTGGAATATTTTTTATTTTTTTTAATGCCACAAAATATACAAAAGGAGTATATAGCAGGGGATACATTAAAAAAATCTACACACATAGGTACTTACATAGACTGGAATGCAAAGAATGGGTCATAAAAGCAAACTGGGCTCACTTACAGATGAGTAATGTAACCAAAGCTACTCACTCACTGCATTACTTACAATTGATTCCAAATCCTTTAAACTATATTCAAATGGTGATTTCATTTAACATTACATAGTTCATTCATGTTAAATATTTTGATGGTTCATTTTACTGTAAACTCAAATTTATTCTCACTAATGTACAATTATTCACAGTTAACAGTATTGACAGTTAATCTGACCTAGTCTAGGAAATTAAAAAAATGTGAATGTTCCAATTAATGGTTAAAAGACATTCAGGAGCATAAACATCTAACAGGCAAAAATTTTTTAGAAGCATGTACAATTCTCTGCCAGTTCGAAATACACATTTTTAGTCATCCACCAAAATACAGCAGTATTTCTTATTCACATTTATTAATGCACGCAACTTGGATAAAAATAATATATTGGAAATATTCTTTAGCATTTTGATTGTGCTACAATATATTTTAAAAAGTTAAAATGTAAAACAAGCAAAGCATATACTGTATCATGGCATCATTTCTATGTAAATCCTTCACATGGACAGAAAACCAATTACTAAGACTATGTAACCCGAGGGGTTTTGTGTCACTCAAATCTTTGACATCCTGCTTGGCCTGTTTGGCTCTTCTTTATTACTGCTCTCTCAAAGGGCCAATTATTTGTAAGTGATACTTATATTTTTCACAAAGGCAATGGAAAATAACATTAAAACAATCAAAACATTGTCCTTTTCATTTTCAATCGCTAATATATAAATTAATTATTAAATCAAATTTTTACATCGTTTTTAGTTTTAGGCTTACAGAGATGAAATCACACACACGTTAATGTGTGATCACACTTTACATTACACTGTGCATTTTTCACATAATAAGTTACCATAATTAATTACTATAGAAGCAGCTCGTCAAAATAATAACACATTAAGTACATGTAATTAATTGATAATTACTTAGTACGTTGTAAATACACACTAACAAGAACACTGCAATGAAAAGTGTCACCACTTAGGATTTTCTTTGAGAAATTGCAACAAAAACAAAGCTTACGTGCAGTAGGCTACATTAACAATACAGCCTAACGGCAGCCACTTGCTTTCACTTCACACGTCATAGTGTTCATATAGATTGTATTACCTGAGATACTCCTGCAGACAGGTGTCACAGAATCTATGACCGCAGGTGGACACCTGCACCGGTTCCCTCATCGGCTTGCTACACAGAAGGCAAAGAAACCTCCTCCTCGGTCGCTCCAGAAACTTATAATCTAAACCTCTCATACTAATGCCTCAACTTTCTCAGGGTGGAATACAAACGTAAACAATAATCCTTAAAGTCTTGCTGCAAAGATGAAAAACCGATTCGATTATTCGTTAATTTTATTTATCAATCTCGCGCTTGGAATGCAACCAGTCATGAAATTTCCGTCTCCAGTCAGGTAAAACAAGCACAGGGAAACGTCTCCAATTCTGCCCGCCCATCTGACAAAGGAGGAGCTATATGTGCCCCTTCAACCCTTATAAACAAACATACAAACAGACCTCATTCAGTGTATGACGGGAATGAAAACGTGGCTACGAGGGACTGTTGTAGGCTACCGTTGTTCAGTGGTGTAGATCGTTCAGCTGATAAAATATTGAAGAAAAAATCATTTTGAAGACAAAAAAAATCCTCCAGAAAACACAAGTTATGAAAATTAGATGTGATCTGAGCATTACACAGTGCAGGTTAATTAATTGAAGAGACTCTAGTCCCTCACAGCCTCGTTTTCTTTCCAGTCAAAAATCAAACATGGTGTAACTCTGAATAAAAGGTATATGGGTTTAATATTTAAAGGAATAGTTCACCCAAAAATTAAAATTATCTTATCATATACACCCAGATACACTACCGTTCAAAAGTTTGGGGTCACTTACTCATTCTTTATTTATTTATTTATTTCACATTTTAGAATAATAGTAGTCAGCAAATCTATGGAATAATAGAAATGGAAATATGGGAATTATTTTGTGACCAAAAAATCCAAAATAAATCCAAAACTATGTAATATTTTAGCATTTTCAAAGTAGTCACCCTTTGCCTAGATTTTGCAGACATGTACTTGTGACATTTTCTCAACCAACTTCTTGAGGAATCACCCCGGGATGCTTTTTAAACAGTATTGAAGGAGTTCCCATCTATGTTGGGCACTTATTGGCTTCTTTTCTTCATATTTTGATCCAAGTCATCCATTTCAAAAACTTTTTTTTTTTTTAGGAAATTTTAGATTTGTAATTAAATAAATGTATATGTTTTGGCAGAATAATATTTTGTCTACAAAGTTAATTTCAAACTTTTAAGCATACACCTTCAGATCAAAAGATTTTTAAGATCATGAGAAACATTTCAGACAAGTGACCCCAAACTTTTGAACGGTAGTGTAGCACACATACATCTCCGAGATGTCTGTTTTAGATAGTTTCATCTGGAAAGCTTCACATCTAATAAACATCTGCTAAACATCTTAAAATGATCAGATTTACATTCTTAATCATAAATGTCTCAAAAGACATCTGTTGAATGTCTTATTGACCTCAGAGAGTAAATGTATTATAGACGTATTGCAGTAGAGCAAACAACTTAAAAAATAAGTCTTGTAAACACACATATCAAATAGACGTCTGGGTGATGTACATGTGCTATCAGATGTGTAGGAATTTCTTTCTTCAGCTAAACACAAATGAAGATCTTTAGAAGAATATTTCAGCTTTGTAGATCCATACAATGCAAGTGAATGGTGGCCAGAACTTTAAAGCTCCAAATGGACAAAAAGGCAGCATAAAAGTAACCCAAACAAATCCAGTGGTTAAATTCATATCTTCAGAAGCAATATGATAGGTGTGGGTGAGAAACAGATTAATATTAGTCCTTTTTTACTATAAATCTCCACTTTCAAATAGCGCTCATAAGTGCTCATCTCCTAAGAGTCCTACTTCTTTTGTTTTTGGTGATTCGCATTCTTTATGCATATTGCCACCTACTGAGCAAGGACGAGAATTTACAGTAAAAAATACTTAATTATATACTTTTATGCTGCGTTTCTGTGAATTTTGAGCTTCAAAGTTTTGGACCCTGTTGACTTGCATTGAAGAGTGCTGAAATATTCTTCTTAAAATCTTTGTTCATGTTGAGCAGACAAACACATCTAGGATGGTGAGTAAATGAGTGAGTTAATTTCCATTTTTGGGTCAAGCATTCCTTTAATGTCTCTTTGAGAAACTGAACCTAAATTGCAGTTTGCGAACTTGATGAGACACCAAATATATAAGTGTCTGGGAAATGGTGAATAGAAGATATTTGATGGATATTTTACTTTTTCACCCTTGGCCCATTTACAGTGTTCACAGGTAGCAGTGTCAGTGTTATTTGTGATATTTGATACCCTACAGTAGCACCTCCCTAAGGGGCTCTCAGAATTCAAACGGTATAAAAAAAAAAAAAAAATGTGTTACAAGAGTTAGAAGTCTTCATACATCACTTAACAAGCTCAGTTGATTTACTAAACACCCTTGCAGTGGATTTGTTTAAATTGAATCATGATTATGGATTGTTGTCTTGCAAGAGTGCATGATTGTAGCAGCTTTTAGAAAGTTTCATCGAAACGACTTTCATGCCACAGAACCAGTTTTACTTCCTCATTCCACAAAGGAATATTCATGTTGACCTTGGCCTCCATGTGAAGACCATTTCAAGTAAATCCAGGCAGTGAACAGTGTGGAAAACGCACAAAATGGCTATAGTTCACCAAAAAAAATAAAAATTCTGACATAATTTATTCATCCACACGTGAATTATTTGAATGTTAGGCTTTATTACAAAAATGAAATAGTGACTGAGTATGTCCTGTTCTTTACATTCTAGTTCCATCTAACATCTGCTTTCATGCTTTATGCAAGAAAGAATGCCATATGGGTTTGAAACAAGAGTTGTTTTTAATTTTTAATTGAGAATTTTAATTTTTCAGTGAACTATCCCTAATTCTAAGGACTGGCCATTGTTCTTGTTCACCACTAGTAGTAGTAGTTTAAGAAGATCTGAAAAAATTTTCATATTGTAATTGTAATTTTTCACGTTATTAATGTCCTGACAATACATTGTGATTGTTGAATGCCACTTTGGTGAATGAAAGAACCAATTTCTTTCCATAAAAGCAAAATCTGTACATTATTCCACACTTTTGGCTACCAGTGCATTTCATCTAGTTTATGTGCTTTCCAAACATTTAAGTTTAAAGACCCTTTTCTCAGTAACATTAAGGGTGTTTTTGTATTCAATATTTTAATATTTCTTAATATGATGCAATTAAACAATTCTTCATAAGTAACACTGACTGGGTCACCATAACTTCTATGGTATAATGGATCAAACAAACTGCAAACACAATCTCATTAATATTGGTAGGTATTCGCGCGTAAAGTGTTCCAGGAATTTGATTTCCGACCAGTCTGCAGAGGACTCATTTACATGACACTACAGGCCACTTTCACTGATCACAATATGAAGCAATACATTTTCTTCTGGAACAGTACGTAACGCATAAGCTGTACATAAATAAATGAGTTATTGCTTTAGATGCTGTCAATAGGTTTATTAAGTAGTGTCTATTCAAATGTCCAAAAAGGTACTTTTTGGAAATTAGGCTCAAACTTGCCCATACTCCCCCCAACAACATGTTTTGCATTTCGGTAAGCACAGACCAATTTCAGCTACAGTTACAGTTAACCTGTTGTTTCTGATTTCACTGTGAGATCAGTCTAAAGATGTTAGGCAGAATGACAGCCTCAGTAACTATTTTCTTTCACAGTATGGGGGGGGGGGGGGGGGGAAGAAACAATGAAAGTGAATAGTAACTGAGACTAACATTCTACCAAACATCTTCTTTTATGCTCTGCAGTATACAGGTATGGCTATAGAATATGCATATAGAAAGTATATAGGTGTGGAACAATATAAGGGTAAGTAAATGATGACAGCATGTTAATGTTTGGGTGAACTACCCTTTGAAGGGTATAAAAAGCTCTATATTTCAAAAATAAATAAATCGTAAAATCTATTCTGTGAGGTCTTCATTTAAAAACATTTTTTTTTTATGTACAGGATCAGAAACAATACAAATAGTAATATTTTATATTACATTACATTATATTATATGATATATTTATTAACACTTTTAAACTTTGTCTAATTTTATTAACAATTTTTTTATTAAAATAAATAAATAGTAAATAATATTATATGTACATAGCCTCTCTTGGCTTATTGCTTCATTTGGGCATAGGAAAAAATATTATGCAATAATATCATGTTCTATTCTATATTGATAAACACTTAAACTTTTAATACTTGTATAAACACTTTTTGTTATGAAGAGGGCAGACGAGGGAGTAAGGATCCAAACGCAGCTTTATTGGAATTTTCAAAGGTGAAGGCAAAAACAAAGGCAGGAACAAATAAAGCATCCACGAGGGGAAAATAAAGGAATGAATACAAGAAAATAACACGGGGGGTCTTGCAAGGAAGGCGTAGGCAGGAACACAGGCCAAGGCAGGATTCAGGGACAGCATGAACAGAACAACTTCATCAAACGTTGAACAATGACCAACAGAGGACAAGGTGAAACATCAGGGCTTAAATACAAAACAAGGGAAAACATAAACCAATGGACAAACAGAACTCATAACGAGGTAAAAGGGCAGTTAACTAAAACCAATGACAAAACTAGGACAGATAATAAAGTAATCAAACAATAAACCAATGAGGACCGGACACATAGACAAGGAGGGAAAACAGGACATGACAAAACTTCAAAATAAGAGTGCACAAAACAAAAGGCAATACGGAACATAAAAGGTGCCAAAACTTAGTGCATAAACAAACAATGTGGAACATAAAAGGTGACAAAAGCTTAAATAAAAAGGTAAACAAACCAAAGACGGTGTGGATCGTTACACTTTTAATGATGTTAATGTTATTAATAAAATACGTAAAATAAATAAATAAAAATACTAAAAAATTTTATGTGGCAACCCAAAACATCTCTTGGGATATTAGGGTATAATTATGTACAGGATCAGAAACAATACAAAAAGTATTATATTACATTAATAAACACTTAAATACTCTTATATATATTTAAGGAACTAAATATCCATAAAATGTATGACTCAAGCCTCTTTAACTAAAATAAAAATCTGCACTATAATGATGTGTCTGATGGTCCATTACCTGTAAAATCACTGCAAAAAAGACTGCCAGCAGAGCCAGCAGTGCCATGCGGCCCAGACTACCAAAGTCGACATGTCACTTTATAACTGTATTGTCACTTTATAACTGTCTGCTACCTCAATAACTGCTATGTGCATAGAACAATATATCATAGTATGTTATTGTCAAGAAGTGGGCAGACGAGGGAGTAAGGATCCAGGTGCAGCTTTATTTGAATTTCTCAAAGTAAAGGGAAGTTTAAACGCAGGAACAAATGAAACATCCACAAGGGGAAAATAAGGACATGAACACAAGGTAATGACACAGGGGGTCTTCCAAGGAGGGCATAGGCAGGAACACAGACCAAGGCAGGGCATCTAACAACAAGGACTGAGCATCAAACGTTAGACAACGACCAACAAAGGACAAGGTGAACATCAGGGCTTAAATACAAAACAAGGGGAAACATAGACCAATGGAAAACCAAAACTCAAAACAAGATAACAAGACAATAAACTAAAACCAATGATAAATTAGAACTGAT
Organism: Moxostoma hubbsi; assembly: GCA_032164185.1. Taxonomy (NCBI): domain Eukaryota; kingdom Metazoa; phylum Chordata; class Actinopteri; order Cypriniformes; family Catostomidae; genus Moxostoma; species Moxostoma hubbsi. The sequence continues at coordinate 3,280,281 of JAVLUX010000151.1, read as the reverse complement.
AACAAGATAATCAAACAATAAACCAATGAAAACCAGACACATAGACAAGGAGGGAAAACAGGACATGACAAGACTTCAAAATAAGAGTGCATAAAACAAAAGGCAATACGGAACATAAAAGGTGCCAAAACTTAAAGAGTGATAGTAACGTTCATTGTTAGAAATTTATTGTACTGTCCCGTACTTTTGCACACGTTTTTGCACATGCACTTTATATAGGTATTATATAGGTATTTTATATAGGTATTTTTATTTAGTCTGTGTAGTCTCATGTGGTTCTGTGTTTGTTCTATGTTGTTTTATGTAACACCATGGTCCTGGAGGAATGTTGTCTAGTTTCACTGTGTACTGTTTTAACTGTATATGGTTGAAACGACAATAAAAACCACTTGACTTGACTTGAGTATGAAAAAGCGTGCCCAGCCCAGCTTATCTGCTGTATGTGGTGGGTAACGCATTTTATTTACTGCCTCCATCTTCAGATGTTTGATAAGACAGCCATGCAGGTGGCTCAACTGATCAAAGCTGAACTTGCCGTGATAGCAGCCCATCCCACTGTTACCTGCAGAGAGAGCCAAAGAGCTGAGCTACTGTCCACAAATTACCTGGGATCAGTGTTATCATTAACAAAAACTAATCCTGACTTCAATAATCATGAAAATGTCACTAGATAGTGATAAAACTAGACAGCCTTATGCAACAGTGCTAAACGTATTTAAATGCTATCAGTTTACACATTTACTTTTCATTTTAAAATACTAAAATTAGATAAACTGAAAACTAAACAAACTAAAAATACAAATTAAAATTATAAATTTTTGAAATTTGAAAACTCATGAAAACTAAACTAAATTGAAAGGACAAATTAAAAATAAACTAGAAATAAACACTAAATAAAAACCCTGCCTAGGATATTTGCATGCACATGAGAGGCATCACCTTTGTATCCGGCTTCACATCCCTTAAAACAGTTGGAGCTGTGAGGACAAGAATGGTAATTATTGTTAAATAACTTCACTAACTAGCATGCAGACTAGCACGCAGTAAATGTAATACTTATACAGTAGCTAAAGCAATACAGCTCTAGTGATTATACCAATGTAGCAATTGACATGTCATTTTCTCCCCCCACAGCGATGATGCTGCCCTCCAGCATTGCCATCACTCTCTTAAAGTGCTGCTGGCTGATGATGCGTCCATAATCCAGGCATTTTTGGGGGTTCTCAGTATAGAAATCCTGATGATCCAAAATGTATATTAGCTCATAATGTATAATTTAGGATTTTATATTCATGTGTCAAAATGGAAGTTGAAGTGTATTATTTTTTATATATATTTTTTTATTTATCACATTTTTTCTCCCCAATTTGGGATGCCCAATTCCCAATGTGTTCTAAGTCCTCATAGTGGTATAGTGTCTCTGGTACACGGAGGATGAATCTCAGTTGCCTCCACATGGAAACAGTCGATCCGTGCATCTTGTCATGTGGCTTGATGTGTGCATTCCCGCAGAGACCTAGCACGTGTGGAGGCTTCACACTATTATCCGCATCCAAGCACAACTCACCACGTGCCCCACCAAGAGCGAACCACATTATAGGGACCACAAGGTGGTTACCCCATATGACTTTACCCTTGTAAGGTTGAAATCAAGATGTCGTAAAAGTCAAAGAACTCTGCGAGAACCAACGTCATAAAACTCTTACACAGATGAGAATCACCACCTGAGTCAATGCATCCTACTGAGCAAGGACCATCAAACACAAATCTCACATCTGACCTCTATCTCACCTCAGGCCAATTTAGGCCTATTCTCCTCAAACTCACTCATCTGTTCTCTCTCTCCCGCCCTTGTCTCCCCCACAAAGCACACACACACAAAATGTATATGTGAAAATGTAACAAAGAAAACCATCCAAAAAAATAATGTAACTAGGCATGTATGGTATAATTTTAAATGTCTCAGAGTGACTGGTATATTGGTCCCTTTGCCATTTTGATAAAACTAATGGTAACAAATTTATAAGGTCTTTGCCGAATGCTGTATAATTCTGGAGGTCTGTTCCCATCCCTGCCTGTATGTTAATGAGGTATGTCCCCAGGACTTCCAAACCTAACCACTCCCAAAATTCCCTTTGTTTATGGGTTGGGTATTTAAGGAAATGTGGCACATTGTTCATGGTTCTCTGTAGTCACATTAATGTGTGTACATTTAATAATAGAAATCTGTAATTTGGATCTCCCACATGGTTTACTCTGTATAGTTTTCTATCAGGTAATGGTAATTGCAATTTTAATGGAAAGGTCTCTCTGCAACCAGATTGACCCACACAGACAAAGTGTGAAGCTTTTCTCTACCAGGTAATTGCAATTAGAATTTCTTATGTTTGGTAAAAGTTTGAATGGAATGCAACTTTAATTATATTATTCATTGACGATTTTGAGTTTTATTTATTATTTTAATTGGATTGTTTGAATGTATTACTATTAACTGGTAAAATAAATTGTTACCTTTTTAATTCATTCCAAAGGACAGTTTTTTTAGTATATTTCTTATTAATTACAAATCTATGGTCAGAGTTGGCTTAATTAAGCTACTTCAGAAGAACCCCATTAGTTAAGTAAAAGGCTAAATGGCAAACCGAGAACCTATAATAGGACTTAGCCAAGTAGAATTAAACAGGAATACTAAGAGTAGGACCGAGAATCTGTAAAACAGACCTTAATTGACTGGGGCTAAACGATGAGTCGAGAATCTATGATAGAACTTAGCCAAATAAGACTAAATGGGTAAAACCGAGAACATATAGGAACTTAGTCTAAAACTTACTAATATCTGAAACTGATGATAGTAGTTAAAGGACCTGCATCAGGCACAGGACCCAAATAACATTGAAATTTCAAATAGTCTAGAAGTGAGAATTACTAAAAATATATAAAATAAATTAACTTAAATTAAAAAGCATAGATACATTAATGAGGCTTTTTCATATATGGAGAAAACAATAAATGATAACATTAATAAAACATGGAACTCAAATCAAATAATCAAAATATTATTTAATGCGCACGATAAGACAGAACAAGTAGGAGACCTTCAGCCACACTATTGGATCCCATCCTTGGACTGATAGGTGGACCCTCTTACACCCTCCCTAGCAACTGGACCAATTTTGTTGCTTAGGATACCTGGCTGGAGTCACTCAGCACACCCTGGATTCAAACTCACGACTCCGGGGGTGGTAGTCAGTGTCTGTACTCACTGACCTACCCAGGCCTTCCCCAAGTGTATTATTTTTTTAAATGTATCCTATCCCAGTTTAATGTGCAGAGACAATTATAACAAAGTCATTAGTAGATTAATTACCCAGATTAGTAAAATCCCTGTGACTCTGTGGTACTATCAAAACATTGCTATCAAAACACAGCAACATTGGCTCAACCAAGTGCGTGCGTTTGAGGCAAGACAACCTGCTGTAAATAATTCATGCTGTAATACTACAATGATCAGATTAGAGGATCTGGGAGAGCATCTATGTTCTAGTGGTGTAATCAGTGGACATGTGTACCTTAATATTCTTCTTGATCTCTTTAATCACTCTATCTTGAATGCTGGGATCACAGAGGATGTAATCTGGAGTAATGCAAGTCTGACCACAGTTACTGTACTTCCGCCATGTAATTCGTCTGTAGAAACGTGAAAGAGAAAAAGGTATTTTTCAAAATACATTGAAAATCATTTCACAGCTTCAATGTTTATACCCAGATATTCTATTTTGATTAAAGGAGTTATTTTTGAAAGCACAAATAGGTGAAATAAGTCTTGACATGACGACATTAAACTGAGACCGAATGTCACAGATATTTACCTTTAGAATAAATCTAAAAATGGTTATTACAGCAAATCATTCCAAAATTACACACACACACACACACACACACACACACACACACGTTAGGTTTACATGTTTTATGGGGACTTTCCATAGACATAATGGTTTTTATACAGTACAAACTATATACTCTATCCCCTAACCCTAACCCTACTCCTAAACCTAACCCTCACGGAAAACTTTCTGCATTTTTACATTTTCAAAAAAACATAAATTAGTATGATTTATAAGCTGTTTTCCTCATGGGGACCTTAAGGGGACATTTGTTCCCCACAAAGTGATAAATACACACTCACACACACACACACACACACACACACTCACACACTGTGAAATGTTTGGAATAAGGTTTGGAATAATGTACAGATTTTGCTCTTATGGAAAGAAATTGGTACTTTTATTCACCAAAGTGCATTCAACCATATAAAGTTAGTACAGTACATAGAAAAATGAGACAACCTTCCTCCAGGACTGTGGTGCTACATAAATCAACACAGGACAAACACAGAACCACATGAGACTACAAAGACTAAATAACATTACTACATAAAGTGCACGTGCAAACGTGTGCAAAAAGTATGGGACAGTACAATAAATTACTAAAAGGAACAGGACAATAGACACAGTGAGAGACAGTGCAGCGCCGACCAGTACACATTTGTAATCTGTGTAGTACAAAAAGATGACACTTTCTAAAATGCTAAATGTAAACATAACATACTATGAGATAGTGTTTTATGGGCATAGCAGTTATTGAGGTAGCAGCCAGGTATAAAGTGACAATAATTAAAGAGCAACTCTGGCATGTGCAAAGGTTGGATGGTGTACAGGTGTGTATGTGTGTCAGTCCAGTCTCTGAGTATTGAGGAGTCTGATGGCTTGGGAGAAGAAGCTGTTACACAGTCTGTCCGTGAGGGCCCGAATGCTTCGGTACCTCTTGCCAGACGGCTGGAGGGTGAAGAGTTTGTGTGAGGGGTATGTAGATGTCTTGTAAATGTATTTGATGGAGGGAAGAGAGACCCCTATGATCTTCTCAGCTGTCCTCACTATACTCTGCAGGGCTTTGTGGTCCAAAATGGTGCAAGTCCAAAACCAGGCAGTGATGCAGCTGCTCAGGATGCTCTCAATAGTCTCTGTATAGAATGTAGTGAGGATGGGGGTTAGGAGATGTGCTTTTCTCAGCCATCGAAGAAAGTAGAGACGCTGCTGGGCTTTCTTGGTAATAGAGCTGGTGTTGAGGGACCAGGTGAGGTTCTACGCCAGGTGAACAGTGGAGAGTGGTCACTCTGTGTTCTCCTAAATTCAACAACCATCTCTTTTGTTTTGTCCACATTCAAAGACAGGTTGTTGGATCTACACCAGTCCGTTAGCCACTGCACCTCCTCTCTGTATGCTGACTAGTCGTTCTTGCTGATGAGACCCACCACGGTTGTGTCATTGGTGAACTTGATAATGTGGTTCGAGCTGTGCATCGCTGCACAGTTGTGAATCAGCAGAGTGAACAGCAGTGGACTGAGCACACAGCCCTGGGGGGCCCCAGTGCACAGTGTGGTGGTGGTGGAGATGCTGTTCCTGATCCGAACTGACTGAGGTCTCCCAGTCAGGAAGTCCAGGATCCAGTTGCAGAGGGAGGTGTCCAGGTCCAGCAGGTTCAGCTTTCCAATCAGTTGCTGAGGAATTATTGTGTTGAATGCTGAGCTGAAGTCTATGAATAGCATTCAAACATCTGAGTCCTTTTTATCTAGGTGGGTGAGGGCCAGATGAAGGGTTGTGGTGATGGCGTCGTCTGTTGAACGGTTGGGATGATATGTGAACTGCAGTGGGTCTAGTGAGGGGGGCAGCTGGGTCTTAATGTGCCTCATGATGAGCCTCTCGAAGCACTTCATGATGATGGGTGTGAGTGCGACGGGATGGTAGTGTTTGAGGCAGGACACTGAAGACTTCTTTGGCATGGGGACGATGGTGGTAGCCTTGAAGCACGTTGGAACGATGGAGCTGCTCAGAGAGATGTTGAAGATGTCGGTAAGAACATCTGCCAGCTGGTCTGCACATCCTCTGAGCACTCATTCTTGTTGTACATGAAACTGGTGTTGAGCTGGTAGAATTCAATGAAGCTGTCAGCTGAGGACATGTGAGATGTCTATTTCTCAAACTAGAGACTCTGTTGTACTTATCCTCTTGTTTAGTTGTACATCTGGCCTTCCACTTCTCTTTCTGTTCTTGTTAGAGCCAGTTGTCCTTTGTCTTTGAAGACTGTAGTTGAAGACGACTTTTGCCATTTTTGACCTAATATTGACCTTAAGACATGCCAGTCTATTGCATACTGTGGCAACTCGAAAATAAACACAAAGACAATGTTAAGCTTATTTCAATTAACCAAATAGATTTCAACTGTTTGCCATAATGGCAAGTGATTTTCTAGTACCACATTTAGCATGATTACTGAGAATATATTCTCAGAATGTTATTCTGAAATGCGGGTTGGCGCTGTTTTGGCGACACGAGGGGGACCTACACTATATTAGGCAGGTGGTTTTAATGTTGTGGCTGATCTGTGTATATAAACAGTATGATTTAATATCAATAATTTCAGCACTTTTTTCACTGAACATTCTTAACCCAAATTTATTATAAAGACAGGAGGTTCACAATTTTTAATAAACTGACCGGCAGGCAACAGCGAGGTCACAGTTCTTGTCAATGTAGCATGGGCTCTTTCCCCCCAGCTCTAGCGTAACAGCTCTAGCGTAACAGGCGTAATATTTAGCTGCTGCCTCCATGATGATTTTAGCCACTGTGCCATTTCCAGTGTAGAAGATGTGATCAAACCGTTGCTTGAGCAGCTCTTCGGTCTCTGTCACCCCACAGGTGATGAGAGGGTACATCTCCTGTGATCATCACCATCAGCATGCACAGGTGTTAATTATTGTAATTAACTGCAGACCTATAATGTTATTAAGAATTCGATTGTACATTGTGTGTTATTGTGTCAGTAAAATACTCTAAATACATCCAAATCAAACATTAAAACAAGTATACAAATATTCATTTGACTTAATATGTATGACAAAGAAATCTTACCTGGTCTAAGTATAAAGGAAAGAGATCCTCCATTACTTTGGCAGTGTGAGCACTGACTTCAGATGGCTTGACCACAGCTGCATTACCTGTTAACAAATCACAGTAGTCATTTAAATATGACAATGACTTTATGAAGCCAAGTATCTTTTTATTTTTAAATCAATCTCCTTGGTTAAAATTCCTTGTAAAACCTAACATAATCACATAATAATGGTGTAATTATGAGGTCAGACATACTGTATAAAACACAAAAATACACTTGACACAACACTATATATTTAAAGCAGAATTGTGTAATTTCTGCTCCACTAGCATCACCACATTGAATTGCAACAATAATCACTGTTTTCAAACTCCTTGTCTTTCATTAGTTGTACAAACAGATAGTTCCGCCTCACAACTCACATAATTGGTTGAGTAAATGTTGCTGTGTTTGACTGGTCAGGATGCTCAAACAAACAGAGGAATGTTTTGATAGCGCCACAGAGCCACTTTTAGGTGAAATCAACAGGATATATATATATATATATATATATATATATATATATATATATATATATATATATATATATATATATATTTGTGCTCTGAAAGATATGCATGAAATAGCGGACAACGAGACTGTCACACGTGTGCAAGAACGAATGCCGTCCACATGGCTTATAAGTCTTAAATGTATCTACCAAATAAAATTTAATAATTGCCTTAATAAATTGTAATTACACGTGTTGGAGCCATTCTGTGTATTGGGATGGGGTGGTGCTGTGTTCTGCCACGAGTCTACTTAAGACAGGGGTTAATTAGTGCAGGTGTGGTGCACAGGGAGGTGCATGGTTTTTGAACGTGAGCCATGGCGTGTAATCATGGAGACTTTATTATTGAAGTGGATAAATGGATTGGCATATCCGACTTTAAGTTCAGACTTATGAAAGTCTTTGGTTTTACTTTATTTTATTATTTTAAGCCACAAGGAAACAGCACGCCCGCAACACGCGTGCAAAACAACTTAAATGTGCGCCAACAATTAGTAAAAAACCACCTCTGAACTGAGGAAAAGACTGATCAAGTTTAAACGACACGGTTCTTGTGCTGTTTGTGCACCTTGTTTCTATGGTGATCGGTTGAATGGAAACGCTGGCGCATTGGGCTAGTAGACCTACGTGCGCAGCGGTCCTCACGTTGGACAGTGAGTTGGCCAGGAAGCAGTGATGACGGACGGAGTTCGGTAGCGGACGTCGGAATCGAGCGTTTTGGGCCTCACATCGGGTTTGGGCCTCACGTTGGACAGTGAGGTGATCTGGACGCGGTGAGCTTGGACGCCATAGACGACGGAGGTCGGTGAGCGGCCTCACATTGGACAGTGAGGTGGTAAGGACACGGTGCAGGTGAAGATTGAATACTTCGATGCAGACACTACATCGGAAAGAGGAGGAAAGTTCGTTTTGGATCTTGAACGAGTAAAGTGAGGGAACGGCAGTTAACACACACATAAGATGTACGACTTTTGAGAGCTGCAGTTATTAAAGTGTAAACATCAAGAATGAAATGAGAATGCAATACATTGACATTTGGTTTAAAGTAAACGAGGACTTGAAATAAGAGACATTCGGGTCAAGGGGTTTACACAAGAAAATTAAAGTGTTTATGCTTTATTTCTGATTTCTTGGTTATGATATTTAAATGAAATGTTGTTTTTTGGTGGTTAAAAACAAGGTAAAATGGATGAAAATCATCAAGGTATCGAGGTAACACATGTGGTGTCGGCTGACTCTCAAAATGATAACTATGAAGAAGCCTCTGTAAAAAGAAAAAGGTCTATAAAGCTTACAACAAAAGCACTGCTTTCTAAACTGTGACTTGGAGACACTAAGAAAATCCAAATTAAGTAAAGCTGCCAACATCAAACAAATTGTTCAAGGTTTAATGTGTGAGTCTGGTTATGAAGCTGAAATAAAAATTAGCTTCAGCAAATATCAAGCCTTCAATAATGACGCAAAGGTTGCACAACAATCTGCTTGAGTTGCTACGTGTAAAAGAAAAGGAAAAGCATGAAACCTGGTTCAAAGCAAAGCTTTTAAGTGTGAACAAATTTTTCCAGTGTGTTAAATTATTTTAAGAATACAAATAATGGTACTACTGAAGATGTTCACCTTGAGGATGATATAAAGCCAACGGACAGTATATCAAATGTTGGAACCTCATCATGCACTAAAAGCCGCACCAGTGAAAGATCAATTCGATCATGCAAAGCTGCATTTCAAGTTGCATGTGCACAAGCAGAAGCCAAGAAAGCTGCACTGCTGGCACGCGCAGCAGAGCTAAAAAGGAAACATGAATTGGAGCAGGAGGCGGAAACATTACGCAAAAGGACAAGTGGAAATGGATGCTGAGATTGAAGCATCAGATGCAGAGTTGGCAGTACTGCAAGCATTTTCACCACAGGATGGAACGGGATCTTATGTTGAGAAGCAAGGATCGAAAGAAATACCTGACATTGCTGATGCAAAGTTTGAGAAATAAAGGCTTACCTGTTGCAGTTGCAAGACCCACTGAAAATGTTGCACATGCAGTTGATGACAATTCTACACGACAGATTCTGCAAAGGCAAAATGAAATATCCGAGCTGCTCATACAACAACACAGAGCAAGCCAACTGCCATCAAGACAAATACCTGTTTTTGAAGGTGATCCACTGAAGTTCAAAATGTTCATGCAAGCCTTTAGGCACTGTGTGGAAGAGAAAGTTGCATCTAAAGGTGATTGCATGTATTTTTTGGAAGGGTATACCAGAGGGTGCCCACACGACCTTGTACAAAGCTGTTTACTGAGAGAGGCTTTGAAACAGCTAAAGCCCTTCTACAGGAACACTTCGGTAATGAAACAAAGATCACAGCAGCATATATGGAAAAGGTTCTCAACTGGCCTGTGGTGAAGCCTGAAAGTGTTTCGTTACTACAGGACTATGCATTATTTTTACGTGGATGTAATAATGCAATGTCAGATTTAGAGGACATGAAAGAGCTGGACATGTCTGCCAACCTCAAAGTTATTGTTTCAAAACTTCCTTTTAAATTGAGGGAAAAACATTAAAAACTTTAATGTTTAATGTACACTTTGTGGTATATCAAGTCAAAATCTTGTCTGATCCTATTTTTGGTGATATTCAAACTACTGAAAGAGGTATGCATGTTAAAAGGATGTGTATACAGCAAAGTCTAAGTTGAAGCGAGACAACTTTGCTACAAACGTCTGCGCTGTTAGCAAAGTACAACACAAGGACACACGAAGGTAAACAGAGGGACAACAACATCAGCATCAATTGTTTATTCTGTTTACAAGATCACAGTCTGGATGAAAGTCAACGATTTGCCAAGAACAAACATTGTGAAAAGATCAACTTCTTAAAGGGAAAAAGGAGTGCGCTTTGAGTGTCTCAACACTGGGCATTTGAACAAAAATTGCGATAAGCGTAAAATCTGTGAAATGCAAACCGAGCCATCCAACAACACTACACATTCACGTCAAACAAGTGGACAAATCCATGAACGGCAGCGGCATCTATCCCAATGAACCTAAACCAGCTGTAAACCATACACTTGTGTCAGCTCAGACATTTGGGAGCCAGACCGGGGCAGGTAGCAGTGGAATGCTCTCCATCCTGCCAGTTTAGGTAAAAGCAAAAAAAGGCAAAAAGGTGATTCAGACCTATGCTTTTCTGGACAATGGCTCAACATCCACATTCTGCTCTGAAGCTCATATGCGTAGTGTGAGGGACCGAAAAGTCCGGAACAAGGAACACAAGCTTTCTACAGAAAAATGGGTCTTTATTTGAACCCAAAAAATATCAGCTTTACAAACTCAAACTTCTTACAACAAAAATAAAATAAACAAACAAAGAATGAAGTCAAACAGTTAGACAAAAACCAACAAAACAAACAAAAAACTGGCCTGCTCCAATGAACAGAACAGCTTGTAAAGGAACGGATGGGCCCATTACAAATTAAGAGGGGGAACAATTTAGTTACACATTCAACATACAACCTTACATAAATCAAAATCAAGTCACATAAAGATATATATATATATATATATATATATATTAGTAAATAACCATCAAGAAATCAAAATGTAATCAAATACCACAAATGTACAACTAAAGAAATCAATTAATAAAGACATTAACGTTTCTTCCTCCCCCGAACAACTCCCAGCCAATGGTATGTCCGGGCGGAACCAATAACTTAAATTCTCTGTTCCTGCCCAGACTCTAATTTTCATCGCGCCAGGATGCGGCTACAGCGGACCATGTCTGAAGTTCCTCTCCGGTAAACTTAAACTCAAAATAGAAACAAATATAAGTAACAGATACAAGGTAACTAATTTGTGTGCACTTCAAGTCAGTAACAATGTATATAAAAACATGTTGTAAATGTAAACCTAACAATAAAGGATTATGAATATTATTTGTTCCGTGTGGTTATGTTATCCCATTATACTAAACAAATAAATGTGAATGACAAAAAAAAGAAACTTAATTCTTAAATGAATGACCGTGTAAATGTATGCATGTGCACGTGTGTGATGACACATCAGCATTACCGTTCTTGTGCGGCCTCCACTTGGGCCGTCACACATAGGCTTAATCTCACTGGGACAAAGTCAAAAATATGTTTGTTAACGATGAGCCCAAAGACATCAGTGTCAACATACATTGTGAATGGACTTGAAATAGCTGATGGATCAAGGTACTTCAGTCTTCCAAATGTTTACACACAGAAAACGATGCCAGTGAATACAGCAAACATCATCAATCAAGAGGACCTTACACAGTGGCCTTACCTTGAGCGCGTTGAAATCCCTGAAATTGATGCTAACGTGGAGTTATTAATAGGTACTAATGCTTCAAAGTTGCTGGAACCATGGGAAATTGTGAATAGTCAAGGTGAAGTTCCCTTTGCTGTTAAAACCCTATTAGGGTGGGTGGTCAATGGCTTAGGAAAGGATTGCAAAGACAACATGAATGACAATGGCTGTCATAGTGTTGCTGTAAACAGATTATCTGTGGAATCACTTCAGCTGCTATTGGAGAAGCAGTACCAAAGTGACTTCAATGAAAAAATCGCCGACGACAAAGAAGAAATGTCAAGACAGGAGGCAGGATTCATTAAAATAATGGAACAATCTGTAAACTTAAAGGACGGACATTATTATTATTATTGCTCAACAGCGCCTCATTGGACTAAGAAGGAAAATGGAAAGAAATGAGAAGTTCCACCAAGAATAGACAAGCGTTCTTGAGAATGTCATCAGCAGTGGCTATGCAGAAATGGTACCACAGGATTAATTGCGTTGTGGAGAAGATAACCTGTACTATATTTCTCATCATGGAGTGTATCACCCACGCAAAGGCAAGTTGCGAGTTGTCTTCGACTGCGGAGCTAAGTTTAAAATAACTTCTTTGAACGAACAGCTTCTACAGGGTCCAAACCTCACAAGTTCCTTAATAGGAGTACTTCTACGATTCAGACAAGAACCAGTTGCTTTTATGTCTGATGTGAAGTCTATGTTCTATCAAGTCAAAGTGGCTGAGGAAGACAAAGACTTTAAGGTTCCTGTGGTGGCCTAATGGTGATCTGTTCAAGCGAGTTGAAGAGTACAGAATGACTGTACATCTCTCTGGAGCAGTGTCTTCACCTAGTTGTGCATGTTATGATTTAACCTTCTGGGGTCTGAGGGTGTTTTGGGCCCTGGAGAAGTTTTGACATGCCTTGACATTTGTGCTTTTGTCAGTTGCTTAAAAACATATTAATGGCTAAAGTCTGATAACACTGTATTCAGCACAAACTGGGCTACAATAATATGTGAGTAGCATGTGTGTACATGTTTGTATTTTTGAGAAAATAACGTTTATGCGTGGTTTTTTTAAAAAAAAAAAAAATTAAGTGATTGAAATAAGGCCATATAACACATACTAAACATTTGTCCACAAGACTTTTGAGATCTGGATCTTGTAGCCTAGAGTTTTTGCTACAAAATGATGTGAAAACCATCCTGATCACTCATTCATACAAAACAATATAGTATTTTAACTTTTGTAAGACAATTTTAGTGTTGCGAGGCGTGAACGATCATGAATATTAAGGTATTTTACACCTGCGTACACAAGATGCCTCCCCTGGGCCTATCAGTGAGGAGTGTGACAGAGAGAATGAATGTGAGGAGACTTAATGATCCAAATCAAGTTTTAAATTAAAAGAAATAATCTGACTGTACATTTTCTTTAAAGACTTAATTTTAGACTTGCACTACAGTTTAAAAAGTCTCGTCTGCTCACCAAGACTGCATTTATTTGATCCAAAATATGGTAAAAACAGTGATATTTTTACAATTTAAAAGAACAGTTTTCTATTTGAATATATTGTAAAATGCAATTTGTGATCAAAGCTGAATTTTCAGCATCATTACTGCAGTCTTCAGTGTCACATGATCCTTCAGAAATCATAATAATATGCAGATTTTCTAATATGGGCATATTTAAAGTGCATTTTACTCATTTACTCCTCAGCCGATATTTGCAAGCACAAGCTTTGTTGATGATAATGAGGCAGCATAAACACTAGATAAAATATAATCTAAACATTCATATTATTTTTATATCTTATTACATATAATATTTATATCATACAGCATACAAATTAAATACCTGCTTTAGTCGAAACAGCATTTAAATGTAACTAAAACTTGCTTATTAGGACACATTTCAAATGTCAATACTCTGAATCCTGGCTGGCAAGTCTGGAAACAGTCCCACTAGTAAAATATGTTCAAGTTTCTATAAAATAACATGTCAGCTAATTAAAACGAATTGTCTTACTCGTCTGAAATTGTATCCTCGGCTGGATCAAATCTCTCTTCAAAATACAAATGTTCATCGGAGTCCCGATCTTCTTCTGAGGAAAGTGTACGAAAGCCTGTCCTAGGAACCGAAGTTGTTTGCCACATGGACTGATTATAGTGGGACACACAGGAAGACTGTCTTGGGAAATAAATACCTCTGCGCATTTATGTTTGTATAATGCGTTTATGCCTTGATGTAAGTACATCTGCATATATATGTTTATTGAATGTATGTGATTGATGTCCCGCGATTGTTCTGCGGCTATCATCGGTGCGTTTGAAGTGCCGTAGCGGCCGTAATTTGCCGCGAGAGAAACCCACTAATCAGTATTAGCATGGGCAGTATTCTAAACTGTGTAACCACTGTGTTTTAGATTAGTAATATACCATGGTACAGTGTATCATGTCTATTTGTGTTAATCGTTGTTATTGCATTTGTTTGACTATCATGCCAATGTGTAAATGATTCTCAGAATACGATTGTAATTATATTTCTTTATTGTTCCTTTAGACCATTAATACAGACATCATTGCCAACAACTAACTGGTTCAGATGATCACCCAAAGACTGTTCAATAAATACATCTTTGTGAAGAATCTTTTCTCCGCCCCCTGATTCTCTGACCGGAATCCCATCCATATTTGGCCGCCTCAATCAGCGTATTATATAGTTGTAGCACGCCTCAGTTACAAAAGTGGTCCTTCGAGCCGGATTGAGAGCAAGACCGAACCAATATGGACATAGCAGAAAGTGACCTATCTGAGACAGCGTCCAGACCTCGACACAAGATTAATCTGCCTACACATCTGGATGATTACGATGTTGGCTATCACCCTGCTGGGGACCTTCCTCCAAAGGCTTCCTCTCACTGTCCCAGTCAGCCCCGAAGCAGCTCGAGAAAAACGTCTCTCAGTGGTGTCAGCTCTCAATCCAGGACCAGTAGGCGTTCCATTATGTCTGCTGGCGTTTACATCCCACCAGAGCTCTCTAGCGTCCAGACTGCTATGTTGGAGGAGAAGATCAAACAGAGACAGTATGACAGTCTAAGGCAGCAAGTAGTAGAGGACTCGCTGGTTGATCTGGAATACCAAAGACTGCAGGTACAAGCTAAAGAAGCCCAGCGCATGCAAGAGGAAGCGCTCGCCGCAAAGGAGGCCCTGTTGAAACAACTAGAATGACAGCGCAAGCTTCAAGAAGCAAAGACTGAACTCGAAGTAGATAAGCTTGTATCCTCTATGCTCTCCGTAGACTCTGGAGCGACTACTCCAGTCCCTGCAGACTCTGGTTCTCCAAATGCTCAACAGCTTTCATCATGGCACAGCCAGGCTTGTTCACCGCAGCTCATGTCTTCTGAATCTCAGCAGCCCCCCTTCCAGTTGCCCGCTGTGACGTCGATGTTGCTGCCCTGTCTTACAGTACTGCCTGATCCTGATGTCTCTGCAGCATCAGCTAGACCGTTACATTGGGTCTCACCGGCTTCACACACGGCAGATGCACCCACACCTGCTGCACGTGACCAAGGGCCACGAGTATTCTCATCGCCAGTCCCTGACATTGCACCATTGGCTTCTACTGCTGTGCCAGTACACTGTGTGTCATCACCGTCGAATGTGCCCCCTCAATCTTCAGGAGTGTTCACCATCCCGACATCTGCTGCGTACCCCATGAGTAGCAGCATGCAGCGTGTGACACAGCAGCCTGTTACTGCCACACTACCTACCCTTCGCTACAGGCTACAACAGACAGCAACAACGCCGGTGATAACACTTCCAGGTCCGTCGCAGTTCCCTGTCTTCAGCCACCAAGCATCGGCGACGACACTTCATGCTCCTGGTGTTAAAGCATCTGTGCCTCTTCCCCCCACTGCCTACTCACCTCAACCGAGTCCAGAGCTTCTGCTCGCATCGGCCTATGGCATTCCACGACCCACGCTACCCGTTTTCGAGAGTGGTGCTGAGAGTGACTTTGCTTTGTTTAAGTTAGCATTGGACAATTTGAGTAACCACCATCATATCAGTGAACAGTATAAATATCATGTTCTCGAGTCATTTGGAACTGCCTAATGCGCATCAGCTAGCTAAATCCTTCATGTATCATCCCCAGCCTTACACTGCTGCTCTGTAGGCACTTCAAGACAAGTATGGACAATCAAGACCGCTTGTTCAGTCCGAGTTGGGTGCCATCATGAGCACCCCACCTCTTAAGTTGGGTGATGCTAATGCCTTTGACTCATTTGCATTGTCAATACAGTCTTTAGTGGGTATGCTGAGAACTCTTGAAGGCCAGAATGGGTACAAGCTTTTGTGTGGCTCGCATGTAGACCGTCTCTTGAGTAAACTGCCACCAGCCTATTGCGACGGTTTTGTTGAATACTGCTTATGTCGGGGTATTCTCCAGACCGGCACCGACAAGACCTACACATTACCTGATTTCGCAGACTGGCTCCAGATTAAGTCTCAAGCGAAACTTATTTCTAGTAGAGCAGCGGCTATGTTCCAGAGTGAGGCTCCGAAGCCCCTTGGTAGAGCTAGAGGAGTAATTTATCCAAGAGGGCAGCCAAGGCCAGTTCTCTTGTCACGTGAGAGTGTAGCTAAGACTCCTGAGTCGACAGCCCCTAAATTCAGTTCCAAGCCCAAGCAATACTGTCCTCATTGTGATAACAGGGATCACTACCTCAACTCTTGTGAGGCATTCAAGAAGTTGACTACCTCCCAGATTATATCTTGGATTAGAGATGGTAAACGATGTTGGAGATGTGGACGGTCCCATGCTGTAGAGTCTTGCAACCTTAAACGTCCATGTAGAACCTGTAAAGAGCTACATCTTCAGTTCTTCATGATTCCATCCAAGACACTACCAGTGCAGTCCTCACCGTCAGCCTCCCATCAACCCGGGTTTTCTTGGACAGACCGAACCGTACACCCAGAGTCATGCTAAAGGTCATCAAGGTCCTCCTTCACAATGAACACCACACAATGGAGGCACATGCCGTCCTTGATGATGGGTCAGAGAGAACACTCGTGCTTTCCCCGGTCGTGCAGCAGCTCAAGCTTACCTGTACCCCAGAGTTACTTCATTTACAGACTGTTCAGCAATCTCCCACAGAACTTGCAGGTTCGTCCATTTCCTTCGAGGTCTCAGCAGTCACCAAACCCATGAAGAGGTTCACTATACCCAATGCCTTTACTGCGACTGGTTTGAGTCTCGCGGAACATAACTATCCAGTGGCTGCACTCCAACGAGCTTATCGTCATCTGAGAGATCTTCCTCCTTTCCCCTGTTGACAGTCAAACCACTACTCCTCATTGGTTCTGACATGCCGCACCTCTTAATGCCGATACAGCCTGCATGCAGAGGACCAGACGGAGGTCCAATAGCCATCAGAACACTGGGATGGTCTCTTCAGGGTCCCATGATCCCCAAGCAACTCTCACGGTGTTATCAGCAGTGCCTTCATATTACCACCACTCCGCTTCCAGATGATCTGATTCGGCACGTCGAACGTCTCTGGCAAGTCGACACCTTCCCATACAATGAGAAGATGGTTACCAGGTCCAAGCAGGACAAAGACGCTCTCGCTATGCTCCAGAACGACACAACCAGTGTGAACGTAGATGGCGTTCAACGTTATGCCACACCATTGCTCCAACGCATGCCCATGACAACATTCCATACAGACAAGAGTGCTGTTCTTCCTAGCCTTCAAAGTATCGAGCGCAGATTGGCACAAGATCCTAAATTAGCAAAGGCTTACTGCACTGAAATCCGCAAGTTGGAATCTGCGGGTTATGTAGCCAAGATAACCGCAGAAGCAGCACACAATACCTCAGAGTCCTGGTTCATTCCACACCATATCGTACAACACAATGGAAAGAACAGGATCGTCTTTAACTGTTCATTCCAACATCAGGGTCAGTCCTTGAACAGTCAGCTGCTTCCTGGCCCGATGCTGGGATCCTCTTTGTTAGGTGTGCTCCTGAGGTTCCGACAACACACAGTAGCCGTGAGTGGGGACATTAAAGCTATGCCCAGGGATAGGCCAATGTTGCGGTTTCTTTGGAGGGACATGTGCAGAGACCAGGAGCCTGAGATATATGAATGGCAGGTGCTTCCGTTTGGAACTACATGCAGCCAGTGTTGCGCCATTTACGCCCTCCAGTGCAGCGCCCAAGACGACCAGGTCAGTCTGGTTAACATTGTTGAGAATTACTTCTATGTTGATAACTGCTGCACAGCACTTCGAACTCTGATGAAGCTAAAGAGGTAGTTGATGGGCTTCGTCAATTACTGTCTGAGGGAGGCTTCGATCTAAGACAGTGGGCATGCATCGTACCCTCTGTCATCAAACATCTTCCTACAGAAGCCCGGTCTGTTAACAGTGAACTGTGGTTGACAAAAGTCAGTACAGACCTACAAGAACCCACTCTGGGCCTACGGTGGGACTGCCTCAGTGACACCCTAGGCTATAATTTGCGATCAACCGAGTCCCTAGAGCCTACCATGAGAAACGTGTACAAGACCTTGGCCAGTCAGTATGACCCGCTTGGGTATATCATCCCGTTTACCACCCGGGCCAAGGTTCTCATCCAAGACCTCTGGAAGCAGAATTTGGGCTGGGACGATCTAATAACACCTTTTACCGCTAAGAGAGGAGTGGCTAACATGGATACGAGAGATTCCTAATCTCCTTCAGCTGCGATTTCCTCGACCTTATGCCCCAGCCTGTGCTGATTACCCTGGTGCCATCCGGGAACTCCACATATTTTGTGATGCGTCAGAAAGAGCATACGGCTCAGTGGCCTATTTGCGTACTACTGATGATCAATGCCATGTCCATGTTGCCTTTGTTCTGGCCAGATCCAGAGTGGCTCCTAGAAAATGCCTCTCCATGCCTCGTTTGGAACTGAGTGCAGCCCTGACTGGCGCCCAGTTAGCTAAAGTGATCCAGACTGAGTTGCCTCATAATTTCCAGACAGTCACCCTCTGGTCTGACTCAACGACTGTGCTGAACTGGCTAACCTCTGAGTCCTGTCGCTACAAGGTATTTGTAGGGACACGCATAGCAGAGATCCAGACCCTCACAGACACGGCTGAATGGCGGTACATTGATTCAGCTCACAACCCCGCTGACCACATCACAAGAGGCCTGACACTGACCCAGATAGCAGGACCTCACCCGTGGAGCTCAGGACCCGACTTCCTCCTTCAACCTTCTGACCAGTGGCCATCTACAGCCGTCACTAAAGTAGAATCGGAGATCAGCGAGTTGAGGAAAACTGCATTCATTGGCACTGTCAAAGTCGCCAATCAGTTACTTGTAGACCCCAATCAATCTCACACATGGCTAGAGCTCGTTGAGGCCACTGTCAGGTCCCTACACGGGGTGGCCGCTGCAGACAGTGACTTCACCGCATGCTGATGACTATGTTGAAGCAGAGAAACTTATCCTGGCCCAAGCTCAACAGGACTCATTCCCACTAGAAGTCCAAGCTTTGAAGACTGGACGGCCGATTCCAGCTACCAGCCATTTGGCATCCCATGCACCAGAGTATGATAAGGACACAGGTCTTATCAGAGTAGGGGGGGGCGGTTATGTAGAGCTAGTGACCTTGACTTTGATGTTATTCACCCTATACTGTTAGACCCTGGTCATTCTACAACGAAGCTGTTAATCAAAGAGACGGACCGTCGACTTCTGCATCCTGGTTCTGAAAGGGTGCTAGCAGAATTGCGTCGCCAGTATTGGATACTTCGGGGCCGGGAAGCCGTCCGTAAGCATCAACGCAAATGCCAAGATTGTCAGTTCTGGCGAGCCAAGCCTGAAGTTCCCCAAATGGCCGATCTTCCATCCTGCAGGCTGCAACTTCACCAACCGCCGTTCTATTTTACTGGAGTGGATTGTTTCGGCCCCCTTTCAGTCAAGGTTGGTCATCGCCACGAAAAAAGATGGGGTATCCTTTATAAGTGCATGACAACCCGATGTGTGCACTTAGATCTGTTGGAGCACCTTGCCACTGATGCATTCCTTCTCTCTCTGTGTCACTTTATAGCAAGACGAGGTAAGCCCATGGAATTGCTCTGCGACAACGGCACTAACTTTGTAGGAGGAGACCGAGAACTACGTGACACATTTGATGTCATGGCACCCAAGCTTAAAGAGCTGCTTGCTCCACAGAAGATCAGATTCCGCCACATTCCACCTAATGCTCCTCATTTCGGAGGAACCTGGGAGCGTGAAGTAAAATCTGTAAAGACTGCACTACGGGTCATTCTGCGAGAGCAAACGGTGCCAGAGCCAGTGCTGCGGATGTTGTTAGCGGAGGTTGAGGGTATTCTAAATGCCAAGCCTCTTGGTTATGTATCTTCCGATATAGCAGACGTTGACCCAGTGACTCCAAACCTACTCCTTATGGGCCGTTGTGATGCCTCCCTACCTCAAGTCCTTTTCGACTCTACCAACCTGCTCGGAAGACGCAGATGGAGACATAGCCAGGTGTTGGCGGATCATTTCTGGACTGCCTTTATTCGAGATTACCTCCCAAGTTTACAGGAGCGGCAGAAGTGGAGAAAGGATGGCAAAGAGCTAACTGTGGGCCAAGTGGTTCTCATTGTTGATCCCCAACTTCCTCATGCCCTGTGGCCTGTGGGCACAGTGTCTGAGACATTGGCTGGACCTGACGGGAAAGTTCGCACTGCTCGTGTCGGAGTTAATTGAAAATCCTACACTCGTCCAGTCGTTAAGTTGATTCCACTTCCGCATTTTGAGGAAGATCATTAGATACTGTAGACAGACTTTCTCTGTGTTTACAATTCTCCTGTTGGATAATTGGGGGCGGCTGTGTACGAAAGCCTGTCCTAGGAACCGAAGTTGTTTGCCACACGGACTGATTATAGTGGGACACACAGGAAGACTGTCTTGGGAAATGTTTACCTCTGTACGCGTATTTATGTTTGTATAATGCGTTTATGCCTTGATGTAAGTACATCTGCATATATATGTTTATTGAATGTATGTGATTGATGTCCCGCGATCGTTCTGCGGCTATCAATGGTGCGTTTGAAGTGCCGTAGCGGCCGTAATTTGCCGCGAGAGAAACCCGCTAATCAGTATTAGCATGGGCAGTATTCTAAACTGTGTAACCACTGTGTTTTATATTAGTAATATACCATGGTACAGTGTATCATGTCTATTTGTGTTAATCGTTGTTATTGCATTTGTTTGACTATCATGCCAATGTGTAAATGATTCTCAGAATACGATTGTAATTATATTTCTTTATTGTTCCTTTAGACCATTAATACAGACATCATTGCCAACAACTAACTGGTTCAGATGATCACCCAAAGACTGTTCAATAAATACATCTTTGTGAAGAATCTTTTCTCCGCCCCCTGATTCTCTGACCGGAATCCCATCCATATTTGGCCGCCTCAATCAGCGTATTATATAGTTGTAGCACGCCTCAGTTACAGAAAGTGTTAAATCTTCCTTAATATCCAGAAGTTTCATCGCCTGTGTATTGTTACAAACGCGCAGTAAAATGAATGAATTGTTTACATCAAACCTCTGAACACAGTGGGGGCGTGTACATTTGCGTTGATCGTCTCAGCACATTAGCATATGAATGGTGCGCTCTGCTGGTGGATGGGATCACATTACAGATAATGAGATAAACCGGTAAAAACTGAACATCGTTTTGTTTCAAACAGATTGCATTGCAGGAGAATATTTGTTTTAAATTTGAATAGTTTTATTTAAAAGTAGACATTTTAAGCTTTCTTTAGACATATGTTTCATGTTTGTGTGATAAGTATTTGCGGAGTTTCAGTTCATTTTTGTGACGAGTTTGTGAAATATGCTCGTGAACACAGAGACTGCTGAAAGCTCACCCTTTTTATTTTCTTTATTTTACAAAAGCACAATGTTTCATTGTTATTATGAGTGTACACAAATAAAAGTAGACTGTTTATAGTCTAATGATGTCTTGCACTTATCTGTATACCCAAAAATGACGGAGTATTTTAAGTTGTTTCTGCTGTAATGACGAAAAAATCCAGCAGGACGCCCCGGCAGGTCCGTCGACCCCAGAGGGTTAAGGAAGACTGCAGACGACAATAAGGACAGTTTTTCAGACGAAGTGATTGACACAGTACATAGAAATTTCTACGTGGACGACTGTCTGAAAAGCTCCCCATCTGTGCAGAAAGTGGTACAGATTGTCCATGACCTGGCTGACCTTTGCCAAAAAGGAGGCTTTCATCTTACACAATGGATCAGTAAAAGTCGCAAAGTCCTTCAAACAATTCCTGAGAAGGAACACTCTAAAAATGTGAGTGAACTCAATTTAGCATAGACCAACTCCTGGTGGAAAGGGCATTGGGGCTGCATTGGTGTATGGAAAATGACTACTTTAACTTTTGTATGAACTGCAAAGAACAGATATAAACACGATGAGGGATTCTATCAGTCGTTAGTTCAGTGTACGATCCCTTAGGTTACCTTGCGCCAGTCCTTCCAGCCAAGCACATTTTACCAGTGTTGTGCAGAAGGAAATATGGCTAGGATGAAGAAATTCCACAAGCCCTAAAACAACAATGGATAAATTGGTTGACTGACCTGAAAGAGAGTTCAGAGTGAGTAGGTGCTTGAAACCACACGACTTTGGAACACCAGTCCATGCCCAGTTGCACCACTTTGCTGATGTCAGCGAAAGGGGTTATGGCACGGTAACATACCTGAGGTTACAGAACAAACCAGGTCAGGTACATGTTTCTTTTCTTCTTGGAAAGGCCAGAGTAGCATCTCTTAAACCTGTACCCATCCCTCGTTTGTAACTCACTGCTGCTGTTTTGGCTGTTCGGGTGGACAAGATGGTAAAATCAGAGTTACAGCTTTCTTTGCCAGGATCCTGTTTCTAGACTGATAGTAGTACAGTCTTGAAGTACATCAGCAATGAAAACAAAAGATTTTGAACATTTGTGGCCAACCGAATAGCCATCATTAGGGAAGCTTCAGACCCAGCACAGTGGAGGTATGTTCACACAAAACAAAATCCTGCAGATAACTCATCTAGAGGACTGACAGTCCACAAGCTTCTAAACAGCAAAACGTGGTTATCAGGTCCAGAATTCCTATGGAAAGCAAGAGAAACATGGATGTAGCATGAAGTAGAGTCCACAGTGGAAGAGGATGATCCAGAGGTCAAACTAGAGATCTCTACAAACACAATAACTATTCAAGAGGATAATGCAACCAATCAACTCATCACATATTTCTCTGACTGGAAAAAGTTTGCAGTTGCATGGTTACTCAGAGTCAAGAAGACTCTATTGGTGTTGTGTCAAAAAAGAAAGCAACTTGTGACTGTTGAAAAGGCTGATCTTTGTCATGTTGACAAGAAAATGTTGGAAGCCAGAAAGTCGTTGGGACGAGACAGTGTATCAACTGAGGATCTATTAGCAGCAGAAAATGCTATCCTTCAGTTCTGTCAGAAGGAAAGATTTGACAAAGAGATTTGTGCACTAAGGACAGGAAAACCCATAAAAAAGTGTAGCCCTATATACAAGCTGAATCCTGTTCTAGAGGATGGACTGTTAAGAATAGGTGGAAGATTGTCCAGGACCGAAATGCCCGAAGAGAGCAAACACCCAGTTATCCTGTGTAAAGATCAGTACATCGCCATGCAAATTCTTAAAAATGTTCATGAACTGATGAGTCATGGTGGGAGAAATTACATCCTCTCCAAATTGAGAGAGAGGTTCTGGGTCACTCGAGCCAATGCAGCAGCAAGGAAAATTTTGTTGTGTTTTTTGCAAACGTCACAAAGGAAAAATGGCTGATTAAAAAATGGCTGATCTCCCCAAAGGAAGGATTACTCCAGACTTGCCTCCATTTACTAATGTGGGAGTGGACTATTTTGGGCCCATTGAGGTAAAACAAGGACGTTCCTATGTGAAACGTTATGGGGTTATCTTTACATGCATGGCCAGCAGGGCAGTTCATCTAAAAGTGACACACTCATTGGACACAGACTCTTGCATCAGTGCTATTCGTCGATTCATATGTTGAAGAGGACCCGTAGCACACTTTCGCTCAGACAATGGCACAAATTTCACAGGAGCAGAGAAGGAGCTAAAAAGAGCATTTGTAGAGTTAAACAACCGATCAATTGAGAAAGCTTTAATACATGACATCATCAAGTGGACATTCAACCCACCTACAGCTTCACATCATGGCGGTGCTTGGGAAAGCATGATCAGACTGGTCAGAAAGGTCTTAGTATCTGTTTTACATCTACAGGCTTTAACTGATGAAGCCTTAGTCACAGTCTTATGCGAAGCCAAAGCAATCTTGAATGACCGACCAATTACGAGAGTTTCTGAGGATCCTAACGATTTAGAACCACTGACACCTAACCATCTTCTTTTGAAAAGGAAACCCAGTTTTGCCTCCAGGTCTGTTTGATCAAAGGGACCAGTACGTAAGACGAAGGTGGAAACAGGCTCAGTATCTTTCAGATTTATTCTGGAAAAGGTGGACAAAAGAGTATCTTGTTACTCTACAGGAAAGACAAAAGTGGAACAAAACTAAACGTAATCTTACAACAGGAGATATCGTTTTGGTTGCAGATGCTACAGCACCACGAAATTCTTGGATGATTGGAAGGTTTATTAAATCCTTTCCAGACAAATCAGATCTGTGCAAATCAAAACCAAAACAAACGTAATTGAAAGACCAGTGACAGAATTGGGCCTATTGGTAGAACAGTCAAGTGAACAAACACACCAAAGAGGGGTTTATTTGTTAGTTGTTTTTATTGTAAGATGTTTTTTGTTGTATTAATTTCTCCATACATGTATGTTTATAATTGTTATGTCTTGTAGTGCCATGAACAATTAGGGGCCGGTTGTGTTGGAGCCATTCTGTGTATTGTGATGGGGTGGTGCTGTGTTCTGCCACGAGTCTACTTAAGACAGGGGTTAATTAGTGCAGGTGTGGCGCACAGGGAGGTGCATGGTTTTTGAACGTGAGGCACGGCGTGCAATCATGGAGACCGTCTTGAGTTAAGTTTATTATTGAAGAAATGTTTTATTTTCGTTATGTTAATAAATGGATTGGCATATCCGACTTTAAGTTCAGACTTATGAAAGTCTATTGTTTTACTTTATTTTATTATTTTAAGCCACAAGGAAAAAGCACGCCCGCAACACGAGTGCAAAACAACTTAAATGTGTGCCAACAACACGTTTATAACATTCACAGACTGGAAACAAAGAAATTGGGTGAAAGGGGAACAGTTTCGAGTAGATTTCTGTACTGCCCCAGTTGTGTACTAATACTAAGGAAACGATAAATACGCAGTCGAGAATTACAACAAAAAGCCTTACAAGTCAATACGTTACCTGGGTTATTTCACACTCCGTACACTTCTGTCAATCTAAATGAATATATTCTTTGATCTTTGACTGCAGCCTTGATCTCAGATAGTTTAGTCAAACTAAGAGATTTGATCCAGCCATGATAAACATTAAAAACACCGTTCCGTTAACAGAGCATGCAAGCGTAAGGGCGGAGTCTCGTGAATGGAGGTGTGGCCACAATACTGCGCTTAGCCTGAGGCAGTGTATTCATCACAATACCATATTGTTTAATTGGAAACACTTTACAGTAAGGTTCTGTTTGTTAACAGCATTGGTTAATATGATCTAACAATTAGCATTACTTATACAGCATTTATTAATCTTGGTTAATGTTAATTTTAATGTTAAAAACTCAAAACTTGTATTTGTTAACATGCACTATGTACTAACAAAGAACAATTGTATTTCAATTAACTTCTCTCTCTCGATTTGATTTTCTCCCAAAACACTAAATAGCAACAAAAACAACCACAGCACTCTCCTAAACAAGATATCTTTGTGTGTGATGTCTAAAGTTTGGTTTTGATGCAATTTGATCTAAAAGTTGAAAATTTATGTAGCTAATGAAAATCCCTGAAATTAAATTACATTTGTTTAAGGTCATTAAACGATCATTTTACAATAACTGTCCAATAAGTGAACAGATAGTATTTGGAGTAAAAAGCCCTGTGTTGCAGGGGCCAAAGGCCCCTTATTAAACACAGTGTCCTTTTTTAAGTGGGGGGATATTTGTTATGAAAATTTTAAACGTGGGTTCACATTTTTTAAATTAACATGAAATGGTTGACTTTTTCTGAAGTAGTTATTTAGAGTAAGCATCATCTTAATTTGTTACTCAAAAAAGCATCTTGTTGTCTCAAAATTATTTGCATTAGTTGACAAAGTGTGCCCTTTAACTATTGCCCCAATTTCTACACAATATCACTTTATACCTCCTAGGGGCCTTTACCCCAAGTGAGGAGGTAAAAGGCTCCCTCACTAACTTTTAAAAAAAATAAACAAAAAATAAATTTTAATTGAAATAAACTTCTATTATTTATTTTCACACAAATGATGTTGCTCTATCAATATTAAATAATTGTATATATATATATATATATATATATATATATATATATATATATATATATATATATATATATATATATATATATATTATATTATAAACCTTAATACATTTTTTTACCAGAAAAAAGCTACATTTCCTTAAGGGGTGCCTTTAGTCTTGTTGTACCCTACTTGCATTAAAAAAAATAAACTACTATGGTAGGTTAGGCATACTGAAGAGTAAAGAAAGAGAATATTACAAGAAATAGTACGTGTGATATTATAAAGACAAAATGTAAATAATTTATTTTCTATTGTCATTACACTAAAGTCATTCATAAATAAATTATGAAAATATTAACTAGAACATTTACTTTGTATTAAGTTGACAGCGTACCTGTTGTTAGAGTAATGTTAGAGGCTATAAACATGCAGAGAAACATTTTCAATTAAAATAAAATGAATTTGGATAGCTTTTTCACAAAAAATATAGTTCCAAAGTAGTTTAACAGAGAATTTTGTCTCTCAATCCCCAGAGAGCAAGCTAAAGCTTTATAACCATAAAAGCAGAAATGGTGTGAATCTCAAAGATAAATAAAAACTTTTTCAACAGTATATTTCAAGTAAGTAGAGATGACCACTTAATAAATAAATAAATCTATATATTTTTGCCCACATTTGCCCCATATTTTTTTTACCCTTTTTCTGGTGTAATGAAAGTTAATTATTTAGAAAGCAAAAATAAATGAAAGAATTAATAAAAAAATGAGTCACGTAAAAACTACAAATTTGAGAGAATGTTAAAATGAGCTCATAGTTGAGCCAAGAGAAAGTTGCTTGTACTGGCATACAGGATCCAAGATGCAAATACATTCAAAATACCAAGCAAATTATGGACTCTGTGTGTATTTACCTGCATTAGGTTTGTAGAGTTTACTATATTAAAATGCTATTAAAATGGTCAATTTTGTCCAGCTCTTCACCGACCCTGAGAGAGAACAGTTCCTTATGGACAAGGATTTGTGTGTAATCTATCATTGCCCATTGATCTCTTTCAGGTGGATCTCTGTGACACAATTTTGTCTTTGTATCAAAAATTCCTCTCTGTAGCAGTGTATCTCCAAAGGATGAAAACTGTCTGAGCTCCTTCAAATTCTCTCAAACTAACAGGCCTCAGGTGTTTGCTGACAGTGAAGGAGGAGAAACACAGCTGCAATGACACATCATTAGCACCTTTGACAGTACTGTGCACTAGGAACAGGAAACGACAAAGGATTCATTGCAAAGATTCTCCATGAATGCAAACGCACAAGTATATCACACGTTCACTTACTCACATTCACTCATACACAGACACCAACAAAAATAACTTTTGGTCATCATTCCTTACTGTTATTAGGCCGTATGAAATTCACGAAGTATAAGCTTACAGTCCATGTTTAGAATTGAATTGAACTACTGTCAACCTTTTAGTATCAACCTAAGGATGCAAAGATCACACTCGTTTTTATGATTTTATTATAATATTATAAATAATTGAATCAGTTGAAGAAACTGGAATGTTGAGTATATGAAACACAGTTGGACACAGAGATGACCGTAGTGAACAGTGGACATAGTGAGGAATGGATTTTCAAGCATCAAAAACATTTTTTTCATTTACAAGATTTAATCATGTACATCAGTTTCACATGAATCGATTAAGTTACATCAACACAATTTTTTCTTGGTTGGGCTCATTAGTTCTTTGTCAGAAATCATATGACCACACAATTTCAACGATGGAATAAAATTGTTTAAATGATCCAATCAAGTGACTTAAAAAGTGATGATTTTGTATGTCCTCCTAACATGATTCATTTAATCAGTTTTACATTATATTTTCAAGTCATATAACTGATTAATGTTATAATGCAATGCTATAACTAACATTTAGCTAGTTTTATCATATTTTAGCATGCAAAATGCCAATTAAGCATTGCTCTGAGTAAAGCAACATGTACCCATCCTTTAAATGGCAAAAGTTCTAATAGTAAACTAGCGTAACATAATCGGTTCTAAATCCCAAAATAACACATTAAACACTTAAGTCTTTAAAAAAGTTTTTTATCTTGCTCAAAAATACATGAAACAACACTTAATTTTCAAATGTTTACTCTTTGCATCATGTCCCATGCAAATCAACACTCTGACATTTGCTGTGTGGGAACTACAATACCGCTGCCGAAATCCCCTTGCGCATGTTATTGAACAAACTTGATTGGTTCACTTGTTTTAAAACAAATAAAACAAGTTATGAAGTGAAACACAACTTTGCTGTGTAGATGGCAAATAATATGATTTAGTAAATTGGACAACCGGAGTTTTCCACTTTTTTAGTGTAAAAACATAATTACATGGTAAAAACATTTAGACATCTCCCGTTATTACATTCCTAGGATGGTGCAACAGTGTCCAAGTATCAACTTGCGCAGAAGTGCATGGAATGCTTCTTTAGCTGTTGGAGTTGTGATCACTCAAAACATCTTACTCAATTACCTCATTGCCATTCCTATAATCAGAGTCAGTGTCTGTGTCAGTGCCAAACTCATTTGTTCCACTAGAGGATGCCATTGCCATCAGGATAGAAGCTACTGAAGAAAATGAAATCAGAAGAACTTCAGTTCACAATTAGATTCTGTACAAGCATTTCCTCATTCCCATTCCTTGGCCTCTTAATATCCTTAACTTGATAGAAAGATTATGGAATAGATAAAGAATAAACATGGAATAATAAACGCATAATAGAATATAATTGAATAGAATGAAAAAAATGGAACAAAATAGAATCGACAATTCAGTGTTAAAAATAGATACATAGATATAGATGCATGAAGTATAGCGCAGGGTTCACAGTAAAGTTAACAGCCATAGACAAATAGCTATATTTAATATATATAGTTAGTAGCATCTGCCACACAGGGCAGCTCTTTGTACCCCAAAGACGGTGTGAATGTGTTCTGTTGTCCTAGTGACCACGGTTCATATCTACATTTTGTCCCACTCGTCATTTAATTCTACTTAAAATAATAGATAAAAATGAATAGAAATGTTGATTTCATCGCAGATATTTGCTCACGGTGGTTGTCTAGGAGCGCAGAGAAGGGATTGTTCCAGAGGCTGGGTTTGTCGATTGCACTCGTTCCCATGTGAAAGTTTATTTTTTCTAAGGTAAAGTTAAGGTTAAGTTTAGGGGTAGAGGTAGAGGTTAATGTAGTGTGTCTGTGGGACTCTAAATAAACACAATATACACACTGCAGTGATGCCAGTACTGTATATTAGTATTTAGTGCAAATATTAGTATTTAGAGCAAATAGTATCTGACACTATTTGCTCCAGGGCTGGGGTGCAAATAACATCTGCAAAGAAGAAAACAGCTCTTGCAATAGTCATAAAACACACTGAATGTCCCATAAGACCCAATGAATGTGCAAAAAGCACAGTCGTGCAAAAACCTCAATAGGTTTATAGGCTTCTGATCTTAAGAAAAATCAGTACATACAGTAATACTTACAAGACTTACAAGAAAGTGCACATTTACATTCCTTGAGCTTGAGATTTTCCTCAAGCTCTCGTAATATCATCAATAGGCCGCAGACTCAAATGTAATTTATGCAGTAATCTACATTTAAAATGCATCTTACTTTTTATACTTGCTCACTGAGGTACTGGTAAGCTGATATGTAGCAATGTTGAGAAAAGCACTATAGAAATAAAACTGAGTTACATGTCTAATGAGTTTGTGAAGAAAGATCTGAAATGGCAATACATGTATACTTAATGTATGTTTATGTATGATTTCCACTAATAAAAATGTCACATGCACATCAGTAAATACAACATATGCATTTCAAAATATTACACAAATGGCCATGTAATTAGATGTAACATATTCATTCACACTGTAACACAGACTCAGGCTGGTTTGGATCCATAAGCGGTTTTATTGAGGTTAGTGAGCAAGTCAAAACAGGCAAGGTTCGAGGACGGCAGACAGGGCTGTAGTAGGCGACAGGGCTCGTGGTCAGACAGGCGAAGATATTCAATTGGGCAGGCGGCAGGCAGTAGAGTGGTCAAGGACGGGCGGCGAGTTTCACTGACGGGCTGGCGGCAGGCGATAGAGTGGTCGGGTTCAGGCTGAGATCGGAGAAATAGAGAATCAGGTTAGTAGTATAGTAAACGCTCAGTAATGCAGCCGGAGCAAACAAGACTTCGCAATGGAGGTACTGAGGAATGAGGCTTAAATAGAGGGATGAGTAATGGAAAGCAGCTGTCGGCATGATTAGCTCTGGTCAGAGTGGTTAGAACACAGGTGAGTCAGATCTTCGGTGATCAGATGGGAGCACGGCTTCACCAGCGTTCGTAACAGAGCCCCCCCTCCTGCGAGCGGCTCCCGAAGCGAGGGCGAGATCGGCGACAGGGTCTACCACGGTGTCGAGGAGCCGGCTTCTCGGGATGGACGCGGTGGAACTCAAGGATGAGGTTGGGGTCGAGGATGTCGTCAGCTCAGACCCAGGATCTCTCCTCCGGGCCATACCCCTCCCAGTACGACGTACCTGGGGCTGAGCTTCTTGCAGGGTAGGCGAAGACGGAGGTCACGTGTAGAGAGCCAAACCCAGTGTCCTGGAGCATAGTTGGGGCAGGGACGACGATGACGGTCCGCTTGCTCCCCTGCTCTCCTTGTGGCCCGTTGGAGGTGGACGTGGGCCTGGTTCCATATGGCCTCGCTGCGTTGTAACCAGCTATTAACGGAGGGGACGTCCGACGGCTCGCCTAACCAGGGAAACAGGGGGGGTTGAAACTCTAGCGTGCACTGGAAGGGGGTCAGGTTCGTGGAGGGTTTGAGGATTGAGTTCTGAGCGTACTCGGCCCAGGGCAGGTAGCGGCTCCAGTCGGCTTGGTTCTCCTGACAGAAGATTCGGAGGAACTTGATGATCTCCTGGTTGAGGCGTTCTGACTGACCGTTGGACTGGGGGTGGTAACCAGAGGTGAGACTGACATTGATGTCGAGCGAACGGAGAAAGGCTGCCCAGAGCCGGGAGGTGAATTGGGGGCCTCGGTCGGAGACAATGTCCTCGGGGAGACCGTAGAAACGGAAGACATATTGGAGGAGGAGTTCTGCGGTTTCGAGGGCGGAGGGGAGTTTGGGCAGAGGAATGAGGCAGCAACCCTTCGAGAACCGGTCCACGATGGTAAGGATGGTGGTGTGCCCCCGAGAGGCCGGAAGGTCGGTGACGAAGTCGAGGGCGATGTGGGACCAAGGTCGTCGAGGTATGGGCAAGGGTTGGAGGAGACCCGCTGGGACCTGTCTGGGGGTCATGGCCATGTTACAGGAGAGGCAGTCGCGTATGAAGGCGACAGTGTCGGCCTGGAGTGTCTCCCACCAGAACCGATTCCGCAGCAGGCGTAGCGTGGCAGAGATGCCCGGATGACCGGAGCAGGTGGAGGAGTGAACCCAACGCAGAACCTTCTCTCGTAGGGCAGGGGGCACGAATGTTCGGCTGGGTGGACAGCTGGCTGGAGGCGGGTTTGTCGCGTGGGCTTGGGAGATCTCGGACATGATGTCCCACTGAACCGGAGCGAGGAGAAGCATAGGAGGGATGGTGGACTCGGGGGCAGGGTTCAGAGGGGTAGGGTCGTGTTGTCGGGAGAGCGAGTCGGCCTTGGTGTTCTTGGATCCAGGTAGGTAGGAGATGGTGAAATTGAAGCGGGTGAAAAACAGAGCCCACCTGGCTTGCCTGGGGTTGAGTCTCTTGGCTGAGCGTAGGTATTCTACGTTACGGTGGTCAGTGAGAACCAGAAAGGGGTGTCTCGCTCCCTCCAGCCAGTGACGCCACTCCTCGAAGGCCGCTTTCATAGCCAGAAGTTCGCAGTTGCCCATGTCATAATTCCGTTCGGCCAGAGAGAGCTTCCGTGAGAAGAAAGCACAAGGGAACAACTTGGGGGGGTTTCCCAGGTGTTGGGAGAGGACGGTGCCGATGCCAGTGTTGGAAGCGTCCACCTCTACAACAAACGGAGTGTCGGGGTCTGGATGGTGAAGATTGGGGGCAGAGGTGAAGCGATCCATCAAGTGGTCAAAAGCCTGGAGCGCATCGGTGGACCAGCAGAGCTTAGATGGGCCGGTTTTGACCATGGAGGTGAGAGGGGCAGCGACTGAACTGAAGTTCCGAATGAACCTCCGATAGAAATGAGCAAATCCCAGGAAGCATTGGAGTTCCTTGACGGTGTTGGGTAGAGGCCAATTCAGGACGGCGCGCACCTTGCTCTCATCCATAGCCACACCCTCTGGGCTGATGATATAGCCGAGGAAGGACACCGAGGAGAGGTGGAACTCACACTTTTCGGCCTTGGCATATAGTCGATGTTGAATGAGCCGCTTCAGGATAGCTCAGACGTGGGTGACATGGTCCTCACGAGTGTCGGAATAGATCAGGATGTCGTCTATGTAGACGACAGGCCGAACGGCATCACGCAGTACTCGTAGTGGCCACAGGTGGTCGAGAAGGCCGTCTTCCACTCGTCCCCCTCCCGGATGCGGATGAGGTTGTAGGCATTGCGCAGGTCGAGCTTGGTGAAGATCTTGGCTGAATGTAGCTGTTCTAATGCCGCTGGGACCAGAGGCAGGGGGTAGCGGAACTTGACCGTGACATCGTTCAGCCCTCGATAATCGATGCAGGGACGTAGAGAGCCGTCCTTCTTGCCCACGAAGAAGAACCCGGCGGCGGCGGGTGACATGGATGGACGGATGAAACCCTTGGCTAGCTCCTCCTCGATGTAGCGCTTCATGGCGTCCGACTCCGGTTGTGAGAGGGGGAAGATCCTGCCTCTGGGTGGAGAAGCGCCGGGCAAGAGCTCGATCGCGCAGTCACTAGGACGGTGAGGTGGTAGTTGCTGTGCCTTGGACTTACTGAAGGCCTCCCCGAGGTCAGCGTATTCGGGTGGGATGGCAGGGGAGTCGACGGGCTCCTTCAGGAGGTTAGTGGTTGCCAGGGTGACCGGGTTGATGGGTTGCAGGCACCTAGACGAGCATTCAGTGCCCCATCGGGTGATCTGGTTATCCCGCCAGGAGATATGCGGGTTGTGCGAGCGCAGCCAAGGGAGTCCAAGGATGACCGGGTTGTGTGGAGAGTGGATGACGTAAAAACGGGTGTTTTCGGTGTGCAGTGCTCCAACTTGCAGTGTGATGTCAGTAGTGGAGTGGCGGACTTGGCTGGTTCCTAGCGGGCGCCCGTCTAGCGCAGCCACTGTCAAGGGAGGAGAACAGAGAGTTAAAGGGATACCATGGCGTCGGCGAAAGCTTCGTCGACAAAGTTCCCAGCTGCCCCTGAGTCCAGTAGCGCTTGGGTGTCGACGCTCATGGTCTGACAGGAGAGCCTAGCGGGCACCTCGAGACAGTTAGAGGGTAGAACGGAGGAGATTTGCAGACTCACCCCTCGCTGGTGTGACTGGGCAGGTCGGGTGGGGCAGGTGGCTCTCAGGTGGCCATTGTCTAATCATGTGCAAGAGGTTGTTGGCAATTTGGCGGTTCCGTTCCTCTTGAGTGAGGTGGGCTCGACCCAGCTGCATCGGCTCGGCACTCTCGCTGGGAAGTGGCGTAGGAACAGGAGGGCCGGACCAGCGGGTTGACCGTCTGGAGCGGAGGAGGTTATCAATGCGGATGGCAAGGGTGATGAACTGGTCGAGCGTAATGCCCTCGTCGCGACAGGCGAGCTCAGACTGTACCTCCTCGTTGAGACCCCGACGGAATAGGAGCTTAAAGGTGTCCTCGACCCAGACTGTTTGTGTGGCGAGGGTGCGGAAGGTTAGCGCGTATTCAGCCGCCGTCCGCTCTCCTTAGCGAAGAGCCAGCAGTTGTTCGCCAGGGCTTCTTCCGCTCTCTGGATGGTCAAAGACCTCGGAGAGGCAACATAGGAAGGCTTCAAATGTGGTTTGGCCCAAGCCCCGATTGGTCCAGACAGTGGTGGCCCACTTCAGCGCTCTTCCCGTGAGTAATGAGCTGACGAACAGGATCTTGCTCTCGTCAGTGGGGTAGTACGCAGGCTGCTGGGACAGGAAGATAGAACATTGCATTACGAATCCCTTGCACTTTGAAGGCTTACCGTCGAATTTTTCGGGCAGGGCGAGATGATGGGCGGCGACAGCGCCGGGAATGGGCTGGGCGGCGGGCGCCGGGCCAGCAGGGGGCGCCACGGGCGCAGGCTGTGGTGCGGGTTGACGGAGTCCCTGGACGGACCTCATTAGCTCCTCCATAAGCGTGGTGAGACGGGCGAGTTGGTGTTGATGGGAAGCCAGAAGGTTCGCCTGGGCGGAGAGTTCCTCAGAGATCTGGGATGTGACCACTGGATCGGTGGGCGGCGAATTCTTCTGTAACACAGACTCAGGCTGGTTTGGATCCATAAGCGGTTTTATTGAGGTTAGTGAGCAAGTCAAAACAGGCAAGTTTCGAGGACGGCAGACAGGGCTGTAGTAGGCGACAGGGCTCGTGGTCAGACAGGCGAATATATTCAATTGGGCAGGCGGCAGGCAGTAGAGTGGTCAAGGACGGGCGGCGAGTTTCACTGACGGGCTGGCGGCAGGCGATAGAGTGGTCAGGTTCAGGCTGAGATCGGAGAAACAGAGAATCAGGTTAATAGTATAGTAAACGCTCAGTAATGCAGCCGGAGCAAACAAGACTTCGCAATGGAGGTACTGAGGAATGAGGCTTAAATAGAGGGATGAGTAATGGAAAGCATCTGTCAGCGTGATTAGCTCTGGTCAGAGTGGTTAGAATGCAGGTGAGTCAGATCTTCGGTGATCAGATGGGAGCGCGGCTTCACCAGCGTTCGTAACACACACATATATCACACATATATTTCTAGGAATTCCTACATAAGATACATCAGAATGTATCCTGAAAGTGAAAAACAATGTTCTTCAATTCATGTTTGTTTTATTTATTTCTCCTTACAGTATTTCCCCCTTTTCATTTACTCATTACATATTTAAACCTATTTTTAAGATTTACACATTTAAATTTTATAACAAAAAACATTAAATGAAATTGTGTTGTTAAATTAAATTGCTAATTTTGCATCTTTTTTTTAAAGTTACTCAATTCTATTATTTATTTTTGTGAAATTTAAATGTGCAAACCTTTTTTGCAAACAGTTCTTTGTGGTGGAAGAGTAACTTATATAGAAGCAATTTCAGTCCCTTTAGCAAATGTGAACAAATTTCCTAATTAGAAGTTAACATAAATATGTTTTATAGATCACATCCTCTGATCCATCTTCAAAGTCTTTCCCCCCTTTACATAAAAAACCTGTTATTAATTTATTGTTGGTGAAACATTAAAAGCTGCATATTTTTTGATTTCTTGCAAGATCCTTTTATGTGAATATTACACAAACAATATGATGTCTTTGAATGTACACTATGAGTAGCACAGTTTTCAAGTCCCCCAAATACATTTTTATCAATTGTGGAGAGGATGAACAATTTGTCCCAATTTTTGAGGCTATGATCCAATGTCAAGTTCACCCATGCATCTCAACATATACAGGACCAGTCCAGTGGTAACATTTCTCTTTTAAATTTATATTTGCTATTATTTCTGTAAACCTTTTACATTCATATTAACAGGCATTTAATTACTGATAAAGGCTGAACTACCTACAACAGTAGCCAAAAATAATGCCTAAGTAGCTGTTTGGTTATTTGTAACATTAACTAATGTGATGTCAGCCAAAAAATTTAAATTTCTTAAGGGTCGGAACAAGTTGCTACAATTTGATTAAAGATTATTACGATTTATTTTCTTTTGAATAATTTGCAATGATGAACTGTTAACAATAAGACCAGAAATGCGTAGTTAGAAAATAATAACAGGGTCAATTTTGATGTCATGTTGCCTCGGTGTTTGAATTAAATCATTAAATTAATCAAATAAATTCTAGATCTTACAGACTTTACATTAACTTTTTTTAACACTGGTTGTAATTGTTGTGGGAATTTATTCTAATTCCACATATGTCTTATAATTTTACAGTTTATTCTTTTGTGTTACTTGTTGCTTTTAATGCTGTCCTCTATTTGAACTAATGTTCTTCGTGTGTGTTGAAAAAGATGCGTTTCCAACTCTAGTGTGGGTGTTGAGATAACAGGGCAAGGTTAACAACTTGAGACAATTAACAGCCGAATCGCAGAGATGAAAGCAGGAACAGCTGTGTGGTGGAGTTTGCGAAGGTGGGTGCTGCACTCCACAGATACTGATAAATAACCATGAAATTGGAAGGCTCGGGGTTCACTAGCCAAGAGGAAGCTTTGGCATTCCAAATGGTGTCTAAAACAATTGCAATAAATTAAACTTACAGAAAGACAGTCCTATGCTTGAGTATTTTTATTTTAGGTTTTACACTACATAATTTGCTCTTAACAGTAAATCTTGTTTTTATTTTGCTCAGCAGTTTCCACTCTTGATGTTTATCAAAATATGATGATTAATGAAAGACTATAGTTCTAGATAATAATGAGTGTTATAATCAGATTTATACATGCTAGTTGTGGTGATATCTGAAGGAATACAAAATCATAACTCTAAAAGTTATGTTTTCAATTTCAGTGTCAGCTGTTTTTGGTGTGGTTGTGTGTATGTTTGTGTAATTTTGAAGACTCTGAACCAATTCTTAACCGAACAATGATGAAACAAACAAATTAACAGGCATTACTTATCACACTGAATACTCATTTTATTAACTTAAGCATTTTGATACTTATAACAAGAACATTTTATTCTGGCAATCAAATCATCAATAAAGATACAAAGGGTTTTACAGGAATGTTAATACCAGAATATACTATTGTACAAATATGGTTGTCAGAAGCTTTTTATTTTAATACAAGCAAAACCCAAGATAATACTGTAATGAAACTTATCAGAAACAGAACTAGATAAATAATTGTAATGTCTGATAGGGATGAGGCGTATGTTCAGGATCTAGGTGCAGCTTTACTTGAATATATGAACAGTAAACACAGAAAAGATATCAAACACTAAATCTACAAAGGGCAAGAACTGACAATAGCATGGCCTGGCAAGGCGGCTTGTAGGCCAGGGCAGCTGAGTATTTAAATGGCTCAGAAGTCCAGGCAACAGGATACTTAGCTGTCAGGGTGACAGGATACTCAGAGGTCATGACAATAGGGGATTCAGAGATCAAAGTAGCTGGAAACTCAGAGGGCAAGGCATGTGGGGACTCGGAGAGCAAGACACAAGGGAGCAAGGCAGCTGGGAACACGGAGGGTTCAGAGGCCAGGGAAGAAGAGCATTCAAGGCACGGAGCCATGGAAAACTCGAGGGGCAGAGCCCTGGGACACTCGAGAGGTGGAGTCATAAGACACTCGTGGGGTGAGACCACAGGAAGCGGAGACTCATCGGTCATGGCCACAGGAGGCGGAAGCTCAGGGGGCGAGAGGGCTGCAGGAGGCGGAAACTCAGGGGACCCAGAGAGCTAGTAAGACTGGGCAGGGGCCTCACAGAGCTGGATAGACTGGTAGCAAGTGTCTGACAGGTGCTGGTTTCCGGGTTGAGCCACAGACTGGTGGCTGGTGTCTGACAGTTGCTGGCTACTGGGCTGAGCAACAGGCTGGTGTCTGACATGTGTTGGCTACTGGGCTGAGTAACAGACTGATAGTTGGCGTCTGACAGATACCGATTACTGGACTGATCGATGGCTGCTGGGGACTGGACAGGCTCATTGACAGCCTCAGGGAACTGGACAGGCAGTGAATGGGGAATGGCCTCTGTGTCTGGGAGCTCTGGCAGCGACTGGAGAGCAGGGACCCTTCTCCTCCACTTCTGGATGGCCAGAAGCACAGATGTGGGAGCGGGCTCTTAGATGGACGAGGCTTCAGGCGCTGGCTCTGGGATGGACGAGGCTTCAGGCATTGGCTCTGGGACGGACGACCATAGCAGGCATGAGTGCTGGCAGGGGAATGGCCTCTGATGAAAGAGAGCTGGGTGCCATTGTGTGGTTGCTGCCATACCCCACAGTGTAGGAGGAGAATGTGATGTCTCAAAGCACGGTCAATGAATTTGACCAAGGAAAGTTCACATATGCCTCCTGGCAGATAGGATTTCACAGGATTGTTGAGTCCAAACCTATAAATGTCCTACAGACAATGTCTCCAAAATTAACACAGTTTGCCAAGGCGCAGACAATCTTTGTGTACTCTTCTATAGAGACTGTACCATGCCAGAGAGACAGAAGCTCTGAAGCTGATAGAGCCATGTGAAACGGTCAGTTCTTCTGTAATGTCTGATAGGGATGATGCATAAGTTCAAGATCTAAATGCAGCTTTAATTGAAGATAAACACTACACTACATCCACAAAGGACAATAACTGTTAATGAACAGAGGAAAACACAGGGATTAAATAAACAGAGACTAATAAACAAACCAGGGACACCTGACACTAATGAACACAAGTATCAATGAACAAAGACAAGGAAAACTACAATACCCATAATCACATCATAAACACAAGACAAAGGATGGACAATAAACATACAATAATAGTAATTATTATTATAATTAACTTCTAATTTAGCAAGAACATAAAAATCATAAAAAATAAGAAACATTGTTTCTTATTTTTTCTCTGACAAGTCCTTTTCTTTACACCCCAACCAATACTTAGCAATGGATCTTGGGTATGGAGAGTTTACGTAGTCGATCCGTTTGGTCTGCAGGTCCACTCTATAGTATTTATCTAGAGGAGATATATCACAGATATCATGCAATGCATCTTTAACACATTGCTACAACTAGTTAAATATGATATGATAATGTTGTATTTTAACATTAAAACAACATCTCAATAAATGTCTATAAAGCTTAAATTAGTCAGAAAGAATGACACTAGTTTGGCCTGTTGTACCTTTCTTAAAGAAGTAAACATTTTGCACAGGCATGGCCTTCTCTTGGACAACCACCACATCTGTGTAGTCCTCTGGGTCATAGCTCATGTCAAAGAAAGAAAAAGATGGATGTCTTCCACGACCCTTTTTATGATTTTTTATATGCTTCTCTGCTCCATGATACCTACATAACCCATAAGCATATTTAGACACATCAATGTAAATGTCTTTCATTTCTCTATTTATCTACAGTATGTTTTTAAATACGCTGTAAGCTATTTTAGCCGTTTTGCTAAATTCAGCCATTTTGCCAACTTCAACCACACACCCTTCCAAAGACATGTCAGCTGACCCCAATGTCGGAAAAAGAGCGCAACGGTGCCCACGCACTTTCAGCCATATTAGGGCTGCGAGCATTTTCTAATCCATGAATCAAACCAACCAACTGCGATTTGCATCAGAAGATTAAAAATTTTGATTTGAAGTATTTGAAAGTTTGGCAAAGAGACATAGGTACAAGACTACTTATCGTATTTCATGAGGGAATGTGAAGCATTGTGAATGACACAATCAAATGAAAAAAGATTGATTTAAAGTTGTTGACAAAATTTAGAAGCAACATGTTTGATGTTTATTGCAATATATTCAGATATATTGCATATCGCTGTATAGCTCTTTTGGCTTTGTGCTTTGATTGGTGCAAATCACTGATTGGTGAATATTTCTCTGCAGGATCATGGATAGTGTAGTTATTAACCACAAATTAAACTATTAAACACAATTTTTTGAAAATATTGTTTAAATAAGGCAGACTAATGGTTTTAAAGAAGTATACCATTGATTAACAACTTCGTAGCTTGTGGTAGGTCTGTCTGTAAAGTTTATAAAAATAAATTTCCCTATGAAAAAATATTTATGGGATTTTATATTCCGGGACCAGACTCACTTCTAATTGGCTTGTTTTCTAATAGGCTAGAAAAGTGTGGGCTGCTCCCCTCCAGAGTTATTTTTCAACATTTTATGCAAGGTATTCTAAAAAATTATCCATTTCTATAAGAATTTGTGCCTTCAGACCTTTCCTCATAGTCCAAGCCAAAGTCATCCCAGAACAGCGAGTGACTAACTCTGGATCCTCTGCCCCTGTGTTTTTTTCTCTGTCTGGTTCTGCCTCTGCTTGAGCTGGTCACTGGGGAAGGTGAGGACCCAGGGTTTACGTACAGTCTTCCCACCATTGCAGCATCCACAGGAGGTGTGATCCCAATCCAGTCTTTGGAGATGAAGCGTGGCCCTTTGTGATGTCCTTGAACTTGGTGGGGAGGTAACGATGAAAGTTAAACAGTAATACAATAGCAGGTTTAGAAGATTGGTATGACCACTGCAAATTAACATTTATAGAAGTCATTGCACAGACTTACAGCCTTGAAAGAGTAAGGAGAACATGCTATCCAAGTCACAGTACAGATTTGTATAATGTGTGAAGGCAACAGATGGTGAAGACTTGGTCATGCGGTCACATTCTTCATGAGAAGGCTGGTGTTTGAACTCATATTGGTAGTACTGGTCGCCTGTGGAGACAAACAGAGTTGTTGTTTTTTTTTTTGCCATCTAATAGAGCTGTACAATTTTTTGTCCTAAAACCCCAAAGAGAACTAGCATGTTAACCACAGACATTATTTTATTTGCAACACAAAAACTGCTATTCTAAAAACCCATTGGAAAATCCCACGGGAAAAGTCCTTGAGTCCTGAAAAAGCGATGGACTGAAATGCCTGCTCTTGTTAGTGTGGGTTTCAATTCACTTGCACTTTGAACTTTTCTCCATGCAAATTAAATTAAACCTGAATAAATTATGTATTTTCTATGTATTGTTATGGTGCAGAACCATATTTCTGAACTTCCGATCTTTCACACACCTTTAAAGAAATACACTTTTTCCCTCCCATAATGGCCTGGAGCAGGAATTGCAAATGCAGCATCAATATAATCTGGAATCTTCTCAAATCCCACAGAAATGTCTCTTGGGTAATCTTCATCCAAAACATCACCATCAAAACGCCAGTACTTGTTGCCCTGATATTAAGCACATAAAGAAAGAAATAAAGAGACAAACTTTCTACTCTAAATATTTTTGCCAAGAAAAAAGGCACAATATGGCTGGGCATTATTGCCATACAGAGACTACTGAAACGCTGAAACTGAGAAAAAAAGAAGTGTAGATTCAGTTACTCTACTCCATTTTCTATGAATCGGAGTATAGTTGAGCAGTTGAGCAATAGATTAAGTCAGTAGAAAGATCATAAAAGAGGACCAATTAAAGCCTTAACTCTATAAAAGTAAAAATAAAAATTTGATACTGTGTTTTTTTTTTGTTTTTTTTTGTTTTCTTTTTGCATAGCATAACAGAGGAAAATGCTTAGAGTTGCCTGGACCCCTAGTCCTGAATGTGGTATTAATGACATGTCCAACATGATTACATGAGTAATCGATATGGTGTGTCTGAATGTTCATATACCCTGAAATCAACCTCATTCTGACAAACTACTGACAAGTGCCCCCCCCCCCCCCCCCCCCCATCTCCCGAATTACTCCATTAATAAATCCCCCAACAGACATTTTTGCATTAATTCAAATGTGATTATTTTTCCTTGTAAGCACTTTGAGAGAGCAATCTCACATTGAAACCAGGAAGCAAGAGCATTCACATAAACAATGGTAAGTGGGATTTAGTGATTGCATTTTTGCTCTAAAATTGAATTTTTACTCTACTGACAGTTAGATTTATGGTTGAGGTTTGGGTTTGGGGGAAGAGTAAATAAATTATTAATTCCTGTAGACTGTATTGCATAATTTACAATTGAAAATAGAACTCGCTTTTGGCACCCATCTGTGGATATTTCACCTCAACAACACTTCCAACTTCGGCCACTGGGGGCCACGGTTTCAAATTTCAATATGCACAGACCAATTTCAGTAGCAGAAATGGACCTACTGTTGCCAAATTCACAGTGAGATATGTCTGATTTGTCGGTCTTACTACAGTTTTACACCTAAAGTCGTGGTCACATTTACCTTTGCCTGATGAAATTCCAAGTGCAAAATAATGAGTACAAAATACAGTCATCTCAATAGGATTAATCTGCCCAATTAATTCTGCGCGATGGACTTCCGGTGGCAAAACATTTTCTTGTCGGATTTGGTCTTGAGTTCAAGTTTGGTGAACTTAACAGCCGACGCCCACTTTCAAAGTGCAAAGGTACAGTGAGAAAATTTTCTTTACATTACAAAAGTTTATGGCAACTTAGTTTATTCTAATCCATGTATTAACAAACCTTGAATATATAAGTCTTTCCCTGGCAATTGATGCGAGTGAAGGCAGCATCAATGGGACCGGAGATACCCCACACATCCTTAATGAGCTTGGGATAACCAGGCATGACAGATTGGTCATCTAACTCAAATAAATAATCCCCTGGAACACAAGGTGCAAGTGGGGGCTGTGAAGTCAGGCTGTTTGAGTGAAACTCTGGTTATAGTAACCAAGAGAAAGGAAAAATGGTTGCATTAAACATTTATACACACCTCTGAAAGCATAGATTGAACTGTTCTTTAATTGCATGAAGGCATCAAAGGTGCGGCCGCTACAAGAGACAGCTTCTGGATCGGGAGGAAGTGTAGGTGTGGAAACTGCTGTGGTTTGGGGCAGAGCGGTGGTGGTTGACACAATTGATTCTTCTATCGTTGTAAAGGTCAGATCCTTCTCGGGCTCTTCAAATGTGTCACCACGGGCAACTGTGGATGAATTTAAAGGAATATTGGTTTAATAAAAGTTGAGCTCAGTTGACAGCATTTATGGCATAATGTTGATTACTACAAAAAATTATAAAAATTTTCCCTCCTATTAAAAAAAAAAGGCTAAAATCTGGGTTACAGTGTGGCAGCTGGAAGGGAATGGGGCCAATCCATGAATGTTAAAATTCTCATTGTTCAAAAGAATAGCCAAAAGATGTAAACATTATGTGTGTTAACATGATTTTAGTGTAATAAAATCACTTGCTAACCTTTTTTGTGTAAAGTTATAGTCAAGTCAAGTCAATTGTATTTGTATAGCCCCATTCACAACACACATCGTTTCAAAGCAGCTTTACAGAAGATCAGGCATTAACAGAAGATAAAACTGTAAAAAAAAAAAAAAAAAAAAAAAAAGCCTTGTGTGCCTGGGCTGCAAACACACGCAGGCAGCGTTTTATGTTCTCAGTGCGAGAACATAGCCATGGCAACATTGCAGTCGCGGCTTTCATTTCTCATGAGAGAAAGCCACTTCAGCCCCCCCCCCCCCCCCCCACGGGATTGAGGACAACCCTGCTGGCGTTGAAGGCGATTCGGTGATGACGACGGGCTGACGACACCTGCCCCCCGGCATGCTTTCTTGCTTCCGTCTGAGATCGGGATGAGTGCAGCTCGCCTCCCATTCTCCTTCGAGCCCCCAGAATTGGATGACGATTTCTCCTCTGCATCGGAGAGCGTCACAGTGGCGTCTGATGCTGATGACTCGTCAGGGCTGCCACCTTCAGGTCTGCTCGCCCAGTCTGAGCCTGACGCACGGATGTCCTTTATGCTTTCCCGGGCCGCCGCAAGTGCGAGGTGGACAGGAAACCTCCGTCCCCCCCTCACGGCTACTTGATCGGTTCCTCGAGCCAGGGCGCCGCTCATAGCCACGCACCTTTTACTGCCAGGAACCAACCTACTCGCTCGTCCGCTCTCACTATGCTGGACGGTGGGGCAGTCCACTGATACACGGAAGTCCCTCAGGTGGGCAAGGCGGTTGCGATCCACTTGTGTCCCGAGAACACCGCCACCTGGCAGGACCACCTGGTATTCCCCACCAAGCCTGTATGACAACGTCGTCACTGACTGAAAATCCTACAGCACCACTGGACAGGCCGCCTCCGCCCTGCATGCCGTGGCTCTCCTGCAAGTTCACCAAGCCAAGGCACTTAAAAATATCACCTGGGTAGTCCCGATCCCGGAGTGCTGCAGGAACTGCGCCCTGCCTCCAACCTCACTCTTAGAGCTACGAGGGTCACAGCGCAAGCACTCAGGTGGGCGATGGCCACCCTCGTGGTCCAGGAATGCCATTTGTGGCTGAATTGGGTTGAGATGCGTGACATTGACAAGGTATGCTTTCTCAACGCCCCATCTCCCAGTTCGGCCTTTTCGGCAACACCGTCGACGACTTCGCCCAGCAGTTTTTGGCAGTGAAGAGGTTGACGGAAGCTACAGTATCTCACAAAAGTGAGTACACCCCTCATATTTTTGTAAATGTACCTGTTCATATTTTATTATATCTTTTCATGTGATAACACTGAAGAAATGAAACTTTGCTACAATTGTAAAGTAGTGAGTGTACAGCTTGCATAACAGTTTAAATTTGCTGTCCTCTCAAAATAACTCAACACACAGCCATTAATGTCTAAACCTCTGGCAGCTAAAGTGAGTACACCCCTAAGTGAAAATGTCAAAATTGGGCCCAAAGTGTCAATATTTTGTGTGGCCACCATTATTTTCCAGCACTGCTTTACCCTCTTGGGCATGGAGTTCACCAGAGCTTCACAGGTTGCCACTGGAGTCCTCTTCCACTCCTCCATGACGACATCACAGAGCTGGTGGATGTTAGAGGCCTTGTGCTCCTCCACCTCCT
Source organism: Moxostoma hubbsi (assembly GCA_032164185.1). Classification (NCBI taxonomy): domain Eukaryota; kingdom Metazoa; phylum Chordata; class Actinopteri; order Cypriniformes; family Catostomidae; genus Moxostoma; species Moxostoma hubbsi. The sequence goes on along the minus strand of JAVLUX010000151.1, from coordinate 3,235,306 downwards.
TCCGTTTGAGGATGCACCACAGATGCTCAATAGGGTTTAGGTCTGGAGATATGCTTGGCCAGTCCATCACCTTCACCCTCATTATCATGCTGGAATACTGCCCTGCGGACTGGTCTCTGAAGGGAGGGGATCATGCTCTGCTTCAGTATGTTACAGTACATGTTGGCATTCATGGTTCCCTCAATGAACTGTAGCTCCCCAGTGCCGGTAGCACTCATGCAGCCCCAGACCATGACACTCCCACCACCATGCTTGATTGTAGACAAGACACACTTGTCTTTGTACTACTCACCTGGTTTCCGCCACACACGCTTGACACCATCTGATCCAAATAAGTTTATCTTGGTCTCATCGGACCACAGGACATGGTTCCAGTAATCCATGTCCTTAGTCTGCTTGTCTTCAGCAAACTGTTTATGGGCTTTCTTGTGCATCATCTTTAGAAGAGGCTTCCTTCTGGGACAAAAGCCATGCAGACCAATTTGATGCAGTGTGTGGCGTATGATCTGAGCACTGACAGTCTGACCCCCCACCCCTTCAACCTCTGCAGCAATGCTGGCAGTACTCATACATCTATTTCCCAAATACAACCTCTGGATATGATGCTAAGCATGTGCACTCAACTTCTTTGGTCGACCATGGCGAGGCCTGTTCTGAGTGGAACCTGTCCTGTTAAACTGCTGTATGGTCTTGGCCACCGCACTGCAGCTCAGTGTCAGGGTCTTGGCAGTCTTCTTTTAGCCTAGGCCATCTTTATGTTGAGCAACAATCCTTTTTTTCAGATCCTCAGAAAGTTCTTTGCCATGAGGTGCCATGTTGAACTTCCAGTGACCAGTTTCAGGGAGTGTGAAAGCGATGACACCAAATTTAACACACCTGCTCCCCATTCACACCTGAGACCTTGTAACACTAACGAGTCACATGACACCGGGGAGGGAAAATGGCTAATTGGGCCCAATTTGGACATTTTCACTTAGGGGTGTACTCACTTTTGTTGCCAGCGGTTTAGACATTAATGGCTGTGTGTTGAGTTATTTTGAGGGGACAAATTTACACTGTTAATCAAGATGTACACTCACTACTTTACATTGTAGCAAAGTGTAATTTCTTCATTGTTGTCGCATAAAAAGATATAATCAAATATTTACAAAAATGTGAGGGGTGTACTCACTTTTGCGAGATACTGTATATCTCACATCATGCCGCGCCGCCACCTCAACGCAGCCCGCGCCCCGTCTGCCCGCCGAGGGCGCCCCTCTCTGACTAAACCAGGCAGCTCCGCTTCAAACAGGCCCAGCTCTCAGCCCCAGCATCAAGTGCCCCGCAGGCAGTGTACGCCTCCTTCAGGACCCCGGAGCTGGTACAAAGACCACTCCATCCCCCAGTGGGATGTTTTCCTTATTCTTCTTTGCTGCACCCCTTTCGGGCTGCACTACCCACATTGTTAATAAAAGAGCAATTTCCTCACTTCCTGGGTCATCTAGCCGGCACGCGCTGTTCTCATGGCACCGCGGCACCAAAGTCTTACAGTCCCGGCTCCCTGGACGCACGGCAGCGCTGACGAGTTCCAAAGACATCCCTACAGGACCTCCTCCTCAGTCTCTAACCTGCCCCCTGACGGGTGCGTGGAGCAAGGTAAGTGCTTTGAGTCTTTCTCAGCACCCAAGCCTCGGGACGTGCTTCTGCCTCCTGATGCATTATTACCTGTACCCCCCCAGCATTGAAGCCCCACCCAGTTTGCCAAAAACGATCATCCCATTAGTTCCCCTCGCATGGAGCTTGGCCGTCGATATCCAACCTGTCGCATTGGCTGGCTAGAACCATCCGACTCGGCTACATGATTCAGTTCGCCGGGCTCCCGCCTCATCTCAGTGTTATTCGCTCCACTGCATGCACGCCGAAAATGCCAGCACCTTACGTACAGATGTTATGACCCTGCTACTCAGAGATGCGTTAGAGCCTGTCCCTCCAGCCGAGATGGAGAAGGGTCTCTACAGTCCTTACTTCATCGTACAACAGTGGGTTGCGGCCAATCTTGGACCTGAGAGTTCTCAACCGGACTTTACACAAACTCCTGTTCAGAATGTTCACGCAGAAACAAATTATAACCTGCGTTTGTATTAGATTGGTTCGTGTGTGCTATGGGGTGCACAAGTACGCATTCCCCCAGTGAGACTTCTTGCACTGGTGCTGTGCAAGGTCAGGGAGGATGAGGAACAGGTCACCTTAGTGGCTCCTTACTGGCCCACTCGGACCTGGTTCTCGGATTTCATACTCCTCGCGACAGTAACTCCCTGGCAAAATCCCTGAGGAAGGACCTCCTTTCTCAGTGACGGGGCACCCTCTGGCACCACGCCCAGACCTCTGGAACCTCCATGTCTGGCCCCTGGACGGGACGCGGAAGAATTAAGCGGTCTACAACCTACAGTCGTAGATATGATCAACCAAGCCAGAGGTCTCCCAGGCAGCTTTACGCCCTCAAGTGGCATCTGTTCACAAATTGGTGCTCTTCCGGATCTGAAGACCCGCAGAGATGCGCAGTTTGGTCAGTGCTTTCATTCCTGCAGGAGAGTTTGCAGCCTGCTTGCACCTGACTAAGCAGTCACGTAACATGGGTAGTGCATGCCGTTTTGAAGTGGGACCCCTTGTGTCACTACAATCAACACAAAATCGAGTGAGTGACAGAAGGGGATCGTCATGGTTACTGTTGTAACCTCCGTTCCCCGATGGAAGGAATGAGACGTTGTGTTCCCCTAACCACGTCACTATCCCTATCACTGTAATGCGCTGTAACCTTATTCACCTTAGACAGGCGAAAACCTGTCTGACATGCGCTCCCCTTTATACCCATATGTCCGGGGGTGGAGCATGCAAATTCTGTCTTTCATCTTGACATTGGCCTTTTCTCAAGTTCAGAGGTACGTGAGGCTCTCAAAGAGACCCCTTGTGTCACTACAATCGACACAACGTCTTGTTCCTTCCATCGGGGAACGGAGGTTACAACAGTAACCAAGATGTTTTTTTCCCTTAGGAAACATGGAAACATCAAAATGTTATAATTTTGAACAACTTTAAAATAAGAAGTTACTATGCAAAGTGAAAAAGAATAATTGTAAGCTTATGCACTATTAATAGGTCTGTAATCAAATAAGCACATGACTAAATACAGTACATACTTTCTTTGTACCAAAGGTCTGTTATTCTTGCTTCAATTATAGTGCACATGATGTTCTTTGGAGCATTCTCAAATCATGCTGGAATAACATGGATCATCAGATTTTGCCATGCCAGCTCAAATGTATCAGGTCATTAAAGCAGAAGTGGGTCATAAAGGATGCTAAGAAATTTTGAAATTCATCAGTTTAATTAAATTTTCACTCAAATTGCTATGCTGATATTATAATATGAAATGACATTTTGCGATGAATGAAAATGAGGAATTTGTAGTAGCAAAATAGAATACATTTAACTAGAAGTCTAACGTTTGGACCCCACTATATAAGAAAATGTATGAATCAAAGTTTAATGCACATCTGAATGTAAATTAACTGATATGTATTATCCATTGCTCAATTAAACTTATAAAGACTCAAGAGTCACCAAAAACATTGGAAAAGTTCTGTTCCTACTTTTCTTTCGACAAGTGGTGTCAAAATCTTCACAGCAACTTCCATAGTACTTGCACTTGGTATCACACTGGCATTTCTTTGTAGGATCAAAGCCACTTTGACATCGTCCCAAACAAGTTTCTGCATGAAATACAACCAAAATGTGCATACAAAAACAAACAAATAATGAAAATATATCAGCAAACTATTGCCAACAAAGCGGTTCATGGTGTACTTACCCTCCGCAGCGAAAGACGCTGCTATTACAATAAATAATAAAATCACATTTCTCATTTTTAATGGCACAACCGTCGGCAACGAGTGCCTAAACTAACTGTCTCTCCAACAACACAGTGATGCAGTTATGGAGGACAGCTCTGGGAATCGATGGTTCCAAAAGTCACCCTTGCTTGTTTGTTTTGCTCTGAAAAAAATCAGTTATCACCAAAAAGTTGTTCTGTTACTTGTCTATACTGTGATAAAAGCATCCAAGTTGATTCTAATGTAAGAGGGCTTAACACTGATTTAACAAAATAATGAATTAGGTTTAATGAGGTCGACTATAGCAGTGACCTGAATAAAGTATTGAACTGTGAGCTAAAGCACATAACAGCTGGCTACCATTGACCTTACTGTCTCAGTAACTCGATCCTTGCACTTAATTTATATTAAATTAGTTGATGTTCAATCTTTAAATAACTGACTTAAATGGGTCATCCACAACAAATGAGCAAATAGAGAGTAAAAAGGGAGATTATTAATTATTGCTACACTAAACTTTCACTACACCGTTTTAGTATCCATGAGAGGTATTTGCATCAAAATGAGTTGACCGATGCTTATTCAGATTCAAATGACAATTTTGATAATTCAAACAAATAAAAAAAGTAATTTGCAATATAACACATAGCCATAGATTTGCCAACAAATGCCATTATCCATTATAAAAATGTGGTGATGACTTTGATTACTGTTTTTCAAATGCTGTTTCTTAAATTATGTAAAAAAAAGTATGTATGTAAAAACTTTCTTAATTATTTGTGGAAGATTATTTATGCATCAGATGAAATGATCAGAATTTTTTTTTATATATAATTTCTCACAGAATTGCAAAATTACGGTAGCATGGTAACTATATAAATTCAGTAAGGTTACTGTTGTAACCTCCATTTCCTGATGGAGGGAACGAGACGTTGTGTCGAGTGAAGTGACACTAGCGACACTAGGGGACTTTCTTGAAGGCCTTGTTTACCTCTGAACTTGAAAAAAGGCCAATGAGAATTCGGCAGACAGAATTAGCATGTCCCTCCCCCGGACATAGGGGTATAAAGGGAGGGAATCAAGCCTCTGTTCATTCAGGTTTTGCACTGAGGAGCTGAGAATAAGGTGCGGCCATTGCAGTCCATCAGGGAACGGAGGTTACAACAGTGACCTATACATTCCCCGTCTGTCGCTCACTTTGACATTGTGTCGAGTGAAGCGACACTAGGGTTCCCTATTCAGTCACGCCATGTACTGAACCATGTACGTGCGCTGCTAATGTAGGTGCAAGCAAGCAGTTGCGTGACAAAGCAACAGGCTGCGTCAGACTACACATACCCTTCCCCAAAGCCCCATAAAATCGTCATAAACTTTTTAGGTAACCGGCATCCCGATGGGGGGAACAAATCGATGTGCCAAGCATGGGAGCAGGCCAGACAGCCATGCCTTTTCTCTATCTTATGTTTCTCGCATAGATTTAAAGAGGCTGGCGCCATATTAACACTATCACACGCATCGGGGAAGGCGTTCTTTTCCAACTCCTACTGTTTCAGGGGAAATGTCCCCACAGAGACCACCACCTGCCCAGGCTGGGGGGAGGTAAAGAGTGGCGAAATATGTCACATGGGTTTTCAGGCCACATGTGGAAATGGCACGGTGGTAGATCCTATCTGCTGAGCTGGAGGAGTTGCTACAAACATGGCGACCGTTCCCAAGGGAGATCCGGGACTGCCCGTAGGGGGACCATACCTTAAATACACACAGGGGGATTAATTCACAAGGGCCCATCATGTGGAGCACCTATTCTGATACAGAGTAATTTTAGTACCCGAAGTGGGTCTAGTCAGGGAATTCCTCCGCTGAATTCGTAGACCAGAGGGCTAGGGAGGAAGAATATCCAGGGAGCTCGAATCTAGTGGACTCTCCTGGGGGAAAAGAGTGCACGTGATCACGTCAGTGGAGGGGAAAGGTGCTATGTGCAAATGGAACACCCGGTCAATGTTCTGCATTCCCGAATTCTACGTGCTCGGACCTGAGAGAACATGGGACGAGACCGAATCAACCCTGAGATTGTCAAATCTCGTAAAGGTATTGGGTGTTGCCCACCCTGCTGCTCTGAAGATGTCTGCTAGGGAGGTGCCATTGGCCAGTGCCCATGAGGATGCCACACTTCTCGTCGAGTGTGCGCAAGGGGGTGGGCACGGCCTGGGTGTGATAGGCCAAAGGGATGGCGTCAACAACCCAGTGGGAAAGCCTCTGTTTAGAAACAGTGTTCCCTTTCTGCTGTCAGCCAAAGTAGACAAAGAGCTGCTCAGAACATCTAAAGCTCTGCATGTGGTCCACATAGGTATGCAAATCATGCACAGGACACAGCAACGAAAAGGCTGGATCTGCCTCCTCCCGGGGCAGCACTTGCAGGTTCACTACCTGGTCCCTGAAGGGGGTCGTAGGAACCTTGGGCAAGTAGCCCGGTCGCGGTCTTAGGACGACATGGGTGTCTGCCGGACTGAACTCCAGGCAAGTGTCGCTGACAGAGAACACTTGCAGGTCTCCAACCCTCTTGATGGAAGCTAGCACGATCAGGAGGGCCGTCTTCAAGGAGAGTGCGTTGAGCTCGACTGATTCTAGTGACTCGAAGGGGGGTCTGTGATGGAGAGAACCTATGAGGGGAACAGGCATGGCCTGGGAGTGTTCAGGCTCTGGGTGCCTCTAAGGAACTGATAATCAGATTGTGCTTCCCTAGGGACTTACCGTCCACTGCGTCGTGGTGAGCCGGTATGGTGGCTACATAAACTTTCAAGGTGGAGGGGGACAGCCTCCAGCCTCTCTTGCAGAAACGAGAGCACTGACTGAACTGCGCATCTCTGCGGGTCTTCAGATCAGGAAGAACACCAATTTGCGAACAAGCGCCACTTTAGGGTGTAAAGTTGCCTGGTAGAGAGATAGACAGCAGGTGGTATGCCAATTAGATCTTCCGCATCCCAGTCAGGGGCCAGACGTGGAGGTTCCAGAGGTCTGGGCGCGGATGCCAGAGGGTGCCCCGTCCCTGAAAAAGAAGGTCCTTCCTCTGGGGAATTCGCCAGGGAGGGGCTGTCGCAAGGAGCGTGAGATCCGGGAACCAAGTCCATGTGGGCCAGTAGGGGGCCACCATAGTGACTTGTTCCTCGTCCTCCCTGATCTTGCACAGCACCCGTACAAGTAGGCTCACTGGGGGAAATGCATACTTGCGCAACCCCCGGGGCCTGCTGTGTGCCAGCGCATCTGTCCCGAGGAGAGCCTCTGCTAGGGAGTACTAGAGCGGGCAGTGGGATGTCTCTTTGGAAGCGAACAGGTCTATCTGTGCTTTGCCGAACTGCATCCAAATCAGCTGGACTGCCTGGGGGTGGAGCCTCCACTCTCCGTTGAGTGTACCTTGTCACGACTTCTGAGGTTGCCCGGATGTAAGTGGCGCGCAATGAACTGAGTCGCTGCTGGCTCCAAAGTAGGAGATGGTGGGCGAGTTGTGACAAATGATGCCATGGTACGATGCCATGGCTATTTACGTACGCTATTGTAGCAGTGCAGTCTGAGCGAATCAAGATGTGCTTGCCCTGTATTAGTGGGAGAAACCTCCACAGGGCCAGGATTACAACCAGCAACTCTAGGCAGTTGATGTGCCAACCCAGCCGGGGCCCCGTCCAGGAGATGGCAGCTGCGTGCCCGCTGCACACTGCGCCCCGACCCTGTTTGGAGGCATGTCGGGACACCTGCTGTAGGGGGACTCCTGTCCGCAGAAAACAGAGGTCTGTCCAGGGGTTGAAAGTCTGGCGGCAGGCGGGGTGATGAACACACGGTACATGCCGCGGCACCATGCCCATCTCGGTACACAAGTCTGAAGCCAGTGCTGAAGCGGTCTCATAAGCATCAATTCCAGTGGTGCGACCATCGTGGAGGATGCCATATGCCCCAGGAGCCTTTGGAATTGTTTTAGAGGAACCTCTGTACCTGGCTTGAATAAGGTGAGGTGCGCTGTCATTGAGACTGAGTCTAACTCCATGTTGAGAAAAGAGATGCTCTGAACCGGGGCAAACTTGCTCTTTTCCCAGTGACCTGAAGACCTAGATGGCTGAGGTGCCTGAGCACCTGGTCCCTGTGGGTGCACAGTGACTCTCGAGAGTGGGCTAAGATGAGCCAGTCGTCAAAGTAGTTGAGTATGCGGATGCCCACTTCCCTTAGCAGGGAAAGGGCTGCCTCTGCGACCTTCGTGAAGACGCAAGGGGACAGGGACTTGCCAAAGGGGAGGACCTTGTCCTGATACGCCTGGAAGTACGCATCCTTCAGGTCTACTGCTGCGAACCAATCTTGATGCCGGACGCAAGTTAGAATGTGTCTTTGCATGAGCATTTTGAATGGGAGTTTGTGTAAGGCCTGGTAGAAAAGCCGTCGCCTTTCTTGTTTACGATGAAGTAAGGGCTGTAGAAACTCTTTTTTCATCATGGCTGGAGGGACAGGCTCCATCATGTCTTAAAAGGAGTAAAAGGGACGCGATCTCCGCATGTAGGGTGTTGGCGTTTTCGCAGTGCACCAAGGTAAAGCGGACGCCGCCCAAAGGGGGCAGGGGCCTGGTGAAAATTTTCATGATTTCATAAGCACAATGATACAGTTTTTGTATTTTATTTTTTATATACAATACAGCCCCATCAATCGCTGTCCTTTTTCTGAGACAGCTGTCAGAATAAAAACCCCAAACAGTATTTTTTATATCCTGTGGTGATTATTTTCAACCCACAGGCTCAACTTTCTTTCTTTCTTTTCTAAAACTGAACTATTTGAACAAAAATAATGACTAAGAGAAGCAAAAATGGCTGAGAAACAGATGTCAAGCATCACTTGACTAAAGCTGTTTTCTTATTAATAATATCAACTTTAACTTTGAAATATTTGGAACAGGTTACACATTATTTTTTTTAGAAAGTGATTTGTAAAAGGAAACGTTTTCACAGTGACCTTTGTATTTAGATAACTCTCCTATAATTTTTGTGCCATGATATTTCCTTTAAGCCAGAAACTTGATTTCCTGCCAGATGCTATTTTTCAAAAATATTGAGATTGACAGCATGAATTGCTATGTGTAAATCAGACGATTAAAAATCCAAATTCAAGAACAAGGAAGGTCTGACTGCATCAGAATTACAACCCAGAAATATTATCTTTCTTGAAAGAAGGTACAGCAGTCCTAACTAGAGTACACAAATTGGTTTTCACCAATAGAGTATTACAGTCACAAGTTTCACATAATTATTTTTTTTATTTTCAGAAAGTCATGGTTGTTTAAAGGGGGCAGCATGGTGGCTTAGTGGGTTGCACTGCCGCTTTACATTAAGAAGGTCATGGTTTGAGTCTTGGCTCAACCTGGACCTTTCTGTGTAGAGTTTGCATGTTCTCCTGGTGTTTGCACAGGTTTCCTACAGGTGCTCTGTTTTCCCCTACAGTCCAAAAACATCCAGGTGAACTGGAGATGCTAGGTGTGAGTAAGAGTGTAAATTTGTTTGTCTGTCTGTTAGCCCTGTGATGGACTGGCCACCTGTCCAGGATGTTTTCACTGCTTCAGCCCAAGACAGCCGGGATAGGCATCAGCAATCCTTGCGACCCTATTACGGATTAGTGGCTATAGAAATTGATGGATGGATTGTTGACAAGTATAATTTATGTTTGAATTTGATTTTATAAAGAAGAAACAATTTTTATAAAAGTGAATGTTCCATGGAGGAAAGTCATACAGGTTTGAAGCAACATGAAGCTGAGTAAATTATAACAGAATTTTAATTTTGGGGTGAACTATCCCATTAAGAGTTTGAAAACAATAGTGAGTGACCTTGGAATTATTTCCCAATTGATTGTGTTGGGACAACTGCCAAACATTGTGCAGTACATATAGTGTAAAATTATGTTGTTTTATGCCTGTTAGACAAACATAAAGATTACTTATCCAATAGTCCTGTACCGCAACAAAGGTCTAGCAACAAAGCTCAGTATACCTAATTATAAGCATCTATAATAATGCTTACAGCTCACACTGTCTATGAGTGAATAGCTCCATAAAGCTACTGCAATTATGATCCTGTAAAGTGCAATATGGATTTCTTCCCCAAGGCAAGGAAATAATTTTGCCAGCAATAGAACTTGACACAGTAACACAAATGGGAATTACATTATTCCCCCCCAGTCAGATTAGCACAAGATCTTTGTGAAGGAGGTACTGTGAATGTGAAATGTTGTTCTGTTTTTAGCTAGAAGTTTAAGCCAAAGTTACAGTAAGTGTTTTAATGAAAACTAATGAACCTTTTCTGTACATACCTCAACACTCCAATGGTTGTTTGGTGGGATTTTGCAACATGCAATAACAGACTCTATGGAGTGATTAAGGAAGAACAAACTTTGGAGAAATGTTATATATGTTGGACCTTTAAAATACATTAGGGCAGTTACAGCCACAGTTGAAAGAGAAGCCTGTAGGAAAATGTTGGAGATGGAAATTTTCATTATAATGGATAAGGGGCTTCAGAACTTACACAATGCTCCTTCTTCTTAATGTGCTGAACTCAAATAGTGCAAAAAAGAGACCAAAGTGCAATCACATGCTACCTGTCAACACTATAATAATAGACTTAACCTATTTCTTTCATCCCTGACTGATGGTACTTTGACTTATCTCACACAATTAACTAAAAATATAGGTTTACATTGGTTTAAACAAGGAAGATATTTTTTTTTTCCAAATGAAATCTGTTTTAATGGTTACAAATGAAGAGTTCAATGTCTCTGGAGATTAATAAGTAATGCTGATAAAATTTAAAGTATAACTGAAGATTATCAGGTGTATCAAATGTTGAGCTTGTATAGCTGATCTGTTCACCACTACACTGAATTTTATTACAGTATTCAAGCTTAGCGCATCATTGTTATACATGTATTGGCTATTATAAAAAGTCCGAATTTTATTATTTTATTTGACATTCATCATCCCATATCATAGTCTTGAGAACTTCATTAGCCTCTTTTGGAAACCAACTTACTTGTTAATTCTCATCTGGTTTGTAACTAAGCCTGATCTCACATAAAATTCGGCAAGTGTGTGCCGATTTTTCTTTAGCCGAAATCTATTGCAGCACCATAATCAGTTAACAATAATGAACAGGTGAAAAGTTATAAAATTATGAATTCATTGTGTCTGATTTTCTATTATAATCACCTGGCAGTCTGTTCTGATAAACTCACTTCTGTTTCATTAAACACTTTTCATTTCTTAACAGCTCTCTTTTTAAACTTAGGGGTTGTGCTACAGAAGATAACAATGTTTGTCCACTTCTTCAAACTGAATAGGCACTATGCTTCTGAATACAAAGCACTTTTTCTCAAGAGCTGGAAGAAAGTATCTTAGCTTGAAATGTATTTTGCCATTTGTCCTCATTGATGTCTTTCCTGCTCACTGTTACATATTTCTAACATAGTAATTTCCCAGTAGATAACAGCTATAGGAAACATTCCATAGATAACAACACCAGAGGCATATTAAGACACATATCATAGTGACAATGCTCTCCAATGATAACATTAATGGTGTGAACAGTCCACATAGGCTTTTAATAATTCCATTAGTAACAACACAGAATGAGTTTGTGGCCTTTTTGTTTGCCAGCTTTCTTTTACCCTCCCCTTTCGTGACCCTGTTTACCCTCCCCAAGTTCACACAGTTAATTTTTAATTTCTCTTATGTGACGAAGTCTATAAACACATTGATCATGCTCAGCCTCCTTTGCTCTGCTCACATCATCAGCACTTTGGTTTGTTTTCCATCCACATCACACCTGACATCTGAAGCTTAGGGCCAGAAAACATGGCAGGGGTTCTTCGATGGCTGTGGATTCATAGAAACTACCTGATCATCTTCATCACCCCCTTTCTGATACTGCCCCTACCTCTGGTTATCCCAACTCCGGTGAGTAAAAAAAAGAGTGTTTTATATGTGTTGAAGTATTTTGAGCAAATGATCCGCAGAGCACTTAAAGGAACACCCAAAAATGAGTTACGCACCTCATGTTGTTCCAGATCTTTTTGGCTTTCTTTTTTCAATGGAACGCAAAAGATGCCAGGCAGATTGAGGCAAGCCTCAGTCACCATTCACTTTCATTACATCTGTTTTTAATACAATAAAAGTAAATGGCGACTGGGGCTGTCATTCTGCCAGTCTGTTAAGAACAACAGGAGGTTTAGTTGAAATTATGACAGAACTTTCATTTTTGGGTGAACTGATCCTTTAATTGCATGTTTACCAAAATGTTAACCAGAACCAAAAACTCTTTTTGCACAAGTTGCCAATGATTGCAAAAGTGGCAAAGACAGAATGTGAACATGGTGGTATAGGTCAGATTTCTGATTAATATAATATTCCTATGATGCAACTTGATTCTTTTACAAATAAACCTCATGAACAGCTGAATATGCAGCAATAATAGTGAAGAAACAAACTGTACTTATAAGTGGAACCCCGGGGACCATATTGACACAGCTTGCAGAGGTCTACCAGAAACAGTTGGAGTTCAAAACAAAGATAGTAAAGCAATGTGGCCTCCAGTTACTCCTGAGAACCCCAATTCAGCTGAAAAAATAAGAATAATTAGAAGGGACGTTCGAACGTTTTTTTTGTCTCATTAATATCATCCTTTACAAAAAAAAAACCTGTAAAACACATTTTCACATTCAGAATGTTCTTATAACTTCCTAGATGACAGAAAGACATACTACAGGTGATATTATTACAGTATAATCAATTATATAAGTACAGTAATCAATAATTTTATAGAAAAAAATCACTAAAATTCACCAAAATGATATTTTCTCATTCTTAAAGTTGTAGTAGCTTCCCAGAGGATGGACAGACTTATTACAGGATAGATTATTACAGTATCATCAATTATATAAGTACAGTAATCAATTATTTTATAGAAAATTCACTAAAATTCACAAATTGTATTGTCTCATTTTAAAGGCGGTAGTTTTTATTTTATTTTAGTGATTAAGTAGTAAGTCCTTCTATCCTCTAAAATTGATTACTGTACTTATATAATTGTTAATATTGTAATAATCTCACCTGTAGTATGTCTGTCTGTCCTCTGGAAAGTTATAAGAACATTCTGAATGTGAACATTTATTTTACCGTTTTTTTTTTTCACGTATAACTTGCACGTGAATTGAGCGAGTGGACATTTCCTATGTTTAAGCGTAGTGAGTGGAGTTTTCAGACGGTCCCTTACATCTGCGAAACCAAATGTCGAAAGTCAAACTTTACCGCGCTAAATCAGTGAGGCCAACGACATCCAGCTGGATAGTTGCTGCGTCCCAATTCGCCTACTTATACTACGACCTAAAAGTATGTACTCTTTTTTTTGAAGAAAAAGTACATACTTTTGAGTGTGTAGCAAAAGAGTATGCACGTTCTGGGACATACTAGGAAGACATCATGCAATGGAAGAGAACGTGGTTGCCTAGTTACGCACACTGCAACAGTTAAACAAACATCGTTGTTGGCAATGTGCCAGTTAATGAGGCGCTCAGTGTCTTCATCGGACCCTACAAGATAAACACGGTACTTTTTTGCACAACACAAATCCATTAATATTATGAGACAATAAAATATAACTTTAATTAGCGCTAAACGTTTAAGTTCTTACACTTAAAAACTGAGGGCGCATCTCCGCTGCCGCATCCGGCCGCCATGTTTGCATCATCTCAAAGCTCCTCCCTCCCGCACGCAATGGGTTGTGGGCAATATTAGCCGTTAGAGTGTGCATCAATCTGCACTTCGGATTCTGACCGGAAATAGTAGACCATCCGGGTATCTTTGGAACACTCATTTCAACATACTACGATTTGGGACGTACTAATTCTATTTTCGAATACTATTTAGGACGGATAGTATGCGAATTGGGACGCAGCTAGTGAGTATGGGACGAAAAGAGCAGGAGAGACGGAAGAGAAAGCAGACTGCCGCGTTATTGTCGCAGAATATTGAACATGTTCTAAAAGACTGCCAAACATGGTACGGCTGTTATTCTTGGTTAACAATTTGACAACATTGTAGTAAATATTTTCAGTGCATCAAAAAGCGTGGTCGTTAATATACCTGCAGACAAGCTCTTCCAGCACAAATGAGTGCATAAAAAGTCACCAAAATGAAGTATTTTAACCTCATATTTAAATACAAAATGAGTGGAAAAACTTCAAAAAAGTCCACTTAAAAAAAAAAAAAAAAGAAAAGAAAAAGACAGCCTACTATTATATACATGAATTCAATTATTACTGTAATCGTTATAGTTTTCTTCACTTTTTTTAATGCTCTTACAAAAGTGAAAACATACATGTTGAAATATTTGCTAATTAGAACGTTAATTACAAACAACAAAACTTCTGAAAGTTTAAAAGACTGCAGTGGCTTTTCTCTAGTAATAAAACTCAATAGTGCCTCCATGCATTTAAAAAAAAAAAAAGTAGTTTATGGTCATTTATTGTCAAGGTTGCTTTTATCATTGTTCTGAGAGCAATAGATGTGTTCTTGATGATATTAGAGAACATAAGATATTATCACCAGGTATCTTCACTGTGCAGAGAGACATAATAGATAGACACGAATAAATAACCACATTGAATCCTGACCTTTCCTCACCTTAGACAACAGGAGAATCCCCATAGATATGAGATCACGTCAACTTACAATATTCCCTATGTTATCTTATTCATGTCCAGCAATTCTCTCCATTAGAAATGCTTCTATTACTTGAACATCTGTTTGAAATGTGACAATTACTCTTTTGCTTTTCAGGAAGCAAAATGTGGCTTTGCCATCATCCTGATGGCACTGTATTGGTGCACAGAGTGCATGCCACTGGCCATCACTGCCCTGCTGCCTGTTGTCCTCTTCCCTATGATGGGCATCATGCAGTCTGGACAGGTATTTTTAAAATTCTGAACCCCTTGTTGTTTTAAAATTATTGTTGGCTTTATGATACTGTAGTTTGAGTCATACAAGAGGGTCTATGGTTATGAAATAGGAACGTAAGGGACACAGAAAAATATTTAAAAGTGATGACTGATGCAGGACTTCACATGTCCACAGAGCCCACGTACATCAGCATAAATCCTCTATCTGTGCATGCTGTATCTCTAATGATTCATTGGAACAAATTATATGGGCCATGAAGACCTTATGACACCAGACAGATTTTATTCTACTGATCATATTTTTTATCTTTCTTACCTGTTTTAATGAGATCGGATCAGCGGTGCAACTACGGTCAGTGCAGGGTGTGCAGCCGCACTGGGGCCAGTAGTGAAATGGGGCCTGCGATCATTAACTGAAATGGAACATTGGAAACGACCGCAATGGCGAATTTGCTGTCGTTTCCAAAAATGGAAATTGAACATTGAAAACAACAGCCTTCTGGGTGGGGTACAACAGGTGCTTTGTTCTGGGG
The DNA here is from genome assembly GCA_032164185.1 of Moxostoma hubbsi. Taxonomy (NCBI): domain Eukaryota; kingdom Metazoa; phylum Chordata; class Actinopteri; order Cypriniformes; family Catostomidae; genus Moxostoma; species Moxostoma hubbsi. The sequence continues at coordinate 3,219,927 of JAVLUX010000151.1, read as the reverse complement.
CCGTAAAATCCAATTTACACCACTGGATCAGATTATGCTTACCTATGCTCTATAGACTGATTACATAAGTAGTTTATAAATTGGAAGTTTCTGACTTTAAAATCTAATTGGATGAGCAGTATCTGATGCCATTGTGCTAATAAACACACTGTGACAACACAGACTGTATATTATGGTGATTTGTGAAGTTTCTACATTGTAAATGTAAATATTAAATAAATGTAACTATTTATTTAACAGTGGTGTTTTTTTATTGTTTATAGTATGTATTATAGCTATATACTATTTATGAAAGCAAGTGATGTAACTATACTGTTTTTCGGTTGTTTTTCTTTGTAAACATGCACTAGCCAGACGTTCTTGACTGGTGCGTCACGTCGCTGTTTTTGCATGGCTAGCTTTTTTAGCACAAGAGCATTTTCGGTCTAAAATTGAAGAAAACATCCCATTCCTGTGGTAAAATCTCTGTAATGCACAGATACAAGTAACTTATTGCTGTAAAAGACACTAATTTTAATGGGTCTGTTCAGTTGAGAACCCCAGTGGTTGTAAATTTGTGAACTGAACAATGTCATCAGTATGGATGAAAATTTTCTTAAATTGTTCACCTGTTGATTGGCTGGGGGAGGATGGGTAGAGCTTTTTATTTTTCAATGGTATGTCAGCAAAAGTGCCCACAGTTAAACATGGGATTGAATGTTTTTTTTGTATCTCAGGTATGTGTGCAGTATTTAAAGGACACCAATATGCTGTTCATTGGTGGGTTGCTGGTGGCTATAGCTGTTGAACACTGGAATCTCCATAAGCGCATCGCCCTACGGGTTCTCCTAATAGTGGGAGTTCGACCTGCTTTGTAAGACCACAATCACACTTCTCTTTCTCATCTATTCAACTGACATAGTATTTAAAGGGATAATTGAACAATTCTGTCATCATTTACTCACCCTTGTGTCATTACAAACCTGTATGACTTTCTTTCTTCAATGGAACACAAAAGGAGATTTTAGGCAGAATGTTATGGACTGATAGCCTTTCATTGTGTAGGAAAAAGATGCAGTGAAAGTGAATGGTGACTGATACTAACATTCTGCTTAACTTCTCCTTTTGTGTTCCATGGAAGAAAGAAGATCATATGGGTTTGGAGCATCATGTGGGTGAGTAAATTATGACAGAATTATAATTTTTGGTAAATTATCCCTTTAAATTATGCTTCTTTTTTTTTGTCATTTTCTGCAGGCTGATGCTGGGCTTCATGATTGTGACAGCCTTCCTCTCCATGTGGATCAGCAATACAGCCACCACAGCCATGATGCTGCCCATTTCTCAGGCTGTTCTTGAGCAGCTCAGTGCAACAGAGGCTGAAGCTGATGAGAAAGAGCTCAGGGAAGGGCAGTATAATCAAGCTTTTGAGTTGGCTGAGGTCTCTGACACCAAACCTCCTTTGGATGACTATGTCACTGGAGACAAACTAAGTAGTATGTCTAACATCTAAACATGGTTGGTTACACTGGAAAATTTTCATTATGTTTAATCAGTAATTTGTCTTGTTTTCTGATTAAAAAAAATGTCTAAACATCTTTAAAAATATATTTATAAAATGGACAGTTCTGACACTGAAGTCTGATTGGATAAGCCGTGTTTGAAGCCATTTTAAAATGTCTAAAACATTCCCTAATAATGCGCCAAGTGCCTAAGTTGCCTAGCAACCACAATATTATTCTAAACAAATTTATTATTGCTAATAATAAAATACATTGAACTGCTTATTAACTGCTTATTCGTCACTTGAATCCATGTGTTACAGTGATTTTACCACAAGTGAGGGAGTTCTAGGCACTCCACTTCACATAACATCACTGTATGCACGGCCTCTCATGGTTTATTACTTTAGTTGGAAAATAAAAAATAAAAAATAAAATACCCCCCCCCCCCAAAAAACAAGAAAAAAATTGTCAGTGTTTAAGAAAAATGTACTTACTTCAAAATATTCTTTGAAAACATCAAATCTTAAAATTCCAAATAAATGGATGGTCTTTTAAGGATTGTTTTATATATATAAATATACTACCTGTCAAATGTTTTGAAACACTTGACTGAAATGTTTCTCATGATCTTTCAAATCTTTTGATCTGAAGGCGTATGCTTAAATGTTTGAAATTAGTGTTGTAGACAAAAATATAATTGTGCCACCATATTTATTTAATTATAAAACAAAAAGTAAAAAAAAGAAAAAAAAACCTGATTAAAAAAAAGTTTTTGAAATTGTTGACTTGGACCAAATAATAAAGAAAAGCAGCCAATAAGTGCCCAACATAGATGGGAACTCCTTAAATACTGTTTAAAAATCATCCCAGGATGTTATCTCAAGAAGTTGGTTGAGAAAATGTCAAGAGTACATTTCTGTAATTTCTAGGCAAAGTGTAACTACGTCGAAGATGCTAAAATATAGATTTAATAAATCACAGTTTTGATTTATTTTGGATTTTGTTTTGTCACAACATAATTCCCATAGTTCCATTTATGTTATTCCATGGTGTTGATGACTTTACTATTATTCTAAAATGTGAAAAAAAAAAAAATTAAATAAAGAATGAGTAAGTGTTTCAAAACTTTTTAACGGTAGTGTGTGTATATATATATATATATATATATATATATATACAGTGAGGAAAATAAGTATTTGAACACCCTGCTATTTTGCAAGTTCTCCCACTTGGAAATCATGGAGGGGTCTGAAATTGTCATCGTAGGTGCATGTCCACTGTGAGAGACATAATCTAAAAAAAAAAATCCAGAAATCACAATGTATGATTTTTTAACTATTTATTTGTATGATACAGCTGCAAATAAGTATTTGAACACCTGTCTATCAGCTAGAATTCTGACCCTCAAAGACCTGTTAGTCTGCCTTTAAAATGTCCACCTCCACTCCATTTATTATCCTAAATTAGATGCACCTGTTTGAGGTCATTAGCTGCATAAAGACACCTGTCCACCCCATACAATCAGTAAGAATCCAACTACTAACATGGCCAAGACCAAAGAGCTGTCCAAAGACACTAGAGACAAAATTGTACACCTCCACAAGGCTGGAAAGGGCTACGGGGAAATTGCCAAGCAGCTTGGTGAAAAAAGGTCCACTGTTGGAGCAATCATTAGAAAATGGAAGAAGCTAAACATGACTGTCAATCTCCCTCGGACTGGGGCTCCATGCAAGATCTCAACTCGTGGGGTCTCAATGATCCTAAGAAAGGTGAGAAATCAGCCCAGAACTACACGGGAGGAGCTGGTCAATGACCTGAAAAGAGCTGGGACCACCGTTTCCAAGGTTACTGTTGGTAATACACTAAGACGTCATGGTTTGAAATCATGCATGGCACGGAAGGTTCCCCTGCTTAAACCAGCACATGTCAAGGCCCGTCTTAAGTTTGCCAATGACCATTTGGATGATCCAGAGGAGTCATGGGAGAAAGTCATGTGGTCAGATGAGACCAAAATAGAACTTTTTGGTCATAATTCCACTAACCGTGTTTGGAGGAAGAAGAATGATGAGTACCATCCCAAGAACACCATCCCTACTGTGAAGCATGGGGGTGGTAGCATCATGCTTTGGGGGTGGTTTTCTGCACATGGGACAGGGCGACTGCACTGTATTAAGGAGAGGATGACCGGGGCCATGTATTGCGAGATTTTGGGGAACAACCTCCTTCCCTCAGTTAGAGCATTGAAGATGGGTCGAGGCTGGGTCTTCCAACATGACAATGACCCGAAGCACACAGCCAGGATAACCAAGGAGTGGCTCTGTAAGAAGCATATCAAGGTTCTGGCGTGGCCTAGCCAGTCTCCAGACCTAAACCCAATAGAGAATCTTTGGAGGGAGCTCAAACTCTGTGTTTCTCAGCGACAGCCCAGAAACCTGACTGATCTAGAGAAGATCTGTGTGGAGGAGTGGGCCAAAATCCCTCCTGCATTGTGTGCAAACCTGGTGAAAAACTACAGGAAACATTTGACCTCTGTAATTGCAAACAAAGGCTACTGTACCAAATATTAACATTGATTTTCTCAGGTGTTCAAATACTTATTTGCAGCTGTATCATACAAATAAATAGTTCATTGTGAAAAAATCATACATTGTGATTTCTGGATTTTTTTTTTTAGATTATGTCTCTCACAGTGGACATGCACCTACGATGACAATTTCAGACCCCTCCATGATTTCTAAGTGGGAGAACTTGCAAAATAGCAGGGTGTTCAAATACTTATTTTCCTCACTGTGTGTGTATATATATATATATATATATATACACATTCACCTAAAGGATTATTAGGAACACCATACTAATACTGTGTTTGACCCCCTTTCGCCTTCAGAACTGCCTTAATTCTACGTGGCATTGATTCAACAAGGTGCTGAAAGCATTCTTTAGAAATGTTGGCCCATATTGATAGGATAGCATCTTGCAGTTGATGGAGATGCACATCCAGGGCACGAAGCTCTCGTTCCTCCACATCCCAAAGATGCTCTAATGGGTTGAGATCTGGTGACTGTGGGGGCCATTTTAGTACAGTGAACTCATTGTCATGTTCAAGAAACCAATTTGAAATGATTCGAGCTTTGTGACATGGTGCATTATCCTGCTGGAAGTAGCCATCAGAGGATGGGTACATGGTGGCCATAAAGGGATGGACATGGTCAGAAACAATGCTCAGGTAGGCATTTAAACGATGCCCAGCTGGCACTAAGGGGCCTAAAGTGTGCCAACAAAACATCCCCCACACCATTACACCACCACAACCAGCCTGCACAGTGGTAACAAGGCATGATGGATCCATGTTCTCATTCTGTTTACGCCAAATTCTGACTCTACCATCTGAATGTCTCAACAGAAATTGAGACTCATCAGACCAGGCAACATTTTTCCAGTCTTCAACTGTCCAATTTTGGTGAGCTCTTGCAAATTGTAGCCTCTTTTTCCTATTTGTAGTGGAGATGAGTGGTACCCGGTGGGGTCTTCTGCTGTTGTAGCCCATCCGCCTCAAGGTTGTGCGTGTTGTGGCTTCACAAATGCTTTGCTGCATACCTCGGTTGTAACGAGTGGTTATTTCAGTCAAAGTTGCTCTTCTATCAGCTTGAATCAGTCGGCCCATTCTCCTCTGACCTCTAGCATCAACAAGGCATTTTTGCCCACAGGACTGCCGCATACTGGATGTTTTTCCCTTTTCACACCATTCTTTGTAAACCCTAGAAATGGTTGTGCGTGAAAATCCCAGTACCTGAGCAGATTGTGAAATACTCAGACCGGCCCGTCTGGCACCAACAACCATGCCACGCTCAAAATTGCTTAAATCACCTTTCTTTCCCATTCTGACATTCAGTTTGGAGTTCAGGAGATTGTCTTGACCAGGACCACACCCCTAAATGCATTGAAGCAACTGCCATGTGATTGGTTGATTAGATAATTGCATTAATGAGAAATTGAACAGGTGTTCCTAATAATCCTTTAGGTGAGTGTATATATATATATAAATTATACACAGTTGAAATTTACATACACTTAGGCTGAAATCATTAAAACAAAAATTTTAACAACTCCACAGATTTCATATTAGCAAACTATAGTTATGGCAAGTCATTTATCTACTTTGTGCATGACACAAGTAATTTTTCCAACAATTGTTTACAGGCAGATTGTTTTTGACACATTTAATTGACTATATCACAATTCCAGTGGGTCAGAAGTTTACATACGCTAAGTTTACTGTGCCTTTAATCAGCTTGGAAAATTCCAAAAAATTATGTCAAGCATTTAGGCAATTAGCTTCTAATAAGCTAATATGAGTCAATTGGAGATGTACCTGTGATGTATTTTAAGGGTTACCTTCAAACTTGGCGCCTTGCTTGACATCATGGGAAAATCAAAAGAAATCAGCCAAGACCTCAGAAACAAAAATTGTGGACACCCACAAGCCTGGTTCATCCTTGGGAGCAATTTCCAAATGCCTGAAGGTACCACTGTTCATCTGTACAAACAATAGAATGAAAGTATAAACACATTGGGACCACGCAGCCATCATACCGCTTAGAAAGGAGACGCATTCTGTCTACATCTGACCCACTGGGAATATGATGTAAGTGTAAAAAGCTGAAATGAATCATTCTCTCTACTATTGTCTTGACATTTCACATTCTTAAAGTAGTGACCTAAGACAGGGAATTTTTTCTACGATTAAATGTCAGGACTTATGAAAAACGTCTCGGTTACGTATGTTACCTCCATTCCCTGATGGAGGGAATGGGATGTCGTGTCGAAGACGCGACACTAGGGGTCTCTCTTGAGCGCTGAATATGCCTCTGATCTATGAAAAAAGGCCAATGAGAGTTGGCGAACAGTATTTGCATACCCTGCCCCCGGATACGGATATAAAGGCGTGGGAAATACGCTCGTTCATTCAGGATTTTTCTGAGGAGCTGGGAGTGTTCCGGGCACCTCAGCGGCTCGGATCAGCGACGTGGCCGGGAAGACATGATGTCTCGTTCCCTCCATCAAGGAATGGAGGTTACATACGTAACCGAGACGTTCCCCGTCTGTCGCTCACTTTGACGTCGTGTCGAAGAAGCGACACTTGGGGTCCACTTCAAATCACGCCATGCGCTGAGCCGTGTACATGTGCTGCTGACACAGAAGCGGGCAGGTATTTCACGTGCACAAGTGACTAACTGTGTTCAGGCTGCATGTACTCTTCCCCAATGCCCCGAAAAAGTTGTCGGGATCCTTTTGGTTACCCTAGAGGGGAACAAGGCGACGCTTCCAACTAGGGAACGGGCCAAGCCTGGCCGGGCCTCTTTTCTCTCTATGTTTTCTCGGCATAGAGCAAGAGCAGCCGGGGCCCTTACTGCATCGTGGGAAGGTGTCTTACCCAAATTCCTATTCTTTCAGGGGTAAAAGACCCTGCGGAGGCCACACCCACCCGAAAGGGGAGGTAGAGGTGGCAAAATACATCACATGGCCTCTTCGGTCACATGTGGGAAGAATGGCACGGTGGTAGATCCAGCCTCGAGGAGGGGGGAGTTGCTACAACACGGCGACCGGAGATCGGCGATCGAAGGACTGCCTAAGGGAGACGCAGGTCAGCTCGTGAGGTGACCGTACCGCGGAAGTACACACAGGAGGAGTCTGTGGAGCACCTATTCCAGTAGGGTACCCATAGAGGACTGGGTCGACAAGTTCCTCCGCTGAAGGGAGGAATCGACCAGGAACCTAAAAGGGGTCTCCTGGGAAGAAGGTGCACTGTTGTACCTCGAGAGAGGGAAAGGGTGCTGGATGCATGCGATTCACCCGGTCAGACCATCGATGTGTACCGAGTTCTACGGGCTCGAACCTGAGAAAACACGGGACGAGACTGACTCAACCCTGAGATTGTAAAATCTCGCTAAGGTGTTAGGTGTTGCCCAGCCCGCAGCTCTGCAAATGTCTGCTAGTGAGGTGCCCCTAGCCAGTGCCCATGAGGACACCAGTGGGCTCGGACCTGTGGGGGGGGGCACGGCCTGGGTGTGATAGGCCAACTGAATGGCGTCCACGACCCAGTGGGACAGCCTCTGTTTGGAGACAGCGTTCCCTTTCTGCTGTCCGCCAAAGCAGACAAAGAGCTGCTCAGAGCGTCTGAAGCTCTGGGTGCGTTCCAGGTAGGCATGCAAAGCACATACCGGACACAGCAGTGAGGGGGCTGGGTCTGCCTCCTCCCAGGGCAGTGCTTGCAGGTTCACTACCTGATCTCTGAAGGGCGTGTGAACCTTGGGCACATAGCCTGGTCGAGGTCTTAGGATCACATATGTGTCTGCCGGACCGAACTCCAGGCAATTGTCATTAGTAGAGAACGCTTGCAGGTCCCCGACCCTCTTGATGGAGGCGAGCGCGATCAGCGGGGCTGTCTTTAGGGAGAGGTCCCTGAGTCCAGCTGATTCTAGCGGCTCAAAAGGGGATCTCTGAAGACCGGCGAGGACCACCGAGAGATCCCAGGAGGGGAACAGGTTTGGCCGGGAGGGATTTAGCCTCCGGGCACCTCTTAGGAACCTGACGATTCCAGTCACTTCACTTCACAGTCACTTTTCAGTCATTGATTTTCAGTGACGATTGTGCTTACCCAGGGACTTGCCGTCTACTGGGTCGTGGTGAGCTGCGATAGTGGCAACATACACCTTCAAGGTGGAAGGGGACAGCCTCCCCTCCAACCTCTCCTGTAGGAACAGGAGCACCGACCTAACTGCGCACCTCTGTGGGTCTTCTGCACGGGAAGAACACCAATTCACGAACAGATGCCATTTCATGGGCGTAGAGTTGCTTGGAAGAAGGGGCTCTGGCTTGGCTGATCGTGGCTACGACCGTGGGTGGTAGACCAGCTAGATCTTCCGCGTCCCGTCCAGGGACCAGACGTGGGGGTACCAAAGGTCTGGATGCGGATGCCAGAGTGTGTCCCATCCCAAGAAAGAAGGTCCTTCCTCAGGGGAATTCGCCAGGGAGGGGCTGTCGTGAGAAGTATAAGGTCCGAGAACCAGGCCCGGGTGGGCCAGTAAGGAGCCACAAGAGTGACTTGTTCCTTGTCCTCCCTGACCTTGCACAGCACCTGTGCAAGAAGGCTCACTGGGGGGAATGCGTACTTGCACAGCCCCACTGGCCAGCTGTGTGCCAGTGCATCTGCCCCGAGGGGAGCCTCTGAGTGGGCGTACCAGAGTGGGCAGTGGGAGGTGTCTCGGGAGGCAAACAGTTCTACCTTGCCGAACCGTACCCAAATCAGCTGAACCGAGTGGGGGTGAAGCCCGCTATCACATTGAGGTTGCCGGGGATGTGAGTGGTGCTGGCTCCAAAGGAGGAGACGACGGGCGAGTTGAGACATGTGGCGGGAGCGTACGCCGCCTTGGCAATTTATGTACGCCACCGCAGTGGTGACCAGGATATGTTTGTCTCGAACTAACGGGAGAAACTTCCGCAGGGCCAAAAGGATGGTCAGCAACTCGAGGCAGTTGATGTACCAATGCAGCTGGGCACCTTTCCAACGGCCCACTGCTGCGTGCACATTGCAAACGGTGCCCCAACCCGATCTGGAGGCGTCGGTTGTGACCAGGACACGTCGGGACACCTGCTGTAAGGGTACTCCTGCCTGTAAGAAACAGAGGTCTGTCCAGGTTTGGAATGTTTGGCGGCAGGCGGGGGTGATTGTCACACGGTGCGTGGTGCCATGCTCATCTCGGGACTCGGGTCTGAAGCCAGTGTTGAAGCGGTCTCATATGCATCAACCCCAGCGGTGCGACCGCCGCGGAGGACGCCATATGCCCCAGGAGCCTCTGGAAAAGTTTTAAAGGGACCATGGTGCCTGGCCTGAAAGCGGCGAGGCACCTCAACACTGACTGGGCACGCTCGTTAGTGAGACGTGCTGACATAGAGACAGAGTCTAACTCCATACCGAGAAAAGAGATGTTCTGGACTGGAGTAAGCTTGCTCTTTTCCCAGTTGACCTGAAGCCCCAAGCGGCTGAGGTGCCTGAGCACCTGGTCTCTGTGAGCGCATAGTAACTCTCGCGAGTGGGCCAGGATAAGCCAGTCGTCGAGGTAATTGAGTATGCCCCTCGGAGCGGGGCAAGAGCTGTCTCTGCGACTTTCGTGAAGATGCGAGGGGACAGAGACAGGCCGAAGGGGAGGACTTTGTACTGATACGCCTGGCCATCGAACGCAAACCGCAGGAAGGGGCGGTGTCGAGGCAGAATGGAGACGTGGAAGTACGTGTCCTTCAGGTCTACCACTGCGAACCAATCTAGATGCCGGACGCAGGTTAAGATGTGTCTCTGCGTGAGCATTTTGAACAGGAGTTTGTGCAATGCTTGGTTGAGAACTCGCAGGTCCAAGATTGGTCGTAAGCTGCCGCCTTTCTTGGGTACAATGAAGTAAGGGCTGTAGAAACCCTTCTTCATCTCGGTTGGAGGGACAGGCTCTACCGCGTCTTTGAACAAAAGAGTAGCGATTTCCGTGCGCAGGGACTGGGCATGTTTGCCGTGTACTGCGGAAAAGCGGACACCCATGAAGGGGTTAACCGAGTCGGATGGTCCGGGCCAGCCAGCGAGACGGGTTGGGAAGTGAAAGCCACACGTCCAACCTCTGCACTAGGGGCACCAAAGGGATGATTAGTTTTGACGTACCTGGCGGAGCTTCGCAGCAGGGCGGAGCAGGTAGGGCAGCGTCGGGCGGCGACAGTACAACCGAGACTGGGGTGCTGAGAAAAGACTCAAAGCACTTACCTTGCTCCGGACACCCGGCAGGAGGCGGGTTGTCGACTGAGGAGGAGGTCCAGGGTAGGCGTCCTCTAGACTCGTCGGAACCGGCCGGCCGGGGAACAGTCGTGGGGCTGGAGATTGGTGGTCCGTGTCTTTGAAGCTGGGACTGTTGAGATCTTGAGGCAAAGTGCCATGAGAACAGCATTTGCTGGCCAGGTGAACCAGAGACATAGGAAATAGCTCTTTTATTGGAAATGTGGGTACCGCAACCCCATCTAAGGGGGGCGGCAAATGAAATTTGTTTAAAAACAAAAGATTCTCCTCCCGGCCCTGCACCGGGGGACGGAGCGGTCTTACCACCTCCGGAGCTAACATCTCTGTCGCTGGGTCGTCCATCTCAGAAGCGCCTGGGAGCCTTACGGGTCCTTGAGGGGGTCCGAGAGACGGGGGGCATCTGCTTCCTGCTGTGTGCTCGACGCTGGGGCTGAGAGCTGGGCCCGGGTTGAGGCGGAGCAGATTTCTTGGCCGCAGGGGGACGCCCTCGGCGAGCAGACGGGGCAGTGGCTGTGGCGGCAGGTTTGCGGCGCGGCAGAATGTGTGAGATGGCCTCCGTCTGCTTTTTCACTGCAGAGAACTGCTGGGCGAAGTAAACTTTGTCGGCCTCACGCATCTCGACCAGGTTGAGCCAGAGATGACGTTCCTGGACCACTGGACCTGGAAGTTCCTGCAGCACATCGGGGTCAGGGCTACCCTCGTGCAGATCCCTGAGCGCCTTGGCCTGGTGGACTTGCAGGAGGGCCATGGCGTGCAAGGCGGAAGCGGCCTGTCCTGTGGCGCTGTAGGGTTTTCTGTTGAACAAGGATGTCGTCCTACAGGCCTTGGAAGGGAGTATAGGGGATCCGGGTGGTAGGGTTACCGGGACAAAGATGGAGCGCAACGGCCCTATCCACCTGGGGAATCACCGTATACCCATGGGCCGTTCCGCCGTCGAGGGTAGCGGACGAGCAGGGCTTTTGACGAATGGAGAGCGGGGCTCTCCATGAAGACGTCAGATCGTCATGTACTTCCAGGAAAAACGGGACCGGGGGGGCGTGGCTGTGAGCGGCGCCCAGACCCCAGGAACCAGTTATCCAACCGTGACAGGTGTGGGGAGGATGGAGAGTTCCAATCCAACCCCACACTGACGGCGGCTCGGGCAAGCATGTCGGACATCTGCGCATCCGCCTCAGCCTGGGCGTGCTGGCCCGAAGGCGGCAGCCCAGGGGAGGCTTCAGAAGTCGCGCTCTCTGAAGGAGCGGCGAGCTCATCCACCTCAAGCTCCAGAGGATAGGCAGACCGGCCCGGAGGCGAGTCGCCGTTGCCTCGAGGCTGGACGGAGGTCAACGAGCGTGTCAGGTGGCGGGTGGTCCAAGGGGGCATACCCGGCAGAACTGCACCCGCTGCCCTCCCCAAATCGCCTCCATCACCAGCCGCATCGTCCTCAATCCCGTGGGAAGAAGGAGCGACACGGGGGGGCGGCTGGAGTGGTGTGCTTTCTATTGAAAGCGCACCGCGACCGCAACGTTGCCATGGTCATGTTCTCGCAGTGAGAACATGAACCATCCACAAACGCTGCCTCGGTGTGATTGGCGCCCAGACACACGAGACTGCGCCTGTGGCCGTCTGAAGCGGAGAGCACTCTACCGCATCCAGGAACTACACAGGGGTTGAATGGCATCTTTATAAAAACGCGTCCTGAAAAGGACGTTCAATGCTGCTGTGTATTGCTCTTTCAGAGAAATAAACTCTTTTACAGAGAAAATTACTCTTTATAGGAAACTCTTTTAACTCTGCGCTGTTGAAGCGCCCAGGGGCAAGAAGAGAAAATTCGCTGAAGTGCGCCGTAGATACAACAGCAAAGCAGAGTGTCATTCGCAGCTGACTGTATACACGACCATCGGCTCCGAAGAAAATTACTGAATGAACGAGCGTATTTCCCTCGCCTTTATTTCCGTATCCCCGGATCCTTTATATCCGTATGCAAATACTGTTGGCCAACTCTCATTGGCCTTTTTTCATAGATCAGAGGCATATTCGGCCCTAAAGAGAGACCCCTAGTGTCGCTTCTTCGACACGACATGGAAGTGAGCGACAGACAGGGGAACCGAATATAAATGTATTTGGCCAAGGTATATGTAAACTTCTGATTTCAACTGTGTGTGTGTGTGTGTGTGTGTGTATATGTATATATATACAGTATATATATACTGGAAAATAAGACTTAAATACTGATTAAGAAATTTGTAGACCGTACAGGTCAGTATGTGTGTACAAGTTCTTAGAAAGCAAAAAAGTTCTACATGCTGTTCAATAAACACGCTTGTCTTATAGCTTATTCCATTTATATATTCACAGTCAGCTCAGATCCAGAGGCAGGAATCAATCCACTGTCTGAACACAGGAGGAACGAGCGTGAGGCGAAGTACCTTCGTCTTTCTAAAGGGATGAGTCTTTCTGTGTGTTACTCTGCCAGCATTGGAGGCACTGCCACTCTGACAGGCACCACACCAAATCTCATTCTCAAGGGCCAGATGGATGAGTAAGTTTGTCATATATCCTGTAATGACTCTCACCACACCTTTGAAATGTAAACAAAAAAAATACAAAATTAAGCAAGACATAACGTACTGTATAATATTCATTATTTATTAGATATTTAATATTCTGACATATTGTAAAAGAATATGTAAAAATTTAATTTTGGTATTATTTAATATTATATATATTATAATTTAATAGATTATTATTATTATTATTATTATTATTATTGAAATATATACACTACCGTTCAAAAGTTTGGGGTCACTTGTCTGAAATGTTTCTCATGATCTTAAAAATCTTTTGATCTGAAGGTGTATGCTTAAAAGTTTGAAATTAACTTTGTAGACAAAATATTATTCTGCCAAAACATATACATTTATTTAATTACAAATCTAAAATTTCCTAAAAAAAAAAAAGTTTTTGAAATGGATGACTTGGATCAAAATATGAAGAAAAGAAGCCAATAAGTGCCCAACATAGATGGGAACTCCTTCAATACTGTTTAAAAAGCATCCCGGGGTGATTCCTCAAGAAGTTGGTTGAGAAAATGTCACGAGTACATGTCTGCAAAATCTAGGCAAAGGGTGACTACTTTGAAGATGCTAAAATATTACATAGTTTTGGATTTATTTTGGATTTTTTTGGTCACAAAATAATTCCCATATTTCCATTTCTATTATTCCATAGTTTTGCTGACTACTATTATTCTAAAATGTGAAATAAATAAATAAATAAAGAATGAGTAAGTGACCCCAAACTTTTGAACGGTAGTGTATTATAAGCAATACTTTCAGTGTTTTTCTGCATAACATTTTTTGTTTTTCTCTAAAATTACAATTTGTGGTTAAATTGTCAAATGACTATTATTATTATCATTATTATTATTATTTCTAATCCCTGCTCTTAAAAGGAGTAATGAAATCATTTTTATTAAAATCTAATCTTTTTTACAAATTGAATGTGGAATTGCTTGGATGTGGTTTGCAACACTTGCAACATAAAATAACCCAAATATATTTGTTTCTTTAAACTGAAAGCAATTTTTGATTGTGTCAAGGCAAAAGGCAATTAAAAATGTGCATAACAGAATTGGGGCCAAATCATAAAATGCTGATCTGGTCTCATCTCATGTTGCTTTTGTTTTACAGGATTTTTCCAGATAACGCTGACGTGATCAACTTTGCCAGTTGGTTTGGTTTTGCCTTCCCTAACATGGTGCTGATGCTGGTGCTCTCTTGGCTCTGGCTGCAGTGCATTTATTTGGGTTATAAGTAAGTAGCTTTCCCTCTTTACACTAAATACAGTGTGTCTAAAGGTCGCAAGAGTTATTAGATAATTAGATTAGATAGCTGGTCCTGAAATGTTTTCTCAAGGGAAGCCACTTGAAGTTACATTAAGATATTTGGATTACTTGGCTATTAATGTAAACGGAAATTATTTTAACACACTCTTAATCTATGGTATTATTCTTTTGAACAGTTTCAAAAAATCTTTTGGCTGTGGTACGAATGATGAGGGAGACAAAGATGCTTACAGAGTGATGAAGAATGAATATAAGAAGTTGGGCCGGATATCTTTTGCTGAGGGTGCAGTGCTAGTCATCTTTGTCTTGCTGGTGATTCTGTGGTTCACACGAGATCCGGGTTTCATGCCAGGCTGGGCCAGTGAGCTTTTCAACAAAAATGGACAGTGAGTCTACATCATCAGAAATTTCTTCATGATTCCTTTATCCACATTTAAAATCAATGAGTGTCAACAAGTCACGCGACAAACTTTGCATGTTAATTATTTCCTCTTATTTGCTCTTTGTCTCTTCAAAGGTTCGTCACAGATGGCACCGTGGCCATTTTAATGTCAACCCTGTTTTTCATTATTCCATCTCGTGTAGAGTGTTTCTCTTCATCCAAAGAGAAAAATTTTGAAGGAGGAGGAGGAGTAGAGCAGGAAGGTAAGAGCATTTTACATTCATATTTGTGTTGGAGAGAATACTCTGCAATCAGTTAAAAACTGGCTCGCAAACCAGAGGTTATGTTTTGTAAAACAGGAGAAAAACAAGATAATGACGACAAGCAGGAGAAGAAGGAATGCAAGAAGCAGATTGAGGCTCCTCCAACACTTTTAAACTGGAAAGTGGTGCATGAACGCATGCCCTGGAACATAGTCCTGCTGCTGGGGGGAGGATTTGCCTTGGCAAGTGGCAGTGAGGTAGGATTACTCAAAAACACATAACAGTCATAGTGAATGTACATGATGCACAGTCATTAGATGCACATTCATTCATCGGGATTGAAAAATATTTTTGATATTAGTTTTTACATTTTGTGAAAAAATTGAGAGTGGTGCTTACCCTTGCAAAACACTGCACCTAGGGTGTTGTGGATGTTTTTAAATGTGTTGCTGTGTGACTGCTGTGATGTTCTGGTTTGTTGCTAGGGCCCTCTTCAAAAATCCTGTTAAATTTACAGTAAATACCTGGCAGCTGTGGTTGCCAGCAATTCACTATTAAAAATGCAGTGACCATGATTTAGGCAATACAGTATGACATTTTGTTACCTGTATATTTTACAGTTAACCACTATTTATGATCAAATATTAATATACCAACCCACTGGAACTTCAAAAATCTGCTTAGCACTGTTGAATGTACTGATAACCACCATAGTAACACAGGTGGTAAAACAAAAGGCCACACGATGACTTAAATTTCATTTTAAAGTGGCCCTTCCAGGAACATATAAATATGTAAAAACACTGTACAGTGTCACATATTCTATTAAAATAATGCCATAAACATGAACTAAACAATATAAAATTTAAACAATATAACTTAAAAATCACAATGTATATAACTGATATTAAAAAGATGAAAAATCTTAATAAAATGTGATGATACAAGGACATTTTGGAATGCCCAGTTATCCTTTTACACCAACATTTTAACAATAGTTTACCATAAAAGTACTTGTATATTCTTGTTATACATACTTAATAGAAATGTTAAAGTAAATCATACTTTCTATTTCTAAAGAAATATGTTTATTTATTTTACTGTAAAATTACTTGCATTGTTAACCAAATAACAGATTTTTTTTACTGTAGCATTTTTACATTCTTTTTTTATATTATTGCTAGGACATTGTTAGGGTTTTGCTTACTGGCTCAAGTTTCTACAATATTCTGAAGTGGATTGGTTCAATGCAAGCCTATGGGTTTTGTTGCCCGTTTTCATTGTTTCCCTGGTGAAAATAATAAAATAAATTGTGTGCAAAAGTTAGTCTTCAGTTGAAGATGCAGAAGTCTTTATTGCAGTGTACCAGTGACAAAGTATGCAAAGCACCCTGGAATCAGCGGAGTCAGACTGAACAATGAACACTGTAAACTCAAAACTTTTAATCAGTTTGTGAAATCGTTTGCTGCACACAATGTAAATAAAGTTGTGCTCTTCATGTAAATGAAGAACCCTAAAAGATAATGTATGGCCTGTATGTTAATGAGGCTCAGGCACTCCATTGCCTGAGATGGTTCTTGGTGGCCCATTATTTAATTGATGACCATTTGGCCAGCATGGGATTACCCCAGTTGTGTAACAGCACCAAGCTGTAAGCATTTCTTTGTTTTCTTAATAATCAAGCCATTTAGGTGATGCAGTCATTCTAAGACCAGGCCGTGGAATTCATATTTTTATGATTGTAAATTATAGCAGTAGAAAGACTTAATTTCTTAATAGCAGTCATTATAGCTTCTTCTTAATCTTTGTGTAAAGGTATCAGGATTGTCCATTTGGTTGGGTAAAAGTCTGGCCCCTCTGAAGAATATCCCACCCTTTGCCATCTCCCTGATCCTCTGTCTGCTGGTGGGAACTTTCACTGAATGCTCCAGCAACACAGCCACCACCACTCTATTCCTGCCTATACTTGCCTCTATGGTGAGTACTTGGCTGCTAAACAACAAACAAAACTAGAGTTGCCTGAATTAGCCTATGCAATTTTGTTTAAATATAACAAAATACTACACCATAAAGAACGTCTCGACTGTATTGCACAACATGTCATATACTGTATGTGTTGTCTCCATCCTCAGGCAACAACTATCGAGCTCCATCCTCTCTACGTCATGCTGCCCTGCACAATCAGCGCATCGCTAGCGTTTATGCTTCCTGTAGCCACTCCACCAAACGCCATTGCCTTCTCCTATGGCAACCTCAAAGTCCTAGACATGGTATGGTTGATCCCAATTTAAATGAGTGCCTTTCTCTTACACACATTTCTCACATTTTTTACATTAAAAGGGAGGAGAAATCTCTTCGTATGATGTTGAAATCAAATGCAATTAGGAGGAATTTTGCTGAAAATTCATCCATCGCTTAGTAGAAGCTAGTCAAATTTGGTAACTGCCTAATTCTAACTCTAAATCTTGGTCTTGAAGCAAAACCATTTGAGAACCACTGAGCCACTAGAAGATAATGTAAGTCATAACAATTTTCTTTGTGCTCTCTCTGAAGGCAAGGGCAGGATTCATGCTCAACATCATCGGCATTCTGTGCATCAACCTCGGCATCAATACGTGGGGATGGGCCTTGTTCAAACTAGACACTTTTCCTTCATGGACCAATGTCAAACATGAAGCACCATGAATAACTTTCCAAACAACCCTTTGGTTTAGTGAGTTTACTGAAGTCACAGAGAGGGGAAGACAAATCAAAAAGTACAATGAAGAGAAAAAGGGTCACAGCAGTTGTAGCATGCAGCACTTCTCCCTCATCAATGCCCTCTGGAGCAAATGCTTCATTTTGTCTCTTCCATCTGCTTTTCACTGTATCTTCTCAAGAACTCTTTGTCATTGTCTGAAGAGGTCAGTAAGATTTGATGGCCTCTGAACTTTTGTTTAAATCTTTAAAATGTCACTTTTAACAGCACAGGGCAAGTATGAGGAGTTTGTTAATGTGAGTGCATCTAACGCTTTTGCTGCCCCGAAGTGGTGGAAGCAGGTTATACGTTCATCAGAGAGGGACTGTACATAAAAAGCTTTTTTCTACATTGTGGCTTTAGTTTTTACAAGTAGCTTTTCTGGTCTTCCATTTGTGCTGGTTCATGAAAATGTAATTAATTTATAGGGTCTTGTTCAGACGTTTTATATTAGATCCCTTTTTGGATCATTCAGTCTGTATTTACTTTTTAAAACAATTTAATATCTATCAATTAACATATGATTAACATGACATTTAAATATTAAGTTAACATTTTTATTTTAAATTTAAACTTTTCTCTATAAGTGCCTCTTCTGAAATAAAACAAATTGCATGAAATTTTTCTGAAATAAAAATATCTTGAAAATGCCATTTTGTTTTACTGAAGGAAAAGAAAAACACTGGGGAAACGTTGCATTCATTTGTGTAAGAATGGAAGTTTTACAGATAGGCCTAACATTCAGAAAATCAGAACAACCGATTATGGTATTCATGGCTTGGGTCTACTTTTTAAAAAAGAAATTGCTTGCTGTTCCATTTTGCGCATGCTCAGCCTTTCATAGTATTAACCACGAACACAAACCGACGTGTTTGACACAGGCTGTTGAATTTTTGTCAAATAATGCACTCCCGAGGTGGTAATGCGGCCATGAGCAGCGGAGTGAACTTTACACCACGGGTGTGCATTATTTTTTTTTTAGAGTTTTTCTCAAGACATTTTCTGGTTTGACAACTTTCTTCCACCATGGATTCAGCGTCTTGCTCTGATACAGCTCAAGCCTTCATTGCTAGTTCGAAAACATCACTTTAGAACTAGCAACGTAGGATGGCTAGGCTTGCAGTGCTTTACTGGAGCACCAAGTTGGTGCAATTGTGCATGAGTTTGTGTATGAATTTATTTTTGAGGGATTGAAAGAGAAGCTCAGAAACTGAGAGATCACCTGTGGGATTACCTTTATTTGTTGCAGTGCTCGTCAGAAGTAACATCTCTTCAAAATCAACAAAATGTAAGTTTAAGCACTTCTCAGCAGCAGCATTTTGTTTTCCTATGTAAATATTAACAACTGTTTTCAACCCTATACATATAGGCAGGTGCATGCTGACCTGACAGCTCTGTTTTTCACTTGCGAGTAAGTGTATGCCTAATGCGTATAATGTTTGTGTAAGTGTGTGTGCATGAGTGTGTGTAAAGGGGGGGTGCCTGCTTCCCACAGATGTTTCAGATAATATAGAAGTTTTATTGATCAAGTGTATCTAGCTCTGATCCAGCTCAAGCCTTCATTGCTTGTTCAAAAATGTCACCTTAGAAAGAGCAGCGGAGGATGCACCACTTTTTGTGTGTGTGTGTGTGTTTGTGCGTGTGAACGAGAGATGGGGATGGATAGTGTGGTGCTTTCCATTATAGCTATGCAAGGCTAATTAGGGCAACATACATTGAAATATAAAACGTTTCACATATTAAAAGTTATTTCAGATAATAGAAACTGTTGTACTGATCAAGTCACGGGGGTTCGGCGCTGTGCATGTGTGTAAGTGAGCGTGGGAGCTTTTCAACAGAAACTGAAATAAATGTAGGATATTATATAAACATTCTTTAACTAATTTACTACAACCAGTGTCTTTGTTTATATGGTTATTTTTCTGTGGTAGCATGTATGGTGTATGTGGGTGCATGGTTAAATTTAAATATATGAAGTATATTATAGACTTTGTCATTCTTATCCAAAGTACTTAACCAATACCTTTATTTTAATTAGTATAATGTTGTAGTAAGCTGTAGGGCACTTTGAAATAACTTAAATAATTTGTCGAACTGATATGGAACTGTTATGCAGTCAAGACCTGGAACTACTTCAAATTTTTGTTTTGCAAAGTTTGCTGCTTCAGTATTTGTAATCACATTTTCACATGTTTCTATGGTATACTGGAAAACAATAAGCATTTGATTAATTTTAAAGGCTTAAATTGGCAAAAATATTCAATATATGCAAAGAGTCAATATTTACAGTATTGACACTTATTATTCATAACCTCTGATGTGAGAGGGCGGGGGCGGGTCGTGATTATACACACCTAGTCCCTTATCAGGCTAATTAAGCCTATGAGAGGGATAAAGGACAATTGCGGATGGTAGTGCCAGAGAGAGATCGTTTACGGGCAGCTGACCAGCATGTGTGTGTTTGTGTCTTTTGTTTAAATTTTCATTAAATAATTTTTTTATATTGTCAAGCCGGTTCTCGCCGCCTCCTTTCCATTGAACCCCTTGACACTGCATTTCGTTCTGGCACACTGGATCCATTCATGCCTTATTAGTGCTCGGAGTTGATCACAATTTCTGGGCTTCTGTTTGTCCACTCGCCTTTTGAGGATTGACCACAGGTTCTTAATGGGATTAAGATCAGGGGAGTTGCCTGGCCACAGATCCAAAATTTCAGTGTAATGATCTCCGAGCCACTTCATTATCAATCTTACCTTGTGACATGGTGCTCCATCATGCTGGAAAATGCACAGATCATCACCAAATTGCTCCAGGATCGTTGGGAGAAGTTGCTCTTGCAGGATCTTTTATACCATTCTTTATACATGGCAGTGTTTTTGAGCAGAATTGTGAGAGGGCCCACTCCCTTGGATGAAAAGCAACCCTACGCATGTATGGTCTCAGGATGCTTCACTGTTGACATGACATAAGACTCATGGTAGCGTTCACCTTTTCTTCAACGGACGTTTGATATTCCAGATGTC
Source organism: Moxostoma hubbsi (assembly GCA_032164185.1). NCBI lineage: Eukaryota > Metazoa > Chordata > Actinopteri > Cypriniformes > Catostomidae > Moxostoma > Moxostoma hubbsi. Next base: position 3,199,376 of record JAVLUX010000151.1, on the reverse strand, counting down.
CCAAACAGTCCTTGATGTTTTTCTTAGAAAGAAGTGGCTTCTTTGCTGCCTTCTTGACACCAGGTCATTGTCCAAAAGTTTTCTCCTCACTGCGTGCTGATGCACTCACACAACCTGCTGTCAATATTGAGCAAGCTCTGCACTGGTGGTGACACGATTCTGTTGCTGAATCCTCAAGAGGAGATGGTCCTGGCACTTGCTGGACACTCTGGGACGTCCTGAAGGCTTCTTCACTGCAGTTGAATCTCTCTCCTTGAAGTTCTTGATGATCTGGTAAATGGTTCTTTCAGGTGCAATATTCTTTGCAGCAATTTCTTTGCATGTGAGGCCATTTTGATGCAATGCGATAATGGCTGCATGTCTATCTTTAGAGGTAACCATTGCAAACAAGAACACAACGATTGGAAGCACTTCGTCCCTCTATTTATATCAATCGGTCTACTCTTATAATCCAATCAGAATGATAGTTATTTCACCTGAATAGTGCTCATCACACTTTCCCAGGTGCTGCTGATATAATTAGTGAAATTATGTTAGCTGGTCATTTTGTGCCAGGGCCAAAAAACAGTGAAAATGGGGTTTTTGAGATGAAGTACATTTTTTTGGCCAATGAAGCTTTTTGCAATTATTTAAAATGCATCTGATCACACTGCACAATAATCTAGAAACAATGTAAATCAACACCACAACTGAAGCAGAAAACTTTGCGAAACACAAATTTTATGTCACTGCCAATACTTTTGGCCACGGCTGTACTGTGCACGAGATGTTCCGGTACACAGACACCTGAAATATACTTGGCCTATAATGAAGCTGTTAAAATGACCAGAAACATGTAGATATTTTTATTATTTTAAAGGTGCATGCAGTAATTTTTTGCTTATTAAAACTTACTCCTAAAGAAATTATTAGTAATTTTGAAACATGTAAAAAAAAATAAAAATCATGAGCACTTCAGTCATATCAGTAACCGTAAAAAAAAAATATATTTTTTCCTACATGGAGAGGGTTCCCATAGGGGCAGCTATGTTATGATCACATGACCAGCTGGATACTCACTTTATCTCAGTAACCACCCTGTTATTGGACACTTACACGCATGCATTTAATAAATCATGGCTGACTGTGAAGAGTGAAATTCTTCAATTGCATCAGTAAATGAAAACTATTGTGTTTGAATGATGCTGAATCCATGCCCCTAAGTGCAAGATGACAAACAAAATGTTACTGAGTGACACTTTAAAAAAAAAAAAAATCAAACACTGTTAGAAATTAACTTCAATAATTTCCCCCAAAAAATCAACATCCATTTATTTCCCTTTTATTCCAGAATGGATTTTGAATTGTCCAAAACATTTTTATTTTTTCCTTCAAGATAATTTACAATAAATTACAATCATAAATAATGTTGTTACATCTTTGACTAGAAACATTTTTCCAAGTTCATCCATTTTAGTTCTCACACTTTGAGTCGAGTCCTGAAAGTGCCTCTTTAACCAAAGACAGACAGCATTTTCTGTCATCATTATCGTAAATACACTATGAATAAAAAAAAAAATCATAGACATCCTTGGATGAAACATTAAATCTAACCTCTGCTATATGCACTAAACATCCATGAGGGGCCTAACTCACTGGAATGTGCGAGAAAGAGAACACTACATGTACAGATGAGAGAAGCCATCCCTTGATCACTGATGTACTTTAGAAGGCTGAAAACATATTTCTTTCCTTGTGTGTGTTTTATTTTTTTAATACAAGAGAGACCACACAAACCAGACCTTTGAAAGGTCAAGGTTTGTAACGTGCTATATTCCCTTTTCTGTTTGATGTTTTTCACAAACAATTGATCTACACAGAACATCTTTCACAGCATCTTTCTACATGTCATCAAGAACTTTATGCAGACCTTTGAAAGCAAAGGTTTTATTACGTTACCAAGTGAATCCAGTTGACCAAACTGCACACCACTGTAGATCCATGTCAGTTGTGCACCTTTAACTGATCTTCAACGGTTTCAATTCATTTTTTTTGCTGCTTTTTTTTTTTTTTAATACACACAAATATCAACTTTGTTCACGTATCAAAATATATCTAATGCAACACAAATCTATCAATTGTATTTTACCATAAAATAATGTTCTATTTAAGTTGCAAAGTTCATAAGTATGAAATATGATATACAGGTATGTAGCTTATTCTGATGGGGAAATAATGATTTGACATCAGCAATACAAAATTATTTTATCGGTCTTAAATTGTGAGCACTGTCCACAACATGCTGAAATCAAATTACTGAAATCAAAATCCACATACACTCAAGAACCATTCACATCACAGTGCTTTGCCCATACAAAACATGTAACCTTATTTTAATTTGCTCACTTGAGGGCATAAAAATAGACATTTAAATAGCTATATTTGCTGATGTACTGTGAACAAATGGCAGTGTGGAAATCTGAATAGGATATGTATGTATCGGACAAGACCTTGTGATAATTTGACTCTCTAGATCTTATGAAAACAGGCAATGAGCACTGTAGGCAGTGGTTTATGACATCGTATCAAGGAGAGCATGACTGGTGGAGAAAGATGTCTGATTGGTTCATAGGTCTGTCAGTCAAACTCTCTGCTTCAGGCTCCACCCACTGGTGTCTTAAGGGCCTCCGCTGTAAGAGTAATCTGCTTTGTTGTGCATTACCAGCTTGTTGTCCACAAAGTAGAAACTGTCAGACTGCGTCTCATAGGGATGTACGATCATCTCACGTACTGAAAATAATAGAAGACAAGGGTGAATGAATGATTATAATTGACATTTTTGGGTGAACTATCCTGTTATTGTTTTTTGCTGTGATATAGAAAACAATGAAGACTAACTAAAGGTTAAAGTCTCAAATTTGTATGTTTTCACAACAACCAAGTTCTAAGTTTTACATGTCTTCTAAAAATGAATTCTTGTCAATATAATTCCAAGCTAAACTATTAAACAAACTATTTAAATTGGTTTTCTTCTCACAATGTTCTTTTTTATTATGGGACCTTTTTCCCTCGTTATAAGAGGAAAGTAAAAGTATTTTGAATTTAGAGGGGGAATTGGATCGGACACTTGTAAACCAGACTCAAACCTGCATCATCCATGTGATAGAGATGTGTAAAACTACCGGTTTTCAAAATAGACTTCTTTGCAGGTTACCTAAATGACTAATTGATCTTAAGGATGCCCTGTATAATTATGCTGGTGGGTTCATTTGACCCCAAGTGGATACGTTTCTTACAGTGCATTTAAAAAGATATAAGCAGTGTCAAAAATCGCTCCCTATCCACTCCATAGTGCACTATTTTGTAGTGGTGTCCAATCATTCCCTACATCCGTTCATTCATTCTTACCCACAATGCAATCTGAATTAGAGTCTGCAGCCATTGTACACTCGCCCACAATCCATCACAGGAAGGACTGACATGCAGGGATATAAAGCAGGGAGTGACGAGGAGTGTGAGAGATGCCAGTTCACAGCTTCCACCATAACAGCAATGTTTTATTTCAAGCTGGCTGTAGTGTTTTACGTTTTGATATAAAAATACTTGATAAAAATATAATAATATAAAGCGATCCAAAATAATACCGATAAATTTAACAATTTATGATTTATATAGAATAACTGAAATTTTCAAATATATCACATGTATTTGTCTAACAATCAATGGATGTTATTAATAACTTTAGTAATTAATTAGTCGCATGAAGGCACTATGCGCACATGCCAGCTCCTATTGCTGCTCAGAATGCTACAGAGTTTGGATGGGAGAGCGTCAAGATGCTAAAAAAAAAATACAATAATGTACGCTTGTACAAATGCTTTTATTCTTGTTGGCAGTATTATCATTATGAAAATATATATTAAAACTGACAAACAGAATGAAGATTTATTGTACACACACACACACACACACACACACACACACACACACAATAAAAGTACTATTATTGTTGTTAATATGATTACTATTATTATCCTACATGTAAGATAAAAGTACATGTGTGATGAAGTTGTTTCTGCATCATCTCCAGCGCTCTCTCTGAAGCTCCTGAATTCACTCACTAATTTGGTTCACTTCTTGCTTGATATAGTGCACTCACAGACATCAACTATATAGGAAATAGTGAATGAGTGAACAAGTGAACATTTAAAAACAACTGGATGGAACACAATGCAGGGATTCAAGCATATTTTTAAAAGTTGAACTATTTTTAACTTGACATCATAAAAATGCAACACATGACAAAATGCTCAAACAGTGAGTCATGAAGCAACACTCAAAACTAATAGGGGTCCCACACCAAGCGAGTCTGGCTGATGACATGGCCTGTTCTAAAATTCAAAACAATTGTTTTTTAATGAAGGTACGCAAACTGCCGCACGGCATCCGTCAGCAGCACCCAGTTACAACTCTCAAATTTCTGCTCACATATTTTCCATTAAATTCAACCCAAATCATCATTATCAAAGGGCATAGGATATTTACTGTAGCATTGTTCATTCTTGAAAGGAAAAACCTTGGTAACTTGTGTGTACTGTCTGCCACCGATGCGGTGCAGGTGCAGTGCAGATACACACAAAATTTACGAATGTTTTTGTACTGCAAGAATAAACAAAGATGTTGATGAGTTTGTTTGCAGTTAGTGAATGAAACTGGTGTAACTGTGCAAACTGTACAATTAGAAATGGCGAAATTATTTAATTTCTATATCTGTAGCATGGAATGGGTTCAATTTCATTCAAGCTGTTAAACCACACAAAGACATACTTGTTGCTGGAAATACATTGCGTAGGCTATATGAAAGATGCATACACAATATATCATCCAGTGAGTAAATAATCTTTGTCATTTGATAATTTGGATTGAATTTAATGGAAAACTATGAGAGTTGTGCGCACCATGGTGCAGCAGAAATTTGAGCAGCCTCCGGAGTCTTAGCTCGGTGCCGCCGAGATATACAGAGTGGCGGCAGATGGGTGCGTACCTTTATTGAAAACAATTGTTTCAGCACCATTTCGTCCGCCAGATGCGTCCTGTGTGCGACCGCCTGAAAAACAAAAATAAAACAAAACCCCATAACAAAAAAACACAATTCAAGCAGCAAACAAACTAACAAAACATAGCTAATTAAAAACCAAACAACCTCTCCCCCCACCCAAACAAAACATACACAGTGGCGAATAAAACTCAACCTCACTAATACATGTGATGAATTTAATGACGCAACTTATCCAAGAGGGTTGTACCATGTAGGGTTGCTCTGATACCAAAATTTTGGCTTCGTTACCGGCTCTGGTACCTCGGTATCGATACTAACATCAACAAATAAAAAGCCTCAGATTTTTGATGAAATTACACAAAATATGTCTTGATTAAAAGTATCACAGATACAAATTATGCATTTTCCATTTTTTTTATTTTTGTGGATTCCATGTTAAATGTTTTAACTAAATGTTATGATCAAATGGTATTTAAATCAAATTTAAACATACAGCTTTAATAATAAATAAATCATAATAAAATGCAAGCTCTGTTGTGTAGTATTTTAATTTACAAAAAAATTAAAATGCTACACAACAGCCAGCTTTTTATTATTAAAGCTGTATCTATCAATTTTAATTTATCAAATATTTTATATTTTTTTACAATATATATAATAAATAAAATAATTACAATTTTATTTTTGGTAAATTAAAATGTTACAGAGCTATCTTCACAGCATTAATGAAAAAAAAAAATCTGATTACCTGTGACAAGGCTGCTATGGCTGAATCACAACATGCTGATAAAACACTTGCATTTGTGCAGTTTTGGGTAAGTTACTCTAAAAAGTAATAAATTATTAACTACTAATTACATCTTCTACACTGAAATTAGATTACTGTACTAATTACTCTGTCTGAAAATTAACTGCATTACTAATTACTTTTTAAAGCCCTTATCAACATTGACCAGATGAAAAATACAAGGACAGACTATCAAATATATCACATAAAATTGTATTATTCATGGACTGGCCAAAGAATTTAAAGGGGGAAGCATTAAATTAGAAAACATATTTTAACGTTAGACATTATATTTCTATTTTAAAATGTACTGTTGCTTTATATAGAATTGTTCTATATTCTATAAAATATTTAATGCAATTACATCAGAAGTAACCAATTAAATTACTGAAAAATAAAGATTAAATCGAAATTAGCAACATTATGATATCGTACCATTAAATTTTTGGGGGGTATTGCGATACTTTGTATCACCGGTAAATTGTGCCTTTTGAGCATGATGGCTTTGATGTGTCAAGAGCTCATGCCCTGACTGTTGCACTACAGCTCCAAAATAAACCCTCAATTTTAACTACATATTTTAAGATGTGTGCAATTCAAGTGTTTTCAAAGATGTCTAGATTTAATTTCCTCTACATATTATTCTCCTGGAAATAACTGGGGATAGCAAATGAGCTGACAAACAACATCTGCAACCCTCTTCATAGAAACATGCTTTAGATGTTTACATCCTCTCAAAAGGGGCTACACCTGACACCGCTTACATTTTCAGGGGTTCATTGTTGGAATTTCCCAGCCCAATAAAGCTAATGACACTTACTGAGATCCTCTGAGAGTGGAGGGAACTCATAGATGTGCTCGCAGGTGTTCTTGCTGCTGGGAATGCAGAAGCCAAACTCAAAGTCAAAGCTCTTCAGCAGCTGTTCACGGAAGTAGTGCCTCTCAATCATCCGGAAGTTATTGATAGGAATGTCCCCCACTGTGAATTCAACCCTACAGAGTGAAAAACAAGGAAGAGAAGATTTGCAATGCTCTTCCACTGTAGAGCAATAAAGGTGTAGTTTACACAAAAATGGAAGCGCTATCACTTCTTTCTTGCCAACGTGTCATATAAACCCATCCTATTCTCTTCTATTGAACATGAAAGGCAAATTTAAGAAAATCTTGGTTGCTCTTTACCATATAATTTAAGTGAATGGCGTCACAAAGTCATCATTAAAAGTCAAAGACTATTGCGCCATTATCCTAAGTCTTCTGAAGTCATATAATAACTGTCTGTTCCTTACACAAAGGTTAGTCATTATTCACTAAGAAAATTTGCCTTGGCTGTATCTCTTAAATCAAATATGGTGGCATTGAGAGCAAAGATGTCTGGTCACAAGATTTAGGGTCAATGCTAGGGCTGAGTATTGGTACAGATTTCCCAATTCATTTAGATTCTTATTCACAAGCGATTCAATATTGATTCATATGGGCATATTTCAGCCATAACTTCACTTTTACATATGAAAGAAATTCTCTCCCAGCTAATGATGTTAATTATACAAAGGACATTCTAACTACAGTGCATTTAGAAAGTATTCAGTATTTTGTTATGTTCAGCCTTATGCTAAAATGCTTTGAATATTTTATCCCCACATCAATCTACACTCCATACACCACAATGACAAAGGAAAAAAAAATATTTTTGATTACTTTGCAAATGTATTAAAAAGAAAAAAATTAAATGTCACATTGACATAAGAATTCACATCCTTAACTCAGTACTTAGTTGAAGCACCTTTGGCAGCGATTACAGTCGCAAGTATTTTTGGGTTTGATGCGATAAGCTTTGCACACCTGGATTTGGGGGATTTTCTGCCATTCTTTTCTTCAGATCCTCCCATCTCTGTCAGGTTGGATGTGGACCGTCAGTGGACAGCCATTTTCAGATCTCTCCAGAGATGTTTGAGTGGGTTCAAGTCTGGGCTCTGGCTGGGCCACTCAAGGACATTCACAGAGTTGTCCCATAGCCACTCTTACGTTGTCTTTGCTGTGTGCTTAGGGTCATTGTCCTGTTGGAAGGTGAACCTTCAGACTAGTCCGAGGTCCTGAGCGCTCTGGACCGGGTTTTCATTAAGGATATCTCTGTATTATGGGGTGTTCAGCTTTACTTCAACCCTGACAAGTCCCACAGTTCCTACTGCTGAAAAACACCCCACAGCATGCTGCTACCACCACCACCATGCTTCACCGTTGGGATGGTATTGCACAGGTGATGAGCGGTGCCTGGATTCCTCCAGACATGATGCTTGGAATTGAGGCCAAAAAGTTTCATTTTTGTTTCATCAGACACAAATGTTTCTCACAGTCCGAGATTCCTTTAGGTGCTTTTTGCTAATTCCAAGCGGACTTTCACATGTCTTGCACTGAGGAGAGGCTTCTGTCTGGCCACTCTCTTCCATAAAGCCCAGGTAAGTGGAGTGTTACTGTAATGGTTGTCCTTCTGCAAGTTTCTCCCATCTCCATACATGATCTCTTGAGCTCAACCAGAGTGACCATCAGGTTCTAACGTTATCTCTCTTACAATGCCCTTCTCCACCGTTTGCCTAGTTTGACAGGGCAGCCAGCTCTAGGAAGTGTCCAGGTTGTTCCAAACTTCCTCCATTTAAGAATTACGGAGGCCACTGTGCTCTTGGGAACTATAAATGCAGCCAAAAAAAAAATGTGTAGCATTTGCTCAGATCTGTGCCTTGACAACCATGTCTCTTAGCTCTGCATGCAGTTCCTTTGACCTCATGGCTTGGTTTTTGCTCTGGACATGATTTGGAAAGGCACACACACACCTGTCTAATATAAGATCTCACAGCTGAAAATGCATATCAATCAATGGCATTTGCCACAGGTGAAAAAGGGTCTGAATACTTGTGGGTCAATGTGATTTCATTTTTTTTCCTTTTTAATACATTTGCAAAGTTAGCAAAAATAAGTTATTTGTCTGGTCATTACAGGGTATGGAGGGTAGATTGAAGTGAAAAGATAATACATTTAAAACATTTTAACATAAGGCTGCAAAATAAAATGTTTCTGAACACACTTTAGGTAAATTAAGAAAATATAAATTTTGCTAGTTATATCAATCTGGTCACATTTTAGATTTTTAAAAATGAAGAAATCAATGTATTCAATCAATTAATATGCTACTGCATATCACATGTATATATTTGTTCCATGAGTGTTTAATTTAGCTTTTTGTACTATTTGTAGCCAAAAAAAATTGTCGTATAACATGAGTGATTTTCTCTCATTGTAGTAGTGGTCTGCACAGAGTAAAATACTGATTTTAGGATTTAAAAATCAAGATCTCGAAAGTTCAGATGAAGATCACATTGCATCGGAAAATCTATATTTTTACCTACCCCCAGTCAACGCTGTTAAATGGCATTACGCAAAGCAGTTATATGGCTTCAGAAGACTTAAAGTATAGCAAACAAGTCATATGTATGACTTTAATGGTGCCATTTCTTGAGGCTTGGCAGACCCAGTCCCTATTTGCTGTCATATGGAAAAGACCAGCTAGGATATTTTTCCAAGAGTCTCCTTTTGCGTTCCAGATTGTAATTCATTTGGGTTTAAAACAACATGAGGGTGAGTACATGATTTTTCATTTCACATTTCCATTTTTTAGTATTTCATTCCACCAAGTTATCACGTGAACTGCAATCATGATGTATAATGAGAAGCTTATTTATTGCATATATGTCTATATTCTGCCCTTTAGCATGATGATTCGATTCACTCAATAGCTTTAAAAAATTATTTATGCTGATTTATTTTGATTATTTTATCTGACCTCAATAAGCAAAAGACTATTCTACTGGAAAATAATACTGCACAACTAATGAGTATCAGCTGTCTGTTCTTATATTCGCAAATATTTCTAATCTCTTTGCGAGAAAGAACAATATGATATGACTTGACAACAGTGGTAACACTTTGTAATTGTGCAATTATATATTCCACAAGGACTCATTTTAGCAACTTCGCTCTACTGTTAGAAATTTTCAACATTTTAAATTAAAGACAAATCAAACTGAAATGGCTGTATCTGAAATGTAGATACATTAAAAGGCAACACATTCCTTCGCTGATTTAAGATTGTACTTACGTGGCTCCTACTTGACGCAGCCGTAAGAAAGCCGGTGTGAACTGATACCGTACAAATCGCCCAGCGTTTGGATCAACATCTCTTTTATCCCCACCTTTATTAAAGGTAAACATCACAAGAATCATACGGATTACATCATTGAGGTGTATGTGCCAGATCAGAATTAAGATAGCATTTAAATAGAGGACATTTTCATGCATTTCATCAAGTAAAAACAAATAATAGGGAAGAACAAATGCTTACAAATTATGTCCATTGTAGTGGTCGACCGATATGGGATTTTTAATGGCCGATGCCGATATTGAGAAAGCAATCTGGCCGATTGGCCGATATGAGGCCGATACAATACATGTGAATAGAGTAAATGCGAGACAAAGAATATTGGTGAAACTAAATGAACATTTATTGTACATATTTTTAAATTGCAAAAACTATATTGCATAAATATTATTTACTAATTAAGTAATTAAAATGTAAACAAATTAGGTAAGTTAACACTTCAATAAATAAAGTTTTAGTGCAGCTTCTTGTCTGCTTAAACATTTAGCCATCTAGCAGAATGAAAACACACAAAAAAAAACATTTTAGATTAAACTGTTATGGGTAATTTGATTTTTCAGTCTCATAAACAATTACTGCTGCTTACTGCAGGTTACAAATAACATTTATCATTAATTAACCAATCTAAACAATATTCATAAATTAATGACGAAATAGTACGTGCAATTCCATACATTTTATGTACAATGCATAGTTAAATATACATCTCACATAGTTTATTTACACTATTTAGTTTAAACAGGTTGTTTTACTTTAAATATATTTAAATAATAATGATTTATGTCTGTTTAGTTTTGCTTGTTTGTTTCTTTGAAACTTTGTAAGCCGTCACACGTATTTGCATGCTTGCTTCGCATCAAATCCGACCGGAACATATGAAAAGGTATACTACACACAATATTACGCCAATTATAGATAATTAAATACAGCAGATAGAGATAGTGAATAACTTAATTCTGATTAAGGAATATTTTTTTTTTTTTCAAACGTATTATTACTTACCATAGAGTGTTCTCTTCTCATCCACCTCACGCGATCACTGTGCACGCGACCCAGCTTTTCAGTCCGTGGGAAAACAGCGTCTAGTTTAAACGTAACCGAGAACAGCGCGCGCGCGCATCTGAGGAACAGCCAGTCACAGGATTTTTGACTGTTTGTTAAATGTTTTCAGTTTTGTTTGAATTCGTTTATATCACATCTGTGACCCCCACTGGAGCTACCGCTGGGCAGCGGATCTGACATATCAAGGTACTGTTTGAATAGACTTCGCTGCATGTAGCGTCAGGTTAGAAGGCGAATGCTGATTGGTCATTTACTGTGTCTGTCAGATGTCTGCTTCACTTCTGAGTGGCTTGTCTTATGGTGCTGGGCGGAGCAGAGCGAGCGTATTCAGTTCATTCATGCTCGCTCTGCTCGCGCATGTGGAAAAAAGCGCTAATGCACTGTCACAAACGGTTTTGAAATATATCGGCCGATGCCGATATCTAAAAAATTCCAAATATCGGCCGATATATCGGTCGACCACTAGTCCATTGTATCTGAAAGGGAAGTTAGCTTGAACATTTCAAATGCCAAAATCTTTTGCTAGAAACATGTGTCATCATTGCCTATAATATAAACCTTAAGGCAACACACACACACCTTTATAAGGACAAAAGACATTTGATATGATGGCATATCACTTCAATGCCACATTACTAATTCATTTGTGACCACACACTCAAACATGGATTGTTTTTCTTTGTAGGTAAAGTTTGGACATGTAGTGGTACCTATCTTATGAGTATGCCTTCGAAACTTTAAATGTTTGATTGTGCACACATCACAATGACTAAGCAATAACCAAAGCGCTTGTTGAAAGTGGAGGAAGAGCTGTGTAACAGGGTCATAATAACCAGTGTTCAAACTCACCTGTGGCTGGAGGTTTGGTGATCTCAAACAGCACTGTCCCTGTCTCCATGTCCCTGATCTTGAACCTCGTGAAGTCAATATTGTAAACATTGTCTTCTGGACCGCATAGGTAGTCTGTGGGAAAAAATAAAAAGAAACAAATTTAACTACATTAAGAAATTATTTATTTATTTATTTATTTAGACACCAATGTATGTGATGATTAATCAACTGTGGTTGTGTCCTGGTCATAGTTTACACCAAAATTAAAATAAATATTGTCACATTACATTGTGGCATTATTTTCATGACAGTTACGCACATTTTAAAACAAAGTTTGTAATTTTGTGAATGAGTCACCTCAGAGCAGGCTGGTTTGGTTTACAGCTTCCAGGTATTTAAATGATTTCATGAAAAATTACTTCCGGAACCCAGGTGGTTTAAAAAGTGGGCCGGCACTGTTGCACTGTATAGGAATTGAGGGGTAAAATGTGCTTGACTCTCCTGTAAATGTCACAATGCAGAAAATCTTAATGGTTTTAAATGTAGCCAACAATAGTTTTAATGCAAAATACAATTTCATTTTTTTTTTTATTAATTTGGGGTTAACAACAGACCATTTTACCATCTTTGAGGATATGAGGGATACATTTACAGTGTATTCAATTAAATGCACTGTAAAAAGCTGCATAAATCTCCTTGATCACATCTAATTTTCCACAACTCGTGTTGTCTGGAGTTTTTGTCCAACTAAATTTCTTGGAAAGAAATTTTAATATTTTAAACCAACAGAATGGTCCAAAAACACTTTAAACATCTGGAAAACCCATTGAAGAGGCTCTACATCTATCCCTCGTTGTAATTCCCCTTAAAAATCAAAGATGGCACTGCTGTACATAAGGTCTATGACCAGGACATTTCTTTGACAGGTTTCATGAGAATCACCCATACGTTTAGAATAATGTAGGCAGCACATCCAAAATGATATTAAAAAGTTGTTTTCACATATTAACTGCTATTACGTTGAATGCTAACAGATAGCACTCTCCTGGCATTATAGACCACACTGGATACAATAAACATTTCAGATATAATTTTGCTGCTGCTTGGACATCAGTGTTAATAGCACAAATGGGCATTAAGTAAAAATGTAACAGCATTTCACATTTTCAATAAGGTATGCAAAATACTACAAACTAGGACATGATATCACCATTAGAGGACTATGTTTGGGCACACATGGCCAATAAACTATACATGTCAATAATAAAAGTATATGTGTGTGTGTGTGTGTGTGTAATATACATGAATTCAATTTAGTTTAAACTTAGTAGAAATTAAGAAAAAGCGCAAGGACATATTGCGATTTAAATTTGATTATGATTAAATGTGCAGCCTTAACATAAAGTTAGAGAACATTCTAGCAGATTACAAAAGACTTAACCAGGTGATTACATATGTCCTTACATATTAACTTTCACCTTAGTTCTTACCATTAAGACCCAAACAGAATTTCATAATAAAACCAAAGCGGTTTTTGTTTTCCATGAAATCATTCCATTAAGTCTCTGGGTAAACACACTTGTGAAAACTCTTCGTCAATGCTCAATTACAATGGTGATGACTTTATTTTAGTGATTGTTACCAACCTTGCCTTGGACATGACAGTACATGATTCTAAATAAGCATTCACAGCACTGTTATCAAACATCAGAGCAATCCTTTCCTTTTAGCATCAGTTGAATCTACAACCTAATATTTGATTTAATCAAAGTCCATTACTACTTCCATCAACCAGTGACCCTCCTTAAGACACTAAAAATCAAGATTTTAACATTACATGAAGAAAACACACATTCTTGTCTGTGCAAAACTTGCCAGGTGGTTGCCAGAGCATTGCTATGTGGTTGCTAAGGTGTTCCGAGATGATTAGACAATTTCAAAGGTTATTCATAAGTTTCAGGAAGTGAAGTCTTTGTCCCTTGAACATTTATGAGTAGTTATCAAATTCATTCAAAACAACAGCGTCAGGCAATTCATTCATAGTGATGTCAATGTTATGAACAATAATATGAATGTAATGGAATGTCATTCAAATTTGGACAATATTGTTCAGTGGCTGGATGCTCCCTGGATGCCTGGAAATAACAGACATTTATGTGTTTAGCTCTGCTAAATAAAACACATGAACCTTTGCGATGAAGTGAGAGTATTTTTAAAGTATTTCTTTATGGGCTTTAAAAGTTACTATAGATTGCCCCTATAACATGGAATGAAGCTGCTGAAGTAATTTTACATTTACCACATTTTTATCCAAAAGCAACTTACAAATGAGAAACTTACAAAAAGAACTTAGTCAAACAAAAGACAACAATATCTGCAGTATTGCACTGCCAAGTTCTCAGAGTAGCTGGAATAGTATAGAAGCTAGTGCAAAAGACAGACAAGTATTTTTTTTTATAGGAGTGGTGGTGGCGTAGTGGGCCACAACACATAACGTAATCAGAAGGTCACTGGTTCGATCCCCACAGCCACCACCATTGTGTCCTTGAGCAAGGCACTTAAATCCAGGTTGCTCCGGGGGGATTGTCCCTGTAATAAGTGCACTGTAAGTCGCTTCGTATAAAAGCGTCTGCCAAATGCATAAATGTAAACGTATATAATTACCTTGTCTACAATTCACATGCCATAGCAACTCATAATGAAATAACTGCACATACATGTAATAAGTATTACATTATTAATGTAATAAAATGTTCATAATGTAATTTTACATTGAGAGGTTTATTACATTATGAACTCACCAAAAACATACATTATTATACATTGTCATAATAATAATGTCCAAAATAGTATCCTTTTTAAGGCTTAAAAAAATAGTAAAAGTATTCCTTTACAGTACATTTTTAAAAATCTAAATCTAGTCATAAACTACTCACGAAATGTACTCCATTTAAATATTCATGAATTTATTATTACTGTATATTACACACACACACACACACGCGCGCGCGCGCGCACACACACACACACACACACGCCAAGGATACTTTTCTTCTGGATAGTCTTCAGTTAAATAGTTATTAAATGCTTTTCAATTTGACAACAAAATTGTATACAGATCAGTTACTGTAAGCTTCTGTCACTTAAGACAAATGCCTTGTATGTGCAAGCATACTTGGCAATAAAGCTCATTCTGATAAATGACAAATAGTGCGTGATAACAACACTGAACAAATTAAAGCCTACATTGTAAAAAACCCAGTATCTATCTATCTATAAAAAAAATAACATTGTCCATTTGGAAGACCCATTTGCAACAGAGCTTTAACTTCCTGGCTGATGTCTAGAGATGTTGCTTCAATATATCCACATAATTTTCCTTCCTCACGATGCCTTCTATTTGGTAAGGGCACCAGTCCCTCCTGCAGCAAAGCACCCCCACAACATGATGCTGCCACACCCATGCTTCACAGTTGGGATGGTGTTCTTCGGCTTGCAAGCCTCACCCTTTTTCCTCCAAATATAACAACGGTTATTATAGCCAAACAGTTCCATTTTTGTTTCATCAGACCAGAGGACATTCTCCAAAAAGAAAGATTGTTGTCCCATCAGACACAAGCATTGATGGCTTTGATTTTGAAAAGCATGAAATACATTTGGCCTCATCGCTGGGTGGAAGGTGCTAGAGTCACACACTGGCCACTGTATAATATATTTGCCAGCTTGCCCTAATCCATGGTTTTTCCCATTTCCAGATACTATCGATCATCATCTGTCAACTTGAGTGTCTCAATCGGAATAGGGAGTTTTGTAAGATTTTGGTCGATATCCGATAACATCGTCCTAACGCCCAGCCCTAATACACGGTATCAACAACACATCTTGATAAGTCACTTCAGGTAAACATTTGATGTTATTTGAGAAAATGTGTTGACTCTGTCTCATTTAAAGGATCCAGTAATGCTTTCCCCAGTTTATTAAAAAATTTTCACATATCTTTTTTGTTCCGTTTTACCTAGACTCTGAAAGTATTCAAATTAGTCATTTGAATTTGTCAGTTCATGGTTATGAAAATTCTGCTACCGGAAATGCTTCAGGACAAGACATGCACAGTAGTGTTCTAATTCCGTTGTTATTGTTTATGTCCTTTAAATGGTCTATAGTGTGTTCTGGGTGATTGCCAGGTGTTGGCCAAAGTAAAAAGGGTCTCTATGATATTTTGACATTGACATTGGAGGGACCCAAGCCATATATCGGTCTATGGCATTTTGAAATAACCTGTTTTATCATACGTCAAGCAAAAACTACAAGTCTGATTGCTTATGAAAAACACAATAGCACATCTCTCCTTAACAAGCAGCATTTGAGGTATAATTCTCGTCCGCAGCATTAATAGCTCCTAAAAATGTCAATGTATCATTCTAAGGTCAGGATGTGTCTCTTTCAGTAGGGACCTAAGCATACACTATAAACAAACATGGACTTACAGTGCACACTGTTTTAGCTTCTGTAGTCCTGCAACCAGAAGTGACAATGCCAATTAGTGTTTGCTGCTCTCTAGGCAGTCACTGTGGGTATATTTTGTGAGATGTACCCATAAATTGTACAGATCGGAATTCTGACTCATTCTGAGGCAGTTCATTACCAGTTCAGAGTGACTGGTCCCGTGGGTTGTTTTTTGACAAATAAATTACATCCTGCAAAGAATTCGATGCAAACAGACACCATTAAACATTAGCCACTTAATTCCATGATTCAGTCATCACATCCCGCCTTTTGTTAAACACTGAGATACAGTAATCAATTAGTATTTTAAAGCAAGAACTATGATTCATAGTTGGCTGTTAAAACAAACTTGAGTGTATTTAAAGCTGTATTCAGCTCCATCTTGAATACAGTAATCAACACTGTCTCCTGACAAATTCTACATTAATCCACCTCTAAATATACACCAGCTGAACTGGTCTGGACTGATATAAAATAATCAGTGAGAGAGACCAAACCTTAAACATACAGCATTTAGCTTAGCAGAAAAAGACAAGGACAAACAATACCAGTGAATGAAAACATCACATGAAATTCATTTAAATTGCAAATGAGCTCTTTGAGATGCAGTCGTTGGCACTTAATATTCAGAGTTGTTTTATCATCTGATTTCCAGAGCACACACTGGGGAGCGATCTATGACATTAGGGTTGAACAATGTTATTTCAGATTCAAAATAAAGCCCCTTTATGCTACAATTCAAATCTTTTGTCTCACATTGCGATCACACATAATTGCACGAAAACAGCTTTTTTTTTTTTTTTACAATTGATAGCCTAATAATTGTTTACTCAAACATAAATGATTTCATTAATAAGGCTGGAGATGCAGTTCCAATTCAGACCAAAATGATCACACTGGATGTCGATATGTTGATACCAAATTTGAGTACCCTGACATCTACACCATTCTGCAGTTACAGTCAAGTGGCATCTCCCATCAGAAATGTTAGCATTAGTTCATGTACGTTTACCTTTTCCTGTGGTGCAACATAATGACTGCTGGTTCAGCAGCATCACATCATTGTACTACATCACACATTATAATCGACAATTTAAAACAATATGCTTTAAAACTCGCTTGTCACCATTCTGTGGACATTTCACCCAGAAACTGAAGCTCACATGCCCTTACGTTCAAATACCACTTCCTGTTTGGCCACTTGGACATTAGTTAGAATTTCCATAAGCACCGACCGATTTTAGCTAAAGAACTTTACAGCAGCTGAATTCACAGTCCAATTATTCTGTTCCAACTGGTTACATTTTTTAAAAAGATAAACAGTATCCACCTCTACATGTGTTGTCTAAAACTTCCTGCAGTTTTCTCTAACCTTATCTTTAAATGCCACCTTACTGCCCAGCTAGGTTCCCCCCTATGAATCTTAGCCATTTCCACCAATGTGAAAACCACTACTATCTGGGAATACTGATACTGCACATACAACTGTAATGAATGAAAAACACTGTGGTATTGCTATTATTATGAAGCTCGAGTCTGGTGTAGGATACTGTGGCAGCAGTTCTATCTGCAGCTATGGGCATTAGTTCTATGCTGCACAGTTCTATGTTCTATGTGCAGCATAGAACCACTGAAACGTAATGGAAATTACACACTTCACCTTCAAAAGAATCATAGCTGAAAGAAACTGGTCTTGAACTCCAAAACAGCAAGTTGAATACAATCAAATAACATTTCCGATCAACAATAAAATAATTGTGGTAAATTAGCTCAATTGAAATTTCTCCCATTAATGCATATAGGAGTCACCCATCTCATACTTATGTCTTCGGAAATATATTCGGAGGGATGGAACATTCCCATAGTCACATGACACAATTTAGCCCCTCGTCTTGGGACTCCAGGAGCATTTGCTCCTCTTCTAGCACAGGGTCCAGATTAGATCTTAAGCGGTTTAAGGCATCTCAGCATTGCAGAGGTGGATTGGTAGGCGATCAGGAGATTTAGAGTAAAGAAAGCTTCCGGGTATATTATATATATATATATATATATATATATATATATATATATATATACACACACACACACACACACACACACTCACTCACTCACTCACTCTCACTCACAAATTAGTCAGAATAGTTTCGGAGTTTGTAGTCATTTACATGATCTGCTTCTGTATTATATGAACTTTATTATAGCTATAAACGCATTAAATATATCTGCATTTAACGTCGGGGTGTTTCCTTTAAAAGACGCTGGACACACAAGTTTTGCTTCAGCGGAGAGTCAGCTCCAGCTCCACTTATTCCACAACGAGAGTGCTTCTGTATTTACTTTGTATTTTTGCATAATACTTTGTATTCTACATCACCTGAAGCACATCTGGACTGTGATCTGTGTAATTCTTCCTCTCCTAAGTCATGTGCAAAGCTGCAGTGCTGCTCTCATCATTAGAGTTTAACGTGATCTCATGTTACATTAAATTAGATTAAACGACTATTCGACAACGGAAATTGATGACAATGTTTATTGACAACGTTGTCGATAACGGTGACCAATTCTTTCAGCCCTGTTTGAGAGCTATGGCTCTTTAAATATATTAATTGACCCTTCGTTAAACTCCTCCCCCCTTGGTTATGGTTGCTTATTTTGACAAGCAGAAATCACCATAGGAATGAAGGGAAATTGCAGTGAATGGCACGGTTTTTGTCAAAATATTATCATAAACATAATGGATATTCCTTTTGTACAAGAAATTGCTAAATTACACAGTAATTTGATTGAAAACTGTGCAAACTGTGAATCAGAATTGAGGAAAATGATCATCACGGTCACATTAAAAAGAGAAGAGCCATTTGATGGTGATTAAACACCTGTTAACATCATTAATGAACTGAACTGCTAATAACGTCTCATAACACAATATAATGCAGTGAACTCTATTAACTATTGCATTTATGTATTGTTTCAGGTCATAGTAAATAAACATTAAAGGGGTAGTTCACTGAAAAATGAAAATTCTCATCCTTATGCCATCCCAGATGTGTATGACTTACCTTCACCTGCCGAGCACAAATGAAGACTTTGAATGTCTCCGCTCTTTTAGTCCAGACAATGCAAGTTAAAGGGTGTCAAAATGAAGCTCCCAAAAAAAAAAAAAAAAAAAAAAAAAACACACATAAATCAGCATAACATTAATTCAGGTTCAATGTCAAAATCAATATCGTCATAAGCAATATGATTGTTGTGGGTGAGAAACAGATCACTCACATTCTTCTTCTGTTTTTGCATCACATTCATAATGCATACCGCCCCCTACTGGGCAGGAAGAAGAATTAAGCAAAAAATTACTTAAATAGTAATCTCTCTTTCACTCACACCTATCATATCACTTCAGAAGATAGGGATTAAAACACTGGAGTCATATGGATTACTTTTATGATGCCTTTGTGCTTTTTGGAGCATCACAATTTTGGATGGATCTACAGAACTAAAATATTTTCTAAGTATCTTAATTTGTGTACTGCTGAAGAAAGTAAGTCATTCACACCTGATATGGTATGAAAGTGAGTAAAGGATGAGAATTTTCATTTTTGGGTAAACTATAACTTTAATTTACCTTGGAGCCAATGTAGGTGTTCTCGATGCTGTATATGCTCATTTAGGTATGAGAAATGATACAGTTCAATCCATAGCATGCTCTTCAAGATTAAAAACAAAAAACACTATGCTCTCTAGGTACCTCGTGTCACTATTACAAGTGAACCGGCAACAACGCATTTCAAATTATTGATCATTTTGAAGAATTCTGCTTAAACTTCACACATATTACTCCCATAGGCTCTCATTGGAAAATAGCAATTGTTGCCAGCCACCATTTCACTGACATCCGTTTGCTAAGACATCACTGGTCAGAAACGGTTTTAATGCGTGGCTTAGCGAAGGGTCAATTCTGTCTGTTCTTTGCACAAAGACATCATATGGCTTCATATGTAATATAGTGAATATATGGACTACTTTTATTTAGCCATTATGGCCTGTGGTCACTCATGGTTTGTTACAACTGTACACAGCCTTTTGCAAGCAGGTCAAAAGTCAAACATGAAATTGGATAAGAGTCAGAGACCATTATGGCAAGATTGGCAGAAAATCTCTGAATAGTAATAAAGTCTACATTTTCCCACTTTTAAAAAGAATGGCAAATAGACATAGCAAACATACAGGCACACAAACACTTGAGGTTGTATATTCATTCATTGGGAGAATGAATATCAGTTACAGTAACAGACTCACCTTAAACCCATTAAATAATCTGTGCTGTGAATGACAGCGATACTAATAAGGATTATTGCTGCAAAGTAATTCCTCCGTATCAGCTACAAAAGAACTTATGCCTTTAGAGGAGCACGATAAATTAATTTGTTAACAACATCAACCGCTGTTCACTCACCACAAATAAAGCATCATACAAATCATTTCTCCACCCCGTCACCACATCTGGCTATTCAACTATGCCAACTTTTTGTACGAGAGAGACAGCAATGAAAACTGTCTGTGCGAGTGTGTACAGGAATATGTAAAGCAGTAGGGCTGCCATGGCGGCCATATAAAAATGTCGGAGACTAAAACCAGGCTTGAGTGGGGAATGAGTTGCAGCCAGTAAAATTTGCATGCACTGGTTTAATGCCAGATTCACTAGAGGAATTATGCAGATCAGGCGATGGCGCAGACAAACTCGTTACTGATTCTTTGCAAATCTGAATTTGCGGGCAGATTCGGAGCGCTCTATAGCAGCAGTCCACCGTGTTCTGACACACTCTGCCAGGACAGTGTCACTATGATCCAGAAAGATGGATCATCTCTTTAACATGCAGAGATGCACTTGACTACACCGCACATCTGTGCACTTCCATCATGATGAATTTTTTGCTGATATGATCAATAGAAGTCAAGAAAATTAAAACAGGTGCGACATCGGTGGTGTAGGTTCACAAAAGCTGACACAGATTAGAAAAATTTTATCTGCAAACTGTGCCACGGGACGATAATCACTTGTGGTAAAACAAACAATCTGTTTTACCACCTCAAAATGAAGCACATTAAAGAATGTTATGAAAGCAAAAAGATACGTTCCACATTAATTTCGTAATTTGTTTTGCAATAAGTGTTTAAATATATTTTACATTTATTTTCTGCAAGACGTGTTGTTTTCGTTGTGCATTTTATTTTTACTAAAATGATGTAATATTTTCTTTGTTACTTTGCTTTGAAAAGATCAAAACATTTGAGGAAAGTTTATAATAATATTGGTCAACAACATACACCAAAATGAATTTGAGTAATATGGTAAGGTTGATTTAAAACCCTAGTATTTATTTTATTTTAAATTATATAAGGAGGAAGTAGTTTATTTAAAAAGTTTTTATTTCACTGACTAGATCTTCCAAAAATAGTCATGAAAATATGGTTATTTATAATGTTAACCAATTTTTATTGGTTTTCAAGAAAATAAAATTACTATAATCACAATATATGTATCGTTATTGTGATATAACATCTCTCATATCGTGACATAATATTTTGGTCATATCACCCACCCCTATGAAGCAGTACATTAATAAGAGGTGGAGTGTAATCCGCTCTTGGACAGATGGCCCAGAACAGTGAGGTAATGCACAGAGTAGAAGGTGTGTGTCTGAGTTGGGAATGAGCCAGTCACACTAGCATGTCACACAGTAGGCGGCAGAGACAGAATGTTCTGGAAGTGTTCTACTCAGCAGCTCCTGTAAGATACATTTCAAATTTCCGCTTTTCTACAAATGTAGCCAACATTTTGTCAGGGTCATGGCCTTGTGGTTAGTGCATGTTGTCTGGCACATTGTTGCTCATTCAAGCAATTCAATTCCTTCTGGTCCCACCTCATTACAATCACTCTCTCCTCTCTTTACTATCCTGTTGATAAGTGACTGAACAAAAGCCATAAATATGTAAATAAAACCAACAAATGTATTATTGCCATAGCAAAGATCCTATGAAAAATGTATGCCTAATGCTAATGAACTAACCAAGCAACCAAAAAAAAAAAAAAAACAACCAATTAACAAAATAAAAACCAGCCAAATAACCAAGCAACAAACCAAACACGTAACCAAGCAAACTAATTAACTTTTCATCCAAGTAACTAGCTAACCAACGAGCAAGGAAGCCTACAAACCTGACTCCCATTACATCAGTTCTGTCTGGAGAAATGGGCCAAAATTCCAGCAACTTATTGTGAGAAGTTTGTGGAAGGCTACCCAAAATGTTTGACCCATGTTAAACAAATTAAAGGCAATGCTACCAAATACTAACATAGTGTATGTAAACATCTTACCACTGGGAATGTGATGAAAGGAATAAAAGCTGAAATAAATAATTCTCTCTACAATTATTCTGACATTTCACGTTCTTAAAAAAAAATTAGTGATCCTAAATGACCCAAGACGGGGAATGTTTTTTATGATTAAATGTCAGAAATTGTGAAAATTAGTTTAAAGTTATTTAGCTAATGTGTGTGTAAACTTCTGACTTCAACTATAACTAACAAGCTATTCATCCAAGTAACTAACCACCTCAAAATTTGTTTTCCAGTTCTGTAAATCAAGGGATTGTGAACATTTTAAATGTTATTAATATAGGCACATCAAATAAAGAAACTACAGATTTGTGTAAAACGTTGATTAAAAAAAGAAAAACATCAGTACTTTTCTGACCTTTAGGCACAATGTAATGTGCCGTTTAACATGCACTTTGGGTATATTCATTGCCATACTGCACAACCACATAAACAACCACAACACATTTGCTACATCATAACATTTGCTCTCTCATAGGAACTCAAAAATAGCTAGCTAATCAAACACCAAATAAGAGACCTGATAAGCCTAAAATTACAATTTAGCCTAAAACCATTATCATTAATGCAGACATGCAATCCCAATCCAGAGTGTGATTTTCTTACAAAGAAATGTCGTTATGCTGCAACCAGATGCACTAAAACCAAACCTGTGCAAATTAGATGCTAGGTAAAAACAATCCCTTACTAGCAGTCACTTCCCAGCTTTAAAAATAAAATCACACATATCATCTAGGTAACACTTAGAAACACAGAATGTTGCGATTATGAAAGCATAAGAGGATTTTAACTCTTCTGCAATGTTTTGCGACACTTATTGCACAAGCTCATTAACAGGATGTAGATACCAGAAGAAAAAACCTCAAGGTACTCAATGTTCTTATATCACACAAACACAAATGCATATTAGAGAGAGAAAGAGAACCTGATAGAGGTCATAAAATCACAAGCATGTTTGGTGGATTTAGAGGCAGCATAGTAAATGCCCAGCTAAGAAATGCATTTCGAAGCCAGTACAGTCATGTGCGTCGTGCCTTTAGCCGTTTTTACATGACCCTGGATCGCTCTGCATCAGTATCAAGTGCTGAGGTGAGAAGCTAGGCCACTGTAAACACACCATGGAGACAAACCCAACAGCCTATTGATGAATTAAAAGAAGAGTAGAAAATTAATAGAAAACATAAGTGTAAGTGGTCCACGTTTAAGTTATGGACAGTACAGGAAGTCTTTTCGAATGCATGTCAACCAGTGGACATTCTAAGGGATGCTCACACCGAATGAGTACTTGCATCCGTCTGCTCCATTTCAATATTTTTGTAAACACGCGCTAGATGGATGCCTTTGATGCGGAAAACATTTTAGCAAAAAGTGTGTTAAAATAAAATACTTTAAATTGGTAATACATAATTTGAGAACAGATTTTCAAAAGCTATGACCAGTTGTGCAGTCCAACAAACTAGCTACGTTTCCATCCAAGTTGCAAATGTAATTTATGCGGGAAAAAAACTATGTGCGAATAAAGCGGAGTTTCCATCCACGGGAGTTCAAAAGGATGATATGGTCACTTCCGGAGAAATTGTAGCCACTGTGAAAGTTTTTTTTTTTATAAAATACTGGTGGTTTAGATCACGCAGACAAAACCCACAAAAATAACTTTTGTCTTATGTTTGGGAGCGACAGCGTGTCACACACACTTCTGGAAACGCGATATGGGTGTGTTCATCCATCCTTATATAATTATGAATAAACCTTCAGGATGACCAGAGCAACAATTCAGATGCGATGATTGGCCTGCTGGTTAGTCTAGTAATAAACAAGTTTTTCAGTCACATGACCTATTTGATGCGCATCTTTTATTCCCAACAAATTCAATAGGAGTTTATTCAGCAAACGAGTTTCCATCATAGTTTAGGCACATTTCTTCTTATCGAGAAGCGGAAAAAAAAAAGAAGTGCACCCACCTCAAGGGAGTGTATATATTTTTTTTAAGCGCATTTTGGGGTTTCCATTTAGCAGATTTTATGTGATATCCCATGTGATATTTATGCGTTAAAGCATAAAGGAATAAAGGAATTCCCAGCAGTAGGAATGCTCACTGTCAACATAAAATACGTGACCAGACAACCTCCAGTGATAAATCGCTGCCAGGGTAAACAGCATAAGTGTGTGTTGTGTGTACTCTCTTTCTCTCTGTGTCCTTTCACTGCTCCAAACTGAACAAATCTGTCTGATTAAATAAATGTTCTATGATCTCAGACTTTGGCTGTGTACAAATACTGTATGTAAATGACTCGTGTGACAAGTCAAATTAGTTTCTCCAGTTTGTTTCAGTCCAACTGTTTTTCTGTGAACTGCTCTACAAAGACCTGTTTAAATTAGGGCTGGGAGATAAAACGATAGATATATATCACAATAAAGAAAATCCACGATAAGCTTTTGAGGAATTTTTGATATTTACTGCGTGTCGCTAAAACACAAGCAGTTCAGCTTTTTCAGGCAGCGTTTCCACTGGGGTGGACAAATCCGCTCAAAGCGCTAGAAGAGAGCTTGCTCCACACCGCTGCCAATCCTACGATCCACCTTGCGAGCATGACGCTCGGTTTTCATAGGAATTAATTGAAAATGCTCTCAGCTTCGCTCGTCGCACCAGTGGAAATGTAGGGTCAGACTGGATGAACTTGCTAATGCTAGCTGCCTTGCTAACGATTGGGCTACGTTGGACACCGGATTAATTCCATCCGCACCGCAAGACTTCATGACAACGGTTGCACCCTCTCATCGTCTCTAGTGAAGAGCGCGACAGAACAAAAGTGATGTCGACAACAGCTCTGATCTTTCTGCGCTGTAATCTTGAATATTGTTCTCTAAAACCAAACATGCATGATTTCTGTCTTGTCCCAATCCGCACACGTTGCCCCTTTTCCCTGCATGTGTGTAGACATGAAGCGCCGCATGAGTAAACGTGGTTTCAAAGCACCTTTTAGACCAAAATGTTTTTCCCCTTCTAAATGCATCTTTGTTAATCAGCATGTTAAGAGCCTTTAATAATAAACAAATCGATTTCGGTTCTAATTTTGTGAAAATTAATTAGATGTCTGGAATGGATAAGGAAAGACTAAAATTACTAGTTGGTAGACTTGTCGCTCACTTTAATGAAAATATACAAAATGTTTTTTTTTTTTTTTTACATTTTAAAAATTCTCAGGACACCCCTGAACCCACATTCAGCATCATTCCACAGTCACAAGGGCTTCTATGCCCCATACTTGGGTATCTGAATCTAAAGAAATATAAAATATATTTAATTTGAATGTAAAAATATTCCAACAAATACTGGACTGCTGTCAATATGCTTCAGAACAAACAGATGATCTTTTAACATTCATTTTCAATTGGTAAACGGTAAAAGACGGTCAAAATGGTAAAAGATCCCACAGACCCCACTGCTTTGGCTGTCTCTGCACCCCCTGTGCAGATTTGAAGAGACTATTTTGACGGTTTAGAATTTATTTTTTCATTTTTCTTCTTTTCTTCCATCAACTTTGAAATAAAAAAAGAAAGTGCAATGTGTAAATGTATATCATGATAAATATCGATAAATATGGAAAAGATTATCGTGATAACAATTTTGGCCATAACGCCCAGCCCTAGTTCAAATTAGCATCAATATTGTCGGCCTCCAAACTACACACTTCATTAGTATGTGTACCCCCTCTCTACTTTTCTGAGCTTGCATTTCCATTGCAGTTTAGAGCCACCTCAACATGGGTGGGATTATAGGCTGATCGTCATAGTTACGCCACCTCTACTGCCGTGAAATCATAATAAACATGATGCAAACTGACCAAAACAATAACACGACCGCTAGCTGTTAGCTACTAGCTCATTGTGCTGCATAAAGCAGTTGTTGCATGGTGATTTTACACAAGTGTAAAAGTTAAATTGGCGTGGTTGTTTTAGAAGCAACTGGTTGTTTCCAGTAGCTGATCAACTAAATAAAGTGAAGCTTTCAAGCAGAGTATAACAAAATGTACCATCCTCCATCGTGAATCAACGCCAGTCCAGGGCACACTCCCTCCCATTGCTCGCAGGTTTAGACAGCGTCCATTTGGTCGAACCACTTCCACTTTTCCTTGATACTTCTGTAGTCACATTTAAGTCTGTTTAACTTTTCCCTACACTGTTGGTAGGTCCGGTGGTAGTGGGTTGATGGCGTGTGTTGGAAATCCAGTGACGCTGGTAGATGATTCTCCCTGACCAATCAGTCACATTTAGTATTGGTTAGGCTCGCTTGGAACCTCAGAGGTGGTTCTAAAAAAAGTATCAGGTACCAGGTACTATCCACAGTGGAAAACCCCCAAAAAGAGAGCAGAGTCGAGTTGAACCGTGCAGTGGAAAAGCCCCATAAGATCTAAAAGGTACCCCCTGCGGTAGGCTAGCTTCTTGGATTTCTCGAGGACAACTTGACAGTGTCAGCACTAAAAGCAGAACAAGACACTGGCCATGTTCTGAATGGCATACTACTCTTACCATTTCTGCTAAACGCAGATGTGTAAGAAGCACAAAGAGTAGTATGGGTATCATGCCGTTGCAAACAAGGCCGCTGTCTGCAACAATTTTCATTTGGAGTTAAAAGCGGCACAAATTATGTGTACTCCACTTCAAATGTGGATAGCCACAGCCCGCCAGCAGATTAATATTGTGGAGGATGAGGGAATAAGTGATTCAATGTGCTTTGCAATGAATACGCAAACCTATGGGGACTAGTTCTTTTAATTATAAAACCTCTCATTAAGACATAGGAAAAAGTTTAATGGAACCTGAATTAATGCTATTTTAGTGCATTTCTAGCTTTATACTGTGGAAGGCTTTGTTTGGAAAATTATGTTAATAAAGCGACACAATAGTAACAAGTTACATATTGCCATTTTCTTTCCTTAAAAGAAAATAAATGCATTTTGACAGGTCACATTTCAACACTTTCAAAATCTGCGATTAATTACGATTAACAAACTCTAATACTAGCTTTTAGAAGTGCACTACACACATTTGAAGGTAATTTTATTGACCCCTTTACTATGGAGGTTTCAATTCTATTAAAATGTGTTACCACCACAGTAATGCATAAAAGAATGTTGAGTATGTTGGTCTACAACAGGACAGCAAAACTGCAATGTGATTGCAAAGCTGCCATTTCAGCCTTTACCTACTTTCATAAAGTGTATTTCCAGGCTAATTCTAATAACCTGGAGTCAAATCACTTTACTGTCCATGTGTTCACCTCTTAGATTTTCATGCTTTGCAGAAGGTGCCACGCCACGCTAAGGACTATGTTGCGAAGGAGTTGTGTCCATTTTTAGCACATTAAGATTTGCAGATTAGCCATCTGGAGTTTATGCAGAATTAGGCACTGGAATAAGACACAGGAAATAACAGTCAGAGCTGTCACCAGAGAGCACAGAGTTACAGAAGGTGATCAGTTTATTTAAATCAAAAGTAAAAAAAAAAAAAAAAAAAAAAAAAAAAAAAAGGGAAACTTTGACACAAGGGTCATAACACATACTATAGATGGTCTAATAAGCTTAATTTTGATTTGTAGTGGTTTTTTTTTTTTAAACTAATCTCATAGAATGAACGTTACTGTAACTACATTTTAGCTAAATTACTTTACATGCTGCGTTTTACCTGTCGCTGAAATTTCCTAGAGAAATTAACAAGAGGCACCACAACAACTGTGCATTTTATTTACTTTCACACAAATCACGACTACAACGGCTGATTATGACTTTATAAACATGGATTTTTTGCAATTATTCACCTTAAAACCTTGTCCGATTATGACACCATTTCACTTGCTTTAGGCGCCCTCAGCTGGACATTTCACTGGGAAACTGCAGCCAAACATGTAATGTAGCACGTAATTTCGTCTTTGCATAATGTTGCCACGGTCATTTAACGTTCATGAGATCAGGCTGTTTTTTTAAGTCTAGATATTCTTGTCAACACTATAAATCGACACAGCACACATTTCAGTATCTGAAAGGCAGATTTCTTTAGTAATTAAAAAAGGAACACCGCTTGACCTACAAAACTTTATCATTTATAATATAGTAACAACTTTCCTCCTACCCTACTTTGTCAACAATATATGTTCCCCTTTTTGTCTTGAGCCAAACAAAAGCTCAGCTTGTAAAGTGCACCTTTCTGTAACAGTGAGTAAAACTGGGAGGTGAGATGGATTCTTAAGTAGATCAAATATTTTTATTTTTAGGAGTATTTATTTTTGTTGGAGAAGACAAGGTAACCGAGCGTCTCACTTTTGAATCACTGCCAATTCGATCTCATTAAATCAACACTGAAGCTGGGTCATGCTTTAAATTAAGCACAGAATTGCTACTGCACTATTACATAAAACACTGACGTATACATAATGTCCAACCCTGAGTCAAGTGAGGTATAAACAATGCTAAATTATGGAAAGGATTTGATGATCGACATCTACTGTAAAAAGAGCTGTCTGGCAGAAAATATTTAATGCATGATTTTACACATTGTGCATGCTGAATGCAGACATAAAGAACAAAAAACATAGTTGATGAATATAGATAGTAGTAAATAGCTATTTCTTGATATGCATATATACACTGTAGAACAATTTCATATAAATTGCTTTGTGATTGTGTGCATAGTCTTGGAACAGGATATTAGGTAAAAATTAGAAATGTATAAATGGAGAGGAAATTTATTTTTCCCAATATAAGAGTTTGGGTTCCTATATTCAAAGTAACATTCACATTGATTTGTATACATTTGTCATTAGATGTGGATGGTAAATCCATGTACATCTATTTGGAGACCTTGGTCGATGAAAGAGCCAACAAAAAGCTACATCATGATGGTTAACTTCTAAAACATGGCTTTGCTGACTGACAAGTCAGTATTCAATACGTGGATGATTCCTGCTCAGAATGTGTACAAATTATTTCGAAGGCTCAAGTTAAAATTAAACTGTCTGCATATTATTATATAATTTGTCCTGGAAACAAATAAGTGGAAAGTATTTTAGTTGTAGGAAGGCACTCAAATATTGCCTAATTTAGTTAAAGAATATGATTTAAGCTTCCCAATTTGTAATAAAGCCTTTATAGATCTCCATTTTCACCTTTGAATTCATTAGGACCACTGGATTAATTTAGTAGCAATACTATTACAAGAACTGTGCTTCAACAAATGGAAATGTGAGCTGTGTTAACAATACAAAACTGTAAGTGAATTAGAAACCCTTTTTTTTATTATTTATTTATTTTAATAGCTGAAAGGCAACCACTAACCACCAAATTTTAGCCATGGTGGCTGAGGTCAAATACCTAATGAAAACAAACATATTACAGACAAAAATAGAAGAAAACCTGATTCTTCAAGAAGACTAAGAACCAGAGTGAATCACGTAAATTGGTCCACTTTTTGACACTGATGTGACTTTAAAAAAAAAATGCCCCATATTCCCTTAATTTTCCCAGAAGGCCAAGTTCAATATTCATAAAAGTAAAAAAAATAGGGAAAGCCCTTGTACATCCTAATCATTGTCACCAAAGCAAGAAACCCAAACCATATGTATATAAAGAGCGAGAACAAAAAAAAAATAAAAAAAATTGTCCCATTTAACATTTTTGTAAACAGACATTCTCACAGAGAGCTACGGGTATCATACCAACATATTGCAAATTTAAGACCGTCATGCTCAGGAAAGATATTTGCATTGATAAAAAACAATGATCTCATTGAACAGCCTCTGACCTTCTTATACTTCCTTTTCCTGGTACTGACTGTGCATAATTCTTATGTGTCAAGACCTTTGCATTGACAGAAAATGTCACTCGATACACTACTGCTTGGAAATTATGTAATTTCGACATTAGACAGTCATATTAACTAAGAGCAATTTTTGATAGAAAGCCAGGTGGTGGAATGATCCAAAGTTTGAACCAGGCAAGTTTAGAACATTTAGGAAATGTGTATTACTTTATTTTTTCTAATATTTAGGACATATAATTGATTAGATCTAATTAAATCAAGCCTATTATTAAAAATAAATATTGACAGTTGTGGTCACAATGAACTGCCCTTATATGGAAAAGAGCTTCATAGAGATTCTGTTTCTGTTGTGTTTTATGGAAGAAGAAAAAAACAAAACAGCAGCACAGGTTTGGAATGACATGAAGGCTAAAATTTTAAAACTTATTTAAAATTTTGGCTGAATTATTTCTTTAGCATAGATTCTGAAGTAGTATTCTACACAAAACATATTTTAGCCTATGTTTGAGATTTTTTTTTTTTTTTTAAAGCATTTCAATTTAATACAATTATCAACATTTTTTTCCCCTCTTTCAATTTTTTTTTATTTTCTCCGAATTTGGAATGCCCAATTCTCACTACTTAGTAGGTCCTCATGGTGGAGCCGTTACTCGCCTCAATCCGGGTTGTGGAGGACATGTCACATGTCTTCGGAGACAGTCAATCCATGCATCTTATCACGTGGCTCATTGTGCATGACACCGCAGAAACTCACAGCATGGGAAGTTCACGCTACTCTCCACGATTCACACACACACAACTTACCAAGTGCCCCATTGAGAGAGAACCCCCAATCATGACCACGAGAAGGTTACACTATGCGACTCTACCCTCCCTAGCAACCAGGCCAATTTGATAGCCTAGGAGACCTGGCTGGAGTCACTCCGCATGCCCTGGATTCCAACTCGTGACTCCAGGTGTGGTAGTCAATGCTGAGCTACCCAGCCCCACAATCAAACGGTTCAATTTGTATGAAAATACATCCATAAAACAAAACATTATTTATTATACATATATAAAAACATTTTCTTAAAGCTTACTCAATTCAATGTAATTTTTTTATGACATTGAAATTTAATTATTTTGAGTGTACTAAATTACCACTTTAATTTAACACATTAAAAACAATAATGGAAGAGCAAATGTCTACTGGGAAGAGGATTCTCTAAAGCTTTGGGTCTCCTGGACACTAATAGGGTGGTGACGGTGGGTCCCACCTCCAACACGCAGAAACAGTTTCCATGGTAAAACCTCAACATAAGCCCTTGGCAATTACTATTAGTCCTGAGTACAATCAGTTGCCAACAGCAATTTTTTACACCCTTATTCAAATGCTCTACAGAAAAAGTTATAAAGGCTCTGCTCAATAAATAAAAGGATTCAAATATGAGGTTAAGTCAGATTAACTGGGAGAGGTTACATACAAGAGTGAGCAAAGCAATCGTGGTTTTATATGATCAAACGATGTGAAAAGCTCACCGTTTAGCCATTCTAAATAAAATTAAAAAAGAGCAAAGTCTTGTTTTGTCTTCAAAGCAAGACGAATGACAGTGAAGAGAACAGCAAAAGTATTACAAATATTGACAGATCAAGAAGAAAAGGACTGAGATGTAAACTGACAAAATTATACAGCATTCATCAGAGCTGAGGTTAGAGTCTCTTGATGACTCAAAGCAACCCAATGAAATGCACAGGTTTGTTGATCTGTGTGGGCAGGATTTTTCATATGTTCACAGACGCATGACAGGAAGGCTTTTGAAGTAAAGCATGGCAAACAGGTAAAATTATATAACTGCTTATGAACATGCTGGTTGAGTGGGCTGGAAACAAGATGAACTGCACATTACTGCATTTGTTAGGGCACATTAGAAATTTTCCACTCGGCAAGAAACAAGACCCTCTTCCCTCTCACCCAGTGCATATCAGGATTTATTTTTGTCTTTTCTCCCCAATTTGGAATGCCCAATTCTCAATGCGCTCCAAGTCCTCGTGGTGGTGTAGTGAATCGCCTCAATCCAGGTGGCAGAGGACGAATCTCAGTTGCCTCCACGTCTGAGACATCAATCCGCACATCTTATCACGTGGCTTGTTGAGCGTGTTAACGGAGACGTAGCGTGTGTGGAGGCTTCGCGCAATTTTCCGCGGCATCCACGCACAACTCACCACGTGTCCCACTGAGAGCGAGAACCACATTATTGCAACCATGCTATAATGATAACCCAAAGTGACTCTACCCACCCTAGCAAACGGGACAATTTGTTGCTTAGGAAGCCTTAATGGAGTCACTCAGCATGCCCTGGATTCGAACTTGCAACTCGAGGGGCCAGTTTCACCAGCTATACATAAATTAAAATTAGATAAGATGTGGTGCCCAATTACGCTGTCAAATTTTTGCACTACTAAATATTTGAGCGTTGCACTATTAAACTTGGTTAGGACATAACCCTACGTATAAACTAAATATTTATGGAAGATTTTTTTAAAACTTCACAGTATTATTTATTTATCACACATTAAATATTTATATATTTTAGATACAGTTCCTATATATTATTTACACAGGGCAAATATACAATTTAGCAAATCTACTTTTATTACGTATTGTATTTTACAGGGGATATAATTTATTACAACTGACAGTTACGTGAGCAATATTTGAACATCAAGCTTAAAAAGATCAAACTGAAATTCTTTTTAGCACTTCTGTGTACAAATATTAAGGCTGTTTATTGGATCAATACAAGTAAACATCATATTATGCGACTACGCATTACTTACGGAGAGCTTACAACCTACTTTTTAAGTCTTGTCTTAACTTACGTGAGACCTTACGCACAGCTGGTGCAACCCTACCCAGGTGTGGTAGTCAGCATCTTAACTTTTTGAGGTACCCAGGCTCCCGTGCATGTCAAGATTGAAATGTGTTGCAATTATTTATATAATACTTGAATGAATAAAGATTTATCAAGCTGAATGATAAAAAAAATTTTTTTTTGCTGAATTCATCTTTAATAAACAGCATATAGACATGTTGTTAGACACACAGAGGTGTTTGAACGTGAAAAAATGAAGTGTGCATGAGAGCATGTGGTCACGGATGGTTAAAAGTTAAGCGACTAGATTAGACAACACTGAGATGTCAAAATTGTAAGAAGACTTTAATGCAAGACATGTTATATATTTGTAATGGTAAGTATTCATCATTATTATAGTTTTTAAATGCAAGAAGATTGTCTTGGAATTTTGCTATTTAATAAAGATTTGCAAGCTATGCCAGTGTGCAGGACTTTTAAATTCTTTAAATTATTCTGAATATGAATGGCCTTTTAGGCATCTAGGCATTTTCATTTAATTTTCTTTATCTTGATTTAGCTGAAAGCATAAAAATACTAAAGAGTACAAAATTAAATATACATTTCTTAATTATTAAAACCTACACAACTGTTGCATAGCTATTAAGGATTGAAGTTTTGGGGGCCTGGGTAGCTCAACAAGACACCGACTACCACACCTGGAGTCACAAGTTCGAATCCAGGGCATGCTGAGTGACTCCAGTCAGGCTTCCCAAGCAACACAATTTTCCCGGTTGCTAGGGTGGGTAGAGTCACGTTGGGTTAACCTTGTGGTTGCTATAATGTGATTCTCGCTCTCAGTGGGGCATGTGGAGAGTTGAGCTTGGATCCCGTGGAGAATAGTGTGAGCCTCTACCAGACGCGGCGTCAGCCAATTTTGCAGGGGCTTCAGCCCCGAATGTTTTGAGTGTAGCCCCGAATGTATTTGAAAAGTTGACTGACAAATATGAAACCGGACAATAGCCTATGTAAACCCAAGAAATCATAAGTTAGCTTATTTAATTGTGCTTAGGCTTTGCACTTACTGCATTCAGCCTGTAAAAATAGACATAGGTATTAAAAACAAGCTGTTGGTAGACTATGGACTGTAGTCTTTAGCCTCATTGTTAGCGCACCCGCCTCCCACGCCAGAGACGTCGGTACGAGTCCCGTTTGGAGCGGGGCGAGTAGGACTGGTTACTCATTGAATACTTTCCTTGTTTATCAGGTGTTGTTTTCTCGAAGGATAACCAATAAGCATTAACATAAATGGTATGTGTGACTTGTTTTGTGAAATTAGTTTGTAGTAAATATACACTTTGATTTGATTAAATGGTTTTGTTGAGGGTAGCAAAGATGAGTTACAGACTGAGGTGCCAGCAGCAGCAGCTGTGCCAGAATCAGGCATGGAAACTGGTAACAATTAATCAGTCACTTTACATTAGAGAAAGTTAAAAGTGAAACATTGTTTAAGTGCCTTGCTCAAGGACACAATGGTGGAGACTGTGAGGATCGAACCAACAACCTTCTGCTTAACAGTTTAGTGCTTTAGCCCACTACACCAGGATTTTGACAGATGAACATTGAGAATTATATACAGTTCGATGCCATGGTGTGTCAGTGAACTTAGATTAAAGTCATTCATGTATTGCTTTAACTTACGATCTTATACATTATGTAAAAAAAAAAAATCTCAATTATTTATATTAAATTTACTCACTATAATATAACTCTTTTGTGATGACTTTATGCTAATGTACATGAAAATTCAAGAATCATGATAGATCTTAGGGCAATCCCACTGATCTGCTCTTCCCAATACATTTTCTTCAATGGTGTTGGTCTACAATTTGAAATATGTAGCACTTGATGAATTAGTTGTTTGAAGCTTGAAGTTATGGGCTGTATCTCTTCTTTTGCATCACATATGATTCAGGGAGGAGAGAGGATGAGTTAGTCGAGGATAGTACTAGTGGAAGATTTAGGAACTGTAGAAACAGGCCCAGCCAGAGCAAAACTCAAAGAATACCCTCTCACCAGCTTTGGACTACAGAGAAGTGGTTGCTAGTGTGAAAATAAAATGGTCTGGGCTAAGCCCCGGATGTCCTTCAATGCTGGAAACGCTTCTGGCCTCTACATGCGCTACGTACTCTGTGGTATCACGCTCAAAAAGCCATGTGAAAGATGCATGGATTGACCAATCGCAGACATGGAGGCAACTGAGATTCATCCTCCGCCACCCGGATTGAGGAGAGTCACTATGCCAACAGGAGGACCTAGAGCTCATTTGGGCATTCTAAATTGAGGAGAAAAGTAAAAAAAGGGATTGATGTTTTGGGGCATTTTGGTCCATGTGTTTGCTTTGAGGATATCCATATGCTAGTGTGCTCTTAAAACAAAATTCACTTTAGATTTATGCAGAAAACATTTACAGACTCTCTTCCAAGGAAACAGACCAAAACTATTGATGAATACTCTGATTTTTGTACAATCAAACACTCTAGAATGAGAATGTCCCTCCCCCTAATAGCCCATGCAACAGACAAGCAAGTAGCAAATCATGGATCATAGCCAGTCTTATTTTTTCCAAAGGAGACAAGACCCTTGATATGTCCCGCCCAAATTACTGTTAGGTAATATGTCAACATAGGAAAGAAAAAGATGCTCATCAAGTGAATTCACAGAGTCTTTAAAGCAGGTATAGTGCGCAACAGTCTGTTCCAGGAAGTAAAAATCCCATAAATTTTTTCCAAGAACCAAATGATTTTCAACAATAACTTATATAAATCGACCATGAAAACTACCATGAGCTCCGAGGTTGTTTATCGATGGTATATATTTCCGTTGAAGCCAGTCCACATTATTTCAACTTAATTGTTTAAATATCATGTTTGATACCGGAATTCATGGTGAACAACTACACTACCCATGATCCAAAGAGAAACCTTCACCAATTAGAGAACTGCTGCAAAAATAGCGACCGCCCACTCAAATGACATACTGTGAATGATGCAAACGAGTTGGTCTCGCTTCACCATTAAACTACTTGCT
The DNA here is from genome assembly GCA_032164185.1 of Moxostoma hubbsi. NCBI lineage: Eukaryota > Metazoa > Chordata > Actinopteri > Cypriniformes > Catostomidae > Moxostoma > Moxostoma hubbsi. Next base: position 3,162,812 of record JAVLUX010000151.1, on the reverse strand, counting down.
TTTGTACATATCTGAATATTTCACAATAAATGCAAATAATTTTATTTCTATACTTCTAATCAACATTCTCATTTTTCTTATTACTTCATTTGCACTGCTTTATTGGATTGGAGTTAGTGCCCTTGTGAAAGAAGGCAAGTACACAGTCTTGTAACTTTGTCTTTTTGTCTGATTTTCAAATACTTTTCTGCTTCAAAACAAAAGTTTGTAATGTTGTGATTCACCTCGGCTTACAACTCTTTTGTGGAGAATTTTATGAAAAGTCAATGCAAAAAAAAATTGAATGGGGAAAATACTTCCGGAACCCAGATGGCCAAAAAAGTGAGCTGGCACTGTTGCGATCTATTGAATCGTCCAGACAGGTTGTGGTTAACAAGAATCTTCATAGGTTCATAAGTTCAGACTAATAAATTTACCATTAACCAGAATTGGCTGGGAATGGAAATAGGGTTCTTGCCAAGAAACCTGCCGAGATAATGTCCTGGTTATATATATAACCTCAAATCAATACAATAAATAAGAGATGGCAACATTTAGGTTTTTTTATTTTTTAAGTGCGACATTTTCAGGACACTGAAGCACGTATTACTGCCCGGTAAAATTAACATTACCACCATAACACATCAGGATGTTAATTTTACTATTCAGTGTTTTCTAATGATTCTCTTTACCAAAACACATAATTTTATTAATAAGAGTAAAAAAAAAAAAAAAAGTAACAAGAATTTTTAAAAAAAAATTTAAAAAAAAAAAAAAAAAAAAAAGTGCTGTGCAACAACTTTGGGGAGTGCAACTGATGTATAAAAATTTCAAAAGTAAATTTTTTTTTTTATTATTTGGAAGTATAATAGAACCAGGACTTTTGCTTGAGTGGCTTTGTGAGAACAACTCAATGACACTTAAATTCAATCTTGCAATAAATGAATCAAAAGATTTAAATTATACAAAAATTAAATATTTGTTGGCAGGGTTTATATGCAGCCTCTTCAAGAAGATCCATGAGATGTGAATGTTGTATAAGCCATTACACAGGCCTTTAAAAACAGTAATGGAAGGGCTTATTTGCCACCTGTTACCTAACCATACTTAAGACAGTAAGGCTGAACAATCTGAAGTTAATTTTAGTTGATCCTTGGGAACTGACACATTGTCTGCCATGTATTTATTTCAATTACCAACTACCTCAGATAACTTCAATTTCATCAGTATGATCATTAAGGATTTATAATCCTAATAAGGATATACCGAGCAAAATGAGTGCATTTGGATAACAACAAGACTGAGATGTTGATGGTAGGCAAAGCCTGCTGCTAGAGAAACACACTGCCTGACTCATGAGCATTTTCTACATTATGTAACTGTTTGGCGACGAATCTCTATTTATCTTTCTTATTAAGATCTACAATATGGCTCGTTTTGCCAAAAGTGGTCAATTGTTCATAAACAAGATGATCTGTGACGTTGATACAAACGCAATCAATTCAATAGCTATCAATAATCACATCGGTCTCGCTCATTACACCGACATATTCCGAAACCTTCCGAGTGTGTCTCGATCCACTCGGCCACTTACTTTCAGTGATCTTCTGCAATCCCAGCACATCCTCGGCGCTGATCGTTTTGTTCGCGAGCAATTCCTCCTCTGTGGTGACGGGGACCCCGACGTCTGTCGTGTTGCAGCCCTTCTTGACTTTCATGGCCTCGGTTAAATCGGGCTTTGAGTTTGCTTGGCTGCCGCGGATGCTGTGACTGTTGTTGTCGTTACCGGTGTCTCCGCCGCTGCAACTACTGGGATTAACGCCGCCGGACTTCTTAGAGCTCGATGGGTCCTGGCTGTTGCCTGTGCTGGTACAAGAATAGCTCATTATCCGTTCCTCCTCCTCCCCCCTGCTCCCCCGGTCTAGCAGACACAAAACAGTCACCCTCCCACACCCGAAAGGCTGAGCAGGTTGCCCGCTTTAGAGTTTTTTTTAATCCTCCTGTTCTCCGCTCAGCGTCGATGTGAACACTCGATTCTGAATCGCTCTCGCGCGCTCCAGCTGAGGAATGAACCACTGTACGTCAGAGGGGAGGTTGCCTGCCCCTCACTGGGTGCGCGGCGAAAACAGGCACCACTTGATGACACACTTCTTTCTGATATACAAAGGCGGTTGTCCTTGGAGGAAATTGTATTATCGAGGAAATTAATTACGATTAATTATGTCGTCAATCTTGGATTAGATTTAGCTATTCTAGCAAACAGTGTGTGCCAGGGTTATTTTATATATCTGTTTCGTATTCTCCCCTGCTTGGACCGTGGTACGCCCCAATTTGATTCGTCAGTTGTGCAAACGTGCAAATATAAAAACATATCAAATAGATGAACTCCAGCAGAAGTTTGTGCAAGCGTTTGAAACATTACCATATATTTTTTTTAATAATGAGAAAAATAATAGACTACTATAAGAATATTTTTTTTCTTCGAATAGTTTGTTTTTGTCCATTGTTGTTGTTTTCGCAAGACGTAATAATTAAATGTAATTATGTGCTGCATTGACATTTACAACCAACATCACAAGTACACAGAAAAAAAAATGCGTTAAAGACAGTCCACGAGATGACGCCATACCACAGGTTGAAAAGAAAAAGTTTTGACCACACTGAAAAGGTTGGCTTTACTTGTGCCATATGATAGATGAGCAGTCTTCTGGCCTTTAGTCCCCATGGTACTTTATAAACAGCATTTCATTCATACTAGGGAATGAGTCAAAGGGATATGTTTATAAAGAGTTCTGATCAACTTGATCATCATTCAAATATGAGTGCATGTCCATTTGTTTTGGTTCACATTGCCTGCTTGAATCAGCCAATTTTTATGAAGACACTTGCATGCAAACTGTGTAATCAGAAATAGTCCCTAAGCAAAGGTTTTCTTTATTACATTATGTACTAATATTTTCTAATTCATTTTTGTGCCTACTATCTCTGAATATCCAACATCCTAAGAGACAGGAAGAAAAATGTTCATGTACATTCAAGGACGGATTTAGCACTGAGAGGCCCATGGGCCCATGGGTATACACCATGTTTTTCAAGTACGGGCTGTTCACACATGCGTCAAGGCTATCTAAATGTCTTTGATCGTTGTGCCACAACTCACTGTAAAGTTTAATAGAACTTGAATATTCTATAAACGCATCTCAAGACACCTGCGTTCTGCTTTACAATTCGTTGTGCAGGACCGTCGCATTTTTTTTAGACACTGTTATCTTAAAAATTATTTCAGTATTTATTAACGCATCTCGAGGCACCTGCATTCTGTTTCACCATTTGTTGTGCTGTGTTAAGCAAAAAGTTTTAGGCACTTGTGAAAAATGTTGCATAGTGAGGATGTCTTCAAAAATAATGACAAATAGATTTCATTTATCACTTAATGTCATACAAAGTCCAATAAACATAAAAAGTTTAAATACATTTTTGGTGTGACCACATTTGCCTTTGAAACAGCACCAATTCTCATAGGTACACCTGGACACAGTTTTTCTTGGTTGTTGGCAGATAGGATGTTCTATGCTTGGAGAATTCACCACAGTCTCAATTGCATCTGTCTCTTTATGTTATCTCAGACAGACACAATGTTCTGTTTTGGGGGCCATGACACCTGTTGCAGGGCTCCCCGTTCTTCTATTGTAATCTTTTCTATTTGCAAAAGTATTGTTTGTGAGTCTAAAATGTATTTTTCATATTAACACACTAAAGCTGAAGACATAAATAACTATCTTAAAACAAACACTTTTGATATATATATATATATATATATATATATATATAAACTCAGCAAAAAAATAAATGTCCTCTCACTTTCAACTGCTTTTATTTTCAACAAAATTAACGAGTGTAAGTATTTGTATGAACATTAAAAGATAACAGTCAGTATCTGGTGTGACCACCATAAGTAAGCATTAAGCATTAAGCATTAAGTACTGCAGTGCACTATGAGGAGACATGCACTGCACCAGATGTGCCAGTTCGTGCTGTGAGATGTTATCCCAGTCTTCCACCAAGGCACTTGCAAGTTCCCAGACATTTCTGGGGGGAATGGTCCTAGCCCTCACCCTCCGATCCAACAGATCCCAGATGCGCTCAATGGGATTGAGATCTGGGCTCTTTGCTGGCCATGGCAGAACACTGACATTCCTGTCTTGCAGGAAATCAGGCACAGAATGAGCAGTATGGCTGGTGGCATTGTCATGCTGGAGGGTCATGTCAGGATGAGCCTGCAGGAAGGGTACCACATGAGGGAGGAGGGTGTCTTCCCTGAAATGCACAGCGTTGAAATTGCCTGCAATGACAACAAACTCATTCTGATGATGCTGTGACACACTGCCCCAGACCATTACGGACCCTCCTCCTTCAAATTGAGCTTGCTCCAGAGTACAGGCCTCAGTGTAACATTCATTCCTTCGATGATAAACGCGAGTCCAACCTTCACCCCTGGTGAGACAAAACTGCCAGTTTTTGCCAGTCCTGTCTGGTTCAGTGAAGGTGCGTTTGTGCCCATAGGTGACATTGTTGCCAGTGATGGCAACATTACAACAGGCCTACAAGCCCTCAGTCCAGCCTTTCTCAGCCTATTGCAGGACAGTCTGAGCACTGATGGAAGGATTTTGCATTCCTGTAGTTACTCGGGCAGTTGTTGTTGCCACATACCTGTCCCGCAGGTGTGATATTCGGATGTACCGATCCTGTGCATTTGTTGTTACAAGTGGTCTGCCACTGCGAGGATGATCAGCTGTCCTTCCTGTCTCCCTGTAGCACTGGTTCATTGCCCTGGCCACATCTGCAGTCCGCATGTCTCCATGCAGCATGCCTAAGGCATGTTCACACAGATGAGCAGGGACCCTGGGCATCTTTCTTTTGGTGTTTTTCAGAGTCAGTAGAAAGGTTTCTTTAGTGTACTAATTTTTATAACTGTGACCTTAATTACATACCATCTGTAAGCTTTTAGTGTCTTAACGACCGTTCCACAGGTACATGTTAATTTATTGTTTATGGTTCATTGAACAAGCATGGAAATAATTGTTTAAACACTTTAAAATAAAGATCTGTAATGTTATTTTGATTTTTACAAAATTATCTTTAAAATACAATGTCCTGAAAAAGGGACGTTTCTTTTTTGCTGAGCTCTGTGATCGCTCGTATTACTACTACATTACTAAAGCTAGGAAATAGCCTTAAACTAACAACTTCAGCATTAAGGCTCATCACATCTAAGAGACACAACAGACTGATTGATTACAGAACTCAAGGCGCTTACCTCTCACCAGAGTTTTCACATTGGATACATACTGTTTAAAATGGTGGATGACATTGCGGTTTCTATAGGGAATGAATCTTGCGCACCAGCTACTGCAAAATAGAGAGGAATACCCCCACTTGGACAGCTATTTTATCACTGAGAAAGCTGATATTCAGAAAGCTGACAGCATCTCTGCTTGGGTGTGGCAACAGGTGATTGCACGTGTTCCCGTCTCTCTCACACACACACATCCATCCATCCTTGTTTATCCAATAACTTGTTCGAAACAGCAGAAGCCTCGATACTATTTCTGAAGTGACATTTTTTAATTACTAACGAAGGCTTGGACGCATCATTTGTTTTGATCCAGCAACAGCAGATTCTGATCCATCGCGTAAGAATGTAGTTCAATGCACAAATGCGTTTTTATGACCGTACTCAGTTTTTCTTAATTTTTTTAAATGTACTTGTTCATTGAACTGTTGTATATAAGCAATATCACACTCACAATCCTGCTATATGGCCCTACATCAGCACTGCTTTGATTACCTACGGCACTTGGCCTGAGCCGAATCATAGCAGTGATGTAGGGCCATATCGCACTCTTGATCGTGTGATATTGCTATATATATATATATATATATATATATATATATATATATATATAGTATATACACACACAGGGTTGGGGAGTAACGAAATACATGTAACGGGATTATGTTTTTGAAATACAAAATATAAAATAACTGTATTCCATTACAGTTACAATTTAAATAATTGGTAATTAGAATACTGTTACATTCAAAAAGTATTTTGATTACTGAAGGGATTACTTTGCATTTTATTATAATGCATATTATTTGTTTAATTTTATATTTAGTCCGTTAAGATGGAAAATATTGTTTATCAAGGAAATTCAAGTTCAAATTAAAAATTCTAGTAAGACCTTTGATATTAGGGCAAAAATCATATTCTTGATAATCATGTTTGTATTGTTTTCCTGTAAAAATATCAAAAAATCCTGAAAACAAGATTATTTAACTTGTATTAGAAACAACACTGCACAAGATATTTAGTTTTAACAGAGAATGTGTTTTTAACATGTGTATTTTATATTACTGTACTGGCAGAGTTTTTTATAGTCAAAACAAGTGAAAAAAAATCTACCAGTTCTGAAGAAGTAATTCAAAGTATTTAGAATACATTACTGACCTTGAGTAATCTAATGGAATACATCACAAATTACATTTTACTGCATTTATTCTGAAATCTGTAGTGGAATACATTTCCAAAGTAATCCTCCCAACCCTGTATACACACACACACACACACACACACACACACACACACACGGGGCTTGGAGGGTTACTTTTGAAACCATCCAAACTTGCTTCAAACGTAATTCTCTGTCTGCTCGTATGAATATAACACATCATAATAATACAAAAATGGTGCCGCAGACGGCCGCCTCTGGATTACGCTCCGTAGTGCTTTTTGTGTTTTTGTTTATTAACGCTGTTTTCTGCCGTCCCTCTCTGGTAACATTTACCAGAGATGAGCTCTTAAATATTGGACTTTCAACTGCTCATACTATTCCACCGCTCTTTATCGAACCCGGAACTTCCCCGGAGTTATTAGTTGGAGGAGCATCAGCTCTGTTTGGGATCCTCCGGAGACGTGCAGGCGCACTGGTTAAACTGAGACAGCGGGGTTTTCGCACTGTGCTCCCTTCTATCCACCTGACGAATGTCCGCTCTCTGGCCAACAAAATGGATGAACTGCTTCTCCTCAACAGAACTAACTTGGTCTTTTGCAGATCTGCCGCCCTCTGTTTTACCGAATCCTGGCTCACCCCGCACATCCCGAACAGCGCACTTCACCTACCGGGATTTAATCTCATCCGCGCTGATTGCGAAAGGGAGCTCACGGGAAAAACAAAGGGAGGCGGACTCTGTTTCTATATAAACGAAGGCTGGTGCACAGATGTCACAGTGTTGAAAAAATCATGCAGCCCACGCTTAGAGACATTATTTATAAACTGTAAACCTTTTTATTCACCGCGGGAGTTTTCCTCGTTTGTTCTGGTCGCTGTTTACATTCCACCTCCGTGTTAGTGAGGCGTTACTAAACCTGGCCGACCAGATAACTAACATGGAGAAAAAACATCCAGACTCCCTGCTCATTGTTCTTGGGGACTTCAACAGAGCAAACCTCAGCCATGAACTTCCAAAGTACAGACAGCATATTAAGTGTCCCACCAGAGACACTAAGACACTGGACCACTGCTACACTACATTAAAGGACGCCTATCGCTCTGCTCCCCATGCAGCCCTGGGACTCTCTGATCACTGTCTGGTTCATTTTATCCCGTCACACAGGCAAAAACTGAAATCTGCTAAACCTGTTGTAAAAACTGTGAAAAGATCGACCAACGAGTCAAAGCTGGAGCTGTGGCCTGCTTTGGCCTGCTTTGACTGTACTGACTGGAGTGTTTTTGAGGCTGCAGCCACTGACCTGGACGAACTAACCGACACTGTGACATCTTACAGCAGTTTTTGTGAGGACATGTGTGTGCCGACTAAAACCTTCCACACATACAACAACCAAAAACCCTGGTTCACAGCGAAACTCAGGCAGCTTCGTCAGACCAAAGCAGAGGCCTTCAGAAGCGGGGACAAACATTTCAAATGCTCCATAATCATCCCGGTTCCCAAAAAACCCTCCATCTCTGTACTAAATGACTACAGGCCTGTCGCCCTGACATCTGTAGTCATGAAATCCTTTGGAAGACTGGTTTTGGCCCACCTGAAGGACATTACAGGCACCTTGCTGGACCCCCTGCAGTTTGCATACAGGGCTAACAGGTCAGTAGATGATGCAGTCAACTTGGGACTGCATTACATCCTGCAACACCTCGACACTCTAGGGACATATGCAAGGATCCCGTTTGTGGACTTCAGCTCGGCGTTCAACACCATCATACCAGTCAGCACCAAACTCACCCAGCTCACTGTGCCAGCCTCCACCTGTCAGTGGATCACAAACTTCCTGACTGACAGGAGTCAGCAGGTGAGACTGTGGAACATCACATCCAGCACCCGGACTATCAGCACTGGCGCCCCCCAGGGTTGTGTGCTCTCCCCACTGCTCTTCTCCCTCTACACCAATGACTGCACCTCAGGAGACCCATCTGTCAAACTCCTGAAGTTCGCTGATGACACAACGGTCATCAGCCTCATCCGGGACGGTGATGAGTCGGCCTACAGACGGGAGGTTGATCAGCTGGCTCTCTGGTGCGGTGAGAACAACCTGGAGCTTAACATGCTCAAAACTGTGGAGATGACCGTGGACTTCAGGAGGAGCCCCCCCACTCTGCCCCCCCATCACCATACTCAACAGCCCTGTGTCTGCTGTGGAATCCTTCAGGTTTCTGGGTTCCACTATATCCCAGGACCTGAAGTGGGAGCCCAATACTGACACCATCATCAAGAAGGCCTAGCAGAGGATGTACTTCCTGTGCCATCTTAGGAAGCTCAACCTACCTAAGGAACTGCTGATCCACTTTTACACAGCCATCATCCAGTCTGTTCTCTGCACCTCCATCACTGTCTGGTTTGGATCTGCCACCAAAAAGGACAGGAGCCAACTACAACGGACAGTCAGGACTGCAGAAAAGATCATTGGTGCCAACCTGCCCTCCATTCAGGACTTATACATTTCCAGAGTCAGGAAACAGGCACGAAACATCACCGCAGATCCATCTCACCCCGGACACAACCTGTTCCAGCTTCTCCCCTCTGGTAGGCGCTACAGAGCAATATACGCCAAAACCAACAGAAACAGTTTCTTCCCACAAACCATCACTCTGATGAACAGCTGATTTCTGACTTGCAGTGTCAGGAACAATTTCCTATGCAATAACCCAGTAACTCTGTCTCTAATCAGCCACCTATTTACTGGTTACTACTTTTTATTTATTCACCTTTCTCTATTTCAGAGCTGTTCATACTGTTCATATTATTTATTGTCATATTGTATATACTGTATACCAATTCCACCTACCTCAAGTCACAACTCATGCACAAAATACTTTCACTATTATTCCAGCATCCTTTGCACTATGCTTCATCGCACTGTGTACATGTATGCATGTATGTGTACCTGTATATCACATCCACCTCCGACATGTACATAATAATGATAATTATAATTTTACTCCTGCATCATTTGCACTATGATCAATGCACTATTTGTCAATAGGTCTATATTGTTTTTGTTCATAATGTGTGTATATTTGTGTTGTCTACACTGTAGCCTGTGTCAGATTTTATTTTGTTTTATTATTGTGTTATTGTATTTTTGTATGTGTAAGCACATCGTGAGCAATGTACAATCCTGAGTCAAATTCCTCGTATGTGTACACATACCTGGCAATAAAGCTGATTCTGATTCATAAGAAAGTGTTTCAGCGCTGTTCAAATGCACTGTGGATCGCATCATTTATATGGATAAATGTTTTCCATCTGAAAGGACTAAATATTAAATTAAGCAAATTACAATAAAATGCAAAGTAATCTCTTCAGTAATCAAAATACTTTATGAATGTAACTGTATTCTAATTATTAAATTATTTAAATTGTAACTGTAGTGGAATAGTTACTTTCTATATATATATATATATATATATATATATATATATATATATATATATATATATATACACACACACACACACACAGTGCATCCGGAAAGTATTCACAGCACTTCACTTTTTCCACATTTTGTTATGTTACAGCCTTATTCCCAAATTTATTAAACTCATTATTTTCCTCAAAATTCTACAAACAATACCCCATAATGACAACATGAAAGAAGTTTGTTTGAAATCTTTACAAATTCATGAAAAATGTAAATGAAAAAAAAAAATCACATGTACGTAAGTATTCACAGCCTTTGCCATGACACTCAAAATTGAGCTCAGGTGCATCCTGTTTCCACTGATCATCCTTGAGATGTTCCTAAAATTTTATTGGAGTCCACCTGTGGTAAATTCAGTTGATTGCACATGATTTGGAAAGGCACACACCTGTCTATATAAGGTCCCACTTAACAGTGCATGTCAGAGCACAAACCAAGCCATGAAGTCCGAGGAATTGTCTCTAGACCTCCGAGACCGGATTGTATCGAGGCACAGATCTGGGAAGGGTACAGAACGATTTCTGCAACATTGAAAGTCCCAGTGAGCACAATGGCCTCCATCACTCAGATTTAAATGGAAGAAGTTCGGAACCACCAGGACTCTTCATAGAGCTGGCCGCCCGGCCAAACTCATCAATCGGGGGAGAAGGGCCTTAATCAGGGAGGTGACCAAGAACCCGATGGTCACTCTGACAGAGCTCCAGTGTTTCTCTGTGGAGAGAGAACCTTCCAGAAGAACAAACATCTCTGCAGCACTCCACCAATCAGGCCTGTATGGTAGAGTGGCCAGATGGAAGCCACTCCTCAGTAAAAGGCACATGACAGCCTGCCTAGAGTTTACCAAAAGGTACCTGAAGGACTCCCAGACCATGAGAAACAAAATTCTCTGGTCTGATGAAACAAACATTAAACTCTTTGGCCTGAATGGCAAGTGTCATGTTTGGAGGAAACCAGGCACCGCTCATCACCTGGCCAATAGGTGATGACTAGTCAGGATCGAGGGAAAGATGAATGCAGCAATGTACAGAGACAGCCTTGATGAAAACCTGCAACAGAGCGCTCTGGACCTCAGACTGGGGCAAAGGTTCACCTTCCAACAGGACAACGACCTTAAGCACACTACCAAGATAACAAAGGAGTGGCTATGGGACAACTCTGTGAATGTCCTTGAGTGGCCAGCCAGAGCCCAGACTTGAACATCTCTGGAGAGATCTGAAAATGGCTGTGCACCGATGCTTCCCATCCTACCTGATGGAGCTTGAGAGGTCCTGCAAAAAAGAATGCGAGAAACTGCCCAAAAATAGGTGTCAAGCTTGTAGCATCATACTCAAAAAGACTTGAGGCTGTAATTGGTGCCAAAGGTGCTTCAACAAAGTATTGCGCAAAGGCTGTGAATACTTATGTAATTTTTTTTTTTTTACTACTGCATGCAGCATTTCATTCAATAGACTACGTCTACATTTATGTAAATGGTAGACGCTTTTATCCACAGTGACTTACAGAGCACTTATTACAGGGACAATCCCTGGAGCAATCTGGAGTTAAGTGGACACAATGGTGGTGGCTTTGGGGATCAAATCGACAGACTTCTGCTTAACAGTTTAGTGCTTTAACCCACTATACCACCACCACCACTGACTACTACCTACATCACTCCAATTTAGGTAATATTTTGAATTAATGAATATCATTCAATGAGCACATGACTAATATTACATATACTACAGTATATAAATGGATAATATTTACAGTATTTGTAACACCAGAGGGTGGGTTTAGAACAACATGAGACTAAGTAAATGATGATAGAATTTTTATGTTAAGGTGAAGTATCCCTTTAAACTTACTCACTGATTTGGCCTAAATGAAGAATTATGACAAGACTGTTGTTAACAATGGGCATCCTGTGAGGTCCTACTGGACATGCAAAAGGTGTATCCCTGAAGATCCTTCTGCATCTCCTCTTTGCTCTTCCAGCATTTTCTGTCACTATCTCCTCTCCATCCTCTCTGTCCCTCCACTGCATTCCTCCTGCTTTGTTAAATTCAACCTTTTGTAAATTTGATGCTGCTTTCTGCTCCTCTCCCATTTCCTCTCCATGCTGCTTTGGTTTTTCTAACAAAATGGCTGTCTATGTCTCCCTTCCTCTTCATTTGGGCCTTATTCATCACACAGCATAGGTAACAGCAATATAAAAAAGCACATTAATGACAATTATAGGTACCCTATTAAAAAATTATTGAAATGTAATTTACAGTGTAAATGAGAATTTCCTGTAAAATAACCACACCTGGAATTTCCTGTAAAATAATTCATTTAGATTAACTAATTAGATATAGATTCAGTTAGCTATAAACCTGATTGACTATTATGGGATTCTGTGTAGCAAGATGAGGAATGATATCGAGCTGTTACTGTGACTAGTTTGCCGTTTTTGCATGTTGAACTAATTGGTGCCGAAACCAATTAGTTTTAAAGTGGGGAAGGGGTGAAGACCAACATTGCTGCCCCACTAAATATTATTGAGCTCACACTCACATTTTATTGAAATGCCATCTTAATATTTGCTTATTAATTTTAAAAGGTAATGTTAAAATATCATCGTAATTAATCCAGAGATCAAGTGTCAAGTGTTCATTGTCCACTCTGTTTGATTCATGACCTAGTTCAGCTGTGCCTAGTTTTGTCATCTGAATTTAAACCCAGTCTTTTCAGTTGTTATTTGCTCCGTCTTCTCTTCACACTGTCTCCAGCCTTGTGTCTGCATTTGGGTCCAAGTAAATAATAGATTTTTCGGTAGAAGTTATATTGGGTTTTGTAAGTGCAATCTCTATAAAATAATTATTTTAATTCTTATCCTGTAATTACAAGCAACATTTGTCCAAAGGTTATTTGTTGATGACAAACAGGAAGAGGATTTTGAAAATGGCTTTCTGCAGGCTACAAAATACATGTCAATTTCCTCAAGTTTTGAGGTATAATAAATAAGTATATATATTTTTTTTAATTCAACCTTGTGCGAATTTTGTTGCAAAATCAGTAAAGTTTCACAACCATTTTTACTTAATACTCCACACACACAAGCTACTGCATGTTTTTTTTTTTTTCTTCAAAGAGTTTTTGTTTTGTGATGTAATGTCAGTATAAAATTGCAGCATTGAAATGTATAACCACTCTCCACAGAGACCAAGAGTCTAAATATATTTTAGTACTTTAATATATTTATTTCAGAAATTGACATCATCATACTGTAGAAGAGGTGCATTCATGAATTCATTTATCGCATTTAAAAAAAAAAAAATATTTATTTTCTTTCTCATAAATGAATAGATTGTGTCACAAAAAGTAGTATTAGGTCCTTGACCCAACAGTTAGCTGTACAAATATATCATATGCCAGTCCTTAGCAATTTAGTTAGCAATGTTTATATGGAGGTGAGTTGATTAAAAAATAAGACAGAGTGTATGTGTGTTCAAAAGAAGGCATGCTCATCTCAGGCCTGCTGAGCTGGCTTGTCTCTTTGTCATCATGGTGTGGTTGCTCTCATCAGCAGAAATCCACACGCGCACGCATGCAGACATTTTTACACACAACCAGAGCTACATTTGACAAACACACACAGAGCTTAAGTGATACACATTACACACACACACACACACACTCCACTCGACATTTTGTCAGCTAAACAATGTGCTGACTGCAGTCTGTGTACAGCCATTGTTTTGAGAAGATTACTGGGTTGAGGTTGTAGTTTCAGAAATCATTTTATTAAATGTTTCTTTTCAAATGCTAACATTACTAAAAGAATTAATGTCACATAGGGCTAAATGTTGTTTAGGTATCTCTCTCTCACTCTCTCTCTCTCTCTCTCTCTCTCTCTCTATCTATCTATCTATCTATCTATCTATCTATCTATCTATCTATATATATATATATATATACATTTTTTTTACAAAATGTATTCTTTTTAAAACTCCATTACTTTTATGCTCATTCTTTCTTTTCACTTATGTTGCAACACAATACAGTACATTTAAGACATTTAAAGTACTGTAATAGTTAATTTGTATGGATTTCAATCCAGCAGTATAAGATTCATCTCTTTTGGAATAAACACTGATTAAAAATAGTATTACTTGATATTTTAAATGAGTTATGCTGTGAGGAATATCCTTTTTTCCCCTTTTATAGATTACATGAAATTCCAAACACTTCTTTATTGCGAATATAAAATAAATGTTAGTTTTAATACTACCTTTTGTTTAACTCACATAAGTATGACCTTAGAAGTTTACCAGATCATAGCATGCATTGCTACCTCTGTAGTTTAAAAGTGGACTGATCATCAGGTAGGGTGACATGAAACATGGCTGTGCAGTTGCCACAAACCTCCCTGGCTACTCATTGGTGGAGATCACATCATTGTGAAGAGCACAGAGGAAAGAAAGGAGTACAGCTCAGGTCAGAAACAAAAGGCGCCCAAAGCAAAGTGCTGACAGCAGCCCGGGTCTGCGAGTTAGGGAGCCCCATTGATGCAGCGTCTGTATAAATAGCCCCACGTATGCCTGAACGGGAGACCGCGTAGTGGATTCCCCTCAACGCACACAGCTCATTCTATTGGGTAAGTCTGGTGAACCCTGTGCCTTTTGCCAACTTTAATACTTATAATGATTAAACAAGCGAGGAAACATCATTGTGAATTACATTATAAATTACAAATCAAACACAGATCCACTGATACAATCAGTCATGCTAATTATTATATGATGACAAGCTCATTAATGGAAGACATTTGTTTCATCAATGGGATTCCAACATGTGGAAGTTTTAAATAGCAGAACTAATATGCATTAGGCAGGATTCTACAACAGTCACTCTAATTGTTCAGCAATAATTATTTACATGTTATTATCTTTGCCAAGCAGTTCTACTGTTTTTTTTTCTAAAAATTAGGAACAGACAGGAAGAGTAGATTTTCTTGAACCCATTTTTAAAAGGCTTGATTATAATCATAATCTTGTGGGTAATGGTTTCAACAGATATTCAACAGATGTTATTGGTCTGTAGACAGAGCAGAATATTATATTTTAACTGTGTGTATGAACTCTTCTGAAATGATGTCTGATTTTTTTCACGCAGGTCAGTCAGCGCTGAGATATCTGAAACAATGGCTCTGACAAACCCTATGTCCATGCCCATGGGACCATGGAAGGTACAGTTGATTATAACTATATTCATCTCATTTTATTTTAGGTTTAGGCATACCCCAAAGGCACCATTTTTTATATAGTTTTCTGTGCATAAAAGAGCAATTTACAGCTTAGGTGCAGTAGAAATTATTCTAGACTACCCTGCAGTGAAAAAACATCCTAAACCAGCCTAAGATGCTTTGCTGGTCTTAACTGGTTTAGCTGGTCTCCCAGAATGGCCAAGCTAGTTTTCCATATTGATCTCACAGTGAATTCAGCAAAAGTAGATAGAAAGTTTTGCTGCTGAAATTGGTCTCTGCTTACCGAAATTCAAACCACTGTCCCCAGTGGCCAAAGCTGTTAGTGCCGAGATCCAGTTTTTGGATGAAATGTTCACAAGGTGGTGGCAAAAGTGAGTTGTAAAAAGTGTAAAAGATGTAATAGTCAACAGGAATGCCTATTTTATTAAATATTTGCCCTAACCCCAACCCTAAATCTAACTATTAGTGGAGTAAATATGTAACCATGTCTTAGTGGTTGCTCATGTATAACGTGCTTTCAGAAGCGCTGGACAAATATATTTTACATTTGATTTAATGTAAAAATGTCTGATGGGGGATGGCGCTTTTCAGTAATTCAACTCAATTGGGTTGATTTCAGATTATATAAACGTTTGGAAGCAACATGTCAGTTTCATGCTGGGTGTTTAGCTGGTCAGCTATCTGCTCAAAACCCCTCTAAAACCATCAAACTAGACCAGCCTGGTGGCCAGCTGAGACCAACAAATTACCTTGGGTTGGTTTAAGCTGTTTTTATATTCTGACTTTTAATTAAATCATCAGACAACATGATCTTACATTTTAGATGCCCATTGACCGACCTATAGTATATTTGGTGCTACGATTCTTAAGCAGCAACATCCACTTTAAACAGCCTGTGTTATAAAATCTGTAAACCAAGTCATGTGACACAGAGTTACATATGTAACATTTTGTTTTCCAGATTACCGTTTATGATCAGGAGCATTTTCAGGGCAGGCGTTGCGAATTCACTGCTTGCTGCCAGAACATCATTGAGTTCGGAATGGAGACTGTTCGCTCCCTTAAGGTGGAGTGTGGCGCGTAAGTAAAACAAGAATCTTTTAATTACCTGAGTAGATCTCTCTTTCATCCCCTAATCGCTTCTTCTAACTCTAGCTGGGTGGGTTTTGAGCACACTACGTTCAATGGCCAGCAGTTCATCCTGGAGAAGGGCGATTACCCTTGCTGGGAGGCCTGGAGTGGCAGCAATTCTTATCGCATCGAGAGGCTGATGTCCTTTCGCCCCATCTGTTCTGCTGTGAGTAATACCATCTGCCTTTCTGTACTTTTCTAAACACTTTTACATTTGTTTTTCACAGTTAAAGGTATGTTTGTCAGAGTTAAAGGCATAGTTCACTCAAAAATGAAAATTCTCTTCATTGTTTACTCAAGTTGTTTCTACTGTGGAACACAAAAGGAGATGTGAGGCAGAATGATAGCCTCTCTGAGACAAACATACTTCCTAATATCTCATTTTATATTTGGAACAATGATGGAGTAAATGATGTCAGAATTTTCATTTTCGGTGAACAATCCCTTTAAGTTCTTAGTTCTAGATACTGATTGTAACCATACATTTGGCAAGGCAATGCTTTAAGTTGTACACCTGTTTTTCTCAATTCTGTAACAGATGCACAAGGATTCCCGCATGATTCTTTTTGAGTGTGAGAACATGTCTGGAAGAGAGTGGGAGGTATGTGGTGACTACCCCTCTCTGCAGGCTATGGGATGGTGCAACAACGAAATCGGCTCCATCCAAGTCAAGAGTGGCGCGTAAGTATGAGTATTTAAATGCCTCAGATGTGATCATCTGACTCATCCTTCAAATTCAAAATGTAAAAAAAGCTTTTGTGGTTGTTAGGGTTAATTGGCATTCTTTGTGTTCGGCACCATTTGCGGTTCCTCACATGCTACATTGGAGGAAATGTCTGAAGAACCTCTTGACACTCTTAGTTCCTGGAAGAACTCTAAAGACTGTCAATGGTTCCTTCAGGAACACTATCAAAAAGGAAATGTTTCAAGGCTCTTTACTTATACATTGAAGTTCCTGGAGTCCTTAAAAAAGATATTTAAGGCTTTTTTTAAAGAGTGTCTAGTGGTTCTTCATACAGTTCCACCAGTGTGGCAGCGGAGGAACCCCAAATGGTGCCTCAACAATCTTTAAAATGTTAAGAAATTAATTTAACAAATGGGCCAACATCACAGTTTTCATAAATATTTGAAATATCAAATACTCCACTTAGCCTCCATGGTAATACCCTACATCTGCCTTCCTATTTCACTAGTTTTGTATGCTACCAGTATCCCGGTTACCGTGGTTACCAGTATATTATGGAGTGTGACTGCCACGGAGGCGAGTACAGGCACTACAGAGAGTATGGTTGCCACGCTCAGACCCCCCAGATCCAGTCAATCCGCAGGATCCAGCATTGAGAGGAAGCAGCCGTGCCCTTCCTCCTTTCCATCTGACCCCTTATTTCCTCCACTTCCTCTATCCCCCAGCCATGCAAAATGGTTTGTTGACCAGGATGGCAGGCTGGTTTACTGATGCTACACCTATGTAACAAGTCCACAGCACTTTTTTACCCACTACATGAGGAAAGCGAGACAAACTATTGACAGCAGGTACAATGTGAGAGAAAAAAGAAGAAAAAGTCCTGTATGATTACAGCCGAATGGATGTGGTGCAGTGAGAAACCACAAAGTTGCTCTTCTTCCGTCATGACTATTATCATGATCGTAGCCATTGCAGTTTTCATGGTCAACTTCTGTACGATATTTGATGATTAAATAAATAAAGAAAATGAGCATAAAACCAAAGAAACAAAAAAACAGAATAATTGATATTAACTTACCGTGGTGTGTGGATTTTTCCAGCAATGAACGTTTGAACAAACACTAAACTCACCAAAAGAAAAGGGAAGTTCACAGAAGTCATAGTCAAAGATTTTTCAGACAGATTGGCAAAAAGTTAAAATGTGTCAAAATTTACATTAACACTAATGTAATGTAATGGGGAGAACACCCAGTATGAATCAGCAGCATTCAGTACCAACTGTATCAAAACATAGATGAGCCTGTGTGTGAAATTATGTCAATTAGACAATATGTCAAGGTATTTTTGTAAAAAAAAAAAAAAAAAGAAAAAGAGAAAAGGGGAAAGTCAATTGTAACTAATTTAACTATCTTTCAGACACCTCATGAGTTCCAAAGCTGCTTTATCAACATAAGTGACTGTGAATAGTACCAGTGGAAAATAGAAAATTATAGCAAACAAAAATAACTCAAACCCATATATCGTCACCTTCCTAAAATAATGTCCTAAGTAATTTTTTCAGAAAACAAAACAAAAAAAAAACTGAACCAAATATCATGAGATGATTTAGGCAAAAAAAAAAAAAAAACTTTTTGTCAAAAAATTACTTATAAGGACATTATTTTAGGATGGTGACTATATAGTTGTAACATTTTTAAAAGAGATTTCATAAAAAATAAAAAAAATAAAATACTTTTTTGCTGCTTTGAAGAAAATTGTTTAAAACAATTTTTACTTTTAACTTAATGTAAGTGTTACTACACTCAAAAAAATATTTAAGCCTATTTTTAAGATTTACACATTTCAATTTCATAAAAAAATTCAGTTAGCTTGAATTGTATAATATTTAACTAAATTAACAAAACAAAACAAAAAAGTTTTTATTATTATTATTATTAAAGATTACTCTCATGGAATTTTATTATAAAATTGAAATGTGCAAATTTTTGTGTTTAAGGAAAAGTACAGATAACAGATTCATTAAATAAGACCCAAAATGCAGTGGCATTCAGTCCAACATAACATTTCATGTAGTGATATATTATAAATAATAATATATTATATATTTTCTAATTAGGCAATTGTAAAAAAATTTATAAATGGTGATTTAAAGACTTAATGTTTATTTAGAGACTACATTTATATTTGTAATTTTAAAAAAATGTCACACAACATAACTACTTCAGCAGCAAATTGCAACAAAAGCTAAAAGGTGATTAAAATGGTGAAACTCTTTAAAGGTGATCAATCACGGCACCTAAAATATACACTTTCCATTAAAGCCAAATTTCAATCGAGGCTTTAATAATATTAAAATTGGTGTTGGAAAATAAAGAAGTTCTTAGACACGTTATTTTGCAACCACCCAACAACAAATGGCAATGGTATAATCCTGCATGTTGGTTTGAACGTGACCTAGTGGATCTGTCGGTTTCTGCTAGAGGCCGAGTTTCCTCGGTAGAAAGTTTGTCGACAAAAGTGCTCGGTGGAAGGACTGCTGTGGCTTGTTTAGATTTTGAAGCGAGGATCGAAAAAATGGAAGCGACATCAGCAGGACGTGAGCGAGGAAATAGAAATCGACTGAAAGCGGGAAATTCAAAAATTGTTGGAAATACTGTATTAGGAGAGGTTGAGCACGACTGCTTCGTGAATTAATCAGACATAGGTAGGTGGGCAGAAATGGATTGTAGTGAAGGGAAAGATGAAGAAATTGAGGGAATATTGAAGGGAGAGTTATCAAAAAAGAAAGACAGTCAAGTAAAAGGAAATAAAAGAATAAGAAATGAAAATGATGAGGGATCGGAAAGTGAGGAAGAAGGACATGAGCAAAATAAGAAGGAAATACATGAGAATTTTATAGTCATAATAAGATTCAATGAAAAAGATCAAGAAAACATGAAAATCATCAACCCGTTTGTATTAACAAAACATCTGGCAAGTAAGATAGGGGAGATAATATATGCAAAGGTCCTAAATGATGGAAATTTGTTGGTCAAATGTGCAAATGAAGTTCAATTTGAGAAAGCATTCAAAGTAAAAGAGATTGGAAAAATGAAAGTAATAAACACAAGGAGGGTGGGAGCACGAAATGAGGGAGGATGTAAAGGAGTGATCACAGGGGTACCAATGAATGTAGGAATGGAAGAACTTAAGAGACATCTTAAAGGGGGGGGAGATAGTGAGTACACAAAGATTAAAGACAACAAGAGAAGGAGTGAAAATGGAGAGTGAAACAGTATTGATTGAATTTGAGGGGGAGAATATGCCAAAAAAGGTATACCTTGGTTATATGAGCTACCCAGTGAGAATATATGTGCCAAAACCATTGAGGTGTTTTAACTGTCAGAGGTTTGGACATATAGCCAATAACTGTAAAGAGAAGAAGAGATGTGCTAGATGTGGGGGTGAGCATGAATATGGAACGTGTGGAACTGGAGTGCAACCAAAATGTTGTAATTGTGGAGGGAACCATAATCCCACCTAACAGGGAACGTTCCAACAACTTTGGCTAACATTATTTAAAGGTTTGGGGGGAAAAAAATTATATAAAACGTTAATGGAACATCCTTATAACGTTATTAACCTTAAAAAACGTTCTACTAATGTTAAGAAAACTGGACATTTTCATGTTCCCACAACCAAATACTAACGTTAGGAAAACGTTCTTAGAACATAAAATTGTTAGTTGGGATGTGGCATATGGAGAATGTGAGGTGATGAGACAGGAAAATAAAATTCAGAAAATAAGAGTGGAAAGAAGGATTACTTATGCAGAAGCAGCAAGAGTGTCAAGAGTACACGATAATATTAATATAGAGCAAACGGAATTGGTGGTTGAGGAGCAACAACAAAGAACAAATGACAAGATTTATGTGGACAAAAAGGACTTGGTGACGTTTATCGCAGGAGTGATAAACAGTACAGCTGAAGTTAAGTCAAAAAATGATAAAATACAGTTGGTTGTCAAAGCAGCAGTAAATCATTTAGGACTAGTGGGACTGACATGGGAAGAAGTGAGGGAGAACCTCACTAATCAGTCAAGCCAGGAAGCACCATGTATTGGTTAATATTAATGGTTATTATTTTACAATGGAATGCTAGAAGCTTACTGGCCAATGGCCAGGAATTCAAACATTTCATCAAAGATAGGAAAATAAATCCAGATGTAGTGTGTATCCAGGAAACGTGGTTAAAGCCAAATTTAGAGTTTGTGATTCAGGGATATATAGGGATAAGGAATGACAGAGATAATGGGGGACGGGGAGGAGGAGGATGTGCTACATTTATTAAGCAAGATATTCCTTATAGGGTACTAGAAAAGGGAGAGGATCTAGAATACATTGTGGTAGTATTGTGGGATAGAGGGGAGGAAATGGTTATAATAAACTACTATAATCCTTGCAAAAGGTTGGAAGTAGATACACTACCGTTCAAAAGTTTGGGGTCACTTACTCATTCTTTATTTATTTATTTATTTCACATTTTAGAATAATAGTAGTCAGCAAAACTATGGAATAATAGAAATGGAAATATGGGAATTATTTTGTGACCAAAAAATCCAAAATAAATCCAAAACTATGTAATATTTTAGCATCTTCAAAGTAGTCACCCTTTGCCTAGATTTTGCAGACATGTACTCGTGACATTTTCTCAACCAACTTCTTGAGGAATCACCCCGGGATGCTTTTTAAACAGTATTGAAGGAGTTCCCATCTATGTTGGGCACTTATTGGCTTCTTTTCTTCATATTTTGATCCAAGTCATCCATTTCAAAAACTTTTTTTTTTTTTAGGAAATTTTAGATTTGTAATTTAATAAATGTATATGTTTTGGCAGAATAATATTTTGTCTACAAAGTTAATTTCAAACTTTTAAGCATACACCTTCAGATCAAAAGATTTTTAAGATCATGAGAAACATTTCAGACAAGTGACCCCAAACTTTTGAACGGTAGTGTAAGTTATTAAGGATACAAGGAAATAATAGACAAAAAATAATATGGTGTGCAGATTTTAATGCTCACAGTAAAATATGGGGGGGGTTCACATACAGATGTAAATGGAAGGGTAATAGAAGATTTGATGGATGATAAGGAATTAGTATGTATGAATGACGGAAGAGGAACATGAATAAACATAACAAAAGGAATTGAATCGGCATTAGATATTACATTAGTATCTAATCCCCTGGCTGGAATAAGTAACTGGCATGTTTGGAATGATACAACAGTGGCCAGCGATCACTACCCAGTATCGTGCTCAGTGGGAGAGCAAGTGGAAATAAGACCAAGTGAAGGATTACTAAAATGGGGTCTTAGAAGAGCAGATTGGGTAAAATTCCAAAAATTAAGTGAGGAATCATTATCAAGGACAGACATCTCTGTAAATATAGACGAAACAAATAAGCAAATAACATCAGCAATTATTATGGCAGCAGGTGGATCAATTCCCAAGAGTAAACAGAGGAGGAGGAATAAAAAATTGGTACCATGGTGGACAGAAGAGTGTCGTCAGGCTGTTAAAAACAGGAATAGAGCATTTAAGCTAGTTAAAAACACCCATAACATGCAGAATTTGATTCAGTATAAGAAGGCACAGGCTAATGTGAGAAGAACAATACGTCAAGCTAAAAGGGCAAGTTGGAAGACATTTTGCAATGAAATAGGAAGATCAACACCTGTGGGAGAGGTTTGGGGAATGATAAAAAGGATGGGAGGAGTAAGGAGGGATTGGGAAATTCCAGTTATGACTACTGAGGAAGGAACAGCAATCTCCAATAAGGATAAGGCAGAGATATTGGCAAAAACATTTGTAAAAATTCACAGTTCAGATAACCTGTCAGAGTTATGCAAAATGAGAAAGGAAAGAACAATGAATCAGCATCAGTTAAACTGGAGGGAAAAAATTGATGATAAAATTGATGAGCCTTTTAATATGGCAGAGTTGATGAGAGCAATGAATAGAGCTAAACCAACATCTCCAGGGAAAGATCAGATATGCTACGTGATGCTAAAACATCTAGGGAAAGGAGCGCTCTTAAAGTTGCTGCAATTTTATAACAGAGTGTGGGAGGAGGGAAGATTACCGGATGCATGGAAAGAGGCAGTAGTTGTTCCAATAAGGAAACCTGGCAAGGATCCCTCTAAACCAACAAGTTATAGGCCAATAGCATTAACATCAAATGTATGCAAAATTATGGAAAGGATGGTAACAGAAAGGTTATCGTATATACTAGAAAAGAGTGGAAAGCTAGCAAATTATCAAAGTGGTTTTAGGAAAGGAAGGAGTACTATGGATTCAGTGATAAGACTAGAAAATGAAATAAGAAAGGCTCAAGCAAATAAAGAATCAGTCATTACAGTGTTTTTTGATATAGAAAAAGCTTATGATATGATGTGGAAGGAAGGATTGTTAATAAAGTTGCACATGTTGGGTGTAGGTGGAAGAATCTTTAACTGGATAAAGAATTTTTTGTCTGGAAGAAAAATTGAGGTTCGAATAGGGTCAGACATATCAAGTCAGTACGTTGTGGATAATGGAACGCCTCAAGGTAGTGTGATAAGCCCGCTACTTTTTATCATCATGATCGATGATGTCTTCACAAAGGTACCAATGGATATAGGGAGATCTCTGTTTGCGGATGATGGGGCTTTGTGGAAAAGGGGAAGGAATATGGAGTATGTAATCAGGAAAGTACAAGGAGCAATTGATGAGGTGGTGGAGTGGGGATATGATTGGGGGTTTAAGTTCTCAATAGAAAAAACACAAACAGTCTTTTTCACCAGAAAACAAATTAAGGAAGGGATGAAGTTAAATATGTATGGGAAAGAATTGGAAAGGGTTGGAACATTCAAATTTTTGGGAGTTATTTTCGATTCACGGTTAACATGGGCAGATCATATAATGAAAGTAGAAGGAAAATGCAAAAAAGTAATTAATGTGATGAGATGTTTGACAGGTAGGGAATGGGGAGCAAGTTGCTCTGCACTAAAAACAATATATGTGGCGTTGATAAGATCTGTGTTGGATTACGGCAGTGTAGCTTATGGATCAGCAGCTAAATCTTTATTAAAGAAATTAGATATGATTCAGGCACAGGCATTAAGAGTGTGTAGTGGTGCTTTTAAAACTTCACCAGTACCTGCACTACAGGTAGAAATGGGAGAAATGCCGTTAGCATTAAGGAGGAGGCAGCTGATGACAAACTATTGGGCTAATCTGAAGGGACATAATGATTTCCACCCCACAAAAGTAGTGTTGCAGGAGACATGGGAGAGCACAAGATATGACGGAGATCATTTTAGTCGAATAGGCAATGAGGTAGCAATAGAATTTGGAGTGTTCGATATGAAGATGAGCCCTGCAGTTGTATATCCGATGGTGGCTCCATGGGTACTTGTTTGGCCAGATATTGACTGGTATTTGTTAGAGTTAAAAAGGAAAGAAAAAGATCAAATAGATTTGGTAAGAGCATTCAAGTATCACGTAAATAAAAATTATAAAGAATTCGTACATGTATATACAGATGGTTCTAAGAAACCTGAGACAGGAGTGACAGGATATGGGGTGGCAATACCTGCTAAAGGAATAGGAATTAATAGAAGAACATCAGATTTTTTAGGAGTATACACAGTGGAAATGGTGGCAGTGTTAGTTGCATTAAGGTGGGTGGAAAAAACAAGACAAGAAAAGGTGCTGATATGCTCCGATTCATCCTCAGTCCTTGTGAGTTTAAGGTCTTTTCACTCAAAAAGCCATCAAGATGTATTGTATGAAGTCCTTCAGTCAGTTACAAGGATAAAAAATCAAGAAGGACAGGTACAATTTATGTGGGTCCCAGCACATGTAGGGGTGAAAGGGAATGAGCAGGTGGATGAATTGGCAAAGAGGGCGTTAAAGAAGGGAAATATAGAAATGCAAATTAAAATAAGTAAAGCAGAGGTCAAAAGTATCATATGGGAAAAAACTAACCAAATGTGGCAAGAAAGGTGGGACAGGGAGGAGAAAGGAAGGCATTTGTATCAGTTTCAAAAGAGTGTAAAAATAACTAGGTTAGGTGGTGGGTACAGGAGAGAGGAAACAGTAATGACAAGGTTAAGGCTGGGGCACTGTGCTTTAAACAAATCACTGAAAATGATAGGAAAACATGAGACAGGCTTGTGTGAGTGGTGTCAGGAAGAGGAGTCAGTGGAGCACATCATTATAAGATGTGGGAGACATGAGGTACAGAGAGTGATAATGAGGAATAGTTTGAGGGAATTAGGAGTGCAGGAATTAACATTAAAAGGATTGTTGAACATAGGTGACAGAGTACAGGTTAAAATATTGTTAACTTTCTTAAGGGAAACTGGTTTGTTTAATAGAGTATGAGGTTAAAAAGGGATATGGGAAAGTGTGTTGGGAAATGAATGAGTGTGAGTGTGTGTAATGAGATTGTGTGTATATGTGTGTGTATGTATGTGTATATATGTATGTATATATGTATATATATAATAATAATTATTATTATTATTTTATTTTTATTATTATTATTATTATTATTATTTTTATTATTGAAACTAGATTGTAAGCCTATTGTCTGATTCATACTCCGGAGCAGAAGGTGGCGGTAATGCACCAAAAGCTGGTTGCCAACCGCCGTTAAAAAACAAAAAAGAAGAAGAAGAAGAACGTGACCCAGTGCAAACCAATTTTATACTGATTATGACAAGTGGAAACTATTAGTGTCTCTAATTGTTACTCAGATGATTTAACCTGCACTCGGACGAGGTGACAATGGCCCAACAAAAAGAAAACTAACGATAAAATATATATATATATTTAAAAAAAAAAAAAAAAAAAACCTCTTTTAAACATTTAATTTCTAGCCAACTTCATGACTATTAATTACACAATGCATATTCTGTGGCTCATTTTGCCGCATGTTTTAATATTTCCACGGCAAGTGATTGGTTTGACTAACACGAAAGAAGTGAATGAAGAAACCTTCACGAAGTACTACAACTATGTAGACTTGACCGGTCGCCTAAAGAGTTTTTCTAAAAAATACGCGCAAATTTGCAGCCTCTCAACTATCGGGCAGTCCGTCGAAGGAAGGGAACTTTGGGTGATGCGAGTGACGACGAGTCCGTTGACGGACGTGCCGGGGAAACCGAGGTTCAAATATGTCGGCAATATGCATGGAAATGAGGCACTGTCACGACAGGTGTTGGTGTATCTCATTGAGCACCTCTTAACTCAGTATGGAACTGATGTAGGAGTGACAGAGCTGGTCAACCGGACGGATATATACATAATGCCCAGTATGAATCCTGACGGCTTTGAGAAGGCAGTAGAGGGCGATTGCTCTAACAGCGACGACAAGGGCCGCGAAAACGCCAAAAACAAAGACCTCAACAGAAGTTTCCCTGACCAATTTGAGCCTTCAAGTGAAACTTCAAATGATGTGCCGGAGGTCACGGCTGTCATGAGGTGGATTATTACAAAAAAGTACGTAGTGTTTGATAGTTATTCGTTTTATTATAATGCTACTGCATTCCCCACAGGGTAATGAAGTCGTTGGTGTTAAGTGATGCCTAAATAATATCAAGATTGATCAATGTCGATATTAATATTTACAATTAATTTAAAAATTTGAAAGTCTATTTTGGATGAAATAATATGCATGCCAATGCAACTGTTTGGAGCCACTTTTCTAGTTACAAAATAATAAACGTAAAAGATAGTAGTAGAAAATAGTATCTTAAAGGTGCACTCAGTAATTTTTTCCTCATTAAGAAAGTTTAACACAAAGATGAATTGTCATTTTGCAATATACATAAGAAATCATGACTCCAGTCTGTATCAGTAACCTTATAAAAGCTGCCAATATGGAGAAGGTCTCCTCATGGGGGGCAGCCATGTTGGAATCACATGACCATGCAAAAACTACTCGCTTAATCCCAGTAACTGTCCTGTTATTGGAGACTTTCACTCGTGGATTAAATTAATCATGATCTTACTGTAAATAGTGAATTTCTACAATGGCATTGGTTACTGAAATCTATTGCGTTTGAATGGATTTACACTTGGATTCACCTCTAGGTGAGTGTAAGTCCAATACAACAACAAATAATAATAATAAATACTTAAGTGCATCTTTAATGTTGAAATACGTAAAAAAATTTTGTCACAAATTTCATTGTGGGAGGTGTTACCACAAAATAAATAAATAATAATTAAAACAAATAATAATAATAATATATAAACCAAGATATTTTATGGAAGACCCTTAAGTTCTTTTGGTATCACTTTTCAATAACTTTACAGTAATGTTCCATTTGTTAACAACATTAGTTAACATGAAGAGTAGCATACTATTCCAAACTTGGCCGTGATCATAAAATTTGTCAGTAGTTTACTGTCTGTTGTGTTTGTGGTTCTGATTACCTTTTAATTAGGTTTAACTCCATTGACGGATGGACTTACCAATCAATGGAAAACTATCCTATGAGATGAGACATACAATTTACTAATGGTACATTAGGTTGTTGCATTTAAAAAAGAAAATCAATTGGAAATGCCACTACAATTGTAGAAAGGCATTATTTTTTTAATTGTGTAATGGTATAAACTAGTGCTGCACGATTAATCATATCGCAATCGCGATGTCAGCCTGTGCGATTATATGATGGCAAAATGCTGCAATTTTATAAAATAAATAAGTGCATGTGTGGACGTGACAGCCCATTCTCTCTGAGAGCTGTTTTCCCATTTCCTACGCACCTAATAAATGATGACCAGTCAGTCTCAGTTTAGGGAGTGGCACGTGCGGTCATGTCATGTGACTTTACGGTGTGCAGCTTGGAGATCAGGTGAAGATGGATGGCGAGCAGACTGACACTGAACTGGTGGATGGAAAAAATGCAACCTCTGTTATATGGCAATATTTTGGGTTTAAGATAACAGACACTGAGCAGAGAGCAAACTTTGCTAAATTAAAGTTGCTACATCACGTGGCAACACACACAATTTATATCAGCACCTGAAACAGCATAGAGAAAAATATGACGAATGCATGACGTTGAAAGCCCAGACTAGTAAAGCGACAGCTGAACAAAACACAATTACAGATTTGTTTGCGAGTGTCACGCCATATGACAAGTCTACACAGCGATATAAAGAAATCACCGACTCCATAACGCACTGCTTGGCAAGAGACTTGATGCCCATACACACCATTAGCAAAGTGGGATTTCAGAAAATGATCCAAATACTGGACAAGAGGTACCAGCTGCCCCCGCGAAACTATTGATCTCAAGTTGCAATCCCTGAGCTTTACAGCAAATGCCGTGGCGAGGTTCAACTGGAAATGGCTACGGTGACATACTTTTCAACCACAACGGACCTGTGGTCAAGTAGGACGACTGAATCATATTTTAGCCTAACTGTGCACTTTGTCGATGAGGAGTTTGATCTGAAAAGCCGCTGCCTGCAAACATCCTATTTCCCCGACGACCACATGGGAGAGAACATAGCCTTGGGCTTGAGAGAGGCACTGGCTGCATGGGAGCTCTGTGAGGAGCGTCAAGTCGCTATCACAACTGACAATGGCAATAACATTGTCAAAGTGGTGGCGCTTAATCAGTGGATGAGATTCCAGTGCTTTGGACATAGACTTCATCTGGCCATCGGTAAGTTAAATTGATGTAATAATTTGTTATTAGGCTACAGCAAATATTTTATAGTACTGTACTTTTAAGAGGACCGCATTTAACCATGGGGTTTGGGGTAGTTGTACAGTCCATTTAAGAATAAAATTATTGTAAATACAGTGTAGAATTCTGTGTGCCACAAAGCATACTAGGTGTGGCTTATTTCATTTAGGGCTCAATTTTAGCATGATACATAATTATGTAAGATTTGGTTGTGTGTAAAGGACCCATCTGCCATAGCTATTTGCCTACTAATGCTCTATCATTCATTAGGCTTAGAGTGGTGACATGATAGGAACATTAACTGTGTGTTTGTTTGTTTGTTTTAATTTGTGCTATTAGTATGGAACTGTGCATGTAATCAGAGTGTGAATATTAAAAGTTTTGCAATGTCACTGTAGCAAGTAAATGTGTTGTCTTTTTTTCTCACACTTATCATTCACAGGAAATGCTATGAAAGATAATGCACAATGCATTAACAGGGCTACTGGTATATGCAGGAAGATGGTGGGCCACTTCTCCCATAGCTGGAAGAAAAGAGTGGCCTTGAGGGAAGCACAAAGAGAGCCCAACCTCCCTGAGCATGCCATGGTGACAGACTGCTCAACACGATGGGGTTCAACTCAGAAAATTATAGCAAGAGTTCTGGAGCAGCAAAATGTTTGTCCAAGGTTCTTTCTACAGACTGCAAAGTGCGACACCTACTGCCCTCATGGCAGGTCCTGGAATCTATGAAAAGGCAATCAGCCCACTCCAGGATTTCACGGATGCCCTGTTAGGTGAATGTTATGTGAGCGTATCTTGCGTGAAGCCTGCTCTGCATCTTCTGAACACCTCAGTGCTGGCTGAAGTGGAAGAAGACACTGACCTGACCAAATCACTGAAATCAAAAATTCTGAACTACCTCAACAAGAAATATGAAGTTATACAAGACCTGCTAAACATTTCCACTTTCCTAGACCCAAGGTTCCGAACACAGTACATCTCTGCAGAAGAGACCCAGACCTTAAAGGAACGAGTCATCTCTGAGTTGATAGTGAGTGAAACCACAGTGTTTACTTAACTGGTAAGAATTCCATGTATCAGATTTCTAAAACGTGCATTGCCAGTTTCTTCAAGGAAACCACACGCACAATGCCAACAGGATCACTGTCAACCACATTTGATTCCATAGTACAGTTTAGAGAAGCAGAGGCTGCTGAACTCAATGCTAACATGTCATGTGTAGACCATGGAGAAGATCCACTGAAATGGTGGAAGTTTCACAAAATAAACTTCCCTAGGCTATGCAAACTAGCACAGACATATCTGTGCATACAAGCAACAAGCTCTGCATCAGAGAGAGCTTTTAGCACTAGTGGTAATGTTGTATCGAATCATCTCTCCTGTCTGAAACCAGACAAGGTGGATTTAGTGGTTTGAGTGAACCAGACTTTTATATCCTATTTCAAAAGAGGTGGTTTGGACAATCATATTTTTATGAACATTTTTATTTATTTTATTTGGTTGTACTGTTGAGAAAATAAGTTTGCAGTAATGCAAAGATGTTATTTAATTTTGTAAAAATATTATTTTAATTTAAAAATACTGTGCATTTCTAGTTGTTGTTGCTAGTTTGTATGTTTAAGTTGAGAAATAAACATTTCAGCATTATCAGTAATCTGTGTGTGAATTTGACAACCAAGCAAGTTAACTTGTATCATTTGATTATTATATCTCTATCGCAATCGCAATATTGACCTCAATAATCACAATATGACATTTTCCCCATATCGTGCAGCCCTAGTATAAACCCCCTTGATGTTTAGAACTTGAACAAATCAAAACATGTAATTTCACAGTTTACCTCATTGTCTTCTTTTCCAGGTTTGTTTTGTCTGGCAGTCTTCATGGGGGCTCGGTGGTGGCCAGCTACCCCTTTGATGACTCCAGTTCTCATGAAACCTCAGGCTATTACAGCTCAACAGCAGATGATGCTCTATTCCGCTATCTTGCACGGACATATGCAGAGAACCATCCCATTATGAGTATGGGCCGGCCCTACTGTCTTGGTGATCCCAACAGACGCTTCAAAGATGGGATCACAAACGGTGCGGAATGGTATGATGTGCAAGGTAAGCTAACTGTTTGACACTGAAATGTATTCTTGTCTGTCTTCAACCCAAGTGGATGTCATTGAGTTGTGGTTTGGTGTCCCATGCTCAGGGGGAATGCAGGATTACAACTATTTGAAAGGGAACTGTTTTGAAGTCACTTTTGAATTGAACTGCTGCAAGTATCCACCACCTTCTCAGCTTTACACAGAGTGGATCAACAACAAGGAGGCCCTTCTCACCTACATGCAGATGGTAAGAACATTTGAACAGTTTTATTATTCTAATGAATGGGAATAATGATGGCAGTTAGAAGAATTGTTCCCTTTTAATTCATAAGTTGCAATTTTAATTGTATCTTCTATACTCCACACAGGTTATTTAATTGGAATTGAATTATGCGCAATAAAAAAATTAAATCAATATTTTTTTTTTTAGAAAATGGGCAAGAAACTTGGGTATTCTGTTTAAAGTTTCCACTTTGTAAGTCTGCTTTTTGTTTGGCTTCACTTTGAAGACTTAAATAGGAATTAGAGCATTCTGGGACATGTGTTCTTCCACCATGGTCCATAAAATTAAAGTTAAAATATGAAATATAATGAAATGTATACAACTTTCTATAGATGGCGTTCTAAAAATCGATTCTAAATGTCATCCAGTATTTCTAGAAACAGCCCATATAAAGTGTGTACAATAGCATGTTTATGGGTAATTCATACTGACAAGTAAAATGTATTACTAAAACTACGCTTACAGCAGTTGCATTGATTACAACTTTAATTTAACTTAATTCAAATTAGAATTCATCCTGTTTGCTGCCTCAATTCAAATTCAGTTCGAAGTCTGGAACTGAATTTCACTTTAAAATTCTGAATGGCACACAACCCTGCTTAATGATGACCTTTTGTATTCTGTTTCAATTGTTTTATTACAAGTCTCATATTGGTGTGAGAGGTTTTGTCGTGACCAGGTCAGGTCATGCTCTTCCAGACTCGACAATCTCTGTTTCTGGAATTGATCACAACATCACGACCTGGAAGTTTGGTGATTATTACCGCTTGCTGCTGCCTGGAAGATACAACATCACTGCTACTTCTCCTGGGTGATTATACATAAATGCAATATTCCCACGAGATGCAATGGGTGCAATTTTAAACGGTTTAAAAAGTCTTTCTTTTTTTGGTTGCATTACAGGTACCTTTCAATTACTGCAACGAATGTGCCAGTGTTCCAAGGCAAATCTACACTGCTGAACTTCACTCTTGAGAAACCTTTCGAGGACATCTTAATGCTAGAGCCCATATCTACTGAGCAAACCATAGTAAAGGGCAAAGTTTTCAGCAGGCCAGGGACATCCACCCCAAAGTCTCCTATCCAGGCCTTGGACTTCCACTATCATAGTTATGCAGAAATGGAGCTGTTCTTGCAGTTGTTCAGTATTGTCCATCCATCCATCACTCACCTGTACTCTGCTGGACGATCAGTCCAGGGCAAGAATCTTTATGTGATGGAGATATCCACCAATCCTGGTGTTGATCAGCAAGGTACAATAACTGAAAGTTGTTTGGCTTCCAAAAAGAGAGAGAGAGAAAAAAAAAAGATTAATGCTGCTAACTTAAAGAAGAAATGTCCATTGCAAAATGAATGTTTTTATGTTTGTAAGTTGTTGTTTTTTTTGTATGAGTGTTTAAGATTGTAAAAACTTGACAATTTTCTGAATCTATTATCACCCATAATTGGACATTAGGATTAATATAATCATATGCCAAATTTCTTTAAAAAACAATATTAGCTCATTCTGGTTTTGGCAATCAGGTGAATGCATTTACATGATGCCTACATAGTATTCTTTTGTGTGTAAACGTTGTCGTTGTTAATGGAAAACATGCCAAAACTGTTTTAAAATAAAAATGGTCACCCCCAAGCTGTAACTAACCATCTACCTAACAATTAGATTTATTTATCCTGTATCTTGAGGCTAAACATGCCATTCGCAAGCTGCTTTGTGTGTAGTTGTACCTTCAATGCATTTAGGGAAAGGAAAGATTATTATAGTGTTGGTTTATATCTCTACCATTGCTTTCCTCTTTTTTTTTTTTTTTTCCCCAACCAGGCAAACCAGAGGTCATGTTTTTAGGTAACCTTAATGGAAATGAGGTTATTGGTCGTGAGATCCTCCTTAACCTGGTTGAATACTTGTGCCGCAAATATGGCAAAGATCCTTTAGTTACACGACTGGTCAACAGCACAAGAATTCACATCATGCCCTCCATGAACCCAGATGGTTATGAATTAGCAATGAAAGGTATGAGCAAAAATATTTTGGTCAATGTTGTCTTCTGTATTCACCTTGATTTCTCTTCACTTAGCTCAACCGAAGCAGTTTATGATCTCAGGAAACCTGAGTATTATTGGACGCAGTAATAGTCACCGTGTTGACCTGAGCACAAATTTCCCTGAACAGTCAATATCAAGGAATCTTATTGAAGCAGAAACTCTGGCAGTGATGGACTGGATCAAGGCCCACTTCTTTGTGCTGTCTGCAAGTATACGTGGAGGTAAAGCAAGTTGTTTTTCTAGTTTATTTTGATCTTAAATGTTGATTAAATCAGTAAAATTATTAAACTTTTTTTTTTTTTTTTTTTTTTTTTTTTTTTTAGGCTTTAGGAGAGTAGTGTATCCTAGTTCCCTTGACTCCATTGATGAGAACATATTTAAATCCATTGCTGAAGCTTATCATACGGTAAATACATTTTAACATGCTTGACAAAACACAATGCATTTACATGCAAAATCTAACACTGATTATCCTTAAGGTAAGGTTGTGTAAATGAGTGAATCCCAACCCAGGGTACACATGTCCTACCTAGTGTGTGCATTGGCATGTTCCAGGGGTTATAGAAAAATAAATAGATTCTTTATTTGAATGATCTCGATATTGATTATTAATGTCCCAAGATCGATCTTTAATATATGGTTTTAAGTTAAGCACGAGATCCTTTCACTGTGTGTTAAGAGAAAGTTAGTTTTCACTCATTTCATGTAATGTGTGTCCAAAGACAAGATACATGCAATCCATTTGTGGTTGTTTTTTTTAGATACCCTTTCTGTTTGTTAGAAAACAAAAAAGCATTTAATTCTAATGAAGCTGTACTGCTCAACATTTTGTTTGTGTTATCAGCATTTTGTTGTGCATGGAAATTTTTGCAAAGTCAACTAATTTGTTTTAAAGGAAGCATGTTATTTCTATCCCACTAGCATCCTGAAGCTTAATTTAAAAATGGTGTTCCTGAACATTTCTATTTGTCTCACACACATTTTTTTTATTATATATATATATATATATATATATAAAAAATAATAATTGGTGCCGAGGCTTGTGTTATTGGTTGGGCCATTGTTGCTGTGTCAGTCAGGTTGGGATGCTGAATCAAAGCTACAGTATTGCTGAGTTCAGAATAGCATACTACCGTACTATTTCTGATGTGTAAGCCAAAATGTGTATGCTTTTCCAAAAATGTCAAATCTTGGGATTGCGCAAAAGCGCTTACACTTTTAAGGGAATCAATTCTGGGAGAAAGCTTTTTAACAGTAGAAATAAATTATGAACGTCACCTTTTAAACTAAAATCCAAAGTTGGGACAGCTTTCTGAAACTTTGGCAATGTTATTGTTTTCAGCAATCTGAGGTATTACAAGAGCCCCAGGACTGTGATCCAAGAACCAGAGAGATAAAAGACTCAAAACTCCATCGCTCAGCCACCACAGGTCAGACTGAAGCTTAATAACTAATAAAGGAAAGACAATTAAAATCTAGTTCTCTAGATTGCAAGACTGCATCTACTTTAACCGATATCATTACCCCTGAATTTTTTCCTGAGACTTCGCCTTCAATTACCAAATGAAATGTGCCTGTCACAATGGTAGGAACTGATTTGCCGACCTGGGCATATCGCAACGTGGATACTTTAGCTGTTAACATTGGTCTGAGCTGTGAGCTTCTCCCACCAGTGAAGTCCCTCTCAGAATACTGGGAGAAGAATTACAGAGCCCTCTTACAGTTTATACAGCAGGTAATGGTGTACTTTTTTTGTTGTTTTGTCTCCTTGACGTGTGGACAATTATATTGCTTATTTGGTTCCTTTTGGGGCTTGGCTGTCCCTGGTCACTGTATTTTGCATTGTATG
The DNA here is from genome assembly GCA_032164185.1 of Moxostoma hubbsi. Classification (NCBI taxonomy): domain Eukaryota; kingdom Metazoa; phylum Chordata; class Actinopteri; order Cypriniformes; family Catostomidae; genus Moxostoma; species Moxostoma hubbsi. The sequence continues at coordinate 3,127,780 of JAVLUX010000151.1, read as the reverse complement.
GAAAAGAGCAGCTTCGACCATCCACAAAAAAATTTCCTTAATGTTCCACCGATGAAAGAATGTCATAAAGGTTTTGAACATGAGGGTGAAACAAAAGACCATTTTTATTTTGGATGAACTGCCCTTTTAAGAATTTTGTTTATTTTGTGTGTAATGTCCCTTGTATATCAGGTTCATTCATTTGTGAGGGGGATGGTGACTGATGGTCATTCTGGCATGAGAATTGCTAATGCCACTGTAGTGGTGGAAGGCTCCAGGCACCAGGTCCACACCAGCAGTACAGGCCAGTACTGGAGACCTCTCGCTCCTGGTTCTTACCATCTCACTGCCTCTGCTCCAGGGTGAGATGCAACAGAACATCTGTTTTTCATAGCTTGAGCTTCTATTATAAAGAGCAATAGAGTAACAAAACAATGTACACTCAACAAACAGTTGATCAGGAACATTATGGTCCCAATAAAGTACCCAAAGAATTTATGCATTCCACTGCAGATACACAATTGGCTGATTAAATAATCGCATGAATAGGTGTACAGGTGTTCCTAATAAAGTACTTGGTGAGTGTATACACATACTGTCTAAATGTACTCCCAAAGTAATCCTTAAAATGGGTGAAAACCCTTTACATAAAAATGTTCCTGCTTATTGCTCCCTTTACTGTGGTCTACCCTCAGTTACACCTCAGTGTCAGAATCTGTCCGAGTATTGGACACTCGAGTGGAGCAGGTGGACTTCAAGCTGACCAGGGAAACATTACAGCCATTTGTAGAGGATGGAGAACAGAAGGAGTTTGCGAGAATAGTGCAGAGGCTTTTAACCGCTGATGCATTGGAACAGTTTGTCCGCAGCCTTCAGCCAGCTAAGATCCTGCAGTACCGAAACTATAGAGAACGCTCTGAGTTTCTCCGAGGGCTGACCTACAACTTCCCCCTTATCACACACCTGTACAGGTAACTGTTCCAAAAAATGTCTTTGATATTTGTTAGACATTTTGTTGTAAATTGTTGTAATTTTAGTGTGTTAGCTTGGTTAAATCTACCAAATGCTTTTCAAGTGTGATTAAAGCAATGTTCAATACAAGCTCTATCAAAAGCATCTGTGGCAGAATGTCCATAACTACAGAAATACAATTGCATCTTGTTCCTCAATTAAAGGACTTATTTAATGAGATTGTGCCTGAAAAGGTTTTGGATTTTTTATCATGTTAATCTTAAAAAAAATATTGTATAACATGACTTGCTGTCTATATTTGTTTTGTTTTTATTGTATTTATATGATATTTGTATTTTTGTAATTTAATTCTTGCCATGAAAATAGCTTTGAATGCTGACATGGCATTAAACAAAACATACTACTACTACTACTGTTCCTCAATTAGTAAAAACAAGCAACAAATTTACAGGAATTCACTTACAATGGAATTCTATGTTTACAAAATATTGCACCAGGGTGAACAGTTAAATATGCACTTTTTCGAAAGCCACAAGGCCTGAACATTGGGATTTAAAATGAGACTATGTGGTAAATCAGTTACTAACATTGGAAAGTGTGGGGATACTTATAGGAGGACATGGGGAATCTGGTTCCTTCAATCAGGCGAGTAGGTTTTATTACAATGCTCGGCTGGATTGGGCGCCACAATACGCCTGCCTCTCCAAACTTCAGCTTCACATTAAATTAACAATAAAGTTCAGAATCTCGATAGACTTTTTAGATTCACATTAACTCTTCAGATTAACAATAAACATTAGCTTCAGACTCTCCCTCCTGTCTGCTGACGGTGTGGCTCTTTTATGCCACTCTCCCCGTGCTCACTGAAATTAGAGACAGGTGACATAATTTAGCTAAGTTGCAAGCGCTCTTACCTCTCTCTGTCTCCGGACAGACACTTGACCATGCCCCCGCTGCCACAAAGTTATATCCAATTTTTATATATATATATATATATATATATATATATATATATATATATAATATATATAATTTTTTTTTACACCTTTCGAAAGCCTTGCCTGATAGACTTCCAGTGTAAGTGGATTACTGCAAACACCACTTGTTTTTTTGTTTTTTTTTAACAATCTGAAGGATGTCTATTATTTTCTGTGGTAATCGACAGCGTCACGTGTGCTGTTGATAGTGGTAAACTTTTTAACAATTTCTTTTAGAGGTCGACAAATAGTGGATTTTGCCAATACGATAACTGATTATAATTATAGTATTAGTCTTTTTATGACGGGCACAAACATACAGACTACAAGAGTCCAATAGCCAATCTTATTCCCAATAATATCCATACATTTTTTTTTTTTTTTTAGATTTGGTGCATAACTCAGGGTTTTAACTCTAAACACACACAGATGTATATAGTATTATATAAAACATTTAAAAAAAATCACCAGATGAATTAAGGAGAATCACCAGATAAGAATTTGGAGACCCAAATTATGTGCCATATACTCCATAGTCTTTTTTTTTTTTTTTTGCATGCTCTTCAATATAAAACATTTGATTATCTAATCAAAATAACAAGATTTCTTGCAGTGTGGAAAAAAAAAGGATGGATGAAAAAAGATTTGGGTCCACAAGGTGTCCGTGATTGTTTTTATTTCACTTCCAAAGGTGAAATGCCTCACGCCGCATAATGACAGCCAATCAGAAGACATTTTATGTTATTATACAGTTACTGTATGAGGTCAGGGAGTTTGTACAAATGAAAATGTTTTCTTTTTAGGATATGTATGAAAATTACTTTATATTAGTGCTTTTCTGACACTATGTGCTCTTATATAGTGAACAGGGTTTGGACACAGGGGTTACACCCCCACTCTTTACGAGAAGTGCCCTGGGATTTTTAATGCCCATAGAGAGTCAGTACCTTAGTTTAACGTTTCATCCGGAAGACGTAAAGATATGTACAGTGGTGCTGATAGAATAGTTTTAAAGAGATGTCCATTATGCAGTGTGAAACACTCTTGAATTGACGTTTATCCTTATTTATTTTCTTGTTCTGGGGAATCAGTTTGGGTCAGAGCGTCGAGTTCAGAAGTATCTGGGCTCTGGAGATCTCTGGTAATTTGGAGACTCCTAAACCTGCTGAACCCAAAATCCGTTTTGTGGCCGGTGTTCATGGAAATGCTGCAGTAGGCCCAGAGTTGCTGCTGGAGTTCGCCTCTGTTCTCTGCCTCAACTATGGCAGGAACCCCATCATCACCAAGGCAGGCATCACAAAACCTCTCAGTTAATCCCACTTCCTCGTCTTTCTTTTTATGATGACTTCTCTATACAGGCAGCTCTTTTCAAATACTTAGTGAACCACCTTGTTATAGCTTTCCCGATAGCACACGTACATCACCCAGAAGCCATACGATGTGTGTTTACATCTAGAAGACTTATTTTTTTTAGGCTTGATCATCTGCAGTACATCAAAAAGATGTTTCCTCTAAGATGACAGTAAGACATTCAGTAGATGTCTTGGAGACTTTCAGTATATGATTTTCTGTAAATCTGATCCTTTTAGGATGTTTAGCAGATGTTAATTAGAAAGCTTCCAGATGAAACGCTCTTAAACGGACATGTCAGAGATGTGCATGTGATATCAGGGTTGTTACCTTCCATTAGACTTTAAACCGTTTCACTCAGTTTGACGTAATGCATTCTGGAATTGTGAAGTACTGTATATGCTGCCTTAGTAAAGGCATAATTGTGAAGCCTAGTTTGCCTACCTTTTTGCCTCTGTCTGGAGTGTCTATAATGTGGTCAAGGTATGCAACACACTAGGTTTTGGAACGGCTTGTGTGTATCAATAAAACTGCCTTAAGATTCTTTTCTCTTTTAGTTGATTGACCATAGCAGGATACTGATTGTCCCATGTGTGAACCCTGATGGAAGAGAGCTGGCACAGGAAGGACATTGCTTCTCCAGTGTTGGCTATACCAATGCTCATGGCACAGATCTGGACACTGATTTCTTCTTTGGTTAGTCACCACACTGTAGTCGAACTATCTCCTTGATCTCTGTTCATATTCATCAGATCATATTAATGGCTTTGGATGTATTAAATATGACATTTATGTTTGTACTCAGGTAATGTGTCAGCGCAGCCAGAGACCCGTGCACTGATGGATCTGATCAAGGAAGGAGGTTTCTCTCTCTCTATAGCACTGGATGGGGGTGCTGTGCTGGCCACATATCCCTATGACAGACCCAAACAACATGGTAACTAACAGCACACATTTATCCTTAACTCTCTAAAGTATATTCCAGATTCAGTACAAGTTAAACTCAATCAACAGTATTTGTGGCATTGTGTTGATTGCAACAAAAACATTATTTTGACAAAAAAAAAAAATTACAATGCAAGTAAATGAGGCTCTTTTTTTTGCGGGTTAAAGTTAATTTTATGAAAGCACTTGTAGTATTCTGTTAAAATGCATGCATTATTTGAGCTGTAAATATGTTTAAATCATTGTTTTTATAGTCTTTTAGGGTTTACGGCCTTGCATAGTTATGGCAACAAGTTGTAGAATTTTATATAACTGCATACAGAAAATGTTAGTAAACTAATATATCACACTAAAATCATGTTAAAAGGATAGTTCACCCAAAAATGAAAATTCATCATTTACTCACCCTCATGCCATCCCAGATGTGAATTACTGTCTTCTGCAGAACACACATTATGATTTTTAGAAGAGTATCTTGTCTCTGTTGGGCCGTACAATGCAAGTGAATGGGCACCAAAATTGTGATGCTCCAAAAAGCACAAAGGCATCATTAAAGTAATACAACTCCAGTGGTTAAATCCATATCTTTGATATAGGTGGGTGATTTTTGTATTTTTTTTTTGAAGGGATATTTGTCCTTTTTTGCTAGAAATGGTTCTCCCTGCCCATTAGGGGACAATCTGCATGAAGACCAAATACTCGAAGAATGCGCGTTAATGTGGAGAGGGAGCAGGGAGGAAAAATTATAGTAAAGAAGGACTTAAATATTGATCCGTTTCTCACCCTCACCTATAATATCGCTTCTGAAGACATTGATTTTCTTATGGATTACTTTTATGCTGACTTATGTGATTTGTGGCTCTTCAATATTTTGGCACCCATTCACTTGCATTGTATGGACCAAAAGCCATACACATCTGGGATGGCATAAGGGTGAGTAAATGATGAATTTTCATTTTTGGGTGAACTATCCCTTTAACACAAATATTGTTTACATCTTGTCTATAATTTTGAAACTGAGTATTTTTACGTTTACAGATTGGCCCCATTTACTTCTGTTTTATGCCACACTTTTTTTTAAGAAAAGGAGCGACAAGTAAATATTTTTTTTTTGTGGCAATCAACATTGGCACAAATGCTGTTGATTTGATCTGAACTTGTATTGAAGCCGTAATATTCCTCCAAGTATTACATATCAGTGTGCGTAACACATCCCACTCTTGTTGTACTAGGGACATGATGGCTCAAATATTATGGCTTGTTAGCAACGGCAAAGCAACACAACTAGTATTGTGTTTGAGTTTTACTCATTCAAGAAGCACTCTTGTTTTCTGCAGAAAATGTACAAATCTAGTCTTAAGCTTTTTCTCTTCACTTCATATTAGTGGAAATATCATTCTTAAGCAGGTCATACATTGTTTTTAAATCCCTTACATGTATCTAAAGCACAAAATGAAGAGACTTTGAGATATTTGGCCTCCTTGTATGCCAGCAGTCATTCTTTCATGCACTTGGGTAACCTGGGATGTACAAAAGTGTCAGGTACTGTTGAATCTGAGACATTCAGCTTTCAAATATGTGCTCAAAATTTGTTTATACTGCTATAATCACAAGGAATGTTGGATTCATCTTCATTTCATTTGTTTTGTGATCTGGATGATATCTCGGAAGAAATCCCAGGAGGGATCCTGAAGGGAGCGGAGTTCAGCGCTCGCACAGGCAGTATGAAGGTATTGGTGGATTTATTTGAGTTCTTGGAATGAACATTTGACTGGTAGATTTTCTTTGTTTTGTTGCTTGCAGATGTTCTCATGACTTTGCTTATTGTAACTCACCAAAGCATTTGACATAATGTAGTTCAAATGACTAGTCGGCCATTATGACAGTATTCTTGTGTCAGCTGTTCTCTCTCCAAGAAATAGTTCTCCCAAAAAAGTAAGGTTTCTTCATTTAATTGGCCTGATGTTGTTTCAAACCATTACAGGATGTAGTCTAAAATGTGTTAATTAACTGCTTTAAAAGTAGCATTTGCTTACATGTTTGTAATTCCATCTGCAAATCATACAAATTGGTTACATCTCAGAAAACATGCTGCAGTGTTTCACCACCCTAAGAAATGCTAATGGTGCTCTTTCAGGACTTCAGCTTGGATGTGGGTGTCTGCCCTGAGATCACAGTGTACACGAGCTGTTGTATGTTCCCACCTGAATTTCGGCTTTTCTCAGTGTGGATGGAGAACAGGATGCCTCTATTCCGCATGCTGTTAGAGGTTGACATCTTTGAGCTACACCTATCACATCTTCTCAGAATAATGTCTTGGTTTCAGTATGTTTAAATTGTCACTGTAAATTTTAAAGCTAAGAGTCTATTTAGTTTCTGTCCCCTAGAATTAATAAATGGTCCTAGTTTTGATTGGTAGATTGTAATGGCTTAACTTTTTTGTCGGTTAAGGCCATAGCTGGATCTGTATTCCAGAACATGGATGTATGAAATCTTGAAAAATGAAACCGTCAAACTGTCGAGTAATCAGAAGTGCCCCTAATTGAAGAATATCTTAAATTACAATTTGAAAAAATGCCAGAACTTCTTATACTTCAAAGAGTTCTTATCAAAAAATCCTCCACGTGCAGCAATGACAGCTTTGCAGATCCTTGGCATTCCAGCTGTCAGTTTGTCCAGATACTACCAGGTGACACTTCACCCCACACTTCCTGTAGCACTTGCCATAGATGTGGCTGTTAAGCTTCATTTAATGAACCAAATATCTGTTTTTTTTTTTTTCTAGTAACAAATTAGCAATTTAGCATGATTACTCAAGGATAAGGTGTTGGAGTGATGGCTGCTGGAAATTGGGGCCTGTCTAGATTTGATCAAGTTATTTTTATTTTATTTTTTTTTCCAAATAGTGATGGTGCTGTTTTTTACAGCAGTAGTGTCCTGACTGTACTTTGATCATTTGAATGCCACTTTGGTGAATTAAAGTACCAATTTACGTGCACGTGCCTGTGCCTGTACAGCCACAACATTAAAACCACTGACCGATTAAGTGGATAACATTTATCTCGTTACAATGGCACCTGTCAAGGTGAACAGTCAGTTCTTGAATTTAATGTGTTTGAAGCAAGAAAAATGGGCAAGCGTAAGGATCTGAGCGACTTTGACAAGGGCCAAATTGTGATGGCTAGATGACTGTCATTACATCTCCAAAACAGCAGGTCTTGTGGGGTGTTCCCAGTATGCAGTGGTTGGTACTACCAAAAGTGGTCCAAGGAAGGACAACCGGCGACGGAATCATGAGCGCTCAATGCACGTGGGGAGCGAAGGCTAGCCCGTCTGGTCCGATCCCACAGAAGAGATACTGTAGCACAAATTGCTGAAAAACTTAATGCTGGCCACGATGGGAAGATTGCACAGTGCATTGCAGCTTGCTGTGTATGTCTGGTCTGCGGCTATACAGCTCCAGAGTGCGCATGCTGACCCCGTCCACCGCCAAAAGCGCCTACAATGGGCACGTGAGCATCAGAACTAGACCATGGAGCAATGGAAGACGATGGCCTGGTCTGATGAATAAAATTTTCTTTTTAGATCATGTGGACGGCCGGGTGTGTGTGTGCATTATTTATCTGGGGAAGAGATAGCAGCAGGATGCACCATGGGAAGAAGGCAGGCCGGTGAAGGGAATGTGACGCTCTGGGAAAACTTGGGTCCTAGTATTCATGTGGATATTACTTTGACATGTACCACCTACTGAAAACTGTTGCAGACCACATACACCCCTTCAAGGCAACGGTATTTCCATATGGCTGGGGCCGTTTTCAGCAGCATAATGCCCCCAGCCACACTGCAAATATTGTTCAGGAATGGTTTGAGGAACATGACAAAGTGTTCATGGTATTGACTTTTCCAGATCTCAATCTGATTTGGCATCTTTGGGATGTGCTGGACCAACAAGTCCGATCCATGGAGACCCTACCTCGCAACTTACAGGACTTAAGGATCTGCTGCTAACATCTTGGTGCCAAATACCACAGGATAGAGGTCTTGTGGAGTCCATGCCTCGGCTTTAGAGCTGTTTTGGTGGCAGGAGGGGGACCTAAATGATATTAGGCAGGTGGTTTTAATGTTGTGGCTGATCGGTGTATGTATAATAATATACGTACGTGTGTGTGTGTGTGTGTGTGTGTGTGTGTGAGAAATATATATTTATTTTATTATACAGTACATCCGGAAAGTATTCACAGCGCTTCACTTTTTCCACATTTTGTTATGTTACAGCCTTATTCCAAAATGGATTAAATTCAATGCCCCATAATGACAACGTGAGAAGTTTGTTTGAAATCTCAAATTTATTAAATAAATAAATAAAATCACATGTACATAAGTATTCACAGCCTTTGCTCAATACTTTGTTGAAGCAACTTTGGCACCAATTACAGCCTCAAGTCTTTTTGCGTATGATGCTACAAGCTTGGCACACCTATTTTTGGACCATTATTCTTTGCAGGACCCCTCAAGCTCCATCAGGTTGGATGGGGAGCATCGGTGAGCAGCCATTTTTAGATCTCTCCAGAGATGTTCAATTGGGTTCAAGTCTGGGCTCTGGGTGGGCCACTCAAGGACATTCACAGAGTTGTCCCGTAGCCACTCCTTTGTTATTTTGACTGTGTGCTTAGGGTCAATGTCCAGTTGGAAGATGAACCTCCACCCCAGTCTGAGGTCCAGAGCGCTCTGGAGCAGGTTTTCATCAAGGATGTCTCTGTACATTGCTGCATTCATCTTTCCCTTGATCCTGACTAGTCTCCCAGTTCCTGTCACTGGAGAAACATCCCCACAGTATGATGTTGCCACCACCATGCTTCACTTCAAAGATGGTATTGGCCAGGTGATAAGTGGTGCCTGGTTTCCTCCAGACATGACTCTTGCCATTCAGGCCAAAGGTTTCATCAGACCAGAGAATTTTGTTTCTTGTGGTCAGAGTCCTTCAGGTGCCTTTTGGCAAACTCCAGGTGGGCTGTCATGTGCCTTTTACTGAGGAGTGGCTTCCGTCTGGCCACTCTACCATACAGGTCTGATTGGTGGAGTGCTGCGGAGATGGTTGTTCTTCTGGGAGGTTCTTCTCTCTCAACAGAGAAACGCTGCAGCTCTGTTAGAGTGACCATAGGGTTCTTGGTCACCTCCCTGACTAAGGCCCTTATCACCCGATCACTCAGTTTGGCCGGGCGGCCAGCTCTAGGAAGAGTCCTGGTGGTTCCATACTTCCATTTACGGATGATGGAGGCCACTGTGCTCATTGGGACCTTCAATGCTGCAGACTTTATCTGTACACTTCCCCAGATCTCTGCCTTGAAACAATCCTGTCTCGGTGGTCTACAGACAATTCCTTTGACTTCTTGGCTTGGTTTGTGCTCTAACATGCTGTGGGACCTTATATAGACGTGTGTGTGTGTGTGTGTGTGTGTGTGCGCGCGCGTGTGCGCGTGTGCCTTTCCAAATCATGTCCAATCAAATTAATTTACCACAGGTGGACTCCAATCAAGTTGTAGAAACATCTCAAGGATGAACAGTGGAAACAGGATGCACCTGAGCTCAATTTTGAGTGTCATGGTAAAGGCTGTGTATACTTATGTACATGTTGTTTGTATTTTTTTTTTTTTATACATTTGCAAAGATTTCAAACAAACTTCTTTCACTTTGTCATTATGGGGTATTGTTAGAAGAATTTTGTGGAAAATAATGATTTTATCCATTTTGGAATAAGGCTGTAAGATAACAAAATGTGGAAAAAGTGAAGCACTGTGAATACTTTCCGGAGTGAGTGAGTGAGTGTGTGTGTGTGTATATATATATATATATATATATATATATATATATATACACACACACACACACATATACACACACAGGTGCTGGTCATATAATTAGAATATCATCAAAAAGTTGATTTATTTCATTAATTCCATTCAAAAAGTGAAACTTGGATATTATATTGAAAAGTATGAACATGAAAAGTATGAGCATGTACAGCACTCAATACTTAGTTGGGGCTCCTTTTGCCTGAATTACTGCAACAATGCGGCGTGGCATGGAGTCGATCAGTCTGTGGCACTGCTCAGGTGTTATGAGAGCCCAGGTTGCTCTGATAGTGGCCTTCAGCTCTTCTGCTTTGTTGGGTCTGGCATATCGCATCTTCCTCTTCACAATACCCCATAGATTTTCTATAGGGTTAAGGTCAGGCGAGTTTGCTGTCCAATTAAGAACAGGGATACCATGGTCCTTAAACCAGGTACTGGTGGCTTTGGCACTGTGTGCAGGTGCCAAGTCCTTTTGGAAAATGAAATCTGCATCTCCATAAAATTGGTCAGCAGCAGGAAGCATGAAGTGCTCTAAAACTTCCTGGTAGATGGCTGCGTTGACCTTGGACCTCAGAAAACACAGTGGACCAACAACAGCAGATGACATGACACCCCAAACCATCACTGACTGTGTAAACTTTACACTGGACTTCAAGCAACATGGATTATGTGCCTCTCCTGTCTTCCTCCAGACTCTGGGACCTTGATTTCCAAAGGAAATACAAAATTTACTTTCATCAGAGAACATAACTTTGGACCACTCAGCAGCAGTCCAGTCCTTTTTGTCTTTAGCCCAGGCGAGATGCTTCTGACGCTGTGTCTTGTTCAAAAGTGGCTTGACACAAGGAATGTGACAGCTGAAACCCATGTCTTGCATACGTCTGTGCGTGGTGGTTCTTGAAGCACTGACTCCAGCTGCAGTTCACTCTTTGTGAATCTCCCCCACATTTTTGAATGGGTTTTGTTTCACAATCCTCTCCAGGGTGCGGATATCCCTATTGCTTGTACACTTTTTTTCTACCACATCTTTTTCTTCCCTCCACCTCTCTATTATGTGCTTGGACACAGAGCTCTGTGAACAGCCAGCCTCTTTAGCAATGACCTTTTGTGTCTTGCCGTCCTTGTGCAAGATGTCAATGGTCATCTTTTGGACAGCTGTCAAGTCAGCAGTCTTCCCCATGATTGTGTAGCCTACAAAACTAGACTGAGAGACCATTTAAAGGCCTTTGCAGGTGTTTTGAGTTAATTAGCTGATTAGAGTGTGGCACCAGGTGTCTTCAGTATTGAACCTTTTCACAATATTCTAATTTTCTGAGATACTGATTTTGTGGTTTTCATTAGTTGTCAGTCATAATCATCAAAATTAAAACGAATGAACACTTGAAATATATCAGTCTGTGTGGAATGAATGAATATAATATCCAAGATTCACTTTTTGAATGGAATTACTGAAATAAATCAACTTTTTGACGATATTCTAATTATATGACCAGCACCTGTGTGTGTGTGTGTGTGTGTGTGTATATATGTGTGTGTGTGTGTGTATTTATTTATTTATTTATTTATTTATATATATATATATATTTTACACACACTGGTGTATAGATATGTGTGTTATGTGCATGTATATCTCACATGTGTTACCCTCTGAAGGTTCACAGAAGGTTGATTGGTGTCGTGAGGGACAGTAAAGGCCATCCGTTGTCAGATGCTGTTGTCGTGGTGAATGGCTCTGTGAACGTTCACACAGACAGTCTGGGTTACTTCACAACACTGCTGGCTCCTGGAACACATCAGCTGCAGGTTCAAGCTCATGGATATCAACAAGAGTTCCAGCAGGTATGTTCCCAACTACTTTCCATGCTAACATGTTTTTTGGAACATGGTCACTGGTTTACCTGCTAATAACCAGCTAGAAACCAGTTACCATGTTCCAAAAAAACAGCTTGACCAACTTAAGCTGGTATGACCTTGTATCTGGTTTGTTGCTAGTCCCAGGGTGTTTAATTTAAGCTTGGAGTAGCTACCGTCTTCCAAAACAGTACTGGATAGGCCTGAATTGATTGTGTGCCGTTTCTGTCCAGCAGGTGGTGCCATTACATACATACTTTTATTACTTTCTCGTTCTCTTTACTGTGGTTTCAGGTGAATCTTTCTTCAGACAGAGTGTCTAGCCTCCTCATGATTGACTTTACTGCAGACAGAGTTCTACTCAGCCAGGGGGTGTTTGTAATTGCCTCAGGTATATAAATATATTAACATATGTATAATGTTCGACGTGACGAGCAGTAAATCTTTTTCTTAACTAAAGAGGTCTGTAAAGATGATTCCCATTTACTCAGCTGGCACATGTGCCCCTGAAAGTATGCATCATGCGTGCTGCTATCTTTAATTTTGCTTTAATTTGTTTTCCGTCAATGGCTATAACACCAGTTAAAAACAATGGATAACAAGGCTGCACCCTAAAGAAGGCATTTTTGCTGATACGCGTAGGTTTGCGGCAATTTTTTCTCTCTTTTTAACTGTTGTTATAGCCATTGACAAAGGCTTTTTAACTTTTGTATCTGGAATTTATTTTTTATTTTTATTTTTTTTAAATAATTTTTCTTTTTGGATTATTTCCTCCTCCAAAAAAAAAATAAAATATGAAGGCTCTCTTGAATAAGTTCAGAGCATACCGGATTTTGTTTTTTTGAATCTTATAGTACTACATCTTGGAACATCTTCATGACTACCATAATAATAATAATATTGAGCTTAATTTTGTGCAGTATTGCTGATTTTCATGCTTAACAGTTTAAGTGAATTGAACTAATAAAGGTTATGAAAATGTATAAATCGGTCACCACCAGTCCTGGCAGACCATTCAACTGGCAAAAATGTTCTTAATAGTAAACCGTTCTGCAGTAATTGGATCCTTGATTCTCTTTTAGCGTCTTTGATTACGGTCTTCATCTGCGCACTCCTCATCTGGCACCTTCGCTCTGTCAAGTTCAGCCACATACGAGATGGGTTTCGCTGGTTACGTCGTGACCGGGACAACCTCCAAATGGAGGAGATTGTTTCCGAGAAGTCTCCCTTGCGGCAGGAGTTTCTGGATGAGAGTGAGAGTGAGGATGACCCTTTCTTTGTGGAGGGGCGCTGAATGTTCAGTTCCATCAAATTTGTAAATGGTCTTTATTTAATAAAGTGTCTTTCTGTGCAGACATGGGTTTCAGTGAGTAAACTGAATTTAGTCAGTTTAGGGTTTGTTGATATTCGTCATGGTAACCAAGTGGTAAAATTGTCTATAACTTTACACAGAAAAGGTTAGTAGCGATTTGTATTGGACTAAAATCATGGTTACACGTGTATCCTTTGTCTTGTGTCTGTTCTTTTGAAAAAGTGATTATTTTAACGTTTAATTAAATTGGCCCCCCATTCACTTCCGCTGTAAATGCCTCACTGGAACTAAGATTTTAAATTACATTTTTAAATGCATTTTTGTGGTAATCAATGTTATGCCACTAACACTGTTATTTGACCTTAACTTGTAGTGAACCAAGAATATTCCTTTTTAAATGCTTAACTTTTTTGGGAGATAAATATTAGTTCCTATGTATGAGTTTGCAAAAGAGACTTAATTTGTATTAAAATCACAATATTAATTGTGATTATGATTTCAAGGTTTTATTTAAAATTTGCATTAAACATTAACATTTAATGAATAAGGAACATGAATTAACAGTGAGCAATATGTTTTACAGCGTTTATTAAACTTAGTTATTTAATTTAAATGTTCATCATGAAAGAGCCTGCAGCATTTAGATACTTCCAACATTCAGTACATATTTAATAATAATTTTTATACAGATAACTCTAACACTTAAGTGCCCACATCTTTACCAATAAACTACAGTACATTTAAGATAATGTCATATTCGTTGATGCAGTTTCCTCCTCTGGCCTTCAGATCTAGTTATATCATGTTCACTACATTCTGGAATACTGGATATGAGCTCCCACCCTCAGAGAGCTCTGAGTGGGAAAGTCCATTAGACGTTTCCTGGAATTGGCTTTATAGCTGTGGTTTCCTTCATCTTCAATCAACCCCTTTCTCTGTCCACCTTCTGCAAAACAGTCAGAGCTAATGGTTCTCTGGGAGTTTACAGCACCGTTGCTGTGCGAGTATGAATGTAGAAGGAAATTAGTAGAGTTGGGGTACTTGTTCGGACTCGAGTCCTAGTCACGAGTCCAATTTTTAATGGACTTTGTCTTGACTCCGATGCATTTTTACTCTTGACTCTAGCCTTTCGGATTTGGGATTTTTTTTCATCTGAGTCAATGGAATTTGTGATGCAATGGAAAAACAAACAAACAAAAATTTTTTTTTTTTTTTTTTTTTTTTTTTCCACCCAGACATCTGGCCGGGATTTCAAAATTGCCTCTAAATGTCTGGAATTTTGCTTTCTTTTATATTGATGTGCTCTCTACAGTTAGTACTATCATACATTCGTGTGTGACTATATCGAGACCAAATCTAATTTACTATGTATCAGGGACATTTAAACTAATATGACGGATCAAATTGACCGTGATGTAAATTGTACAACTCAGCTGGTCACACATTTTTAGTGCAACCTGTAAAGCTGGCACTTGTGTTCCATTTTCTGACTTTTTTGCCATTGAAACATAAGTGAGGAGAGAAATCTATTCACATATTATCCATACTAGATATAATGTGAAAAGAAATGTCAGCCCCAATGTGAGTTTTATCTTGACTTCACCTGGACACAGCAGGAGGACTGAAAAGTGTGAGGTGTAGAACTGTAGTGTATAAATGTTTTTTTTTTAATGGTATCTGATCTTTTCTGTTTTTTTTTTTTTGTTGTATTACATTTTATGGTCATTATTAAATGTTTTAATATTAACATTTATTAAGTGCATTAAACCCATTACATTTATTTAATTACATTAAATGCATTTCACACAATTTTAGATTGAACTAATTTGAGTGGACAAATTGAAAATTCTTGAAATATTAAGTTTGGTTGTAATGAATAACGCAGCTTTCACTTTCTTTGGTGTATGTTTGAGTGGAGGGGAAAAGCAACAAAGAATTGAACTGTCAACCGAATGCAGTAAGTGTGTTGAAGGACAGTTTTGTCTTCGTACACATTTTTTAGCATTTGCTTTCATTCTGAAACATCTTTAAATTTGTTCAGCATGTTACTAATCATTTGTTGTGAAGTTGTGAAGGTGAAAATATTGATGTTGAATTTACGTTTACAATTTTAATTCAGATTCTTAAACAGATTCATTTGGACTCTGACTTGGCCCATTTTGGACTAGGACTTTGTTTTTCAGACTCCGACTAGTGTGGACTAAAACCCAGCACTAGATATTGGACTTCGTTTCGGCTCATTAAAACATTGCATGACTCTTATATTGGGTCTTCATGTTCTGTTGGCTCTGAAATCACATTTCTGTTATTAATAAATGCTGAAAGCATGAAGTGCATCTCTCTCTCTCATACAGTTGAAGTCATAATTTTTTTTTTAACCACACCACAGATTTAAAATTAGCAAACTATAGGCAACTCTGGCAAGTCGTTTAGGACATCTACTTTGTGCATGGCCCGAGTAATTGCTACAACAATTGTTTACAGACAGCTTCACTTTCAATTCAAAATTCCAGAGGGTCAGAAGTTTACATACACTGTTAACTTGGAAAGTTCCGGAAAATTATGTCAAGCCTTTAGACAACTAGCCAATTAGCTTCTGATATGAGGTGTACTGAATTGGAGGTATACCTGTGGATGTATTTTAAGGCCTACCTTAAAAAATGTGCCTCTTTGCTTGACATCATGGGAAAATCGAAAGAAATTACCAAGACCTCAAAGAAATTGTGGATCACCACAAGTCTGGTTCATCATTGGGAGCAATTTCCAAACACCTGAAGGTACCACATTCATCTGTAAAAACAATAGTCCGCAAGTATAAACACCATGGGACAACGCAGCCATCATACTGCTCAGGAAGGAGACGCATTCTGTCTCCTAGAGATTAATGCAGTTTTGTGCAAAAAGTGCAAATCAATCCCAGAACAACAGCAAAGGACCTTGTGAAGATGCTTGAGGAAACGGGTAGAGGAGTGAGTATCTATCTATCTCTCTCTCCACAGTAAAGCGTGTCCTATATCGACATAACCTCAAAGTCTGCTCAGCAAGGAAGAAGCCACTGCTCCAAAACTCCCATAAAAAGCCAGACTACAGTTTGCAAGTGCACATGGGGACAAAGATCTTACTCTTTGTAGACATGTCCTCTGGTCTGATGAAACAAAAATTTAACTGTTTGGTCATTATGACCATAGTTATGTCTGGAGGAAAAAGGGTGAGGTTTGCAAGTGAAAAAAAACTGTGAAGAATAGGGGTGGCAGCATCATGTTGTGGGAGTGCTTTGCTACTGGAGGGACTGGTGCACTTCACAAAATAGATTGCATCATGAGGAAGGAAAATTATGTGGATATATTCAAGCAACATCTTAAGAGATCAGCAAGGAAGTTAAAGCTCGGTCACAAATGAATCTTCCAAATAGACAATGAGCATACCTCCAAAGTTGTGTTAAAATGGCTTGAGAACAACAAAGTCAAGGTGTTATAGTGGCCATCAAAAAGCCCTGACCTCAATTCGATAGAAAATTTGTGTGCAGAACTGAAAAAGCGTGTGCGAGCAAGGAGGCCTACAAACCTGACTCAGTTACACCAGTTCTGTCTGGAGGAATGGGCCAAAATTCCAGCAACTTATTGCGAGATGCTTGTGGAAGGTTATCCAAAAAGTTTGACCCAAGTTAAACAATTTAAAGGCAGTGCTACTACATACTAACCAAGTGTATGTAAACTTATGACCCACTAGGTATGTGGTGAATGACATAAAAGCTGAAATATATAATTCTCTCTACTATTATTCTGACATTTCACATTCTTTAAATAGAGTAGTGATCCTAACTGACATAAGACAGGGAATGTTTTCTACAATTGTGAAACTGACTTCAGCTGTATGTGTATTGTGTGTGTGTGTGTGTTTGTTTTTATATATATATATATATATTTGAACATAAAAAGATTCAACAACTAAGACATAAACTGAACAAATTTCACAGACATGTGACTAACAACGGGCGGGCGGGGGTGTCAAAATTAACAGTCAGTATCTGGTGTGGCCACCAGCTGCATTAAGTACTGCAGTGCATCTCCTCCCCATGGACTGCACCAGATTTGCCAGTTCTTGCTGTGAGATGTTACTCCATTCTTCCACCAAGGCACTTGCAAGTTCCCAGACATTTCTGGGGGAAAAGGCCTTAGTCCTCACCCTCCAATCCAACAGGTCCCAGACATGCTCAATGGGATTGAGATCCGGGCTCTTCGCTGGCAATGGCAGAACACTGACAGTCCTGTCTTGCAGGAAATCAGGCACAGAATGAGCAGTATGGCTGGTGGTTGTACAGCTGCAGGTGCCACTGAGGGACAGTTCCCCCCAAATTGAAAATAATGTCATTATTTACTTATTTACAAGTCATTTCAAGCACAATGAATTTCTTCTGTGAAACAAAAATGATGATAGGCAGAATAATTTAAACTGATCACATTGTGAATTGTGCGACAGTAGGTTGAAATTTATGTGGCTGAAATCAGTCTGTGCCTACTGAAGTTTGAAACACTGCCCCCAGTGGCTAAAGCTGGAATTGTTAAACGCATGGGCATATGTGAGCTGCAGTTTTCAGGTGAAGTGCCCACAGAATGGCACCAAAAGCAAGTTGAAATTTAGTTGTAAATGATGTAACCGAGTCAACAGGAATGCATATTAAATTAACCCTACCCCCTAAACCAAACCCCAACCCAATCATCAGTAGAGTAAAAATTTAATTTTTGACTGAAAATGCAACCACCAATTTACACATCCTTGTTCATGTAAACACAATTACTTTCTGGTTTCCATGGAACCAGAAGTCATGTCTCTAACGTTGCTCATGCAACATGCTCTCAGTACAGCATGATCACACAGAAAGGCTGCATGTTGTTCCTGATATTTCCAGTACCCTAGGATTGGCCACATTATGCTGAGTCACTAACGAGCGCCATCTCATATCAGACATTTTTGCATCAGCTACAGTGTGTTTACCTTGCCCTGTGGCAAAACTCAAGGAAATAATTGTGTCTGCAGAATCAGTAACAAATGTGAAATGAAGGTTGCATTTTTCCCTTTAAAGTTACATTTTAACTTCACTGCCGGTTATGTTTAATTTTATGGTTTGGGGCACAGTTTATAAAAAGATATAATCTCCTCACTGTTTCGCAGCCTGTACAGCTGGAAACAACTCTCTTTTGGCGCCCCTCCGTGGACATGTCACCCGTAAAATGGAGCTCACACATACCAATACATCCAACAACACTTACCGCTTTGACCACTTGGGGCAGTGTTTCAGATTTCGATAAGCACTGACCGAATTCAGCTAAAGAAAAGTTAGTTTGTAATTTCATTGTGTGAATTGATGCAAAAATGTCTGATGGGAGATGGTGCTTGCAAAAAATTGAGCAGATTGGGGTGGATTTCGGGGTACATGAACATTTGGAAGCAATATGTCGATTTCCTGTGTGATTGTGTCGGAAGCTCCAGTCTGGAGAAAAGATGCAATGAAAGGTAATGGTGGCTGAGAGTAACATTCTGCTTAAAATGTACTTTTGTGTTCCATGGAAGAATAAAGTCATATGGGTTAGGAACATTAGCATGAATAAATGATGACAAAGTAAATTTTGGGGTGAACTGTCACGTTAAGCAATAACACATGTTTTGCTTTGTGACAGTAAAAACAGGTTACACAAATGTCTATGTTTTTCACAGTCATACAAACTATGTACACTTGAATCCATCTTCTTTTAAAGTATGTCTTTTATGTATAATGATGTACATTATATTTAAGTCTAAATATCAGTTTAATAGGTCACATTTATAATATAAATGATCAACAAAGTCTCATATATAACATTCTTGCAACTGATTGTGGAAAGACATTAGCATAATAAAATGTGCCATAGATTAAAACAAAGGAATACAAATTCTTTATATTTAGATTTGCATAAAACATACTTTTAACCAAAAGTTAAAATGTATATGGAATGCAAATATTTTACAAAGTCAATCTTAATGTTTCATATAGTTTACAATATTAAAAGATAAAAAAGTAGAAGATAATCCAATTATCTCATTTAAATAAAATTGCAAAATCAGTCTGATACTAAGGCATTGTATGATAAGGTAAGGCAAAACAGATTCATCATATGATTTCAGGATAGACTGATTAATTTGCCAAGACACAATAACAGACAACTAGTTGTAAGTATTCATGTCATAAATTCAAACTTATTTAATACGGTTTACCATATTAATTATGTTCTGCTCTTTGATGTGTTGTTTTGAATGTGAATTCTACTACAACGTATGCGGTGACATACTCACCACATGCGCAAAATAAAGGGCAAACAAGTTGATTGTAACCGCCGGGCAGAAGCACGACAGCACCGCCACCCACAGATAGAGATCGGTCGATTTTGGCTACATAGTCCATATTCGGATCATTCTGTTCCGTTTCAGACGCGTTGTGGTTTAACTCTCCCTTTAGCTCTCTGGCCGAGACGTGCAGAAGTTTTTCAGTGTCTCTAAAATCGGTGGACAGCAGCGCGACGCCAAGAGCACCTGTTGCGTGAGGCGCGTCCGTATTAATAGCCATATCTTACAGAATAGATCCCTTTATGTAACAATTCTTAGTTATGATGTTCTTTGTGTCAGCATAAGATCTTCCAGTGATTTCCAATGAATCGCAGTGGAGTTGGAGCGAAGAATGGAACAGTTGTTGGACGTCCATCCACTTCAGCAATATTTGATCAGATCCATAAGAGAGAAGAGCTTCCAGTGGATATCTTTGGTAAGATCTACAGGGTTTGCCAAAATCAATCACTTTGTGTCCGGCGCGACTGATTGGTGGACTAACAGATGCGTTAACTTACAACACCTATTTCCTGTAGAGCAGATTCTAAACTAGCTGATGAAAACAGTGACTCCTCACACACTCGTTCAGTTTACTAATATGCTTTTGTCAAAGAGAAAGTATTCTCTCTCTTTTTTTAGAACTTTTTTTTGTGCACAAGTGCACATGCCAAAAAGTCATACC